>HG995352.1:3499888-4699888 GCA_905333045.1 Lysandra bellargus | reverse complement strand
GCTGTAAAAATATAGTATGATGCAGCAAATACCTCCTTTCCTTGTAACATCCCTGGCAACTTAATGAGTATTAATTCTAGGTAATACATAACAAAACGACATAAAGACAGGTTTAATTAGGTAAATTTTTTAAGATATCGTATTTGAATTCTTGGAAATATAATGTAGTATTTAATTTTAGAAAATGAAACAATTCGGGGCTTATTTTCAAGTATAAAAATCAATACTAATATTATAAATGCGAAAGTGTGTCTGTCTGTCTATCTGTTACCTCTTCACGCCCTAACCGCTGAACCGATTTTGCTGAAATTTGGTATAAAGATACTTTGAGTTCCGGGAAAGGACAGAGGTTACTTTTTATCCCGGATAAATGTACGGTTCCCGCGCGATAAACGAATTTTGTCGTAAGTTGCGGGCGTCATCTAGTAATCTAGTAATAATAAAGATGTTGACTGGTTAAGGCGTTTAAGAATAGCCAATCAAATAGCTATCAAATTGCCCGGTTTCTTCAGAAAACACCCATAAGATTTTGCTATAAACCATAATGCGGATATCATAATACTTGTTTTAAGAATAAAGAAATTGTTAATATGTTTACCGATTTATATGATTTTCTTTTGTTACAAAAAAATGTTTTTCTGCTGAAAAAAAAATCAGACACAAGTCAACAAGGACTTTATCCAGCACGTGAGAACTTGCAAACTTTTCCTACTGATTACGAGTGGTTTTTGATAAACAAAAATATTTTTATGTGATAACCAATCTCTTAAGTCATTTTGGTTTTTTTCCTGTCCTAATCTATAGTTAGGTACCTACAGGTGAATGAAATTAGACTGGTAACAAAACAAAGTGATCAAGTGTTTGAGTCCCCTGTACACAGTTCACTGTGAAAGTAGCAGTGCTGAAAGAGTAACTTTTTAAAGTGAAAACTTCTTTAGCGGCGTTGAGCACTTTTGTGGGATGGGTAAAAACTGTGAAACTCGCGTCAGATTCTCGTGCTGATCGAAAAACCATAGAAAAAGCGTAAGACGGTTGGAGAGTAGTGTTTTGTGTCGAACTCGAACTCGAACTCGATTTGAAATTTGATCGAAACTTAATCGAAACTTGATCGAAACTTGATCGAAACTTGATCGAAACTTGATCGAAACTTGATTGAAACTTTATTGAAACTTTATTGAAACTTGATTGAAACTTGATTGAAACTTGATTGAAATTTGATTGAAATTTGACTGAAATTTGATTGAAAAATTGATTCAATTGAAATTGATGGTTTCGATTAATTAAGAAAATCGATTTTTCAAAAATCGATTTTCATAAAAAATGGGTTAAAAATTTAATCGATTTTCATAAAAAATGGGTTAAAAATTTAATCGATTTTCATAAAAAATGGGTTTAAAAAAATGCTCAACGTTAATAATCAAGTTTTCACTTCTGCCGGCACTCCCGGAGTGCAACCCGTCTTTGTTTATGCTGGGGCGCTTGTCCATTTAAACCACAAAAAATTGCTCTTTTAGCGCTGTAACTTATTTCGTAGCAAACTTTTTAAAATGGTCTCGTACACACATAGTCAGGGAGCCCTAGAACAAATTTTTTATTACTATTAAGCTAATTTTTTGTGAGTAGCTACATTTTGATAAGACAAACAACATTTTTATTTTCGAAAAATCTCGAATGTGGTAGCTAACAGAGATAGAAAGGATTTAGGGTCCGTTTTAGGGTTCTGTAATCCACTAAACTTGGTTGACTACTGTACCCTAAAACGGAACCCCGACCAGCTGATTTTTTGTATATTGGTAGGTTAATAGTTATATTATAATTTAAGAGTATTATTTAGACCGGGAGATGGTAACACAAAATTCTTGGTCGTTTGTACCAGTATGGCGGTTCTTCAGGAGTCTAATTACGTAAAGGCAAAAAGGAAAATGATGGTCATAGCACTCGCACTGGCGGCCCAAACGCGTGGGCAATGGGCATTAATCGAATGCGTCGAATAAATAACGATTATCGAACGATTTGTTCCACAAAAGTGCTTGTATTTTCAGATAGTTTGGCGAAAAAAAATTACTATTTTGCAGTGGTATGGCGGCCATTGGGAATTGTCGAAAAAGTATGGCAAGGTGATTTTCTGGCTACTCGACGATGATTAGCTATGCAAAAATTAGCCTGGTACAAATGGTTGAATTGTTTTATTTAAATTAATGTGTTCGCGTCGGTATGGCGGGCTGTAAGTCACACCCGAGAAATTATGGCATTACGCTACCGCCTACTTCTTTTTTTTTTGACTATCTGAAAATACAAGCATTTTTGTGGAACAAATCTTTCGACACTCGTTATTTTTCCGACGCGTTCGATCGCCCACGCGTTTGGGGCGCCAGTGCGAGCGCTATGACCATCATTTTCTTTTTTGCCTTAACGTAATTAGACCCCTGAAGAACCGCCATACTGGTACTGCAAATGACCAAGAATTTTGTGTCACCATCTCCCGGTCTAATTGTCCTAAAAATAGAACAATCCATATTTTAGGACCATCAAATCAAAAGTATGAAATCTTTTCTATCTCTGTTAGCTACCACTTCAAGTTTTTTCGCAAATAAAAATGTTGTTTGTCTTATTAAAATAAAGCTACTCACAAAAAATTAGCTTGATAATAATAAAAAATTTGTTCCAGGGCTCCCTGACTATTATTTTGAAGTCGGTACTAGTGGTACTAGCTAACAATCACGAGTTCGATGGCAAAATATTAATTTTAATTTTTAGGACTGGTACCGACTTATTTTATTTATATTTTATGAGAAGTATTCTAAGCATATTATTATGACGACCTCTATGGCGCAGTGGCTCAGTTGTGAGCGCGTTGGTAGCTCAAGCAGGGGGTCGCGGGTAGGGAATGCAGATCTGGCGAGATTGGGGCTCAAGCGAGATCCCGCAAGTTTATGAATACAATACCGCGAGATCTCGCCAATTTCGAGATCTCGCGAGATTAGCAGTTTGTTAGGTGTTTTTGCAAATAATCACAATATTTGAATAAATTACGGAAAAATGTAATAAATATTATAAGTGTTATAAGATTAACATTTATTTTCACGATTTTTTTCAATAGAATTCTATGCATCAAACATTGTTTAACGTATCTGTCTATAATTTTTAAGTAGTAAACTTTAACATACGTGTCTACTATCAAATAACAAATGAAAAAAAACAACCTGTCTTCCCTTCTAATGTACGCTTTTATAATTTTGGACGTGGCGGTAATATCGTGGACGTCCGCGGTAAAAGGGAAGTAAAATGTATGGAAATATATGGAGACGCTTTTAAATTTCCGTCGATGATAACTTTTTATCGTGCATAGAGGACATCACGACGTCTACACTTTTGAACCGCACAAAACGTCCGCAGTGCGTAAAATCAAAAGGGCATTTAACGTACCCAACGTTTTATCGTAGAAGCCGGCGTCCACGATAACGTGACGTCCAGAATTATAAAAGCGCACATTATCAATCACAAATCTTTTAGTAATAAAACAGTTCTTTTATAACTAACAAAACAACGAGAAGTCAAAATTCAGGACCTACTTGAAAATCACAGTGCACAGTTGCTTAGGCCAGCTCCTCTTTGTATTAGCCGAGATCTCGCGAGAACGAGATTGCATTCCCAAGTCGCGGGTTCGAATCCCGCCGACGGAACAAAAAGTTTTCAATGTTCCGGGTCTGGATGTGTATTAAATATGTGTATGAGCATATTAAAAATCTTAATTAAATGTACTATTATAAAAGTATTAAATATATTTCCGTTGTCTGGTAACTGTAACACAAATCCTTTAGGTACTTAGCAAGGGACCAGACTGACGTGGTGTGAAGCATCCTGTGCATCCATAGATATTATTATTATTATTATTATTATTATTATTAAGGCGGTCATAAACCCCAATTTGCTATTCCGTGACTCCCGGTTTACCTAGTTCCAATATAATGACGAAATGTAAAAAAATATGAGATATAAAGCACAATATTTAAAAGACTTTAAACCATAAACATCTTATATCTTTAAAAGAGCGATTCTTGTATATATATATAAATATATATTTGGAATCTCGGAATCGGCTCCAACGATTTTCATGAAATTTAGTATATAGGGGGTTTCGGGGGCGATAAATCGATCTAGCTAGGAATCATTTTCATAAAATGTCATTTTATGTGTGTTTTTTGAATTTTTTGAATACCGAGCGAAGCTCGGTCATATAGCTAGTTTTTATAAAACGTAATACTTTGGCTGTAATTAATTTACAAACTCACCTCCGACAAAAATCTAATTCATCGAAATATAAGTATTAACTAGGATAATTATACATTTTATTTGAATCTATATTAAAATATCCTTAACGGAACAATTTTGTTTCTTAATATTTATTTCCAAATATATTTAAAAAAAAACATGAAAAATAAAGAAGATCCGCCCCTACGTGTCCAATGTAGTTACTACTACAGTTTTATGCTAAGCTAAAATGAATCTTATTGCGATGCGTATACGCTTGGTCTTTGGTTGTGTGCAAGGTTATCGTTTTGGATTGAGATTGATCCCTGCCTTAAGCATAATATGCTAACAAGTTACATGTTTGGAAGTTTCGGCGTCGTTTTGAGAACGGAAAGCATATTATGCTAAACTGTGCAATTTATATTCATCATCATCATTCATCATCATCGCGTTGCCAGACGTCCTGATTTTGGCGGGACGTCCCGA
Organism: Lysandra bellargus; assembly: GCA_905333045.1. NCBI lineage: Eukaryota > Metazoa > Arthropoda > Insecta > Lepidoptera > Lycaenidae > Lysandra > Lysandra bellargus. The sequence continues at coordinate 4,695,151 of HG995352.1, read as the reverse complement.
TTTTTTCATCAAAATTAAATGTCCCGCGCGGGACGAGCCCGAATGTACGTGCAGCGTGCTGAGAAAGAATATGCGTAATGAAGATAAGAGTGTGGGAGGTAGAGGGGTGGATTTTCTTTGGCCACTTTAGCTATCTATTGTCACGTAAACGTTATTTTAACGCAAATTAAAAGATAAAAAATTAAAAAAAAAACTTTTAATTTTATACCTTTTTTTACTTTGTCCCGCTTTTGACTAAAGAATCCTGCTTTTTCACTCAAAAAGTTCCAAAGTCTCGACTTGGCACAAAAAAATCTGGCAATCAGCGGATTTACGGATTACGGCCCTATTATTATTAATTTTTATAATCTTTAAGATTGATACGAGGTTTTCGAGCGTTATATAAATATATGTACAGCCTGTGCGCGCGCAAACCGTACAGCGTCTCGGTCGTGAACTGTTCGAGGCGCGTTCGAAATTCAAATTTTTAAATTTAACTTTTTAAACGGAATTGCAACTTCGAAATACAAAAATGAAGTTCATAGTGCTGTGCCTGTGTGCGTGTGCGTTTGCAGTGGAGGGTCAAGATGGAAACATGCAAAATATGGCCAAATACGACTCGCGATATGACTATTTAGACGCTGATGCCCCGTTCAATACCAGAAGACTGAATATAAAATATTATATCGATTGTTTACTGAATTTACGCAAGTGTACACCCGAGGGAAATGTTCTGAAAAGTAAGTAATATTCGTTTGTAGATGTCGCTGGCAACGAACTGTTTTTGAGAGGGAACTGTACTAATTTCTACTACTACTATACTATATAAGTAATTACTACTATAAGTATATATTAGTAAGTAATAACTACTATAAGTGCTTTCCAGAAACTCAAAGTATCTCCATATTATAACATTTTATTAGAATCGGTCAAGTGGCCTAAGGCGTGAAGACTAGGTAAACGAACACACTTTCGCGTTTACAATATCAGTTAGGTATTAGTAATTTGTATACTTACTACAAAAATCATCACTACATAAATCTTATATATAAAATTCTCGTGTCACAATGTTAGTCCACGAACTCCTCCGAAACGGCTTTACTGATTTTTACCAAATTTTATATGCATATTCAGTAGGTCTGAGAATCGGCTACTGGGTACTTTATATATTGATAAGTGCATTTGTTGAATAAATAATAGTAAATTATTACAACCTGAGACTGACGGCGACCATTGTTTGTGCGACGGGATAGCGATCGACGTTGCCATGATGACATACTTATTTAGTCACTTCAATAAAATAATATGGGCGAAATACCTACTTCATATTATGGCAAAGCAACGTTTGCCGGGACAGCTAGTATTATTATAAAACAAGTCATGTCCCCTTGTTAAACGACGCAACGGATTTTGATGCGGTTTTCTTTAATAGATAGTGATAGAGTGATTAATGAGGAAGGTTTATAATTAGTATAGTAACATTCATTAAATAGAGGAGTGATGTCGGAATGCAATGTAAGCGGATAAAATAATTAGGTACATTTTTTCCGCTTACATTGCAAACGCAGGCTGAACCCCACGAGATTTGTCAAAATAATGTACTAAGTATATTGAATACTATAAAAAGGTCTACAGAAAACTCCACGATGGTATAATATGTCTATCTATTATGCCGCCTCCCCATATAGACGAACGCACTGCCAACGCGTTGGCCAACGCGTTAGCGGTGCGCTTGCAACGGCGCTTGTGAGTAATACACACATTGGAAGGTCATTCAGTATGCTTTGGATCGCGCCAATGTGCGGGCGGATACGAAATGTCTCAGTATATATACTGTATTATCTATGTCGTAATGGATGCTGAGCCGCTAACAGCTGCAAGCATTCATTCACAGCTTATAATTACACTAAATGACGCCCGCAACTCCGTTGCGCCATAATTCGTTTATCGCGCGGGAACCGTACATTTTTACGGGATAAAAACTATCCTATGTCCTTTCTCGGCACTCAAAGTATCTCCATGCCAAATTTCAGCAAAATCGGTTCAGCGGTTTGAGCGTGAAGAGGTAACAGACAGACAGACAGACAGACAGACAGACACACTTTCACATTTATAATATTAGTATGGATTATTTTTTATATATAATAATTATTACCTTATAATTATAATTATCACTAGTTGATGCCCGCAACTCCGTTGCTCCAAAACTCGTTTATCGCGCGGAAACAGTATATTTTTCCGAGATAAAAAGTAGCCTATGCTCTTTCCCGGGACTCAAAGTATCTCCATACCAAAATTTCAGCAAAATCGGATCAGCGGTTTGGGCGTGAAAAGGTAACAGACAGACAGACAGACAGACAGACAGACAGACAGACACACTTTCGCATTTATAATATTAGTATGGATAGCGACAACAGATATATAAGTACTTACACAATCTGTGAAAATTTCAGAAATCTAGCTATAGCGGTAGCACAATCTAGCGGGCTGTCGTTTATCGCGATAGAGGAGCTCGCGTTATTAAGACTGGGGGTGCCGATTCTCCCCTTTCCCGTGCGCGGACGGGTCGACTCGCGCGCGATCGTCGTGATGTCTATGTAATCCGTGGTATTGATGGAGCTCTCTATTTCAGTTCCGCGGACAATTTCAGTGTTATTATTATTTATACAAAAAGCGGATTCCGAACTCGTACCCGGGTGCGGGTTCGGTTCCGTGTCTGAGTCGGTCAGTATGTCTGTATTTATGTTCGTGTCGTGTGTGAGACTTCGGGGGCGGCGCCGGCGCTGTCCCCGGTGTGGAATGACATACGCGGGTGCGTCTTTTTTGTGTTTTTTTGTCTCTAACCAGTATAATACATGTTCAGTTATGCTATCTACGGGGTCGCCTAAAATGTGTTTGGGCCTTTTGTATGGGTATCTGAATGTACCAAAGTCATGTTCATATTCTACTCCCCTCTTTATGAGAGGGTTTGCATGATTTTTGACCTTCTCAAAGAATCTCTCGGCGAGTTCTTCTTCTTGATGTAGGCTTTTATAGTGATTAATTCACAGTTCTTGTGTAAGTCGATGTTTCTCATATAATAGGGGGCGCCTGTTATCAGTCGCAAGAACTTATTTTGTACAATCTGTAATTTTTTAATTTGGATGTCACTTATGTGTGCGAAGGAGACGCACGCATAAGTGAGTATTGTTCTAATGCACGTCTTGTTAAGCGTGATTTTATGTCTTAAGGACATTTTGCTACGCGAATTTAGTAAGGCGTATAATTTGTAAAGTACAAATTTCGCTTTTTTAATCGATTGCTCTACGTGATATTTGAAAGACATCGACTCATCCAGGACTACTCCTAAATATTTAACGTGTTTGACTTTTGGTATTTCGTTGTCAAACAGGCTGATGGGGTGCATTACATTTTTCTTTCTCTTGTCGCTAAAGAGAATGCATTTGCTTTTATCGGGGTTAACTTCTACTCTCCATTTCATGAACCATTCACCCAGCTGGGTGACGGCTTTTTGGAGATATTTGGATGCTACACGGGGAGATTTATGAGCACAGTACAGGGCTGTGTCATCCGCGAACAGGGCGCTTTGCACCTTAGGATGCCGGAGGATGTCTGCCGTGTACAGGTTGTACAGGGAGGGTGAGAGGACCGAGCCTTGAGGGACTCCGGCCTCCAGATTCCTTAGGGAGGATAGTACTCCTTTCGACTCGGAAGCGAAATTTTCGATTTTTCAGGAAGTTACTGATGATCAGTACTAGTCTGTCAGGTATACCGAGCTGGTATAGCTTGAAAATAAGGCCTTTATGCCAGATTTTATCAAATGCTTTTGCGACGTCGAAAAAGACGGCGCACGTTCCTCTCCTAAGGTTTTTATTTTCTAGTATGTACTCCGTTAGGCGGTGTACTTGGGCGGGGCAGCAGCAGAGTATAGGGCGTAACTAATATCCATAAGGGCCAATGCTAAAACTTGTATAATGATTAATGACACACGTATATGTATAATGAAAAATAGTATGGGCAGCGCAGGCGCGTGCGACGGAGCGCGGACGCGGGCGACAACTGTCACACGCTCGACGGACGGACGGACGGACGGCCCGGGCACACGCTTTTCGTAATCAACGTTGTTTCCGTTGACGTCTTTTTGCCAAATAATAAATTAGTAAATAATCCATGGTAATCTACTTAAGGCGCTATATTGAAAAAACTGTCCTTTTTGACGTAATACTATAAGACCCTCAGAAATGTTACAAATCTGGTAATGAGATATACATATCTTCATAGCCTTATCTAGGTTTGAGAAGAACTAGAAACACGATTAATGTATTATACATACATTTAATTTTCGAAATGACCTCTTAAAAATACGAAGTTTGAAGATTATTTTTAAACGAAAATAGATGTATTGTGGGAAATTAGTCTAATTGATAGACACCTTTGCAACTCAAAATCGTATAGAAGCATTTTGCTTAAATGCTCCTAGTTATTTTTTAAATCATTATAATTACGTTTTATCGCATGTTTTCCGAGCGAGCCGATAGCTTCTGGCCGCAGCGTATTCACGACTTTATAGTCATACAAATTAAGTATAAAAATGCCCTTGCGGTAAAATTACTTTCGATATAGCAACTAGACGCAACGACAAGTCGCACTGTTTGCGATGACTCTAAAGGAACTTTTCGTTCAAATTAACTAGAGTTAATGACTACAACCAGCCAGTTTTTTTCAAGATATATTTCACATAATACTAGCTGTCCCAGCAAACGTTGTTTTACCATATAAATTATTTCGTCCATATTATTTTTAAAAAGTTAGTTGATATAAAAATCTTATAAAAAATTACCATTAAAAGGAAGTCGGTTAATTAGAAAGTCAAAACGCGTTGATGTCTTTTGTATCAAACTTCCTTTAATTTTGTCTTTTCTCGGTCTGCTATAAGTTTTTCCATCTACATATTATTATACTTTTCTAGTGCAGCCATCATACTACATAATGAAACAGTGTAATCGTAGGCAAATAAACGTATGTAGAGCAATGAAAACGCAGTTTGCCCGCGAGCACTCGCGCTATGAGCATTTTGCTCACAGTAAATTTGAAACACGTGCCATTTTGTTAAAATTAAGTTTATGGCCATCGTTTCTTCAGTACGGTAGCTAAATTTTTTTGTCCCCCATCCCTGGATACAGATAACTTCTCGCCAGGGAGCACTATTCGCTCGTACGAGGAGGTTTGTTGCGCCGTATAACATCATGCGGCATTTTTTGCGGGTATCGGCGTAAGTACTTTTTCCCTTATGATTTTTTTTTATATACTTATGTTACCGGAAATGTATGTAATCCATCATTGTATACAATTCCTAAAATCGTACGGAAATGTGTAAAATTAATTATATTAGACACATTTGCTAGGAAATCTATACATTTCCTAAATAGTAATCGGAAATGTAAAACATTTGAGATATCAATGGGTACGCGGGGATAGCGGGGCGAGGAGACGGCAGGGGACTGATCAGGCAATCGCGCTAGAACCGCGTAAATTACGGTTGTGTTTATGTTCAAAATATTTATAGTGTTAGATTAAATCGTCAAAGTGCTAAGAAAAACCTACAACAATTACAGACTGAAAAAATGCTGAAATCGAGCGAAAAGAAGTTTGCCCCTTTACGTATTGGCACGTCTGTACGGATTGCAGTTCCAGAGGTTGATAGAGAACTTGGAGAATGGTGATGCCCGAAATAGTATAAGTGTAGTTTTAGATGAAACTGATAATGAGCTCTATCAAATTAATCTAAGAACGGAATCTTAAAATAATTATATTCTCAGTCTCAGATTAATGTGTGTTCATATTGAGTTCTCCTTGATGCATAGGATGTACCGAATACGGAGATAGCACTACGGTCAGTTGCTAACCTACAATCTATCGTTAACTATAAACTGAACTACAGAAAGATGTTTGTGTTATAAAAAAAAAATTGTGTACTTCCAAGTACCATTCCAGCATACCCTGCAAAAATAAATAGTCATATGGCCATTGCATATGGCAGTCTATGTGGCTATGTTAAATGTCATACCAAACGAAAGTTTGAATTTATAACAATAATATAGGTAAGTCTATTTCGTGATAAATTTATTTTAAAAATTACAACATGGTTAAATTTTGAGGCTTTAATTATTAAAATAATTATATGAAGATTATTATAATATTTTTACGATATTATGATTGTTACCTGAACGTTGATAATTATCTCAACGAGTGCAATGACTATTCTCATTGTGCCAACGTGTTTTATTACAGAAAGCATTGTTTTTATACATTTCCTGATACGATGCTGGAATTATATACAATTCCTAGGAATTGTACACATTTCCTAGGACATTTATGTATTAAATAGTTTTTGAAACAATATTTTATACATTTCCTAAATAGTTTCGGAATCGTATAGTGTATACATTTCCCAGGATTTGTATACAATTCCTGAATTTCATACATTTCCGGTAACATATAATATATCGACAGTTTTACTGCTACTTTTATGTATTACTAGTTGTCCCGGCAAACGTTGCTTTTCCATAATATAAAGTATTTTGCCCATATTATTTTATTGAAGTGACTAAATAAGTAGGTATGTCGCCATGGCAACGTCGATCGCTATCCCGTTGCACAAACCAGTAGCCGATTCTCAGACCTAATATGCAAATTTTTGTAAAAATCAGTAAAGCCGTTTCGGAGGAGTTCGCTACCTAACATTGTGACACGAGAATTTTATATATAAGATAATGGTGTTAAGTATTACGGAAAACTATTGTATTTCTATTATAGATCGATCGGGATCGAAAAGATGAATGCATTTTGGTGTGGTCATATCCAAAGTAAAAAAGTTGAACATACAAAAAAAATATAAACAGACGAACTGTATATTAATATAACCTCCTCCTTTTTGAAATTCGGTTAAAGATAAATGCCTAGCCTAGCCTCGAAGAAGATTGGTGTTCTTAACAGAGCGAGACAGTACTTCAGTCCGGACCAACGCCTACTAGTTGCGTGTGTAAGGTGAATTATACGGATATTAATGAACCAAAGATTTCCTTTGGTAGGGTTGGTCCTTAAGGTCCAAGGATGGATTTAAAATGTGGAGCCACAGCAATTTTTGATGTTAGTTTTTTTTAATTTTAGCAGCTTCTGCTCTGGAGGAAAATAGAGTCTCAATTTGTATAGAGGCATTAATTATGGTACTATTCCAAGTTCGGTACCATATTCGGATGACTTAAGAATGCTAAATTAATTTTAGGACTCATATTTACACGATAAAGATGTTAAACAACATAAAAGGAAGAAGAAGCATTATTCAAACGCGCTAATCTTAGTATGAGTCAGTAATTACTGGTCCGATTTGAAAAATTCTTTCAGTGTTAGATAGCCCATTTATTGAGGAAGGCTATAGGCTAAATTTTATTACGCTAAGACTAACATAAGCGAAGAAATAGAGGAAAATATGAAAAAACGGAGGAAATTATTTGAAAGGGCTTATTTCACGATTTTTTCAGCAATTTTTCTGTTATTTGGCACAGATAAAAAAAGGAACGGGAAGAATCTTAGGCTTTTTATTGTGGACTAATTTGTCTGTGAAATATCTGATTTACGCGGGCGAAGCAGCACGGAATGTCTAGTAATATTATAAAACTGAAGAGTTTGTTTTTTTGAACGCGCTAATCTCAGGAGCTACTCATCCGATTTAAAAGAATCTTTTAGTGTTTGATAGCCTATTTATCGAGAAAGATTATAGCCTATATTTATCACGCTAAGATCAATAGGAGCAAAGATACAGAGGAATATGTGAAAATAAAGCTGAAGAGTTTGTTTGTTACTTTGTTTGTTTGAACGCGCTAATCTCAAGAACTACTGTTTCGATTTGAAAAAATCTTTCAGTTTTTGATAGCCTATTTATCGAGGATGGCTATAAGCTATATATTATCACGGCAAGACCAATAAGAGCAAAGATACAGAGGAAAATGTAAAAAAACGGGGAAAATTATTTGAAAGGGCTAATATCTCACAGACTACTGAAGCAATTTTTATGTTATTTGACACGAATATATAGTAGACTACGTGAGATGTGGGTTATTAATTTGTGAAAAATATATGTTTTCCGTGAAATTTCAGATTTACGCGGACGAAGCCGCGCGGTACGTTGCAATGTGTGGCTTACGGGAGACTTATTGAAAGATGTGTTTAGTTGAAATAATGTTTAATAACTGAACTTAATCACTACTTAACCTACCTTATATAGGGGGGAGGTGAGACACACACTACACCTCCCCCGTTTTTTTGAAAAAAAAAAACTTAAACTAGATATTTTTTTATAAAATACTTAATGTTACTAAAATAATGTTACTTAATTCGTAAGTATTTAATAAATATTTTTTTTTTTATAAAATTTTGCTTTATTTCTTATTTTACTAAAAACTACAATATTATCTAAACATTTCAACATTTATCTCTAACCATTTTTATATTCTAAATAACAATAAATACAAATCTGTGCTGTGTTTCTAAATGACATTTTAATTTATTTGCAGTAATGGGTGGTTGATGATGTAAATTTTTAATAAACAAAAATATTAAGTAATAATAAACATTTTCTAATTACATATTTTAATAAAACTTTTTCACATGGTTACTTTCTTTAGTTTCTTTTTTACACCCTTTAAAATATAAACTCTATTTTTCCTTTACTCGACATTAACTGATGAAAAGTTATCACACAAAAATCAATATTTTTAAATATTCAACCTTATTACTAGCCTCATATTTATAATTTTACTCATTAATTATTAACTTATCCATATTTTACTAATTTCCTTGATTAGTGGACTGGCCAGTCACTTACATTTTAAATAATTGTCGTTTCATATTTAGGTATACCTTATAATATTATTATATATTTAGCTCATAAATGTCATTTCATAATTCGTGCATGCATGCCTTTTCATTTATTTATAATATTACTTTCTTAACATTAATCGTACATTTTTTATAATATTTTTATTTATAGTCGACTCTTTTATTTATTTTAATGGTACATATATATATATATATATATATATATATATATATATATATATTTTAATATACTTCATGTGCGCACTTTTATTTGGTACAATACATTTTATTTATACACCTATGAACGGGACCTTTTTTAAGACTAACCACCAAGAAAAAAATATGTCTCCAACCATTTTACTTAAATGAAGGATTGTTCCCGCCGAGCATGCTCTAAGTACCATTTATTTTCGTACCATTTTGTACCATATTTAATACCAAGGTTCTTTTAAGGCTACTTGACCTCCAACTATTCTCACAGAGAAAACTCGTTTACAACGTGATCGAATGAAGGATTCCCTTGCGTATTTTTTTTAAAATGCTCTCGGCATTTATTTATTCCTCAACGATAAGTAGCATTTAAGCTAGTATTTTATAATTCTCTATGGCATCCTTAACCCTATTCTATTCTTATTCCTACAAGAAACCCATTCCATAATTTTATGCAGTCAATATTTAAAATATCCTTAACCATAGGGTGATCAGGCCAACAGCTACTAGACATTTTAAACATTGATGCAACCCTATTGACCTAAAAACAATCATTTTCAAACAAATACCTTCTATAACACTAAAACCCTTATTCCTAACTTCAAAATAACCATTCCTATACCTAAATAATAGCTTTCAGCTATTTCGCAAACTAAATATCACATTCCTAATCCATCTTCACAATTATATTACATCATATCTCGTATGAACGTAAATATTTTTAAAGTAAATCCGTGTAAGTCATTACGTCATATCCAGTTTAATTTCTTAGAAAATGTAGCTAATCAACTTACCTAGTATTTGAAAAGAATTTAATACATTTCCAAGAATTATCTCTCCTTTTCTCTATTTCTAACTCACTTAAAACATAGCTTTAATTTGTTTACCTATATTATGATATACTCGACTTCCTTAATAACACGCTTCTTACGTAATATTATATCATTTTCTTTATTTTTCTCATTCTACTTTTTCTAAAATATTTTACTGTAAGATATAGATATATACAAAGTAACCATGGAATTAAAACAATCTCAAAATTATCAATATTTTTCTTATTGAATTTAATTGGGTTGGAATACATAGCAACATAACATTCTACTAACATCAACTGCGAACGCGCCGTCCCCTTAAAAAAAAATGTGAAGTTTACTACTATTTCTTTTCAAAAAGTGCCTCTTTTGTCTATAAATAAAATATTTAAGTCGTTATTGTTTATTATTCTTTATTATTGTTATGTTTTCTTTAATTACAAAATTATTCATTAATACCTTCTAAGTTCAAATTAAATTGAATTGATATAGGTACATAGCAATATTACTTTTTTTATTAATTTTTATTTACGTTAATTAAATGCACCTATTATTATTAAGTATAGTTATTTCAAATATCATCTATCCTTTACATTTTAAAATATTATTATTAATTATTCTTTGATTTTAGTATTTTTACATGAAAATAATATTTTCATAAATTTTTATGTACATAATAAGTTATTGCGCTTTTTCATTTACTAATTAATTTGAAATAGTCATAAATTGACAACTGAAAATAAACGAATATATTTTTAATAACTATTTAAAATAAATTTCAAAAGTAATTCATACTTCCTAATTAATTTTGAAAAATCAAACTATTTAAAATATGTTTATAATTTATTTTGTAAAATTTCAAAAATAAAATTTTAATTGCCTAATTGTAAATTTATCAACTGCGTAATGTAGTATTTAATTTTTAGAGCGACCAAAAAAAATATTTTAGCAAATTAAATGTTGTATCTTTAGTTAGTAGTCTACTAATATATATTCTGTGGTAGTAGCAGAAAGTTAATTTATTCTATTAAGTACGAATTTTATTTATATCTTATTTAAAAACATACTTGTTAAACAATAATTAGTTCCAAAAATTTAATAAAATTCATGCCCTGGAATGCATGCTGATTACGATTGTAAGTTTGGCAACAAATTACTGGTAATAAATTACTGGAATCATATTCAATATAAATATGGACTGCGCTTACATGACATATTTGGATGCATAAACTCATTGCATCACATTTTTTATGTTTAACTTTGTACCAAATATGATGCACAAAATGTTTTGATATTGTTATGCGAAACCAAAATATGATGATCTCTTTTGGACCACCCATATTGTACTGTACTGTAAATATTAATTAGATTTTTGGCAACTGTGACACAAAACAAAAAAAATGTATTTTCACAATTATTAATGACAACAAAATATTAACATTTTAATTTTCACTCGTGACCCATTTGAAAGCTTATGTAAAAAAATAATAATACACATAAAATAAAGAATGAATCTATTAGTGCTATTAAATTTGAAGAGAATATTATAATTTAACTAATTAAGTGCAACGACACTTTAGAGTATTGTGGAAAAAAAATCATAAAGTTTTAAATTAAAGAACCACTATCGCAAAAAAAATTTATACCTTTTAAGCACTTAAGAAATGTATGTTGATTAAAATTCTTTAAACAAAAATTATACTTGGTACAACCCCATGAATAAAATATATTTAGCCGAACAAAGAGCATCATCCTTTTTATAAAGTCGGTTAGAATAGTCTACTTACGTTTCGTTGCGCGAATGCTGAGTTGGCACCGCGGACATTTGACGCTTTTCCCACAAAGGCGTTGCATACCGTGGAAACTTAGCTGAGGTGTTTTAACCTACCTGCTTTAACCAACTGCGCATAATATTCGATTAGTTATGAGTTGCTATGTATTCCTCTATAGTATAGTTATACCAATAACAAAATTAATAACCCTTCAACTCTGTAAAATTACCTTTGTTCTTAGATACAATTTCCTATTTTTAAAATACTTTGATAATACCACACATATTTCTTTCTTATTACACTGTAAAAATACGGTTAAACCAAAATATATTTGTGCTACTCATACCAAAACTTACTTTATATGAAAATTCATCGTCAACATTCTGTATAAATTTTTTAACTTTTGCTATACAACAGTACAGTAACTATTACTTAATAAATCCACATTCTAAATTAAAATAATTATTTCCGAATACTTGTTCAATTAACATTGTTTTCTTTTAATTTAACCTCATTCAAATGTAATATTAAATCGTTATTTTCCAAAAAAAAAGAATACAAAATTTTTGCAAGTTGCAGAATAATCCCATTACTTAAAATTAATTTTACTCTCAAAACACTAAACATGTAAAGGTATTCAAAAAGACTTTTATTGCGTTATATCTCTAAAAACCTTATCCAAAAATGATTCTGAATAATTTGATAATGATTATTATGCTTTAAGCAAAATTAATATGCACACAAAAAAAATAGTAGTACCTGGGGTAAATGTCTTAAATATATTAATTACTGCAACTATTTGAAAATTCCAATAAGACAGTTACCTATTATAAAACATATTATCAAAATATTACCAACATTAAAAATTTCGCAAAAACTAATTTATTTCATAAAGCAATCTGACTTTCTACTAATTAATTAACTGTTAATTTTTCACTTTACTTATTTTTACCGAAATCTTTATTCCAAAAATTTAATTTATTTTACTCAAAACTATGTTAAATCGAAATATTAGACATAAAATTGAATATATTGTTAAATGTTAAGTGAAATTCTACTACTATTATTTTTATTATGTACTTACTGTATGTTATATTTCTAATTATATTTTTCAAACGGAACATAAAATTTAAGTTTAGAAAAATTTGAAACATAATTAATTATACTCTTCCATTACATACCGCTGTAGTTACAAATTGAATGACATATTATTTTATTTTATTTTAAAATTTTGACATAAAACAAGTACTGCTAAAATCGCATTTTTCTATCCTCTGTTCTTCTCCCGGCTGCATCCACTTCCGACACGAACATCTCCCGGCCGCCTGCTCTACATTCCTCTCATCCGACTCCAACATCTCCCGGCTGCCTGCATATTCCACTCATCTGACACCATCAACTCCCGGCTGCCAGCTTTGCATCTCCACACCAAAATTTTGATTTTCTTCCAACGGTTTTTTTTTTCAGCAACGTTTTCATATACTTAATTAATTATTCTCATCAATTATTCTTCTTGAAACTTTTTGATACATTTATTTTTAATTTATTATTTTCCACTGAGTCTTTTTTTAACTATTATTATATTTATATTTCCACTTCTGACAGATTTGTATTTATCTTTTTTTAGTCTTTACACTATTTACTTATTTTTAAACCTACATTTTTTTTTAATCACTAACGGCCGTTCAGTTCATAATATTTTTGTCCACATTTACCACTATAATTATTGTCCACATTTTCAGTCACTATAAATTTCACTTTTAACATATTAAAGATAGTCTTATTTTAGTTTCATGTTTTTTATTCACTTCTACAGTCCCTGTATCCGCTGCGCAGCGCTGCCGCAAGGCAGCACTGGCAGGGTCGCCATGCAATGTGTGGCTTACGGGAGACTTATTGAAAGATGTGTTTAGTTGAAATAATGTTTAATAACTGACTTAATAACTAATTAACCTAACTTATATAGGAGGGAGGTGAGACGCACACTACAATTTGATAAAGTTTTAAATATACACTTTTTATAATAAACAAAGTGTATTTTATTTAATAGAATGAAAGAAGTAAAAATATTACTTCTTACTTAACAGCTATCTTCTTTTTTTGGCTCCCCATGTAAAGTATTGACTATTTCAGATTTAATAAAAAAACAATATCCATTTTTAACTTGACAATAGACTTCAACCATTTAAAACAAAAGAGTAAAATTCGTATGTATATTGTATAGGCTAGTCATTCAAAAAGATGGTAGTGTGCACATTGCAGAGTGTGTAATGTTTTATTTGCTAAAACAATGTTGCATGATAAAAGTATTCAAAATAGTATTAGCTCGATGCACTCCTTCATCATATATAAACTATTAACTGTGCAAAATTTCGTTCACCTATGTTTCCGCATTTTTCGTCTGAAGAAATCCAAAGTTTTTCGCTCGCGTATTAATATACCTCGGTCCTAAAGTTCTGTTATAGATTTAAATAAAGATAATTACAAGACTACTTATCAGATTTTAATAAATTGTATGTCAATTTAAAGTACATGTAATAAGAAATAAGAATCGGACATGTACTTCGGACAGTAAAATCGCAGCTGATCGCAGCGAATCGCAGAAATCGGGATGCATTATCGCAATATCACTCGCGTTATTATCGGCCGATAATGACGCATCTGTGTGCGGGAGGCTTAAAACAATATTATTATGTTACTTGTTCCAGATAACGATCTTCCCGCGCCCACTCTGGCTCCCCGCAACGCGGCAACAGCAGCAACTGCGGCAACAGCGGCAACCGCGGCAACGGCAGCAACTGCGGCAACCGCGGCAACCGCGGCGACAGCAGCAACGGCAGCAACCGCGGCAACAGCGGCTACCGCGGCAACCGCGGCAAAAGCAGCAACGGCGGCAACAGCCGCAACAGCAGCAACGGCGGCAACGGCAGCAACCGCGGCGACAGCGGCAACAGCAGCCACCGCGGCAACCGCGGCGACAGCAGCAACCGCGGCGACAGCAGCAACCGCGGCGACAGCAGCAACCGCGGCGACAGCAGCAACCGCGGCGACAGCAGCAACCGCGGCGACAGCAGCAACCGCGGCAAAAGCAGCAACGGCGGCAACACCAGCCACCGCGGCAACGGCAGCAACAGCGGCAACAGCAGCAACCGCGGCAACAGCAGCAACTGCGGCAACGGCAGCAACCGCCGCAACAGCAGCAACCGCGGCGACAGCGGCAACCGCGGCAAAAGCAGCAACGGCGGCAACACCAGCAACCGCAGCGACAGCAGCAACCACGGCGACAGCAGCAACCGCGGCGACAGCAGCAACTGCGGCAACAGCAGCAACCGCGGCGACAGCAGCAACCGCGGCAACCGCGGCAACGGCAGCAACCGCGGCAACGGCAGCAACCGCGGCAAAAGCAGCAACGGCGGCAACAGCAGCAACCGCGGCGACGGCAGCAACCGCGGCAACAGCGGCAACAGCAGCGACCGCGGCAACGGCAGCAACCGCGGCAACGGCAGCAACCGCGGCAACAGCAGCAACCGCGGCAACGGCAGCAACCGCGGCACCACCACGACTGGTTATACTCAACAGGTATGCACTTCTTTTACCTTTGTATAATCCAAAACACAATATGCTCATCATAAATATACGGTATAATATAGTAGGTACGGGAGCTAGCAACGTTTGAAAAATAAGTATTTCAGGTCAGGTTTTCGTGAATATGTTGTCCTTCTTGCTCTTCTGGTTAGAGTCTGGACGGTCTGGCCGCCGGTAGGTAGTGGTTGCGTTTATTAGTGCAACTTTCTTATCCAGGTGATAAACCTGGATTTTTAAATCATTTTATAATGCATGTAATTTTAATATTATATATTATGTCATTTAAAGACTAAAAAACTTAAAATTAATTTTCCAGACATTAATTTGGTTGCTAAGCCTTGAAATACATAAAATGAAAAAGTCATGAAAAGTATTGCAGTATGATGCTTGTAGTCCAAAAGAGACAGTTGCAGAAAGAACGAGACAGAGAACCATCACAAAAGTAAACGTTGCCACAGTATAGCAGTATATTGCTATACTGTGACGTTGCTACCTCGTATACTATTAATAGAGATGCCGCAGCATCACTGTTAATAGCAAAGACCTTTAATAATTAATAGTATAACCAATAACCATAGGGCATAGACTAAGGAAAATATATTTACTCTATGGTATAACTCATATCAAAACTCAAAACTCATATAGGTCTACCCACTGACCTCCATTATACAAGTACGCTGGACCGATGATACTCTTTGAAATGACAGCTATTTCTTGTGCCTATTTGAAACGGAATCAGCGCCGCTATTATGGGGGCTGAGAACTAAATCTGACGTAAAAATGACGTTTGAAAGCCGCCATATTGGCGCTGATAATAGTATAAGTGAGAGTACTTGGAACTAATACTAGTGATGACAACTGTTGTTATTGGTTATGGTTACGTCAGATTTAGTTCTCAGCCCCCATAATGGGGCGCTGAGCCGCTGATTCCGCTTCAAATAGGCACAAAAAGCAGGTGGGTATCATCGATCCAGCGTACTCGTAGAGATCAGTGAGGTCTACCAGAATCTGATGGCAAAAAGTGAAAAAGTAAATTTGACTCTAGCAATACCGGGGTAATTGGAGTAAAATATGTTGATTCTTTTTTAGGGTTCCGTAGTCAACAAGGAACCCTTATAGTTTCGGTCTGTCCGTCCGTCTGTCCGACTGTCTCTCTGTCTGTCCGCAGTTTTGCTCAGAGACTATAGGACCTACAAAGATGTAATTTGGTATGATCGCACATATTAATGATGCCGACAAAATGGTACATGAAATATCAAAAAAATATATTTTTTTATAGTACCTCCCCTACACATCAAGCGGGGATGAAAATTTTTTTTCGCGTCTACCCCATCGTGTGGGGTGTCGTTGAATAGGTTTTTAAAAATATTACGAGTATTCCTAGATCATCTTCCGATTTGGGGATCCGTTTGTGAAATATTAAGTTTTAAATTGGAAAAAATTGTTAGAGTCCAATGTCCCCCAGCTAAACGGTTGCTTCTGGAAATGTGAAAAAATTCACGGGAGTAGGAAATATGCTGAATTTAAAAGGAAAACTATCACGGCTAAGAAGACTTCATAAGTTATTGAGTAATAGTCGATCAACTAAAAAAAATATATTCGGCGAAGTATAAAGAAACTTTTTATTCAAATTCCTTTAAAAGTAACTGAGAAGTGAGATGATGTTGTAAGTAGTGTATTTTTTTTTAATTCAACTTAAAAATTACCAATTTACTTAAAACTTAAAATTACCAATTTACATTGGTATTTTTTAAATTTAACTGGGTATATTGAAAACTTTTATATTTACACTAAATAAGTAGGTACTTATTTAATTCATTTTAAGTATTTTTATTATTTATTATATTATGTAATTTATAAGTAAGTACATTATTTTGCACATTATTCATAGACCTTTAAAACCTAGTATTATAATATTATTTAATTGTATTTATTTAATTGTATTTATGTCTTATACTGCTTGTTGTCTGTCAATCGCTTGACAACTTCTTAGGATCCACAGAATACCAGGGATCACGGTACAGGTAACCTTTACCGTGATCAAAGCCTGAGTGGAATCCTTTTCGACGTTATATTCGCATCGCACCGCCTTACACTGCTACGACCTAGTTTAACAAGGCTAATTATTTTAAGTTTAATTATGTCCTTTTATTATTATCATATATTTTTTTTACCTTTTATTGTATGTAGTGTCCTTTGTTTCTATGTTTAATATCTGTATTTAAGTGTAGTATGGACTGTGGTGTGAATGTGTGTTGAATAAATGTTTTATTATTATTATTATTAAAATACGTTATAAATGTACATTTATTGACCATACAAAATTTTAAAAAATATAGCGGTACTACGGAACCCTATATTGCGCGTGGCCCTACACGCACTTGGCCGGTTTTTTTCGTTATAGCGGCTGACTCTGTGTGTGAAACATGCAAATATATAAATTTATCCAATGATCGTGGATATTTTTTGAAAATCTGCTGTCAAAATTTGCCATCAGATTCTGGTAGACCTAGAGTTAGTTTATCTATTCAACAGTGGTGTTGATTGGTAAAAGCCGAATGCTTTTGTTTTTCTGTAATTAAATAATAGATTATTCAGGTATAGAATATAGTACGGAAGCCCTAGATCAAATCTTTTTGTGATTACTAACAAGCAAATTTTTGTGATCATCTACATTTTAATAAGACAAACAACATTTTTATTTTCGAAAAATCTCTAAAGTGGTAGCTAACAGACATAGAAAGGATTTCATACTTTGACTCGATGGTCCTAAAACATTGATTCCCAAAGTGGTCCAGGTGGACCCCATGGGGTCCACGGGAGCCCGATAGGGGTCTACGCTTGTGTCAGAAATAGCTTAGGCTTGCTAAATAAAAGTATTGTATAAATCATAAACACCAATAAATAAAACGTAGTTTATACGTATTGTAAATACGTAATACAATTATTATTCACTTAGCTTTTCTTCATTTCCAATTATTAAGCTGAAAGAACTGATATTACACAAAAGGCCAAGAAGCGTTTTAACCAAATAAATACTTATCTTATAACGATCTTTGTTCGAAGTACTCAGAGCCAATTCACATTGACAGGAGGCAGAGTGACGGCTTACGACAAGAGAGAGAGAGTGAGTCCCTTCCATCAGACAGCCCGCCTTAAATACTGCCATATCAAAAACAACCCCACCGCCAACATCACTCCACCCCACGTCTGACTACCAAGATTTGCATCTAATATCATAAATACAATGATTCATAGTTACAATCATCCTGAAAATCATTATAAATCAAGTATTTAATTATAACACTTTTATATTAATTTATTAACTGTACTATCTTTTGTAACAAAAGTATCATAACCGGAAACAACAATAATTATTGTCTGTTTAAAGATTAATTGACGTGTTCAAAAATAATGTTATAATATTATATTTGTTGTCCAAATATCATGAATTAATTATTAATAATAATTAGTTCAACTCACATGAATTATTGAAATATTATGTACTTCTCATAAGAATTTCAAGTTAAATAACAAAACAATAAGACAAAACCATTGTTACCATTATACATCATGTTATTTATGACTATTATTGAAATAATAGTCATTTATATTCATCTATATTTTGAGTAAAGTGGGTCGTACCTCACACTTGCGTAGAAAAAAAATGGGGGTCCACGAGTCGTTAACGGGTTCTATAAAAATTAGGTGACCCGATTTGATTTCTCCTATGAATATAGGCAGACAATATTATATTAATAGCAGATTAAATATTACAGAGCGAGGAGATTTAGAAATAAGTAAAAGTGTGGTAATTTTTGTGTTAAACAGCTACAAAACAAGAAAATATTTGCGTCTGTTTACCACTCCGAAGTGAAAGTTATTGGTTTCTTGTACTGTGAGTCAAAACTTAGAATACAAAAAAGTTTTGAAAAAAAAATCTCTGACTTCATACTAATCTGACCTATACTTCATAGGAAAATCGTTATAACTTCTAAACTATCTAATTTAGAGCATTGAAGTAAAGAATTTATTTAAGGTGAAAACCTCCTCTATCTTTTTAAAATAAAAAAGAACCAGTTTATTGCGCTTGATTTTTCACAAAAAGCTATTAATTAAAAAATAAGTACATAATTTTTTTCCTTAAACTTTGGTTATTCTATGTTTAATTCCACGAAATTTATAACATATTGCCACGGACTTTAAAAAAATACGGACGTAACCTTGTCTAATCCCGAGTAAAGCATAGTAATGGCCGCCCGTGTAGGATGTGTGCGTGTCATTGGCGCCGTCACTCTATGTACAATGACAGCGGGTTGTAGTACCTAGTTGCGTGTGTGAGTGTCGGTCACGTGTACAATAAACGAAATTGTGACGAAATTGTCGTACCTTGCATGCTTCACCTCTATATAGTGTAGTGCTCCTATTTTTTTTTTACATCCGTGCATATTGCATGTGTAAGTCCACAAGTTTAGCTATCAACTGAGACCCTTTTTATCTTCATAGGATACTAGCTGTTGCCCGCGACTTCATCCGCGTGGACTTCAGTTTATAGCGCGCCGGGTCAACAAAATTGGTGTCAAATTTAAAAGCTTTTTAAAACTCCGGTACTTACCCCTAAATCAAAATAACCAAAAACAGCTGTGCAGTGCGCCAGTGGCGAGGGGTGAATATTTTGAGAAGGGAAGCCGGAGTAAAAAATCTACTTACCAATTTTGGTAATTTATAATTGAATGACATGCTTTTAATTTTCAAAACTAAGTTTGGAAAACAAAGTTTCCTTCGACAACAAAATATAATCTGTCAGACAGCAGTCTTTCTGAATTAATGCCATATTTTCCGAACTACACGATTACGTCGTACGACTCACAATTCACAAGTCACAATATAAATTAATTTAATTCACGACACTCTTCTAAGTTCTAACGCTAAAACAAAATTTAAATTCGACAAAACAAAACAAACGACATGTTGTTTACAAACACACTATCCGCCATATTAATATGTCAATCTAAAAACCAGCAAAATAAAAATGTATTACGCGCCTGTCATATTTAGTACCGCTAAAGGCATTCTTAATAAAGTCGTATTACAAAAAATCCTACCAAAATAAAATGTATTACGCGCCAGCAAAAGTATAATGTCGCTACATTCATTCTTAAATTCGAATCATAACAATTTTACTTCATGACTCATCTATCTCGCTTGCACTTGTGCGTTGCTAATTAACCTTTCTCCGTAATAACTCGTCGGGCATCGAGTTATTTCCAAGTATATATCGCGCGTGCTAGAACGAGACAGAACATGACGACCAGTTCACAGGAATGAAAAGGACAGATGCTTACTATGAACTGTCGTTGTATGGAGAAATAAGCCGCTAATCCTGCGGCTTATTTGATTCTCTGCGCCCGCACATTGCATTGCCTTTTAAAATTTGTAGGCGATAGTTATTAATTCAAACTATGTATTTCAAGTGAGAGAAAAATTTATTGCATATAACATTGTGAATTCAAAGTTTTTTAAGTAGGTATGTAAAATATTTATTAGATAAATATGTCGTTGGCCCGTATATTCGATTTTTCTAAGCCCTAAGGGAAGCCGATGGGAATCGGGTTATATGGACGCTTCGCCACTGCAGTGCGCACATAGTACATAATTTTTTTAAATTAAACCTAAAGCTTACTTAGCCCGGCCCCATTGCACAACTTTAGCTTTACGAATAAACTATTTAGCATTGCATTGGTAGGTTTAAGGTTTCGTCACTCATCACTGCGTAGATAAAGTACTGAGTAGTGAGTTATTCATTATCGACGTGCATAACATGTGCCAGGGGGTGCACTTGCACCCCTTGGGAATCTCGGGATCAACAGGAATTATTGAAATAAAAAGCATTTTGTAACCCTATTACCATGCCGTACAAGGATAGTTCGTAATGTTTCGGCACTAAATGTTTTATGTTGACATAAATAGACAGTCACTGTTGTTCGTAAAAAGTGAAAAGAAAAGAACAGAAAGAAAACTAAAATCTGCACCCATTGGAAAATGTTTCTGCCGGCGCCCATGCCCTCTTTTGTTATGTTCAACGATTACTCCGCCCGCGCCGTTTGTAAACCGATTTTGAAAATTTTTCTTTTGCTGTATAGGGTTTTACCCCAATTTGGTACCATGGTCACAAAAGTGGTAGCCTGATCATGGGACGTCAATAGATGGCGTTGTTTTATAATTTTTTTGAGTGTATAATTATTAATTTAATATATGATATATAGTCCATTGAAATGTTACATTTGCTTTGCATTTATTAGAGGACGCAATTTTATTTTTGGAATATATTGGGAGGTTCAATAGAAGCTTAACCTCAAGTTTGTGGGGTTGCCACTCTTGTCCCCCGGCCGCCATCTTGAAAAAAGGGGTGACAACACTATTTTCGTGATATCTCAGAATCTATACGTCTTACAAAAAATTTGTAAGAACATAATTTGTTGCAAATTATTTTGCCTACAAATATGTTTATATAACTTTTTACCCTAAATTAAAAATTTAAAAAGTTATAAGCAAAAAAGCGATTTTTTTAGAAGGTTTATTATCACTTTTTAACTTTGTTTAACACATTTTACAAAAAAAATACCTTAGACCAACCTTGTAGATGATCTTTTGAGAAAAAGATCCCCATGAAATTAATTTTCTGCAGAAACAAAGGAAACTGTGGAACCATGTGTGGCTGCAGAAAAGCAGGCCTGAAATGCTTTATAGTATAGTAGGCATGTGCAGACTAGTATAGTAGGCATACTACGATATAGTTTGCAATTTGCATATATTTGTGTAGTGTAGTAGGCATACTGCAGACTGTGGTTGCAGAAAAGCAGTTCTGAAAAGCTTTACAGAATAGTAGGCATACTGTAGAGCATTTTAGGTCTGCTTTTCTGCAGGCACGCATGCCTTCACAGTTTCCTTTGCATCTGCAGAAAATTAATTCCATGAGATCAGGGGGATTGGGGGATCTTTTTCTCAAAAGATCATTAACAAGGTTGTTCTAAGGTATTTTTTTTGTAAAATGTATTAAACAAAGTTAAAGAGCGATAATAAACGTTTAAAAAAAATATCACTTTTTTGCTTATAACTTTTTAAATTTTTAATTTAGGGTAAAAAATTATATAAACATATTTGTAGGAAAAATAATTTGCAACAAATTATGTTCTTAAAAATTTTCTGTAATACTTATAGTTTTCGAAATATCACGAAAATAGTGTTGTCACCCCTTTTTTCTAGATGGCGGCCGGGGAACAAAGGCGGCGACCCCACAAACTTGAGGTTAAGCTTCTATTGAGCCCCCCAACATATTCCGAAAATAAAATTGCGTCCTCTAATAAATGCAATATTCGGTCCTAAAATTGTAACATTTCAATGGACTAATATGTATACAGGTTTTTTGAACATAAGAAATAACTTCGTTCCATTCGGGTGTCCCTTGACACCTTTCAAGTTTTTGAAGTGAAAACTTCTTTAGCGGCGTTGAGCACTTTTGTGGGATGGGTAAAAACTGTGAAACTCGCGTCAGATTTTCGTGTTGATCGAAAAACCATAGAACAAGCGTAAGACGGTTGGAGAGTAGTGTTTTGTGTCGAACTTGTACTCGAACGAAATGTACAGTCCGGGAAATGAGTTGTTTAGCAGAAATGTACAGTCGGGGAAATGAGTTGTTTAGCAGAAGTGTACAGTCGGGGAAAATTGTGCTAAGCAGAAATGTACAGTCGGGGAAATGAGTTGTTTAGCAGAAATGTACAGTCGGGGAAAATTGTGCTAAGCAGAAATGTACAGTCGGGGAAAATTATGCTAAGCAGAAATGTACAGTCGGGGAAAATTGTGCTAAGCAGAAATGTACAGTCGAGGAAATGAGTTGTTTAGCAGAAATGTATTGTCGGGGAAATGAGTTGTTTAGAAGAAATGTACAGTCGGGGAAAATTGTGCTAAGCAGAAATGTACAGTCGGGGAAAATTGTACTAAGCAGAAATGTACAGTCGGGGAAATTAGTTGTTTAGCAGAAATGTACAGTCGGGGAAATGAGTTCTTTAGCAGACGCGCTGATTAAGGGCCGGGACACAAAAACACGGCACGACGTCGTGCGGCGTCGTACGGCGCCGTACGGTGCCGTGCGGACGCGCGTCGTAAAAAACCCACGGTACGGCGCCGTACGGCACCATACGGCGTCGTACCGCGTACGGCGCCGAGCCGTAGAAACTCACGTAGAAATTCAAGATGAGTTTCTACGGCACGACGTCGTACGACGCCGTACGGCGGCCCTTAGGCCGCGTTTCCACCTGCAAGACAACTGTCGCGAGAAGTGTCTGACAGTCTGTCTGACAGCAGCTTTTTTTTTCGATTGTCGATATTTTTTAATCGATTGTGAGGGTTTCAATTAATTAATTAAAACGATCGTTTTATTATTATTATTTTTTTAAATCGATTTTCATAAAAAATGGGTTAAAAAATAATGCACAACGTTAATAATCACGTTTTCACTTCTGCCGGCACTCCCGGAGTGCAACCCGTCTTTTTTTTTAAATTCAAAATTGTTTTCCACAAGCAAAATAGTCACAGATAAGGAACCGTATCAAAAATTCTAAATCACCTTGTTTTAATTTCAGGTTCAAGCCTGTCTCCTGGGATACTCCCGCCCCTTCCAACATGAAGCCAATGAAGTCCAGCTCCAACGACGGCATGATCACCGCGCCTTCCACCATCCTGGACCAGATCGCCTTAAAAATAGCCGCTATCGTTGGCCAGTAGTTTAAAAAAAAGTCGTGACCATAATAATTATAGCAAAACACTGATAAGTTAATCTAATATAGCGTTTTCGGCATCTAGAACTGCCCCGGGGCAGGACAGGCAGGGCGGGCCATAGGGGCGGGCCGAAGTCCACGTGCTTCGTGGATCATCGGTTTTGTTCAGCTATTTCCGTATCCCTTCGGCCTGCCCGGCCTGCGCCACCCCAGGGCAGTTCCAGATGCTGAAAACGCTAATAGATTAGACCGTAGAATTAGACGTTTGAATTGCAATTAATTCGAATTTCAAACTTTGAATTTCGAATGTTTACTTACGACGAAAGAGTCATCGTGTCATCTTTCTTTCTTTTTTTCTCTTATTATGGCACTTCGGCTATAGGTATACGTAACCATGGCCAGTGTCGAGTAAAATATGGCGAGTGCCTTTTAGTTTATATAAATATTTTATAAGAAACGTGAGATTGTTTTCAGTAATTTATGAAAAGTAATTAAGTTTTGTACAAACATATTTCTGAAGGTTCTTTATACCTTTTTCTAAATTTGTTAATAAAATATTTTACAAAATATATACATTATATTTTTATATTTTTTCTTTTTTTTTTCTTATTTATTAGGCTTGTGTCGAAACCGACAATGCCAGCCTCATAAATTACATCCAAATTATAAACTTCAATACTAACAATTTGCAAACAGATACTAATTAGCTCTACACTTAATAAAATTTAAATACAAATTTACTAGCCCCCAGCAAACAGGATCTTTCGGCTGAGCGAGAATGGCGCTCACACAACCGAGCTGTGTCAGCGCCACCCCCGCATCAGCCTCAAACCTGCGCCTCTCTGACTCCACCCGGGCACACTCCACCAAAGCATGGTAAAGATCTTCCCGCTTCTTACACAAACTACAATCTGGCGACATGCAAACTTTCATCATATATCCAAATGCATTGAGTGGAACGTGCCCGGAGCGAAGTCTCATGAGCGTCGTTAGCCTAATCCTATCTGCTTTTATAGAAATGAACCACGGGATCTTAGTTATATTCATGTATGTTTTTATGTTTGTGTTCGCACATCTTCGGAACTACTAGTCCGATTAAAGTAATTCTTTTTTTGTACTGGGTACTATTTAACTTCGGGAATACTGTTCATCAAAATCGGTTCAGTAGTGTTTAAAATAGGTAATTTTGATTCCCAATTACGTACGATTTTGAAGTCGGTTTTATCTTTTTAAAATACAATAAATATTCATTTTATAAAATTAACAACGCACGATAGCAGGAAACAAAAAATCATGTCATTAAGATGAACGTTAAACGGCGAAATTATGCAGGGTGATATGAAAAACTGGGAGAAACCATGAGGAGTGTCGAATCAAAAAAGAAATTTAAAAAAAAACATACTGCAGAATGTGCAAACAAAAACGGGCTTTGTGTTTTAAAGACAGGAATTTAAATATATTAATAAAAATATATTTTTTCGATATCCCCTTATTTTTGTCTTTCCCATCTCTACTAAAAATACTTTCTAGTGCGGTTCGGGTCGATATCAGCCCGCCACTTTCTAACTATTTTTTATATATTTGATCTAACTTTGTGCTGGTGGGTCGAGAAAGGCCTACCCCGCACTGGCGGAAAAATCATTGGGGGCACACTTTGGCCCGCCGCCGCACCTGACGAAGGTTTAAGATTTTACTTGCCGCAGTGAAGGTGTTAAACTAAGGCTCATAATTATTATCTGATCACCAGAAATAGTAACATTTCACAGACAAAAGTAGTAAATGATCACCAAAATACAGACCACCATTTTAATGTAAAATGATAACCATAGATTTAACATCTTAAAACCAAAAATAGTAAATGATCACCAAAATAAGTAAATGATCACCAAAATTAGTAAATGATCACCAATATTATACTAGCATTTTAATGTAAAATTATCACCAAATATTTATTATCTCGCTATCCTATTTATGCAAAATGACTCCAAATAAATAATTGTTAAACCAAAAGTAGTAAACCATCACCAAAATTAGTAAATGATCACCAACATTATACGTTAGCATTTTAATGTATTTTTTTTTAATTAGCCTATGCTGTCCCACTGCTGGGCAAAGGCCTCCCCCAGGGTCTTCCATTTTTCTCGCTCCTGCGCCACCGTTGGCCAGCCCGGCTGGTATGCCTCCAGCTCGTCGCGCCATCTCTTTTTTGGCCGGCCACGGTTATAACCAAATATATTTTTATATAGCAATAGCAAGTCTTAGTAAAAGAGTCCCGTTTGTACCCTTTGGGTACGGAACCCTAAAAACGGGACTCAATTACTGAGACTTCGGTGTCTGTCAGTCTGTCCATCCGTCTGTCTTTCTCTAGGCTGTATATCAAGAACCGCTCCAGCTAGACTTCCAAAAATTTTACAGATTGTGTATATCTATTGCCGTTATAACAACAAGTACTAAAAACAAAATAAAATTATTATTTAAGGGGGGCTCCCATACAACAAAAGTGATACTTTAGCCTTATTTGCTTGATATCAATAATGGCAACCAGTAGGCACGTTGATATTTTCGCAAAGGCCTTGATTATATGTTTACTTGTTACAACGCAAGTTTCTGAAAAAAATAACGATAAACTTAATCTAATCATTGAAGAAAATAAGAAGTTAAAATCTGGCATCAAAGACTTACAAGATAAATTAAAAAACATGGAAGACTACAAACGAAAAAACAATTTAATATTTTTCGGCATAGAGGAAACGAATCACAAGGAATACAAAGTTGAACTAATCGCAAAAATAATTCAAAAAGATATGGACATCAAAATCGATCTTAATGAAATTGATAAGGCTTATAGACGTGGCAGTAAAGAAAAAAAATCGCGCCCAATGATACTTACATTTACTACCAACTGGAAAAGGAATGAAATCCTAAAAAATAAAAGAAAATTAAGAGAAGGTGTGTATGTAAAAGAAGATTTTAGCAGGGAAATATTAGAGAAAAGAAAGGAACTCTTACCGCAATTACAAAAAGAAAGAGCGAAGGGGAAGATTTGCTATTTAGTCAGAGATAAAATAATTATTAGAGAGCATTGAGATGTATGGAGTTGACACCGCAACGCAGTGCTTGGTCACATTCAGGAGAAGCTATATAGCCGCAGTGCACTTATATAGTCGGCCGCGAGCTCTTCTGCGCACTTGACGTATGACAATTATAAAAAAACAAATAAAAGTCACAAAAATGCCTTGGTGTGTCTTAGGATATTGTAAAAATAAATCCAAAAACACTTCCCAATGCGACGGCATAACATTTCATCGGTTAGTATTCTTGTTTAATTATTTTCAATTAAAATACGAACATTCAATTACTAGGTGAAGACGCGCGCCATTTGCATTGTCATAGAGTAGTAGATTCAGAGGGGAATGTAGGCAGAATACAGATATCTATGATGAGACGACGATGAATGAAGTATTCACGTAGACGAGTTTGTATTTTGGTAATAATATAAATACGGTATTACGTATACATTATACATGCGTACATTATAATTGTATTTATAAATATATATTATATAAGTAATTGGAATTTAGTAAGTATGTAGTGGACTTTGGATCCATAATTATTATAAATGCGAAAGTGTTTCTGTCTATCTCTCTATCCGTCCGTCTGTCGGTTTTTCCGTCCATCTGTCTGTCTGTCCGTCTGTCTGACCGTCCGTCTATCTGTCTGTCTCTCTCTGTGTCTGTTACCTCTTCACGCCTAAACCGCTGTAACGGCTTTGCAAAATTTTGGTATGTAATACTTTGATTTTTGACCGACTTCCAAAAAAGGAGGTAATACGTTTGGCTATATGCATCCTCTATCAGTTGCATCACGGGGAGTGCTCTGAGGACCATCCCATCACCTTGTGGCGGTCTTCCACCGTGCATTTTCTTCCGCGCACTGCAAAACTGTGGAACGAACTATCGCCAGAAGCATTTTAAGAAGGCATATTCCCACGCATCTGCAGCTCTTCTGACGTTACGAGTGCCCATGGGCGACGGTTGTTGCTTTCCATCAGATGACCCGTTTGCCTCGTTATTTTATACTAGATGTTCCGCGCGGCTTCGTCCGCGTAATTTAAGAATGTCACGGAAGCCGTACATTTTTCCGCAAAAAATAAACTTCTGTCTTTTCACCTGGTCTATTCTTCATGTGTGCCAAATAACATAAAATTGCTCCAGTGGTTCGTTAGATAAGCCCTATAAAATAATTTCCCCGTTTTTTTCACATTTTCCTCTATTTCTTCGCTCCTATTAAGCTTAGCGTGATAAAATATAGCCTTTCTCCATAAATGGGCTATCTAACGCTGAAAGAATTTTTCAAATCGGATCAGTAATTCCTGAAATTAGCGCGTTCAAATAAGTCCTTTCAAATAATTTAGCCCGTTTTTTCAACATTTTCCTCTATTTCTTCGCTTCTATTAGTCTTAGCGTGATTAAGTATAGCCTATAGCCTTCCTCGATCAATGGGCTATATAAAACTGAAAGAATTTTTAAAATCGGATCAGTAGTTCTTGAGATTAGCGCGTTCAAACAAATAAACAAACTCTTCCGCCTTATTATATTAGTATAGATAAAAAATCTAACTTCTATGTCCTTGAGAAATCGTACCTACTTGATGTTGATTAGTGAAATAACCGTGCCTATATTTAGCGACTTGTAGTTGACTTAAAAGTTGGATTTCACTTAACTATTTTTAACTGAAATCCAATTCTTTAGTTATGCAGAAATAAACGAAACTTTGTTTGTATTCCCCTATTTTAGATGAGCCGCCATATTGGATGTAGAATGACATTACATTCGTTTTCGAGTTATTCTCAAAAAGTTCTTTCATTTAATAATAATAATAATAATAGTAATAATATCTATGGACGCTTCACACCACGTCAGTCTGGCCCCGTGGTAAGTACCTGAAGGACTTGTGTTACAGGTACCAGACAACGGAAATATATTTAATACTTTTATATTATACATATATTTAAGATTTTTATTATAAGATACACATATTTAATACACATCCATGACCCAGGAACATTATAAACTTTTTGTTCCGTCGGCAGGACTCGAACCCGCGACCTCCGGCTTGAGCTACCGACGCGCTCACCACTGCGCCACGGAGGTCGTCGATAATATTCATACTGTTATTATAGGACGGCATGGAAAATAACTATTCCGCTATCTTGGATGGTCGGCCGTTTTATATTTTATTTATAGTGATGTCATATATGTCATATATGATGTCAGTTTATATACTGTATCGTGCATTGTCATTCAAACCAAACCTGTATACAAAATTTCAGCTCAATCGCTTAAAATATTATATGTACATACAAACTTACTTCGAAATTGAGGTCAAAAATTCCACCCGAACTTACATAATAATGTAAATAACTAAATAATAATATACAGAGCAAGTTAAATAAAAGCTTTTAATAATGTTTAGTAAAAATATTTCTTTTATGTTATCCACTTTCAAATAGAGTCTGCGTTCATTCGAGTGTAGGCACAAAACTTTGTCACTTCTGCGGTACTGATCTATAGCCATCACCGGCCCGCCTCTCACCCCGCTCATTCTTCATG
The DNA here is from genome assembly GCA_905333045.1 of Lysandra bellargus. Taxonomy (NCBI): domain Eukaryota; kingdom Metazoa; phylum Arthropoda; class Insecta; order Lepidoptera; family Lycaenidae; genus Lysandra; species Lysandra bellargus. The sequence continues at coordinate 4,665,527 of HG995352.1, read as the reverse complement.
TGCGATATGTTATTTGTTGGCAATAGCAACTCCATACATCTCAATGTTAGAGAGCCAAACGAAGACACGAATAAAAGAAAAAGAGAAAGCATGGACTCGACAACTAAATCACTGACTCAAACACACAGGTCAGCCCCAGAGAAACCTAATAAAACAATTTTACTGGAGTATGTAAGTCGGAGTGGATGTATTTCAACACCTTCAGCAACAACGTCAAAAAACTGACAGCGGGAAGCGGAACTTGCTTAAATAATGAAAAAAGTTTAAAAACGAACACACCTACCTCAAAAAATCGGACGACAAAGAAGCAGCAGAATCGTCTAGTTGTTTTTCATCAGAATGTGAATCGCTTCTCTGGCAAAATACTTGAACTTGAACTTTTGACTGACAAATATAAAATTGACTTATTGTGTATCACGGAGACGTGGCTCAAAAAAGACCGAATGAATTTTAATGTATGTGGTTATAAGATTGCCAGTGTATTTAATAGGGCTTCATCAGTGGGTGGTGGTTGTTTAATAGTTATTAACGATAACATTAAATTCAAAGAACGCAATAACATTGTCAACTACACTGTAGAGAGGGTGTGTGAGGTAGCATGTGCAGAAATTAATGACTTTTTATTTTTATGCATTTACAGACCGCCAGGTGCTAACTATATACATTTTTTCACTGTAATGGAAGATATATTAAGTAAAATTTTTATGTGTGACAAATCATTGGTTGTGTGTGGAGACATTAATATCGACATTTTAGTGGAATCTACGCATGGGAACAATCTATTATCACTTTTTAAGTCATTTAATCTAGATTATGAATTTGAAGAGCCAACCAGAATTACTCCAACATCAGCTACCTGTATCGATAACTTTTGGACTAATTGTAGTACATTAAAAAATGATGTGATTACCGGTGTCATCTCAGACCATAAAGGTTTGAAAATTGAATTACCTCTTATAGTAACTCAAAGGCAATCTGTTCACAGCTTAAGGCAACTGAAGCAAAATTAAATAGATTCAAATCTCGTATTGAGTATAGTCTTCCATCAATTATCAATTTGGCCAATGATCCTGACGAGTTATTTGATAATTTATGGAATAGTATTAACAATGAATTTCAAAGTATTTTTACAAAAAGGGAAATACATACATCTCAGAAAAAAGCTTTTAATGATTGGGCAACTAAAGGGTTGAGAGTAAGTCGTGACAAGATGTATGATCTTTATAGTGAGAGGGTATTCAGGACAGATAAAGCGTTTCACGATTATGTTAGAAACTACTCTAAAATCTTTAAAAAATGCTGCTTACAAGCTAAATCAAATTGTATACGACGTAACTTAATAAAATCTACTTATAAAGTTAAAACTATAAATACTGAAACAGATAAATTAAATAATGGCAATGAATCTATTCAATTAAAAATTAATAATTCTATCATCTCAGATAAACTACTTACAAGTAGCACAATGCTTTGAGGAGTATTTCACAAATACACCGATAAAAATAACTGAAGGTCTTCAGGGTTCATCTAAACAGGCACTAGAATTATCGGAAAGTAATGTTAATATTGATGTACCAGAAAAAATTTTCAATCTACACCAGTTAATCAAGCGGATATTAAAAAAGCTTTTAAAACACTGAAATTAAAAAGTACTGAAGACTTATGGGGCATTTCCGTCAGCCGGTTGATGTTATCGCGCCTATATTAGCAGTGGCATTTAACGATAGTATTTTAGAGGACCAGTTGGTCTCTCTAAGAGTTCACTGGAGGTCGGAGGAGTAAAGAGTAAAACTCGATTTACTGTGGTGAACTGAAGTGATTTATTGAGAACTTTGTGCTGCTTATATACAAAAAATTTTCATAATTATTATTACCAGAAACTGTACAGAAAGTTAAAAGATTAATTGTGATTGGCTATTGCAAAACAGAAAGAGACATAATGAATGAGATAAAAATATTTACAAAAGCTAGAAAGGGAAAACTATTAGAAAGGGATAAAAATATTAACAAAAGGTCGATCCTGATTGGCTGCGTCCGCGCGCCGCTCGCGGCTCGAGTATAAATATAGGAGCTAGCCCCTGCGGGGCCTCATATCGTCGCGCAGTCTCGTCGTGACGTCGTCTCGCTGCACCGCTCGCCGCCGCGCCGGTAATAATAATAGTGCCGCCATTTTATGAAGACAGAAGATGTTATATAAACGCCTTGAAGACTGCAGCTACGTTGTGAAGATCCCTCTCGATGTAGGCACGATGTGAAGACGCGTAGTGTTGTGTTGTGAAGAATTCTTATTAGAAAAAGTCCTTTTCAGGGCTGGGTCACGTCCGGTATTATTACACGGACGGTTTCTTTCGTTATTGCGAACGTACGTTCTTTGCAGAACGATTTTCTTCTCTGTTTCATCTTCTACGACGAACGTTACATACAAAGACGGCGGGCGCCCCTTTCGGGGCGTGGTTTTCTTTGTTTCAATCGCCGAACGAACGTGTAGGTACTGCTACAGTGCTCCCCCTCAAGCGAAGCGCACCGGCAGTCTGACGGCACGGCCCGTTCTTGTTATCTTCTGTGTTAGACTTGCTTGTGTCTTCTGCTTGACTGGTGTTGCACTTGGTAATGGTTGTGAGGTAACAGGTAACGGTAATGAGGTAACGGGTAAAGGTAATGAGGTATTTTGAGGTAAATTATTGGTATGTGAAGGTAAGGTAACAGGTACATTGGTATTAGGTAAGTTGGTAATTACCGGTGACTGTTGTACATTGCTCGTTGACTCGCCGAGGTAATCTTCACTCAGTATGTAGGCGGGCTTCAAACGATCGATGGATACTGTTGCTGTGCGATCGGGTAGCTGTATTACGTAGTATTTTTCTTCTCGTCGAAGAACTTTGTACGGCCCGTCATACGGACTTTGAAGTGGTTTTCTTACAGCGTCTATACGTAAAAATACGTATTCGCACGTAAGTAGATCACGATGTATGAAGATGTTGCGTTGATTACCGTGGCGATGTACATTGTTTTTTGGCTTGAGAGAGTTGATGTTTTTTCGTAGTTGCTCGATGTAGGTATGATCTAGGCTCGATGATGATGTTGTTTCGAAGAAGTCGGCCGGTAATCTTAAGTTACGGCCGTAGGTTAATTCGGCAGCGCTGACTCCGGTGTCCTCTCGTATGGCGGCGCGTAGTCCTAGTAAAACTGTAGGTAGCTCGTCGATCCACGATGAATTACTATTGATGAGTCTTGATTTCAGTGAATTCTTGAGACTTCGATGCCAGCGTTCGATCATGCCGTTAGATTGCGGGTGATACGGCGTTGCACGGGTTTTATCGATTCCCATACAACGTGTTAAGTTGACGAACAGCTGACTCTCGAACTGGCGTCCTTGGTCGGTTGTTATTGTAGTCGGACAACCGAATCTCGCGATCCATTGTTCGTAGAATGTTCTTGCGACGGTTTCGGCGGTGATCTCGGTGAGTGGTACAGCTTCAGGCCATTTTGTCGAGCGATCGATCATAGTAAGTAGGTACCTATGACCACTCGCTGTTGTACTTAGCGGTCCGATTATGTCGATGTGCGTATGTGAAAAACGATCGACTTGCGGGAAAGTCGATACGGCGCTCGATGTATGTCGTTGTATTTTGCTTCGCATTGTATGCAGGTTTTCGTCCACTCGCTAATGTCAGAGTTCATAGACGGCCAGAAGAATTTTTGCGCGATGAGTTTTCTTGTTGCCTTTGTTCCAGGATGACTTATGTTGTGAATAGAGTTGAAAATGGCGCGTCGAAAATCTTGCGGAATGTACGGGCGAACGTATTTTGTTGAAGTTTCGCATATAATCTTGATATCGGAGTTAGGTAGCGTTGTTGTTTTGAAACTTAAGTTTTCTTGACCGTACAGCGTAGGTAGCGTGCTATATCGCTCTTGCGCGCGAGATATTTCTTCATAGTTTACAGCTGACGGCGTGTTGATTGTTTCTATGCGGCTGAATGTGTCGGCGACGATGTTATCTTTTCCGCTGATATGACGAATGTCGTGCGTGAACTCGGAGATGAAAAGTAGTTGCCGAGTTCTTCTCGGAGTTTCGGATGTCGATGTTTTCTTCTGTAGGGCGAATGTCAATGGTTTGTGGTCGGTGAATATGATGAGTTCTCGGCCTTCGAATATTTTTCTGAAGTATTTTACTGCCATGTAGATAGCTTGAAGTTCGCGATCGTAGGTGCTGTACTTCGTTTGCGCTGTAGTAAATTTCTTCGAGAAGTAGCCGAGTGGTTGCCATTTGTTATTGTAATATTGTTGTATTACAGCTCCCGCTGCAGTGTCCGAGGCGTCGGAGAAAATAGCGATCGGTGCTTTGTGATTCGGGTGGGCGAGCAAAACAGCGTTTTTGATGCTATTTTTGCAAGCCGTGAATGCTTCTTTCGATGTCTCGTTCCATTCGATCGGTGTTTTATCTCGCTTTTTCGCATTAAGTAGGTATGCGTGTAGCGGGGCTTGAATAGTAGCGGCGTTCGGAATGCTGTCTCGGTAGAAGTTTAGCATGCCGAGAAAACGACGTAGTTCTTCTATATTTTTCGGTAGCGGGAAATCTTCAATAGCTTGTAGTTTGTCTTGTGGTGGCTTGATTCCATCGCTGTTTACGCTAAAGCCGAGGAATTTAACTTCTTGCTTGCCGAGTACACATTTAGCTGGGTTGATTGTGATCCCGTTTTCTTCTAGGCGTTGAAGAACACACCGTAGATGTTGGCGATGTTCTTCTTCGCTGCTGGATGCTATTAGCAAGTCGTCGATGAAGGAAAACACGAAATCGTATCCTTGCAGTATTTCGTGTATAAAACGTTGGAATGTCTGGCCTGCGTTTCTTAGGCCGGGACACATTCTCGGAAACTCGAATAATCCGAATGGTGTGATGATTGCTGTCTTCTCTATATCTTCTTTATGGACTGGTAATTGTTGGTAGGCTCGGTTTAAGTCGATCGTCGAGAAGATAGTTTTTCCGGCGAGTTGGAAAGTGAAATCTCGAAGTCGTGGTATAGGGTAGCGGTCGGGCTTCGTTACTGCGTTGAGTCGTCGGTAGTCGCCGCACACCCTTATGTCGCCGTTCTTTTTTGATACGACGTGAAGCGGAGAAGACCAGGCGCTCTTGCTGGGGCGACAGAGACCTTGTTGCATCATATTCTCGAATTCTTTTTTTACTTGATTGTAGCGATGTGGTTGTAGCGGTCGGGCGCGACAGTGTAGCGGTGGCCCAGACGTTTCGATGTAATGTTCGACGCTATGTTTCGGCGTGATGTTCATCGCTGTCAATCGTGTGATTCCGGGGAAGTCTGCTAGTATGTCGTGATACGACTGCGTGCTGTCGACACTACGGACAGTAGGTACGTCCGTGTAGCGTCCAGGAGCGTTAATATGTAGACTGGTTCTTCCGTCGATGAGTCTTCTGTTTTTCAGGTCGACGATGAGTTCGTGGTGTTGCAGGAAGTCGGCGCCGAGGATTGGTTTCGATACTGCTGCGACGATAAACTTCCATTTGTACGGTCGGCGAAGTCCGATGTTGAGCTCTAGTGTTTTTTCGCCGTACGTCGGTATTACGGTGTTGTTGGCGGCGTAGAGTTGAAAAGGTAGCGGCTGGAGATGAAGGCCTTTCTTTTTCGGTATGACGGATATATTGGCACCCGTGTCTACCAAAAAAGTGAGATTCGTTGTCTTGTCCGTGACGAATAGGCGGTATTGTTTGTTGTGAACGCCGGATTCCGCCGCTGCCAACGTTCTGTCTAGTTTTCCGGGTTGTTGAACGTACACGGCTGTGTACATTTTCGCGCTTCTTTCCCGAATTTGCTGTGGTAGTAGCAAAATGGTGATGGTGATGTAGACCGTGGACGCGAAGTTGATCGTTGCCGGAATCTTGATGATGATCTGTGTCTTGACCTTGGGTGATGATAATAATTTTCTCTTCGATAGTAATTATTATTATTGAACTGTTGTTTTTTCAGTTCGGCGACCTCTAGGGAGAGTTTTCTAATTTCTTCTATGAGAAGGCACTCGATGTTCGATGATGGTGATGCGGAGCTATTTACACGATGAGATGATGATGAAATGCTATTTACAGTATTTACATTTTGCTCCATTATCTTGTCGGCCAGTGCAGTTTGCTCGTCGAGTGTGGTCTTCGTCTTGAATGTTTCGCTGACGGCCAGGACGGAGCGGATACTTGTCGGGAGGAGATTGGCCCACATGAGCTGTAGGGTGGAATCGGGGACCTTGTTGCGAGCCAGGTTTCGCATACGTCTGAGTAGTTGCGACGGTTTTTGGTCTCCCAATTCCATGTCTGACAACAGCTGTTGAAACTGCCGGCTGTCAGATTCCTCGTATGCGGAGATGAGCCGGTCCTTCAGAGCTTGGTATTCGTTGGTCTCTGGCGGGTTGTATAGCAGGTCGGCTATCTGTTCGATGTCCTCCTTCTCCAGGCGAGCGATGACCATCTGGGAGAGCTGGCTTTGGTTTTTCTGTAGGCTGCTGGTGGCTGCTTCGAAAGTGATAAACCAGAGCCGAGGCTTGTCCCTCCAGAAAGGCGGTATCCTCATGGAGAGTGCGATGCCGGCGATCTCTTGTGATGATGACGTAGCCGGGTTGCTGGTGAGTGCCGAGGTTTCGGGCAGGGATTCGCCTCTGGATTCCATTGTGTGGAGAAATTTGTAGCAGAATTCCGTCGAGCAGCGTTTCGTGGTGCAGCGTTTCGTCCGAGCAGCGTTTCGTCGTGCAGCGTTATGTCGGGGAGAATTTCGTCGAGCAGAGATTTCCCGGGCAGAGTTTCGTTCTTGTAGGTGCTTGTTGTTCTTCGGGGTCACCAGTTTAGAGGACCAGTTGGTCTCTCTAAGAGTTCACTGGAGGTCGGAGGAGTAAAGAGTAAAACTCGATTTACTGTGGTGAACTGAAGTGATTTATTGAGAACTTTGTGCTGCTTATATACAAAAAATTTTCATAATTATTATTACCAGAAACTGTACAGAAAGTTAAAAGATTAATTGTGATTGGCTATTGCAAAACAGAAAGAGACATAATGAATGAGATAAAAATATTTACAAAAGCTAGAAAGGGAAAACAATTAGAAAGGGATAAAAATATTAACAAAAGGTCGATCCTGATTGGCTGCGTCCACGCGCCGCTCGCGGCTCGAGTATAAATATAGGAGCTAGCCCCTGCGGGGCCTCATATCGTCGCGCAGTCTCGTCGTGACGTCGTCTCGCTGCACCGCTCGCCGCCGCGCCGGTAATAATAATAGTGCCGCCATTTTATGAAGACAGAAGATGTTATATAAACGCCTTGAAGACTGTAGCTACGTTGTGAAGATCCCTCTCGATGTAGGCACGATGTGAAGACGCGTAGTGTTGTGTTGTGAAGAATTCTTATTAGAAAAAGTCCTTTTCAGGGCTGGGTCACGTCCGGTATTATTACACGGACGGTTTCTTTCGTTATTGCGAACGTACGTTCTTTGCAGAACGATTTTCTTCTCTGTTTCATCTTCTACGACGAACGTTACATACAAAGACGGCGGGCGCCCCTTTCGGGGCGTGGTTTTCTTTGTTTCAATCGCCGAACGAACGTGTAGGTACTGCTACAGTATTTTAAAAGGGCACTTCCCTGATTTATTTAAAATTAGTAAAATTATTCCGCTTTTTAAAAATGGTTGTAGAGAAGACCCTTCAAATTACAGACCGGTATCGATTTTACCCTCACTAAGCAAGATATTTGAAAAAATTATGCTTGACCAGTTATTAGCACATTTTTCTAAATCCAAAATTCTTCATAATCAGCAATTTGGCTTCTCAAAAGGGAGATCAACAACTCACGCTGCAGCCAAGCTAATATCATTGATATTGGAGGCTTGGGAGGGCTCACAGGAAGCCATTGGAGTATTCTGTGATCTCTCCAAAGCTTTTGATTGCGTGGACCATCAAACACTACTTAAGAAACTTAGTTATTATGGAATACGTGGCCAAGCATTAGATATGATAAAATCTTACTTGTCTAATAGGAAACAATGTGTAGGTATTGGAGATGCTATCTCGTCGGGGTCATTCGTTCAGATCGGTGTGCCTCAGGGCTCTATACTTGGTCCTTTTTTGTTTTTAGTTTATATTAATGATCTTCCGTATGTAATTGACGAATGTGATGACATTGTATTGTTTGCACTCACCTCACTGATTTTTAAAGTAGATCGGAAAGATAGTCAGCTTCTGCATGTTAACAACACACTGAAAAATCTAAATCTACGTCGATATATTAGATATAAGGCATTTATGTGTTGTTAGATTTTTTTCTGTCTGTATGTTTGTTGTTATTCGAGTTTAGCGTTATTATAATATTTTAGTCCACATTAGTTTTACAAAGTTGCAAAAATGTCCTAACTTGAATACACGACCTGACTGAGCTATGACGCGAGATTACTGGTGAGTGGTGTGTACATCCAGCGCACCGAGCTCATAATGATAAAACTGCTACATATAAACAAAAATGTTTTCCTTCAGCGATTTTCACAAATGCATTTGTCTTCTACCAGTTTATATTTACAAATCTGAGCTAGCTTAACGCTTTGTGATCCTCATTACACTCATAATAAATACATGTCGTCGTTAAGTTATGGGGCAATAGAGGGGATCAGTCCGATCAGACTTTAAAACATGACTGAACGACGTCGCGGGTACAGCTAGCTATAAATAAAAACGCACATGCATTTAATATTCTATTTATTTACAACGAAAATTAAAATATAAACATCATTAATTTGCTTTCACAAGGTCAATTTGCAATTAAACGAAAAAATACATGAATAGAATTAACTCAAGAGCTAGCGACAGACTTTCGTCATTTTATAAAAGCTCTAAGATTTCGTGGATATGACTCTTAATTTTTAAAGAGGTAATAACGATCAACAACTGTGGAGTTTCGATCGTGGTTACTTTAGGAGGTGTTCCGAAGGTCTATCTAACCTTCTATAAAGTAAAAGGTTAATAATTTTTTATCTAATTTCCTCAGGATAACTGTAGGAATCTCGTATTTCAGTACGTCCGGTATGATTATGTTTGTTGCTTCTCACTTCCAAACCTCCTGAAAGTTTAATACTTTAGGCTTTGTACAATTTTTACATTATCGTTGGAGGAGTAAATTAAACACAGAATACTGTATCACTGAACACTCTACTCTCGGCAGCGGCTGGTGAAGAAGTGGACGACGGCTCTCACGTCTGGCGGCCATATTCTCCCAGCCCCCACTATGATTCGTAGTGCGGCCATCTTTATTTATCAATACACTACAGGCTACAGGCTTCATTTTAACGTCTTGTACATTAAAATCTTTCAGGCGGGGTTGTTTTATCGGTGGTTCATATTGAGCATCCACCTGTTGGATACAAAAACGGAAATACATACATTATTATAAAAATTTATAACAAACATAACATTTCCTCAAGTCTTTTACAACCTATATAACTACAACATATCGAGTTGTTATATTTCTCTCTAAATAATCAATTAATTTTAACAGCATGAATAATACATCTATACTAATATTATAATTGGGAAGAGTTTGTTTGTTTGAACGTGCTAATCTCAGGAACTACTGGTCCGATTTGAAAAATTATTTTACTGTTGGATAGCCCATTTATCGAGGAAGGCTATAGGCTATATTTTATTACGCTAAGACTAATACGAGCGAAGAAATAGAGGAAAATGTGGAAAAAATGGGGGAAATTATATGAAAGGGCTTATTTGAACGCGCTAATCTCAGGAACTACTGGTCCGATTTGAAAAATTATTTCAGTATTATATAGCCCATTTATTGAGAAAGGCTATAAGCTATATTTTATTACGCTAAAACTAATTGGAGCGTAGAAATAGAGAAACATGTGGAAAAAACGGGGGAAATTATATGAAATTGCTTATCTTAAGAACTGCTGGAGCAATTTTTATGTTATTTGGCAAACATGAAGAATAGATCACGTGAAGAGACAGGCTATTTTTTGCGGTAAAATATATGGTTGCATGAAATTCCTAAATTACGCAAGCGAAGCCGCGCGGAAGATCTATTCATACATATTCTCTTTTTCTTTATATTGAATTTCTGTATGTTCTCTGTCTGTGAGCTTTTGGTTTAATATTAATAATTGTTTGTACTGTACTTTCAGTATAACTTATTTTATTAATATACTTCTTAACTGAAAAGACACAAAATATATTAAGTATAATGATTATTTTATAAAACCCATAAATGCATAAACACATTAAATATGTACACATTTACCTCACTTGCAGTTGGAATACAATCACATGATCGTGGTAAATAAAATGGCACCGCATGTTGCAAAAGACGGCCTGATGTGTCTGGGTCATAATCATATTATTCATCAGTTTTTTCTTCTTTGTTCATCTTTGGGGAAGCTGGAATTATAAAAAATTTAAATTTAATCCTCTATACTATTTAAAAATAAACATTGCCTAGGCATAATGTTGGGTTATAGGTACAGATTGCCGATAACATTTACATATTATTTTATCTGACTTTTCCTTTTGATTATGCAATAGTATACGCTTATAATCTTGTAAAGCTTGAAGAAAATAATACATAATCAGAGGCAAAACTTCACACCTACTACAGTATAATATGGGTCCATCTGAGAATAAATGGACATAATGGACACCCTACATGCGAAAACCATTTTATCAAAACTATATGAAAGCGGTTTGCATTTATTGTTTATATTGTTTTACTAGCTGTCCCGGCAAATGTTTCTTTGCCATATTATATTAAGTATATCGCCGTATTATTTTATTGAATTAGTGACTAAATAAGTATGTCACCATGGCAACGTCCATCGCTATCCCGTGACCCGCGTCGCATAAACAATGGTCGCTCTTTATAGACAAACAATTTGCAATAAAATAAAATTGCGACTATAATTAAAGATCTAAGCTATCCTATCTCTCAAGTTGGAAAAAAGCACACATCAAAAAACAAAAACATTAAAATCGGTTAAGTAGTTTAGGAACCCATTGCGGACAAACATTGTGACAGGAGATTTATATATATTAGACTAGCTGTCCCGGCAAACGTTTCTTTGCCATATTATATTAAGTATATCGCCCGTATTATTTTATTGAATTAGTGACTAAAATATAAGTATATCACCATGGCAACGTCCATTGCTATCCCGTGACCCGCGTCGCATAAACAATGGTCGCTCTTTATAGACAAATAATTTGCAATAAAATAAAATTGCGACTATAATTAAAGATCTAAGCTATCCTATCTCTCAAGTTGGAAAAAAGCACACATTAAAAAACAAAAAACATTAAAATCGGTTAAGTAGTTTAGGAACCCATCGAGGACAAACATTGTGACAGGAGATTTATGTATATTAGATAGATTATCAGTATACAACACTAAAATCAAACAAAATCAATGTTTCCTTACGATTCAAATGTAAAAACATGGTAAAAACTGAATTTTATTAGGAAAATAGTTAATAGCTTAAAAATACACTCACCTGTGGAACTTGATTTAAGAATTGGGTTTCCAAAAACTTCTGCAATTTTGCGCAACACAATGCATATTTTAAATTCCGATTTTATCTAATACTAACGATTATTTCAGCAAGTTAACATTCGAAGCACAGATCAAGAACTATTGTAGTTACTTTGTAATTTTTTTTTTTTTTTTTTTCCGCCCACGGCGCAGGCTATAGTCTTTCGACCATACCGCCTTGTCTTTCGTAGAATTTTCCTCTAAGTATAAATTATGTTCATAAAGGCTGCGTTCCAGATGACGTTAATTTTGACCAAAACGCTCAAAACGTCCCCTTCTGCCGTTCCCTTTGGCGACCGGGATCGTTTTGATAGCGGCTATGACGTCACTCATGACGTCATCAATTTCGCTCAAGCAACGCTCAAAACGACCCACGACGAAAATGGGTCGAAGTGGGCGTTCTAGTTTTTATTTTTATTTTAACGTAACAATATTGCAAAGACCATATTCGGAAAGTTTTCAGGAGAGAGTAGCGACATAAAAACTTCATATAATTTCATTGCGAAACATAATATTTTTAATTGAAATATATTAAATATAATTAAATAAAATATTTGGATTAAAAAGAAATTGTTTTAAATGAAAGATCAAATATTTTCCTATAAAATACTAAGTTATCGTCTCTCCTGGTGTATTTTCGTAAGATGAAAAAAAGAAACATGGAAAAGTTGACGCCAAAGTGCCCACTGCCCGGTAGTTCAGGTGGACGAAATTCCCGAACAAAAAAAAATTTGGGTTCCAAATTTAAACGTAGCAACTGTACCCAATCAGATAATCTGTGCAAGGTCGACTGTGATTGGCTGATAAAAAAGACCATAGAGAATATAAACTACATCAGAGAAAAGACGAAGAAGGAGTTCAAAATTCAAAGTTCGATTTTCATTTTGTGAAAATTATTTTGTAGCAACTCATACAAAAATTGTAAATTAAGTGGATTAATTAATGAAAAACGAAAGGTAAGCCATTGTAAAATGTAAATGTAACCGTAAATTGATAAATTGAAGCAAAACATAACTATGTCATACCATGTTCTAATACAAAGTATGTCGCAGTATTATTTGCATATTTGTACAATAATTTACAACATAAACTATATTAATATGAAAAAGATAGATTATTATTTCATAGAAAATATTATAATGTATATCAGTATGCAGTTAATTTGGAAAATGTTAAAATGTGTATATTGTTTTATTGTAATAATACATAAGGTTGATAAGTATACTAATAATAATATATATAATTTATGTAAACTGTATGGAAATGTAGTAAATGAAAAATGTTTCATTAATTTCAGATTTTTAGGTCCCTATACTAGTTTGCAACATTTTAGTCTGCAAGCAATAGCTGGAGAAGGAAGGTCAAGACGTGAGGTGGTATGCAGCTGGCCTGATCTCACGCGATAGATTTCAGCTGTCGTATACAGGGTGTAACAAAACAAAGTAATGATACTTAAGTGTGTTACATGTATAAAGGTGCGCGTCTACTGGATCGGGATCGGAGCATACTGCGTAGGTATGCAGCGGACGGATTTGTTGCTTTGTATGTATGGTACTGACTACTGTGAACTGCACTAGAAGTACTGGAACGTCATTCTGCGCCTAACAAAATATATATGACGACACGACGCGCAGTCCGCACCGTACGCCCCGATTCTGACCTGGTGGACGCGCAGCTTTAATCCCCTCCCTATATAGAGTTTACTGTGTAAGCCAATCAAGTAGTTAGTAGAGTAGCATAGACAGCTATTATATTTATAAATAATAGCTATTATATTTATAAATAAAATAGATAAAACTGTACTGTAATATTATAATATTGAGTAATAGAAATCAACAAAAGCTTGTGGATTCAATCTGTTTTATTGTTTAATTTACCTTATTAGCCTATTTATTTAGCTGTGTACAATAATTTTTATTGAAATAAAACATTTATTTGAGCTTATTTATTTTTTATTTTATTTTTTTTTAATTTTTGGTATGTTTAGAGTGAAAGGCTTTGCACTTAAAAATTTTAACTTCAGTTTCAAATTAAAAAAATAACGGATGTTTATTTTTTTTCTTCTAAGTCCGACCTCTTGTTACGTAGTATACAGTTTACATCCTCTTTGCGGTAGTTGACGGCTCAAATAAATCGCGGGTTTGAAAAAATTCTGAAAAGTGCAATAATAAATAAAACTCTCAAATGGCAGGAATTGTAAAAATTGTTTTATACGACTCAGAAAAAGATGTTGCAGTCGAAACTTTTGTATCTGAAGCAGATGCTAAACGCGCACAAACAGGTATATAATTAAAAAACAAGTAATTTACATTTGATGTTTTTAAAAATTCAAAGAAAAATATTTTTAATTTATTGCAATGAACAGTACAACTCGGGCGAATTAACTTGACACCTGGCTAAAAACTTTATCCCCTCTCGCTTCCCCGCGCGGCGCCCCGCTCTCGCCCAGCGCGTCCAGTACCGTTAGCATATCTGTTTTAACTAAATTTTAAAGTAATTAATATCTTAATATTTTAGTTTAGACATACTTTCGTATGTTGTTACATATTTTACTGTAGGTATTATCACTGTAATAAGGTGTTACAGTGATAATACCTACACAATTTATTATAATATATCACAATTTTTTTCCCTGTTAAAATGCGAGGCACAGCTAGTAATTACCTAATTTGGCTTGAAATGTGATAAGCAATACAAAATAGACATTACTAGTTATACCTAATCGTAACTACGCAACAATAAAAATTTCTAGATGCCATTATTACGCATAATAAATTTAAAATTAGTAATATTATATTGAAGTATTACGTAAATATTGATTTAATTTAATAAGAATTAAAAATAAACAACACCTTTTTTTCACTCAGTACATTTGGGAAACGTCAAATGAACCAGGTGTCATGTTAACTCGCCCGAGTTATACATAATTTATTTAAATTTGATTGTTTTTATTTTATCTAAAATCAAAATGCCAAGTAGAGTTTTATTTTGTATCAATCTAACAGCAAATTAGAGACGTATAGGTCCATGGAAATGGTCGAAATCCGAAGTAAAGGTAAAATGTCCCAAAAGCAAATGTGGAGGAAAATATCGGAAGAATTACAAAAAAAGGTCATACTGTGACTGCATCACTGCGATTCAAAGTTGCGAAGCTTGAAAAAGACGTATAAAACTATAAAGGACCACAACAACAAGTCTGGAAATGATAGGAGGACTTGGCAGTACTTTCAAGTTTGTTCAAATTGCTCATTACCTACCCTGTTTTACTTTTAAATATTTAATTTCTATATCTATAATAATCATAAAAAACTTGCTAGGTAATGGATGAAGTAAGTATATGGCAAAAAGGCATGGTGTGATCCAGTTGCAGTAGCTTCTTCAACAGGTTTATCTTTACAAAAGTCAGAAAATATTAATACTGAAACTAATACTGTGTGTCCATCAAGTGAGTTGTTTCAGTTTTTTATAATTATTACTAGATGACGCACGCAACTCGACCATTGCGTCAAAACTCGTTTATTACAAGAGAATTGTACATTTTTCTGGAAAAAAATGTCCTTTAAGGCCAAAGCATCCCCATACCCAGCTTTTAAGTTTCAGCAATCGATTTAGCGGTTTGCACGTGAAGGGGTAACAGACAGACATGTCTGTTATGTCACTTTCGCATTTATCTATATATATAAAACTCAAAGGTGACTGACTGATTGACATAGTGATCTATCAACGCACAGCCCAAACCACTGGACGGATCGGGCTGAAATTTGGCATGCAGGTAGATATGACGTAAGCATCCGCTAAGAAAGGATTTTGATAAATTCCAACCCCAAGGGGTTCAAATAGGGGATGAAAGTTTGTATATAATAATACTTCTTAACGCGAGCGAAGCCACAGGCAAAAGCTCGTAATATATATATATATATATATATATATATATATATATCTGTAATGATGACCACTGTGAAAGTAGCAGCGCTGAAAGACCACTTTTTTGTGATGTATTGCAAGTGCCTCAGCGTCTCGAGCTTCCCCATACAAAAGTGAAAAAAAAATCTCTCTCAGCGCTGCTACTTCAACAGTGAACTATATATTATACAGGAATCATATAACACGTACCCTATTACTCAGACCAATTAATAAAAGGACTTTTTATTTGGTCTGAGCCTTGTTACTTTATTATAATTTATATACCTATTTTATATACAGGGTATCACTTAGTTTTGTGATACCTTATACATACTAATCGAATTTCATTACAGAATTAAACAAGACCTCAATAGCTACTTTACTCGCAAAACGACTGAGACAAAAAGAGGAACACAAAGAGAATAAGAACAAACAACATAAAGAGCGCATGGAAATGGATGAGAAGTTACTGAAAGTATTGGAAAAATTTGCCGAAAAATAAGTTTCATTAATGCTAGATGTAAAATAAAAAAAATTAAATTTGAGAATTTTTATTTATAAATAACTATTTTATATTACGAGCTCGATCTCCTGC
Source organism: Lysandra bellargus (assembly GCA_905333045.1). Lineage (NCBI taxonomy): Eukaryota > Metazoa > Arthropoda > Insecta > Lepidoptera > Lycaenidae > Lysandra > Lysandra bellargus. Next base: position 4,649,461 of record HG995352.1, on the reverse strand, counting down.
AGGCCATTGTATGAAAGTCGGGGCTCTTAAAAATAAGGCGTGACGACTCGACATACTGATCTTACAGCTGTAACTCGTCCAACATTAAACCTGTCACAAAGCGATCTACAACAAAAGTAATAAAAGTTTATCAAATATGCATTTCCTAGACGGTATTTCAGCATAACATAAAATAACGTGACTATTAATTGTTGCATGGCATGCTGATCATACAATAAACGATCATGCGTGCATGACAGAACGTAACGCATGTCATGCTGAATTATTACCGTCTAGGGAGAGCTAAATTTATGAATATCGTGACTTATACATCACTGCAAAAGCGTTTGTTTTGGAAAATAAATTGTAACCTATATGAATCCATTGTCGCCATTTTCCAAAGAGCTATCATCATTTGCTGATGAGCAGGAATAGTAGGATGACCTGGGACAACACGAATCAAATCTTCTCCTATTATCACATGACTAAATTTAGTCAAGTGGAATAACATTTAGTAACTTTCTAAATGTTATTACACTTGACTAAATTTAGTCACTAAATCATTTAGATATCTAAATTTAGTGAAATGGAATAAGCGCTTTAGACTTTAGTGGTTTCAGACACTTTCGCATTTATAATATTAGTATGGATATATGGATGGTACCTACTACCTATACTTAATAATAATTTTAAGCCTGTGTTAAAGTTACCTTAGAGAACAAAGTAAGTTTTAAATACGTAACGCCCGAATACTGGAACGTCTCTCAAATATATAAATGCTGCTTAATTTTTTGAGTACAACTTATACGAAAATTTCGTATTCTCCAACGCAAATTTTAACTTCCAGTTAGTTTTAAGTGGACCTCCAAATAAGTTGTACTCAGGCTCCACATGAGCACCACTTAGCAAAAAAATTCGTATACTCGATGGTTACTCAACTTCTTTTAGCTGTCAAATGATCTGTCAAACTGATTTAAGCGTCACTTGCGTTTAAGAGTGGTCAAGAGGTCTCTTAAATCTATAATTACGGTAAAAAGTGTGTGTATAATGTTAAAATAATGTCTTTATCGTCGCTATCTAGTCTTTCTGACCATGAAAGGCCAACCGCGAGTCGCCGTCGAAATAAATGCTCAATGCGTTTAAAAAATACAACGATGCATTTACGTTTTACAATACACAACTACATTTTCATGAAAATAGTACCTATATTGATATTAATGTTACTTGTAACTCACTTTTAAACTATTAGCATAATATCCTTTTCCGAGGTTGTATAATTACAACCATGTTTCTTTTTTGTCTCCTTATTATAATATTATCAAAATGTTTTCCACAAAGAGAATATAATCACTACGGTCGGTCTTCTTCTTCTTTTTGATAATGTCAATCGGTCGGTTTTCAAACATGTCAATTGTCAGTTGTCACTCAAAAGATCGTTCCATTCTACGTATGGTTGCATTGTTTTAAACTTTAAAGTCGATTTCGGATTTTCTATTGTAATTAATCAGAAAATAATGTTAAAAATTGTCATGTCTTTAATTAATTTAAATATATTTAATGAAAACTAATAGTAAACGGCAATTAAATGATTTTTAGTGAACTTTTTATTTGTACAATCAAGTTAGATCTAGCGTAAAATGTAATACTGTAAATGTTGCCATGATGTAAATATTTGACGGCTACTCAAAGGGCTACTTACGTGAGTACCACAAGAAATTGTCTGAGTGGCGTTTGTGTATATCCCTTAAATATGGGAAACGCTTACATTTAAATGCCCTTCAACTGATTAATGCATTTGAGTGACGTTCCAGTATTCGGCCGTAAGTATATTATAATCTCGATCTAAAATGACTATATTCAAAACCGAGGTTTAAAGCGAAATATTTTTTACCTGAAATGTCTTTTAAATTCTTCATTAGAATAAAGATTGATTACATTTTCGTAGTCATTGATTCGTGGTCTAAACTTTCGCTTTTCGCGATCATAATTGTGGAAAAGTGCATTCCACTCTTCATCTGAACTAGATTCACTAGAAATGTCTGAATCATTATTCCGATGCACCTGCAAAATATGTCTAACTGCCGTAAAAATATCCATTTCGATAATCGATAGATACCTAAATATTATTCAAATAAAAGCGGTAGACTCGAATTCTAACTTTAACCTCTTTCAGCTGTCACCTGTCACTGTCACCTCGCCAGAGCGCTCAAAACACTCCTTAATTCCGTTCCACTTGGGTTTGTGACATTGACGCTCACATTTGCTCACATGCTAATGGAACGGGAGAAACGAAGGTCTTGAGCGTGAGCGTTATTAACGTCATCTGGAACGCAGCCAAAATGTCTTTCGTAAAACATCAAAGGAAATTCGTAGTAAATATCAATTTCTTTTCAAATCCATGTTTTAAACTGTCAATTCATTGTCCAATAAGTAAATGTTAATCCAGATTCCAGATATTCACTTGCTTTGTCAATGGTCGAATCCGTGCAAATATTTTCTAAATCAGAGTTAAAACCAACCTTAAATTTTATCAATATATACAAGTTACAACTTACAACTAAATAAAATATACTATTTATGTAAATATAAGTATTAAATTAAATAATTATACAACCCCTACAGTCTCCAAAACGTATCTGTACAAATATAAATAAGTTGAGGCATTCATAAGTAACTCCTGTATGTTCAGCGGGACATTTTCAGGCTTCTCATAAATTTTTAAAAGTTTACCCGACAACACAAGGCGCTGAATGTTGAAGGACGAACACTCAAAGAAGAGATGATGTAGAGATTGAACACTTGGTGTTTGACAATGATCACAAAATGACGAACTAACCATTTTGAGACGGTGAAGATGATAATTTAAACGACAATGACCAAAGCGCATACGACAAATAATTGAATAAATTTTTTTGTTTATGAAGTCTCTTTTTTTACAAAACCAAGGAACAGAGTTGATTTGAACATCCAAACTATTATACCAAGTACCCTTGTTTTCATTTTCTATACAGTGATATGAATATCTCCCCCATGCTTCACACATACGCCGTTTTAAAAGACTGACTGCGTCTGTGTGAGGCACAGACACATCAATATCTGAGCAAGGTGTTAAGTTTTCCATTTCAACAATTTTTTTGGCAAGATAATCTGCTTTTTCATTACCTACTACCCCAATATGCGATGGCACCCAAACAAATCGAACAACTACGTTTAACTGTGACAATTCAACCCATAGTTCTTTTATCTCATAAATTATATAATTAGTGTTAGCATTAAATGTGTTATTAGCCAAGTTTTTTAAAACACTCATACTATCACTAACAATGATCCAATACTTATGTTCCAAATAACAATTTTTTATATATTTCATAGCATTTAAAATAGCAACAGCTTCAGCTGTAAAAATACTAGCAATATTAGAAATTCTCCTACCAATAGCTATATTTGAAGAGGGCTCATAAATAGCAAAAGACGCAGCTGAATCACTCTTGGATCCATCTGTATACAACAATTTGTGATCTGACCACTGTGACAACATTGTGTAAACTTCCTTTTTTGAGGGCAAATCAGTTTTCTTGCTTATAATTATGTCCATTGCTGGAAACTTACTGTCAAAAGTTCCTTCATAGCAAGGTAAAATGTGTTTAAATCGATGAATATTAATATTTTTAATAAAATCTATAAAATTTGGAAGATCTTGCAACATATAGAAAGGTTTGAAACCTATGCAAGTAGATGAATGCAAAAAATTAACTAAGAGACTATTACTAGATATGCTGTATAATTTCAATAGAAACCTTTCTTTCAAGTAATTGAATCGAATAGCTAGAGGTGGGACATTACATTCAATCTGTAATGAATTTACAGGAGTACTTCTGAATGCCCCAGTTACTACACGCAAACACTTATTTTGCAAAATATTTAGACTATTTACAAGTTTAGAATCTGCAGCAAAACAGTAAAAACCATATTCAAAGTGACTACGAACTAAAGATTTATACAACATTAACAAAATTTTAGGGTCTGCACCCCAGTATGTACCACTCAAGGATTTTAATATATTGTGAGCTTTATTAGCTCTACCAATTAGGTGTTTTATATAAATATTCCAGGTCAAATTGTATGAAAAAATTACTCCCAAAAATTTCACCTCAAGCGAGGTAGGTAGTATGCAATTGTTATACATCACAGCAGGAATATTGTGATTCTGTTTACCAAATATAACAACTTTAGATTTGAAAGGATTAACACAAAGATCAAGGCTACAAAAATAATTATACAAATTCACTAAAGCAACATTGATTGCTTCAACAACCTGAGAAATATTCTTCCCAGATGCGTAAACCACTAAATCATCTGCAAACTGTAGATTTTTAACCTGAGACCCCAAAATTAAGTTCAAACAACGAATATACAATATAAACAACAAAGGCGATAGAATACCACCTTGACAAACTCCTTTTGACGACAGTCTAGGACCATAGAGGTGTTTATGAAATTTTATGAATACTTCCCTGCCATTGAGAAATTTTTTAATCCAGTTTATAATTTTTCCAGGGATACCTATCAATGACAACTCATCACACAAAACATCTATATTTACACTATTAAAAGCACCTGCAATATCAAAAAATACAGCAACCAAATTTTCATTCTTGGACAAGGAATTATGTATATCAAACTGTAATTGACAAATACTTTCCCTAGCAGACCGATTCCTACGAAAACCAAACTGATTTGAAGGCAGAATACTATACTTTTCTATATAAAACTCTAAACGTTGTTTTAACAATTGTTCAAATAATTTCCCAACACAAGAAGTGAGAGCTATAGGGCGATAAGAATCAGGGTCCATTTTAGGCTTATCAGGTTTTAAGACAGGCACAAGACAGTCCATCTTCCAATTATGAGGAATTATATCATTTTCCCATAGTAAATTCAATAAGTGTAAAAATATTTCCAAACTAGTAGCACTAAGTTTTTTGAAAAGTATATAAGGCATGCCATCAAGACCATAGGCAGTATCTCTTCTGGAAGTTAAGGCTGACAGCAATTCTTGTATAGAAAAAGGATTTAAAAGAAAATTATTGCTGGGATTGATGTTATTATTGTAAGTTTTTGGGTCATCTGATACAAAGTCAGGAGTATATTTCTGAAGAAAATCTAACACCCACCTATCATCACTCTCAACATTTAAATGATAAGTTCTATTATACTTGCGCATAAATTTCCATATGACAGATAATGGTGTACATCTGTTAAATGTTTCACAAAGAGAAAACCAACTTTTTTGTCTTTCCGTTTTTAAAATAAGCTTTTTACATGCACGTAGTCTTTTAAACTGCAAATAATTTTCTTCTGATGGATTAGCTTTAAAATGAAGATATGCTATTTTAAAATTTAATACAGCTTCTGTGCATTTTTGGTTCCACCAAGGAAGCGAATACTTTTTAGTAACAACTTTATTACATGAGCGGCTAACAATATCAAAGTTGACATTAGATTGGTTAAAATTTGGTATGGAATTTGCAGCAGCTGAGCGCAAAATCGTACAAAACTGGAGATATGAATCAAGAGGTCTTAAATTATCAATTTTAAAATCAAGTAATGACTCAGCAACACAACTACTGTACCTTTGCCAATCCACCAATCTATAGTTAGGATAAATGGGCAAATGTGCAGTGTTACAAAAATAGTTATGTTCTTCAATATTATGACTATTACTAATATTTATTCTAATGATTACAGGAATATGATAACTAGTACCGAGAGGACTATCATGTACATCCCATTCACAATTAAGCGCTAAGGATGAAGAAACCAGGGTTAAATCCAGGGCATTAGGACGCCAAGTTAAAGATCCAACTGTTGTTGCTTGACCGTTATTAAGTAGAACTAAATTATTATCATCAATAACATCCAAAACATCACGACCACGTATTGAGTCTGAGCCACAACCCCAAGAGGTATGATGAGCATTAAAGTCTCCGGCAAATATAAAAGGTTCAGGAATAGATTTTATTAATAAATCAAAGTCATGTTTTTTAAATGCTGGATTACATTTCAAAGGACTATAAAAACTTACTATACTAATTTCTTTGTTACCAACTTTTATTTTTACACAAATATTTTGTAATGAGTTGTCAAAGTAAGTATTGACTTTGTTGTAGGAAATACTTTTGTGAATAATTAATGCAACTCCGTTATGTGTGTTGCCAGTATCATTTCTTTCGATATTATAATGTTTTATCTTAAAATTTTGTTGAGGTTTAAGCCATGTTTCACTAATAATAGCTATGTGTATATTGTGATTATACAGAAAATCCACGAATATATGCTTATTACTATTTAAACTTTGAGAATTCCATTGTACTATATTCAATTTTGAGATATCCATTAGGAGGTAGAAAATTTATCGTTAAAGGACGTTTTCAATATTTCTTTAATGGATGCAAAATTTACTGGTCTATCTTTATTATTAACTATTTGAATAATTGTGTTAACTAAACTATTAACGAACCTATCAGATTTCATGAGATTATTTACCTGAGTATCTAAATTACGTGCTGTTAAAGCTGGAAAGGCATTAGAATCAAATAAATCTGAATAAGTGGCATTCCTAGCTTTTATTTTATTTTCCTCTACTTTTCCCTTTTTTATTGGACATTTATAAGAAATAGCAATATGATTACCCTCACAATTTGCACATTTTGCATCCTTGGGAGCAACCTGGCAAGATTTGAAGTTGTGTTTCTCGGCACAAATTGAACATACTTCTAAATTTCGACAATATTTAGCAATATGTCCAAACCGCATGCATTTTAGACATTGTTTGACAGGCGGAACATATACATTCACTTTATGCCTCCAAGAGTCTAAATAAATGTACTCTGGCAAGATGGTAGAAGCAAATGTGACGGCAACTGCCTGTGTAGGCTTAAACGAAAAACTACCATTATCGCTTCGAACACGTCGCATGAAGCGCCTGACCTGCACAACATTCTTGGAACTCCCAATCAAAGAAAATATTTCTTTATTAGACATGTCTACTGGGACGGAGGTCAGAACACCCGTGACCTCCGTGTGTCCTTAGCAGGAATTGATGCCTTGAAGGATAACTGATCTAACAGTTTTTATTTTGTAAAAACATATTTGCATTATTCGGTAGATCAAATGTAACACCAACCTTGTATTTGTTGACACTGCGTAAATGGATTACACCTGATACCCCGTGTTCCCTTATACCCTTTGAAAGAGCTAGTCGGTCTTTGTCGCTAAATACCATTGAATCGTCTGTATTAGTAAGGAATACAATCAACCCAGTCTGTTCAGAGTCTTCCGCATACTTACGAGTATACCCTTTTACTCTATATATTGAATATTTATCTTTGGGTTCCTTTTCTACCTCCTTGGACTTAAAATTTGAGTGCGCCGAAACCATGGACTCTGCAGAGTCAGAGTCCGTAGACTCCAACATTTCCAGCGGTTGCTGGCTTGGACTTGAAGGGACGGGACCGTCCCTCTTCCGCTTCTTTTTTGGCATGACTAGGCGTTAATACAACACCACACACAGGTACACAACAGAAAACAAATATAATGCAAAATTATTGCAGAATATACACTTAAATTTAGATTTTAGAGAAAAATTTTTTAATACGCGCGCCTTTCCACTTCGACAGTTTCCCGCCTTTTTTTTCTAGTTACTTCGTAAATTCGAAGTGAGAGAACTTTTTTGACATATCGGCAGTGTTGCCACCTTGAATTTTTATAAAGCGCTAAGTCGAAAGTAAAATGTCGCCAGATTTCACAAATTTGGACCACAAAAAAACCACCAAATAACTCTAAAATTGAAATATCATACACTAAAAAAATATGTGACGTTATCTGGGAAAAGGGACCTTATGGAGGGTTTTAGTTTCCGAGATAATCGCATTTAAAGTAAAGTGTCGAAAAAAATCATATTTTCTTCTTTTGCTCCATGTTAATAAACAGAGTCTAAATTTTGATATGACACAGGTTTTAAAAACGATTTTTTATAGGTTAAAATTGAACTCAAAGTTTAGTGAAAAAGGGACCTTATTGTCGGTGCTGCAGTCGAGAGTCGATTGCGGCTTTCTTTCAGCACGGTATCTACTGTTATACTACTAGTAATTTGCACCAAGCTGAAAATCGGTAACATTGATTAGAATATCTGGGGGCACGGCAGTGCCCCCGCCAAGTAGAGCGCGAAGAAAACACTGCAGTACCATCATTTACAGGAACCATTTCACTACATTTTAGGCCCCTATTTGAGAACCTCTAGAGGTCACTAAGTTCCGAATTTAAGCTAAAGCAAAGTTTCTCATTTATGACACTCACTCACTCACTCAAGATCATCAAAATAGAACTAGTACTTCCACAGAAATAAGAAGTACTTCCCATAGACTCAGAGAGCTGAAATTTAGCACAGTTTAGGGTTTAATGGCCATATATAGGGAAAACCATAAAAATTAGCCACGTGCGAGTCGGACTCGAAATTAGGTTTTTTGTATGGGGTTGTATGTACCCTTAAATGTACCCTTAAATTTTAATTTCAAATTAATCCTGATCAAAGGTGATCAACCTGCATTGTTGTAACCAAACTTGGAAATAATACGTTTCCAACTCGGGAATCGAACTTACGACCTCCGAGTCAAGAGCCACGCACTAAACCACTAGACCACGGAGGCGTATGTAACACGTGTGATGCTGATGGTGACGTTTACACGAGCGCGCAATCCTACACGAGTGATATGATAAAACCCACTACTTACGGCTCAGATTAAAAAATCAATATGTTTCTAAAAAAAAGAAGTGGAATCCCACCGAAAACATTCTGTAAAAAATACTAGCCAAGTCTCGAATCTCGATGGAGCTGATTGTTTATCTCTAATAAGGGTTCCTTGTTGACTACGGAACCCTATTAAAAAGTAATGAAATCTAGACAAAGTCGTACCAAGTCTGAGGTTCCTTTATTTTTATAAAGAAATCTCAGAAATATAATTAAATAATGAAAAATATAATTAAATAAATATTTAAAAATAAAAAAAAATGTTACAACTACGAAATTAATAGTATTTTTGTATCTTCTTTTAACTTTATTACTAAAAAAGTAACGACCGACATAAGGTCTCTTTTAATATTTATGAATACTTCTATGGTAACTATGAGAAATTACATGTTTTTCGTACACGTCTTGTTACTAAAGGATAATTTAAGTTATTTAAAAACTTCAATGTTAATAAAAATGTACATTTATTTTTATAATATTACTAAACTTTTAATCACCGACAATAAGGTCCCTTTTGAAAAGTGTTAAGTGTTGTTAAACTTTAAATTGAATTTTAAGACAGAAAAAGTTACTTTTTAAATAGAAGTTTATATATTTGATCTCATTTGACTATGTTTAACTTGTAGTAAATATATATTTTTGTTGATTTTGACTGATTAATAAGATTAGTAGAAGCACAATGTTTATTTGTTCAAATTTTATTTTATACAATAAACAATGTTTCACTCCGAGCTTATTTTTGACCCTGATACACAGCTTAAACGTAGATCAGATAAGATCTGCATTGTTGTAAAACATCACTCTGTTTGGTTCACTCGACTCCTGCCCTTTCTCGCACCACATATGTATAATAAAATAAATAGGATATTAAATATTTACGATAAAACAATATATAAATGTAAATCAATTGTGCAGAAGTGGCTACTAAACCTTAATTATAATGAAGCTGAATTACTTCTATTAACTGTATCGTAAAGTACACACACACACACACACACACACACACACACACACACACACACCACACACATTCCATACACACACTAACTCAGACAACTATGTTAAAATATTATGTTAATCTTGTCCTTCACATATCCGCGGGTGAGACCTGGAGACCTGAAACACAGGGTATCCTAGCTTAGGCTCCAGTTCACACTCCAATTTAATATATTGTTATGTTTAATACTGTGTTAAGTTGTGTGTGAAAAATAAATAACTTTTTATCTTTTAATGTGACGACCTCCGTGGCGCAGTGGTGAGTGCGTTGGTAGCTCAAGCCGGATGTTGCGGGTTCGAGTCCCGCCGACGGAACAAAACGTTTATGAAGTTCCTGGGTCATGGATGTGTATTAAATATGTGTATCATATAATAAAAATCTTAAATATATGTATAGTATAAAAGTATTAAGTATATTTCCGTTGTCTGGTACCTGTAACACAAGTCCTTTAGGTACTTAGCACGGGGCCAGACTGACGTGGTGTGAAGCGTCCATAGATGTCCATAGAATGTTGTTTAATATCTAAGACGTCTCTATTTAGTAAAAACTGATTCGTTTTATATTATTCTTTTATAAAAGCCAATAGAAAACATAGTATAAGTGAAATATTTAGTAAAAACCATCTTGGGCATTTTCATTACATCATGCACTTTGGCGTGGTAAATAACAGGAATAGAGTTATAAAATTATATAATCTAAAAGGCCATATAATGTACTTCTCAAAAAACATAATATCTATGTAACTTCCCAAAATAACATACTTTTTTTGGGTTTCGAAGTTTGAATGCGATTTTCTCAATATCACCTTTTACGACTTTCGAGTTTCAACATTTTTTTTAAATATTTGCCAGGCCTACATGCATGTTATTTACATGGTTCGATAGCTTATTAAATGTAGATTATGGGGATGCTAATAACTCAATACCGACAATAAGGTCCGTTCACGCTGATAACGTCACATATCTATACTTTACTAATATTATAAAGCGGAAGAGTTAGTTTGTTTGTTTGTTTGAACACGCTAATCTTAGGGACTACTAGTCCAATTTTAAAAAATCTTTCAGTGTTAGATAGTCCATTTAAAGCTATAGGCTATATGTTATCATGCTAAGACTAATAGGAGCAAAGAAATAGAGGAAAATGTGGAAAAAACGGGAGGAAATATATTTGAAAGGGCTTATTTGAACGGGCTAATCTCAGGAACTACTGGTCCAATTTGAAAAATTCTAGTAGTGTTAAATATTTCATTTATGGAGAAAGACTATAAGCTATATTTTATCACGCTATGACTAATAGGAGCAAACAAATACAGGAAAATGTGTAAAAAACGAGAGGAAATTATTTGAAAGGGCTTATTCAAACGCGCTAATCTCAGGAACTACTGGTCCGATTTGAAAAGTTCTTTCAGTGTTAGATAGTCCATTTATCGAAAAAGACTATAGGCTATATTTTTTTACGATACGATTAAGAGAAGCGAAGAAATAGAGGAAAATATGGAAAAAGCGAGCGAAATTATTTGAAAGCGCTTATCTTACGAACTACTGGAGAAATTTTTCTGTTATTTGGCACAGATATAAAGTAGACCACGTTAAGGATCATAGGTTATTTTTTGACTAATTTGTCTGTGAAATATCTAATTTACGCGGGCGAACCCACTCGGAACGTCTAGTTTAAATATAAAACGAACAAATATGTTGTAAGTGGTATAAAAATTACACAAATATATTCGTTTTTATTGAATACTGAGTTTTTTGTATATCAATGAGTACGCAAAACAACTTTTGCTGTATATCACTTTATCTACTTTTAAAATTTCTAATATCAATATAGAAAGTAGATAAAAACCTATTCTTAGGCCTAACGAATGTACATACGTTAGGCCTGAGAATAGGTTAGGCCGTTTTGGAGGTGTTCGTGCACCAACACTGTGACACGGGAATTTTATATACATATAATTTAATATTGGATTGTAATAAGCGTACGACTTCACACACTGTAGTCTGTAACCTATTAAAACGACTTTATCAAACTTTTCTAGATTTCAACAGCACAAACCAAATTCGATACATAGAATGTCAAGTCTATAACTATATGATATACCTTATTATGTGATGTCAAGATTAAAAGAAAACATTAACAACACAGATTAAGGATAGAGTATCTCATTGATTAACAACGACTGCGCTAAGGGATTCCCCGGCTGTAGAGTAAGCATAAAACAATATGAAATTCTAATTGTGCTTAGGATGTTACCGATAGGTGTGCTGCCAGATTCCATACTGAAAAAACCGCTAAAAACCACTAAAAAATAAAAACGCTATGTAACTAAAAAAATCCTTTAAAGGCTTTAAAAAAGCTCCAGTTCTGGTGGAAAAACCACCAAGGTGGCAATACTGCATATCAGCCATATTGGCAGCATTTGGCATATAAATGACAGTCAGAGTGTTGCTAATAATATAAATTAGAACATCTACAAGAATTAGGCAAAATATACTGAATTGTACTAAAAACATTCACGTGATTTTATTAATGTAGTTTAAAAAACTGAATTTAGTGTACTTCAAAATAAATTGTAAGATCAATGATCTGCTTATAGACGATCGATAATACTCATTTAATATAAGTTTTACAATTCTTAAAATTTGGATGAGGTACTTTTCGTTTTACCATGGCAACTTTATGTAATGTGTGAGAGAGAAAAATATACATAACTAAAGGTTAATAAACTTGTCTTCAAAAAAATGTTCTAAGCGCAATCTCCAGTGCTATTTTAAGCTTCTTGTTCGAAACCAAATCGATAAAAAGGGTGGCCATCTTAAATCGCTAGCGCCACTCTGAAACGTCAGTGCGAAATCGATAATTTCGATTGCAATTCCTTTACGAAGTGATTCGATATTTTTAAATTATCGATTAAATTTTTTAGCTAACTTCCCTACTGTTGTCAATTTTAATGTGTCACCCATATCATCTTAAAACGCACAACCTAGCTGACGCACGCAGGAATAATATTTACGCAGGAGTAAGTACCACTCAAAATACTTATCAACGCCATCTGCCCCTACTTCGCAGGTACTTAAAACCGGCCTCGCGGCCGGACTCGGACTCGCGCACGAAGGGTTCCGTACCGTTATTGAACGAAAATTGGCAAAAAATGAGTTTTTCTGTATGGGATTCCTTAAATATTTATTTTATTTTTATTTTATTATAAATTATTAAAGTACAAAATATAATTAAGAATATTGTGAATATTTCAAGTGCCTGGCGGCTATTATTGATTACAAGCAAAAAAGACCAAAAAAATCTCGTTTGTTGTATGGGAGCCCCCTTAAATATTAACCTTATTTCCTTTTTAGTCATTGTTGTTAATATACATAATCTGTGAAAGTTTCAACTCCCTAGCTATTACAGTTCTTGAATTACAGCCTGGAGACAGACAGACAGACGGACAGACATCGAAGTCTCAATAATAGGGTCCTGTTTTTACCCTTTGGTTACGGAACCCTAAAAAGTGTCGTTAGTTTGTCGGTACCACAACGCTAGTTGCGTTGCAAAAAGCTGCAGCCGAGCGACACCATTCGCACGTAACCACTGTTTGACGGCATTTTGTCGTTGCGATGTGGTGTGGTCGTGGTACGTGTGGGTTGCCCTTAGTCATTTCGTAACGCGCTATAAGGAACTTTGTTCCTCAAATAAAGATTTATTATTATTATTTATGAGTAACTGATAGCGTTTTGGCCACTAGTACCACAGTATATGGAACTTATTACTAAAAGGGCCCATTCTCTAACCTACATGGCAGTCCGCCGGCTTATGCAGGATTGTGAATGGTGTTGCAACTTGCACCGTGCACACTAGAATATCCTGCATAAGCCGGCGCGGCGGACGGCAAGGCAAGCCGGACTGCCGAGTGCCGTGAATAGGCCGCTTAAGTAAACGTGCTTCGTGGATCATCGGGTTTTGTTCGGCTATTTCCGTATCCATTCGGTCTGCCCTGTTTGCCCTGCCCCAGGGCAGTTTCAGTCTCCAAGATATGCCGAAACACTTTGGAAACTGAGGACATTTTTATTATCTTATATCTTTAAACGAGCAATTCTTGTATATATATAAATATATAATTGGAATCTCGGAGTCGGCTCTAACGATTTTCATGAAATTTAGTATATAGGGGGTTTCGGGGGCGACAAATCGATCTAGCTAGGAATCATTTTCATATAATGTCATTTTATGTGTGTTTTTTGAATTTTTTGAATACCGAGCGAAGCTCGGTCATATAGCTAGTACTCTGTAAAAAGACAAAGGCGGAGAATAGAGCTTTCTGTCAAAGCGTCAGACGTCATGAGAATTGTTTGGAGTTTTGGCGGGCATGTGAAAGAGTGCTGTTGTGTTTTTGTATTATTTTCCTAAAAATTGTGTTAGCTGGGTTTTTAATGTGTAATATTGGTAGAATATTAACCATTAGATATTCGTGTTCATGCACAAGTGTAGGAAAGTGATGTAATATCCAGAAACGTGCTATTTTGTGTTCCCTCCGAAACTCCATCGAAAGTTTCAGTAAAGCGTCTACCACTTTACTGAATCGACCGACTTGACTCCTTGACTGTATTGACTTTTACTTAGACTTTGACTAGACTTTAGACCTGACGATACATGAAAACGATGATGAAAATTATAATAGGAGGAATATTGGTTTTCCCGCCATATTCCTTACCTTTTTACCTTGTCTGTGGCACAACATACACATCCTTTGTGTCAAGTTGCCAAAAAATAAGAAAAAGAAAGAAAAAGACGTCATGAAAATTGTCATTTGTCAATTCGCTGTGCGCAAATGTCAGTGGCGTACTTGTTTTGATGGAACTTTTCGTAAATAATCTCAAAATTATTATTATAAAATTAATTTTTAAATCAAAAGTGTCGCGTTAATTAACATACTGTTCAATCATATTTTAATTTACCATTAGTGTTTGTTAAATAATAAATTGTAGTTTAGTTCATCGTGGCAGTGCAGTGTTGTGGTCAAGCGATCTTTATTCAGTGAATTTAAGCTTTATCTTATTACTGTGCCATAATTACGTAGGACACTAAAAATTTGTAGTTACAAGTGTGTGTTTTCATTAAAAATATACCACATTAAAGGAGCAGCATCCGAGAAAAACAAAATCATAATTTTGGTAAGTCTGCACATATTCTTTAGGCAAGAACGTAAAAATTACATATTATATTATCTCAATAAAATATAACTTTTCTCATCATTACCTAAATTTGATAACTTGAAAGTAACCAATAGTATAATGTAAAATAAACTAATGCCATAACTGACGAAAAATATTCACATAAACAATGCATGGTACTTGCAATGCACTTGGGCCTGGGCCCTTTTGGGTCTGGGGCCCGTGGCATTTTACCAACCCTGCCAGTTTGCCACCCTATAGTTATGCCACTGGTGAGTGTACATGTACCCTGCATTCCATTATCTTACAATCATCAGCTACATTGGTTTTGGCACATTTAAAAAGAAACAACTAGTATTATTTGAATAGTTTTGGGCAAAAATAGTGTCTGGACCAGGTTCTCAAATGATTTTTAATAAATAAAATTTCTTTGAAATTAGTAATTTCCATATGTATGCCGATTACATGCCGAAGGTAAAAAAATGGTCTTATTGTTTGAAACCGTTCTGGTATTTTTGTAAAGTTCTCACTGGTTTGACATCAACAATGATTGTCTTAAATTATCATACTCATTCCCACGGAGTTGCTTAATCTTTCATACCATGCTGTCACAGTAATTAGAAAGTATTTAAAGGTAGTGCATTGGAAATGTTTCCTTTTTATAATGCGGATTTCTCAAGTCATCTAGCATGCAACTCTATTGCACTAAAATTCGATTATGGTGCGGGAACCGTACATTTTTCCAGGATAAAAAATATCCTAAGACCTTTTCCGGGACTCAAGCTATCTCCATACCAAATTTCAGCGAAATCGGTTTTGTGGTTTAGGTGTGAAGCTGTAACAAACAAACAGACAAACACACTTTCGCTTTCGCGTTTATGATATTAGTATGGATGAAAAATTTACGACAGTGAAATGTTCCAATATGAAAAAGTTGTAACTATGCTATGTAAATCATAGTGCAATGTTGCAGGCTTGGGAGACTAATTGAAAGATGTATTAGTCGCGACTGATCTTTATTAACTAACTTAATTATTACTAAATCTACCTTATATAGGAGGGAGGTGTGACATACATTACACCTCCCCCGTTTTTTTGAAAAAAAAAAAACACTTTAATTACAAAAAAAAAAAAAATACAATTTTTCTTCAATTTACTCTCAAAAATTCGCAATAATACTCATTAATAATTTCTGAAACCTTTATATTTAAATTAATAACAATAATGTTTACTCTTTGAATATAAAATACTATAATATAATTGTATTCTAAATTCATTCATTTTCAATAGGTAGGTACATAACTCACCTTACATAACCTACTCGTTTTATAGTCATTCATCTCATAATATTAATTATTAATTTATTACCCTAACAATAATTTACTAATACTTTTGATTAGTGGACTGGCCAGTCACTTACATTTTAAATAATAATTGTCTTTTCATATTTAGGTATACCTTTTAATATACCTTTAGTTCTTATTGTCATTTCATTATTATGCATGCATGCCTTTTCATTTATTTATATTACCTACTTTTTTAACATTAATGGTACATTTATTTTTATAATACTTTTATTTATAGTCGACTCTTTTATTTATTTTAATGGTACATATTTATTTTTAACAATATACTTCATGTGCGCACTTTTATTTGCTACAATACATTTATATTAAACGGGACCTTTTTTAAGACTAACCCACAAAAAAAAAATATATATGTCTCCATCCATTTTACTTAAATGAAGGATTGTTCCCGCCGAGCATGCTCTAAGTACCATTTATTTTTGTACCATTTTGTACCATATTTAATACCAAGGATCTTTTAAGGCTACTTGACCTCCAACTATTCTCACAGAGAAAACAACGTGATCGAATGAAGGATTCCCTTGCGTATTTTTTTTTAATGCTCTCGGCATTTTTTTTTCTCTCAATATACGTAGCATTTTAGCTAGTATTTTGTACCTAATGCTCTTTGGCATTTTTAAACCTATTTTATACCTATGCCTAACAAAAAGACCCATTCCATAATTTTATGCAATAAATATTTAAAATATCATTAACTATTGGGTGATCAAGCCAACAGGTACTAGACATTTTAAACATTGATGCAACCCTATCAACCTATAAACAATCCTTTTTCAGTCAAATGCCTTCTAAAAACACTAAAACCCTTATTTCCTAACTTCAAAATAACCATTTCTATACCTAATTAATAGCTTTCAGCTATTTTGCAAACCAAATATCACATTCCTAATCCTTTCTACGTATTCGTACGTTCTAATATTACGTCATATCTCGTATGAACGTAAATATTTTTAAGTAAATCCGTGTATAAGTCATATCCAGACTCATTTCTTAGAAAATGTAGCCAATCAACTTACTAAAGTAGTTAAAAAGAATTTAATACATTTTCAAGAATTATTTCTCCTTGTCTCTATATTTTCATAAGTTCACTGAAAAAGTATGTTTATTTTACATAGCATAATTTACTTTTTTAACATATTGTTATCTAAGTACATCTTTTATTTTTGTTTCTCTTTCTCTACTATTTCACTTTTATTTTACCTTTAATTTTACATTAAGATTTACAAAGTAACCATGGAACCAATTCAAAATAATTTTAATAAAAATTTATATGTAACTTCTAAAATCTTACTGAATTTAATTGTGTCGGAATCGTTCTTCTCCCGGCTGCATCCACTTCCGACACGAACATCTCCCGGCCGCCTGCTCTACATTCCTCTCATCCGACTCCAACATCTCCCGGCTGCCTGCATATTCCACTCATCTGACGCCATCAACTCCCGGCTGCCTGCTTTACATTTCCACTCCAAAGTTTTAAATTTTTTCTTCCACAGATTTTTAGCAACGCGAACGGCAAATATTATTCTTGCAACATTTCGATGTATTTTCTTTTAGTTTATTATTTTTTACCGAGTCTTCTTTTTTAAATTATTTTCCAGTTTTCCTGATGTGGCGGACCCACAATTCGCCTAACATTCCTGCATCGCGCTATCGAAGTTTTCTAAGCGCGTCGGTATATATACGACAGCTGAAATGTATCACGTGGGCTTCGGCCTGACCGAGCATACCACCTCGCTCGGTCGGAAGATCTTCCTTTGGCCTCCACGCATTATACCCACATTGGTGACCCGCGACAGAACATGCCTCCTTCATCATCATCACTCTCCGCCCCTTCGCACCGCGCCAGCCAGCATCGCCTCATCGGGTACCTCGTCCACTAGCCGCAATGTACCGCGGCCTGGGCGACTACGCATCGGCATCATCGGGCTTTCTCACTACACCGACCGGTCAGCAAGCAGAGCACATCTCTCCTGGTCAGCACATAGCATCGGCCCCGCACGGCAGCTTATCCGACTCACTGGATCCCGTGCAGCAGCTTATAGTTCCGACTCACTGGGACTCACTGGCACTGGCGACTCAAGCGACAAGACTTCAAGATTCGACCTCCGGTCTTCGGGGGGGAGTGATGTGGCGGACCCACAATTCGCCTAACATTCCTGCATCGCGCTATCGAAGTTTTCTAAGCGCGTCGGTATATATACGACAGCTGAAATGTATCACGTGGGCTTCGGCCTGACCGAGCATACCACCTCGCTCGGTCGGAAGATCTTCCTTTAGCGTCGCCACATATATCCCACATTACTATTGATATTTTTATCACATTTTAATAGATTTGTATTTATTTTAGTCTCTACGGTATTTATTCATATTTTTTAATCCTGCATTATTTTAATTTAAAACTAATGGCCATTCAGTTTTTACCACTAAAATATTATGTCCACATTTATCAGTCACTGTTTAATTACACTTTTTGCATTTTTAATATATTTTGATTTTAAGTCCAATTATAAAAATTCACTTATACATCCCCTGTACCTGCTGCGCAGCGCTGCCACAAGGCAGCACTGGCAGGGTCGCCATGCAATGTGCAGGCTTGGGAGACTAATTGAAAGATGTATTAGTCGCGACTGATCTTTATTAACTAACTTAATTATTACTAAATCTACCTTATATAGGAGGGAGGTGTGACATACATTACAATAGTTTCCTTGTGTGAATATTGTTTCCTCATAAGTACATTGTAATTTTGGATGTATAATTTAGGCAATCCATACTAATATTATAAATGCGAAAGTATGCTTGTCTGTTTGTGTATGGAAATACTTTGAGTCTCGGTCTTAGGATAATTTTTATCTGGGAAAAATGTACAGTTTTTGCATGATAAACAAATTTTAGTGCAACAGAGTTGCGGGCGTCATCTAGTACAACAATACAATGTTGGCAAAATCATTACCTATCTTTATGTCTCTATGGATAAAGATAAAAGAATGCTTTGTCATTTTCTTCCAGAAAAGTTTTTGCTGACAAAAATGTTTCCTTGTTGCAAAAAATGATGTTGAGTTCAAGCCGAGATAAACTCAGGCAGATAAGGACTGATTAATTTGTATTCAAAATACAGGAAAATATTTTCAACATAATGTTTGTACATAATTTGCATAAAATTTCTGTCACAATATTACTTATAATCAGTCACTATTTATTAAATTGATAAAGTAGCAATTTAAAACCATTACATATTTCCTTTGTTGCTTTGTTGAAGCTACAGGATGTTAAATATTTAGTAATATGTAATCACTATGCAGAGTGAAGCAGTGTTTAGAATATGTGTATTATCACTTATCCATAAGATATTTTTTTAGTTCCGTATTGTTTTGTATGTTTCATTGACCATACACTTTCTCAGCCTTCATATTATATGAAAATTCCTAAGTATTATGACATGGACAGAAAATGTTCATATTTCTTGCAGTGCTATGCTTAGGGAATAATGTACGGTCTAATCCTCTCTTAATAATATGTTCTCTTCTTAGAATTTCTTATTTGACTACTACTGTTAAGGTAAGTCTCTATTTGCAACTTTCAATTTAATTGAATTTTTCGTTTAAATGTGGTTTAAACTTCGTATTAAATTAAAGTTACGTACAACTCTTTACTATTTAAAGTGGTTAAGTTAATAAAAGTATGTGCCCTGTATTCTGTTCACAAAGAAAAAAATAATTCTCATTCCTCTTTCTGGCGCAATTATTGTGTCACCTCTAAAAGGGGATCTAGTATTTTATTTGAGCAAAAATTAGTATTGCGTATAGTCTTACCTGTTTTAGTATCAGATCGCAAGGGAACCTAAAAACTAAACCTAAACTTGGGTGTTATCTATGCCCCTATTAGAGAGCACTATTGAGTCTAGGACACTCAAACCTATAATTTTTTTAGGTGCTTTGGATCTAGGTCAATCAGAGACTAACACTAGGGCATAAATAAGCTTTCAATATTACAATCTAGGTCATGTCGAGCATAAGACGGTATAATCATTTTTTTTTTCGCAAAAAATACAGTTTTTTTTAGTGTTACATGTATTATGTTGCTAGACGAGATTTTTTCATTTTCCACAAGCTAAGATTATATTATTATGTATGTATTTACTAGACGACGCCCCAAAATTCGTTTATCGCGCGGGAACCGTACATTTTTCCGGGATAAAATGTTTTCCCGGAAAATGTACGGATCCTGCGCGATTTAAAACGAATTTTGATGTTACTAGGTGAAGCCAAACGAAGGTAATTTGAGTCGTGAGTCGCAGAATTTCAGTCGCGTAAATATCTTCTCATACAAATCATGACTCGTAAAATTACGCTCGTGTGAATCAAACAGGAAACTGAATGCTACAGAATTTCTGCCAGCCGAAATTCTGCGACTCACTCACAAATTACGCTCGTTTGGCTTCACCCGTGAGTAGGTATATGGATAAATAAATATCGTGAATATTCGTGAATCTCAAAAACTGAACTAAGTAGGTACTAGAACTGTACGTTTTCAGGACTACAAGTTTTGGGCAAGCCAAAGCCAAAAAAAAGTTTCACTAAAGTAAGTGAAGTACTTACCTACACTTATTTTGATGAATTATGAAACTATTTTTTTTGGCTTTGGCCTACCCAAAACTCGTAGTCCTGAAAACGTACCTACAGTTCTAGTGGAATACTATATTTACGCTGAAGAAAACTAGTCCAATATAAAATGTTTTATTGAACGTGTTAAGGCGACGCCTTGGTGATTTGGCTGTAGCGATATCGATTTTTCTCAGCAATGACTAAAGCTAAAAAATTAAAATTCATTGTTAGTAATCATCGTGTATTTGTCTTTGAATTGCCTATAGCATAACACGATTGGTCAACTTTTATAACACAGAAAAATCAATCAAAAAGATCTCTGTAAAAAAAGGGATTCCTATTTTGCCAACAGAGGATGGAGGAGGAGTGTTTTAAGCTTCAAAATTTGTACATAGATTGGTCCAAGCATACACTTTAATTTACCCATAGCTTATATGAAATGTTAAAATAATTATGGTTTTTAAATTACGCGACAAAAATCATTTTGTCGCTTACGCCCTTTCCAGCAATCTAAAACGTATCCAACACGGTTTTTTACTTCAACGCGGCTTCACCTTAATGTATTTGAAGCCGAGTATACCGCAGGGTAGAAGTCTCGCTCCGAGGTTGTTGGAAAAGCTAATGTTTGTGGTGTTGAGTATAGCGACGCACTCAAAGGCCCTTTACAAGTCTGAAGTTCTATACAAATGCTGTACCATGAGTTAACGCTTGTATGAGCATAGTCACACTATGGTAAAGGAGAAAGTTTGTGACTGTGTTATTATATTTAACTAGATGACGCCCGCAACTTGCGTCTAAATTCGTTTATCGCGCGGGTACTGTACATTTTCCCAGGATAAAAAGTTTGCTATGTTCTTTTCCGGGACTCAAAGTATCTCCATGCCAAATTTCAGCAAAATCGGTTCAGCGGTTTACGCGTGAAGAGGTTACAGACAGACATTTACACTTTCTCAATTAGGTATATCTATAAAGTATGGATTACTTCTGGCAAATGCTACTGAAAGGATTTTGGCATAACAGTTGCAGTGGTACAACATAACAAGCACCATGTAAGGCATCCATTAGACGGTAGGTTTTGCTGTCAGTTTTACCACAGTCATGACTGTGACTGATGGGTAACCTACCGTGTAAGAGCGTGACTGACGGTGATTGACGAAAATCTGGATACATTCGTCAGTCCACCAGTCAAACATAATTCATGATTAATGGAATTGACTGACGAGGAACCTACCGTGTAATGGATGCCTAAACAGCGGGATTTTGCCAAAATTTTCGCTTCCTTCGCTGTCAAATTATCGAATGTAATGTTCTAAGTACCCCTGATACTTGGCGTTCAGAAAACATCTTAGATACACTGCAGTACACAGTAGCTGCCACTGGAGATGTTGCGTAGGTGTGATTAGCGAACAATTAGTGTCAATTGAGAACAACGCATCATCTGTAATTACAAGTAAACGTCCACACACACGTGTGGTACCTCAAGATGTTACTCGTACGAGTATGTGTGTGTACTGTCAACCAGACATAATACCTTCTCAAGAAGCTCTTTCTATGTGTGAATGTGTGAACTGTGAACCAAACTTTACCTTCTTAAGAAGCTGGTTCTATGTGTGTGGGCCTCAACACCTTAATATATCCAATAATGTAAAAACAATTAATATGAAATTAAGAAGATAATTAAATCAAAGAAGGTTACTGGGTTGATTTATTACTCTAAAATTAAGAGATTTTGAAGTCATTTTAGAGACTTATCTATTTCTTAACTGTTAACACTTCCCAAATCTCATTACCTTTCATACGCGTAAGCATTTTTAGCTGATTTTCGTCTCACGCTGACCGTTGGCGTTAATGACCCGAGACGTATTAAATTGTAGGAAGCGTTTTTGAATAATATGTAATTTTTAATGTTTACAATTTCATACATTATGACTATTCTTTCTGTCTGTGCTAAATACTGGCTCTCAAATAAAAAAAAACGTGTCTTTTTGTCAGAGACTTATAACAAAATTGAATCAAATCTAGCTACTTTCGTTAATGATTCGTTAATGACCTTTGCATTGAACTGACCTAGTAAACACTATCCATTGACGAAATCCAAACAATAGGGACATAATAACGGCACCTGTGCTAACTGCCATACAATAGTGCTCAGATAGGGCGTTCAACCCGTGACTTATGTACACTCGTTGAAATATATTGACGTGCGAGCATTCACGTGTAATGAAACATTTTAGATTCGACCTTGACATTACAATACTACCTACCTCCCTGACTGACGAGCATTCGCGTGTAATGTAACATTATAGATTCGACTTTGAGCATTCCATAGCAATTAGCAAGCTGACTTCACTGTCATGTAGCATTGATGTTACAAGTTGTATCAAGATATTAAACATTGTATCATTACATTGTAATGTTCGGTTCTCCTCCCTCACTAATGTAATGCTCGACTCTGTAACCTTACATCAAGCGAATGCTGGTGAGCGATCACCTTTACATTTTTTTAGTGGATTTCAGTCCTTAAAACTTTAGCCTCCTCCAAGGTTATAATGGTGAATTCGAATGCATCTCTAAACGCGCGACAGTTCTTTTAGAAAAAAAACTGACGAATGAGGATATATTCAAGGATGATTTTGAGCATTTTTAGCAGTATACATATCATTCATTATATTATGTTTAACATTAGTTCTCAAACCTTACTATAATGTAAAAACTTCTTCTACTAGTAACATCATCCCAGTTACTTTCAAAGGAATTTGAACGAAAAGTTCCTTTATACTTCGCCGAATACATTTTTTTTAGTTGATCGACTATTACTCAATAACTAATGAAGTCTTCTTAGCCGTGATAGTTTTCCTTTTAAATTCAGCATATTTCCTACTCCCGTAAATTTTTTCACATTTCCAGAAGCAACCGTTTAGCTAGTAGAAGGGGTGGATACTAGGCTCTAACGATTTTTGCCACTTTGAAACTTAATTTTTCACAAACGGATCCCTTAATCGGAAAATGATCTTTGAATACTCATAATATTTATAAAAAACCTATCCAACGACACCCCATGTGGGTATAATGTGCGTAGGCCAAAGGAAGATCTTCCGACCGAGAGAGGTGGTATACTCGGTCAGGCCGAAGCCCACGTGATACATTTCAGCTGTCGTATATATACCGCCGCGCTTAGAAAACTTCGATAGCGTGATGCAGGAATGTTAGGCGAATTGTGGGTACCGCCACATCACTCCCCCCCGAAGACCGGAGGTCGAATCTTGAAGTCTTGTCGCTTGAGTCACCAGTGCCAGAGAGTTCCAGTGAGTCGGAACTGTTGCAGTGAGTCCCAGTGAGTCGGAACTATAAGCTGCTTGCACGGGATCCAGTGAGTCGGATAAGCTGCCGTGCGGGGCCGATGCTACGTGCTGACCAGGAGAGATGTGCTCTGCTTGCTGACCGGTCGGTGTAGTGAGAAAGCCCGATGATGCCGATGCGGAGTCGCCCAGGCCGCGGTACATTGCGGCTAGTGGACGATGTACCCGATGAGGCGATGCTGGCTGGCGCGGTGCGGAGGGGCGGGGAGTGATGATGATGAATGAGGCGTGTTCTGTTCGGGGTCACTCACCATTGTGGGATAAATTGTGAGGCGGCCCCAAAGGAAGATCTTCCGACCGAGCGAGGTGTTATACCCGGTAAGGCCGAAGCCCACTGACGTCATTTCAGACGTTGTATATATCTTGCCGTTCGCCGAAACTTCGATAGCGCGATGTAGGATTGTTAGCCGAATTGTGGGTACCGCCACACCCCACACGATAGGGAGGACGCGAAAAAAACTTCATCCCCGTTTGATGTGTAGGGAAGGTATCATAAAAAATATATTTTTAAGATTTCATGTACCATTTTGTCGGCATCATTAATATGTGACAGACAGACAGACAGACGGACAGACCGAAACTATAAGCCTACCTAAAAACGACGTGTATGTCACGTAACAGATAGCTGTTTATCTGTTACATCTTCACTTTTATGTGACTTTATGGTAGCAAAAACATGTAGTCCCCACAACTCACAAGGGACCTATGATACTGTCTTTTAATGCAGTATAGTACATTTACGCGATACACTAAAGAGCGTTTGTTTTAAAGAGTAAATTAATAAAAGTCGAAAAACAATCTAAAAACCTCTAAAATTGATATGAACTGATAAAAATATGTAACGTTATCGGCCAATTTTGGTAGTGTCTCTGACAATATTGATATTACCTAAGTCTATCAGTGCATGGATTTATATTTTCTTATTTTGAGATGTTTTAAAACTTTGAAGATAATAATTATCGTAGCTACGTACGTACTGGGTAATACTGGTTAAACATAATCAATTCTGGAATAACCAGCTAGGTTATTCCAGTGAATGTTTTTATTTTTTACCTGATTGATTTAATAGGTTAAAATATTTTTGTTACTCCTAAAGTTTGGGAAACAATTATTTTCATTTCATTCTCAATCGGCTGAACAGAAAATAATAAGTTAAGCACGTAAACCTTACCACGTTTAAGACGATCTACCACGGGACTAGAGGATATATTATATTATATCACTAGCGACCCGCCCCGGCGTCGCACGAGTATAAAATATGTATATAGCTACTTAAAAAAATATTAAAAATATCGATAGCCTATGATCCTTCACGTGGTCTACTAATATATGTAAATAAAATATAATATAACATAAAAATTGCCCCAGTAGTTCGCGAGATAAGCCCTTTCAAATAATTTCCCCCGTTTTTTCCACATTCTCCTATTAGTCTTAGCGTGATAAAATATAGCCTGTAGCCTTCCTCAATAAATGGACTATCTAACACTGAAAGAATTTTTCAAATCGGACCAGCAGTTCCTGAGATTAGCGCGTTCAAATAAGCCTTTCAAATCATTTCCCCCCGTTTTTTCCACATTTTCCTCTATGTCTTCGCTCCTATTAGTCTTAGCGTGATAAAATATAGCCTATAACCGTCCTCGATAAATAGACTATCTAACGAACACTGAAAGGATCATCAAAATCCGTTGCGTAGTTTTAAAGATTAAAGGGAACAAAGGGACAGGAGGGAAAAAAGTGACTTTGTTTTAACATAGATTATAATATTATGTCTGCAATGTTTTGACGTTAGAGGCAGCACCAGCATAGACAGGCTTGAAGCGCCCTCTGCTCCGACCTCCGACATTTGCGTAATATTCCCTATTAATCACATTTTAATTAAGTTAATACTAAAGGGTTGTAACCATTTTAGGGTGAAACAATTAACAACTACTTAAGAAGTTAACGATCTAATTTAATTAACCAAACATTAGCAGCTCTGTAATATAATCCTCTCGCGATAACGGGCAACCACAGTAATGGCCAATTAAAATTATATCGCTAATCAAACACGCCACGGTAGTGAACGATAATAAAATGAAGCAAATAGTTATTTTATTACGCTAGTCCGTACTTGGAACGTTTACAGTTTACAGTGATCCTTAGCTGCAAATGCCAAATGGCTAAATGTACCTAAAAGTGGCTTTCGAGTCTTTGCCGCTAGCGCCTTCCTCAATAAATGGGCTATCTAACACTGAAAGAATTTCTCAAATCGGACCAGTAGTTCTTGAGATTAGCGCGTTCAAGTTAGCCCTTTCAAGCAATTTTCCCCGTTTTTTTCACATTTTCCTCTATTTCTTCGCTCACTATTAGTCTTAACGTGATAAAATATTATAGCCTATAGCCTTCTTCGTTAAATGGGCTATCTAACACTGAAAGAATCATCAAAATCCGTTGCGTAGTTTTAAAGATTAAAGGGAACAAAGGGACGTGAGGGAAAAAAAGCGACTTTGTTTTATATGTATAGATTAGGTACTTACTATACATATAAGTAAGCTAGATAGTAATGAAGACTGTAGTATATATATATATATATATATATATATATATATATATATATATATATATATATACTACAATCTTAATTACTTCGAAGTCGGTACCAGCTATATATGTATGTACAGAAATAGTTGAGATTTAGACGAATTCTGAAAAAGGAACTATTAAAGAGTAAGAGTTATTTAATACTTTTTAGTTCATAATATTACTATTGTTTTTACCTTGGAAGTCGGTTTTAATTTTTTTGTTAAAAATAATAATTTCACACTTTTTAGTAAAGTATCTACAAAATAAGGCTTTATGTGTAAATAACCAATACGAATGTTAACTATTCACATTATGTTACTGTAAGCGAAATTGTGGTAAATGCTTGGAGTTATCTAAGCTATGCTGCAATTTCCAAACTTTTATATTTAAAGGTTCAGGAGTTCTGTTCAGTGCTTTTGGACCAAGAGACACCTTTGTATGAAATTTCTCTTATTCGTAACATAATATTATGTTTAATTTACTAGAAACAACATTTTTACCACTATGAGTGTTTTGATAAACATCAAGGATTTCCCTCGATTGCTCATAGATCCCATCATCAGCTCACCACTTTCGTAATTGTTAAGTATACAAAATTAAGATTATATCCTATACAACAACACGAGAAATTTGAAAATCTGTCCTCAAACAGCGAAAATCTGTCAAAAACATCTGCTTCGATGCAAAATATCACGAAAAGTACCAATAATTGGGTCATAGTGTGATGACCAATGGTATGATTATGGTTGTGATGAAGATGACCAATCAAATTGATGTGTTATCTTATGGTTTTAGTTGTTTAAACAACGCCGAAATCCCCGAACCT
Organism: Lysandra bellargus; assembly: GCA_905333045.1. Classification (NCBI taxonomy): domain Eukaryota; kingdom Metazoa; phylum Arthropoda; class Insecta; order Lepidoptera; family Lycaenidae; genus Lysandra; species Lysandra bellargus. The sequence continues at coordinate 4,621,790 of HG995352.1, read as the reverse complement.
GTACCTATAAGCATTCAAAAGTTCTTTTCGGTACCTTTGGATCCAGGGTATAACCTGGTGCAAAATCTTACTTTATTGGTAGCATTGACCTCGAATGCTTCAGAAATAATTAAAATCACTATATGTTTCCATACAAATTTCAAGGAGTCCCCTCGATTCCTCAAGGATCCCATCATCAGATCACCACTTTTGTGAACATGGTACCAAATTAGAGTTGAACCCTATACAACACAAAAATAATTTTGAAAATCTGTCTTCAAACAGCGAAATCATCATCAAAAACATCTGCTTCGATGGAAAATATCACGAAAAGTACCAATAATTGGGTCATAGTGTGATGAGCCATGGTATAATTATGGTTGTGATGATGATGACCAATCAAATTGATGTGTTAGCTTATGCTTTCAGTTGTTTAAACAACGCCGAAATCCCCGAACCTGTACCTATAAGCATTCAAAAGTTCTGTTCGGTACCTTCGGATCCAGAGTATGACCTGGTACGAAATCTTACTTTTTGGTAGCATTTACCTCGAATGCTTCAGAAAAAATCAAAATCACTATATGTTTCCATACAAATTCCAAGGAGTCCCCTCGATTCCTCAAGGATCCCATCATCAGATCACCACTTTTGTGAACATGGTACCAAATTCGAGTTGAACCCTATACAACATAAAAAGAATTTTGAAAATCGGACGACAAACGGCTGAGTAATCGGTGAACATACATAAAAAAAATACATACAGCCGAACGTATTACCTCCTCCTTTTTGGAAGTCGGTCAAAAAAACAACTGTCTATTGTAACTACAGTATAATGCTTATACCAAGCAGGGCATAGGACAGTAAGTATAGTTTTCACAGAGCCAGTACTGGCTGCCAATAAGACTGGCAGCCAGTATTGGCTTGGTATATGCCGCGTGTGAACAGTTTTTCAAGCTAGGCCAAACTGTTCACACGCGGCATATACCAAGCCAAGTACTCTGTGAAAACTATACTTCATATCAGAATACTGAATAGTTTTCTGCGCTACAAATTATTCGGTTACCGCCCAATAAGGAGTTCAAAATTTGCGTTCAATTTATAATAAAGTTGGGTACGTAACGCTATGTGATATGTGTTTTATCATGAAACAGGAAACTGTACCACTTGGCATGAAATAGATAGCTGGGAGTGAATTTAATTCTACTATATTATTACTAGCTGTCCCGGCAAACGTTGCTTTGCCATAATATAAAGTATTTCGCCCATATTTTATTCAAGTGACTTAATGAGTATGTCGCCATTGCAACGTCGATCGCTATCTCGTCGCACAAACAATGGTCGCCGTCAGTCTCAGGTTGTAATAATTTACTATTATTTATTCAACAAATGCACTTATCAATATATAAAGTACCCAGTAGCCGATTCTCAGACCTACTGAATATGCATATAAAATTTGGTAAAAATCAGTAAAGCCGTTTCGGAGGAGTTCGTGGACTAACATTGTGACACGAGAATTTTATATATAAGACTAGCTGTCCCGGCAAACGTTGCTTTGCCATATTTAATTTTATTGAAGTGACAAAATAAGTATGTCGCCATGGCAACGTCAATTGCTATCTCGTCGCACAAACAATGGTCGCCGTCAGTCTCAGTTTGTAATAATTTACTATTATTTATTCAACAAATGCACTTATCAATATATAAAGTACCCAGTAGCCGATTCTCAGACCTACTGAATATACATATAAAATTTGGTAAAAATCAGTAAAGCCGTTTCGGAGGAGTTCGTGGACTAATATTGTGACACGAGAATTTTATATATAAGATTATAATATTCATGTAATAACTATGCGTTATGACTCAAGGCCTGTATTCACTTTGATTAGTGCAAGTGCAAGTGACTAGTAATTGAGGCAGTGGAGTGCAGGTGTGTAGTGCAAGTAGTGTCCAATTCTTGTTTAGTGGCTCTTTAGTAATTTAATTTAGTAAATTCAGTAGTAGCTGTCAACACGAGCGTCCAAGTTTCAAAAATAAAACTGCCATTTTGACATGTCCTTCATTTTTAATATTGGTTTTATTAAAAACGAGCTTTTGCCCGCGGCTTCGCTCGCGTTAAGAAGTATTGTTATATACAAAATTTGATCCCCTATTTTCACCCCTTGGAGGTAGAATTGATCAAAATCCTTTCTTAGCGGATGCCTACGTCATAACATCTACCTGCATGCCAAATTTCAGCCCGATCGGTCCAGTGGCTTGGGCTGTGCGTTGATAGATCAACATGTCAGTCAGTCACCTTTGAGTTTTATATATAAAGACCACGAAGTATTTTTATATGTCCTTTCCCAGGACTCAAAGTATCTCCATGCCAAATTTCAGCAAAATCGGTTCTGACTTCTGAGGTATAAATGTAAAGAGGTAACAGACAGACAGACACACATTCGCATTTTTAATATTATTAGTATATTAGTAAGTAATAAGTATGGATTAGTATGGAAGTAATTGAAAGGGTGTCCTTTTGTACTTTTAATAGGTATATTATTTAATAATGATATACTATATCTATGGACGCTTCACACGGCACACCACGTCAGTCTGGCCCATAAAGTTAATATACCTAGCGGAATAATAGTAACAATCTCGAGCTGTCAAACGAAACCAAAATTGGTTTTTATCTGTCACGCACTTGCACTCGCAAAAAATAGAACACGCTTTTAATCACGTTACTACGCAGCCGACTAGTCACTTGCACTAATCAGTCGCTGTCCACACTTAAGGCCTGTATTCACTTTGATTAGTGCAAGTGCAAGTGACTAGTAATTGAGGCAGTGGAGTGCAGGTGTGTAGTGCAAGTAGTGTCCAATTCTTGTTTAGTGGCTCTTTAGTAATTTAATTTAGTAAATTCAGTAGTAGCTGTCAACACGAGCGTCCAAGTTTCAAAAATAAAACTGCCATTTTGACATGTCCTTCATTTTTAATATTGGTTTTATTAAAAACGAGCTTTTGCCCGCGGCTTCGCTCGCGTTAAGAAGAATTGTTATATACAAACTTTGATCCCCTATTTTCACCCCTTGGAGGTAGAATTGATCAAACTCCTTTCTGCCTCATGATGATGCCTCATGATCAAAAACCTGCATGCCAAATTTCAGCCCGATCGGTCCAGTGGCTTGGGCTGTGCGTTAATAGATCAACATGTCAGTCAGTCACCTTTGAGTTTTATATATAAAGACCACGAAGTATTTTTATATGTCCTTTCCCAGGACTCAAAGTATCTCCATGCCAAATTTCAGCAAAATCGGTTCTGACTTCTGAGGTATAAACGTGAAGAGGTAACAAACAGACAGACATACATTCGCATTTATAATATTATTAGTATATTAGTAAATAATAAGTATGGATTAGTATGGAAGTAATTGAAAGGGTGTCCTTTTGTACTTTTAAAAGGTATATATAATAATGATATACTATATCTATGGACGTTTCACACGGCACACCACGTCAGTCTGGCCCATAAAGTTAATATACCTAGCGGAATAATAGTAACAATCTCGAGCTGTCAAACGAAACAAAAATTGGTTTTCATCTGTCACGCACTTGCACTCGCAAAAAATAGAACACGCTTTTAATCACGTTACTACGCAGCCGACTAGTCACTTGCACTAATCAGTCGCTGTCCACATTACTTTCTACTAATCACTCATCGCCTGTACTAGTCACCTGCACTTAATCACTAATCAAAGTGAATACAGAACTAATCACGTTACTACGCAGCCGGCTAATCACTTGCACTAAACAGTCGCTGTCCACACTTACTTTTTCCTAATAACTAATCACTTGCCCTAATCACTTGCACTTATTACTAATGAAAGTGAATACGGGCCATTACTTTCTACTAATCACTCATCACCTGTACTAGTCACCTGCACTTAATCACTAATCAAAGTCAATACAGAACTAATCACGTTACTACGCAGCCGGCTAATCACTTGCACTAAACAGTCGCTGTCCACACTTACTTTTTCCTAATAACTAATCACTTGTCCTAATCACTTGCACTTATTACTAATGAAAGTGAATACGGGCCATTATGGCTATGACACGTTTTCCGAAAATTCGGACATCCGAATGCAATGCACGGAATCACTAGAAAATACAAACGCGAACGTTTACTTTATCCGAACGGAACGAATTCCGCAGGTAAAGTTTCGAGTGCAAGCTAGCGCGTTCTCGAGTGAAGAAAAACGAAAGTGTCCACTATTCTCACGATTATATACGGATTATTATACGGAATATATACGGAATATTTAATTAATATTATTTGACTTACTTGCGTTTGTCTTGGTCCCTGTTTTTATGTAGATTGTAAACTCCAAGAAAGCGCCATCTATTCCCAACAGTAGACAGCTCATAGTTCCATAACTTCTGAAAACTGAAATTTTCAGTCGCGCGTATGAAACGCCATCTACTGTCCGTTCATAGAAATGTTACCTCTGACAGGACTCGCTAACTCCACAACGGTGATTTTCACGGAAATTTCGAGGAAAACGCCCTCTAGCTGCTATAAACAGCTGGTTTTGGTAAACTAAAGCCTGCGTGGTGTCTACGTTTAAAAAAGAAAGATGGCGGCTTGTGAGGGATGCAAGGCTCAAATGAGCAATCACCTAATGGTAGGTCACCTTTGACTATGGACGCAACACCTGTATAATAGGTCGATTCTGTGAAATAATTGTAGGATTTCGAAATTTAATAGTCTCGCTATAACGCGAAAACGGCTTAACCGATTTGGTTAATTTTAAGGTTGATTCAGACCGCAACGCGACGCGTAGATATGCATTTCTAAATTTATATGGATTTGACAGATTCGCAAGACATCTCACGCAATTGAAATCCATACAAAATGCCGCGCATCGCCTCGCTTCGCTCATCGCGTTGCGGTCTGAATTGACCCTTAGTCTTAAAATATTCGTAGAAGTCCAGGGAAGGTTTGTACAATGAGAAAATCTTATGTAAGGAGGAAAGCGATACTAAGTTCACCGGGTCATCTAGTATCGCAATAAAATAGTAAGTATAGGAGGTGCTTGTGTATTTCAGAGGTTGACGGCTTCCATCCAAACAGACGTACGAATGTTCATTTTTTGGAGTGTTCAGCGGCCATTTGCGGCGGTTTTCAGTACCCTCAACGCAAAACTCTTGAAACTATATTTTACACACAGATTTTTGTATCAGGATCGGGTAGAAAATGAAAGCATTATGTAACACTAGACGCCCGCAACTCCGTTGCGCCAAAACTCGTTTATCGCGCGGGAACTGTACATTTTTCCGGGACAAAAAGTATCCTATGTCCTTTCCCGAGACTCAAAGTATCTCTTTGCCAAATTTCAGCTAAATCGGTTCAGCGGTTTGGGCGTGAAGAGGTAACAGACAGACAGACAGACAGACACACTTTCGCATTTATAATATTAGTATGGATGTATGGAGCAGACGAGTGTTAGTGTGGAGACCACGCTTAGGCAAACGTAGTGTAGGACGTCCCGCAGCACGGTGGACCGACGATTTGAAGAAAGCGGCTGGCAGCAGATGGATGAGGGCTGCCCAAGATCGGGATGTGCTCATGGGGGGAGGCCTACGTTCAGCAGTGAACGGCAATAGGCTGATGATGATGTAACATTTCTATGTAACGTTAGTCTGCATAATATTATGCTTTATTTATTCATATTATATGTATATTACCAATTACCATAATAATATTAGTAATATTACAAAAGCCTCCGTGGTCCAGTGGTTCAGAGCTCGGCTCTTGACTCGGAGGTCGTGGGTTCGATTCCCGCGTTGGAAACATGTTATTTCCAAGTTTGGTTAGGACTATGCATGCTGGTCACCTGATTGTCTGACAAGTAAGATGATCCATGCGTTGGATGGGCATGTTAAAAGTCGGTCCTGCGCCTGATCTCTCGCCAGTCGTGTCGGTCGTCCGTCCCACTGGGTTATGAGAGTAAATGGAATAGAGAGTGCTCTTGTGTACTGCGCACACACTTGGGCACTATAAAATTACTCCTGCGTAACTGGCCTTGGTTTCAATGAAATCGGCCACCGTCACCGTAACCGGTGTGGGAGTTATTATTATAATATTTAGTAACAAAGTGAATATTTTGCAATACGTGATGTAATCAAATAATTTTTGAGGATCCAAATCGGAAACTATAAATACACAATCGTTTTTTGATAAAAAACAGACAAAGCCAGTCACGATTTAGTTCACGATAGGAATTCCGTATGAAATAATGTCTGTATTAATTTATTATTTTTTTTTAAACGTCCAGTGACCAAATGCTTTAAGTTTATGCCCAAAAGTTATTATTTCAGTTATGAGATGCTACTAGTTGACCAGAATCCTGTCTCCATGATTTAGAAGAATTTAGCACACATTTATGATAGTTCTTATCTCGGAAATATACGATACCTACTAGAGGATGCCCGCAACAATTTGTTTATCGCGCCGGAACCGTACATTTTTCTAGGATAAAAACTATCCTATGTCCTTTCCCAAGACTCAAAGTATCTCCATGCCAAATTTCAGCAAAATCGGTTCTGTGGCTTAAACGTGAAGAGGTAACAGACAGACAAACAGACAGACGGACAGACAGAAAGACACACTTTTGCATTTATAACTTTTAACTTTATAACTTTCATAGTGTTTTATAGAGCTATAGATATTTAAGTACAAGTTGTCATTGAACGGGCCATAAAAATTGATACAATCAGCAAGGCGCTATTTCCGCAGTCCGCAAACGCGATAGCACGGAACCCCAACGTCGCGTCAGTCAAGGTCCACGAAATATGAAGGCCACGATGCGCACTGTACGTTACCTAATAACTCAGAAAACAATGCGGTTGTGTTTTTATAAGACAGTTGTAAGTTTAAAATGTGTAGAGCCATGCTTTGGCACGATTGAGCGGGCGCGACCGGATCAATACAACGGCGTCAAAGAAAATCGAAGGAAAACATCGCGTAGTGTTTACTGTTTTGCCGTTTCGTGAAACAATATTGCCCCTAAGTTTTTTTATTAGGTCAAAATCAGGGATTACTGAAGTGTTTTGATTGTTTTTGGTTCTTATGTTGGTTTCCTTCCAAGTTATCTACATTATTTTGAAAAATCGTTATTACATATTACATTTTTAGGGTTCCGTAGCCAAAATGGCAAAAAACGGAACCCTTATAGATTCGTCATGTCTGTCTGTCTGTATGTCCGTCCGTCCGTACGTCACAGCCAGCCACTTTTCTCCGAAACTATAAGAGCTATACTATTGAAACTTGGTAAGTAGATGTAGTCTGTGAACCGCATTAAGATTTTGATACAAAAATGGAAAAAATATAAAAATTTTAGGGGTCCCCATAGGTACAACTGAAACAAAAAAAAATTTTTTCGTCTAACCTATACGTATAGGGTATTTATGGATAGGTCTTCAAAAATCATATCGAGGTTTCTAATATCATTTTTTTCTAATTTGAATAGTTTGCGAGAGAGACTCTTCCAAAGTGATAAAATGTGTGTCCTCCCCCCCCCCCTCTAACTTCTAAAGTAGGGGCATGATATTTCTGAAAAAAATATATGATGTACATTATTATAAAAACTACCAACGAAATTGGTTTGAACGAGATCTAACAAGTAGTTTTTTTTATACGTCATAAATGGTAAACCTTAATTTAACTTTCATTAAATCAACTAAAATATAAAAATAAATCAAAAACCTTTTAATTTTATAGAAATAAACCTTATTGCTGCTGCGGAACCCTTCATGGGCGAGTCCAACTCGCACTTGGCCGGTTTTTTAACTTAGATTTCATATAAAAATCCATGCTCTATATTGGAGCTCTATCATCCATGAAAAATAAAGTATTTTGAATTCTTTAGGGTCAGATAACTTTAAAGTCTTTAAAGATCTTTCCCATTTTAATATTTGAAATGATGATGATTGCGATAATGATGATGATGATTAAAGGTAGTCGCGGTGGAAATGTGATTATTTTTTTTGTGAAGTCACGCGTCGCGGCGCTGTGCGTCCATTAAGCTATTATGATAATTAAAATTGTTTCATTGCTGTTTTGCTGCTCATAATGCATGTTGTAGCTCTACTGCAGGCTGTAGCTGCTGCTCTAGCTATGTACTAAAGCAATGTCATGGTATGCCACCATAAAAATAATTTTACAGCAATATTATGGTAAGCCACCATGATAAAAATCACTTTACAGCAGCGTTGAATCGTGCCACATCGCACATGTGCGTATTGCTTACGCGTTAAGACGCTGACAACTGCTGAGAGAGTGATGCGAGATCAAGGTCCTTGATCTCGCATCACTCTCGCACCACTGTCGATTTTCATGCCAGAGAGACAGAGATGTGAAGTGTTCACTCGGTAGCGTGGATACATTTTTCGTTTTTTAGAGGAAAAAAATAAACATTATGGGAAATCTCTAGATTTCCGAAAATTAAATCCGGCAATCTTTGGATTTTTGTAAAAGGTATCAAATAAACAAATTTTTAAAGCACCTAAGATTGTATTATTACTTTAGTTAGAACTGTTTAAAGTTCCTGAAAGATGTGTCTTTGGTATTTTTTTTTTCTTCCAGTAGGAGTACATTATTTTATTATTTAATACTTCAGTCGGAATTTCCAGAAATTGCTATTGTATTCTATTGTTGTCGCGATCACCGACGCTCGCGCGGGGCCTGAAGGATTAAATTTGACAAGATTTTCCAAATAATTATAATCAAAAATCACATATATTTTTTGTGCCAATCAATGAAATACATACGTCTAGAAAACTGCACAAAGATGTCGAATTGGCAGCTGTCTTCCCCTTAATTTCGGCTACGTCTGCAGTCGTTGCGGTCACTCATTAGTTATTTTGTATTTTAATTATTGGAGTCGTCTTGACTCTTAGTGTGAAGACAAACTTCTTAAACAGGTCAAGCGTGAGCTGTTGTAGCTAGTAATAACATAAGGTAGGAGATTCGAAAAAATCTGCCAGAAATTATCTTCTTTTTAAGGCAAAGGGGAAGAGAGGTCCAGTCGTTGTAAAATAATCTGAGCTACTTCTAAAGGCTAAAATACTAAATGTTGAAATTAGAATATCAATAGGAAGTGTATTAGTATTTAGTATTCATAACGTAGGAGTCATAATTTGTCTCCTAGCTTTCTAGTAGAATTACACTTGTACACCGCATACTAATTATAGTCTCTAGTGTATCCGTTTATTAAATTATTAATATCACCCCTTGCACCATTCCTGATTAGCTTGGAGTCATTTTGATTTTTTAAATTCATCACCAGGCGCGGCGAAAGGCAACATACTTTTTCACCGACTTCCAAAAAAAGTGGAGGTTCTATGTTTGGCCTTAGATATATTTAAAAAAAAGTTGGAGGTTCTATATTTGGTCGTAGAAATCAATCTACAACTATTTAAGATGATAAAGAAAGTTAAAACTACATAAAATTATATGGCGCTCTCTAAAATGAGAATGAATTACCCCATACAATCAGCTTTAAAGTACCTACCTATTTAACATGAACAATAGTACATGAACATAACATGAATACTTGAATATTGAATAGTCTGTACGCTAATAATAATAATACATTAAGGGAAATAAGGGTAGAGGCAAAAAGTTCATAGACGACAAAAATTTGTATTAAAAAAGAAAAAAAATAACGACTATACAGTATTCTAATATATTTTCTAATTTGAATAATTACGTCTTAAAGTGGACCGTCGTAAGTGGTTAGTGGAATAGCGCAGTTTATCATTATTAAGTGAAATTAAGTTTTTTCTCGCGCTTTTCCAGGACATTCCAGACTCACTTATGAAAATTACGTTACTTAAGGCCTATTTTTACGTAAAAATAGGCCTCTAGTATTATTCATAGTTATATGAATTGAAGACGTGAGTGGAAGAATCGAACAAGTAACATTTCGTAACATACGAACAATACCTCATTTTTACCCTAATTATCTTCATAAAACTTGTAACTTATCTGCTTTATAACCTAGCTAATATTATATCTGGCTACACATAATTCATAGTTTTTCTATTTCAAATATTTTTTCAGGCCCTAATGCCTCTATTTAAGCAAAAAAACGGGAAGTTTTTTCATGTTACTTACCTTATTCTTCCACTCACGTCTTGAATTATAGTAACTGAAGTCACTATAATATATCTACATTCAGCGAAAAGTCCCTGTACACGTTTAAGATTCTTTGTGTTCGTAGATCAATGGAGCATGGTGGCATTAAAAGTTTTAGGTTTTTTTAACCCCCGACAAAAACAGGGATGCTTTAAGTTTGACATGTAAGTATGTCTGTGTATCTGCACGTGGTATCGATGTGTCGGTTTTTATATTTTTTTTTATATTTATTTTTTTAAACTGACATGATCAAGAGTATTATCAGCCTAAATTCATCATTGTCAGCTCACTCGCCTCTACTACATTTTGGGGATTTTATATGGTAAACCAAATCGCATGCAATTGCCTGTACTATAATAATATATCACAAGTAAATAAGGTCGACGCGAGTCGCGACGGATTGAATTAATTCGTCGATCTGCTGCCGATGTCGTCCGAGGTTCATATCCGTCGCGTCGGCAAATATCTCACTACCGGCACGCTACCGGCAGATAACCAATAAACGTAAATAAGCGTCAACTTAGCACTTTGGTATGTTCCCTTCTTTTTTTTTACGCAGTGAAATGCTGTGACGAATTCGACGCAGCGGATGGTGACTCCCGCTGCGGATATGTGAGGCTCGCCGCGACGGGTGAGAGCCGCGGCCCTACCCACTAAAACACTGCGATGTTCCCTCGACACACTGGACCGAGTGCGACCGGTAACTGCAACATGGCTTCCGGGACTCGGTCGGCGACACCTGCTGTACGGCGCAGGCCCTTACATTGAGGGGTTTTATGGCCCCTCAGGCCCAACAGAGGCCCCACATGGGGGCTTGCATAGGCCGTTCCTCTTCGTATGTCGCGATGCGCGGGAACATGTTGCGCATCGCGACCCTCTCGAGGACTCGACGCAATGGGCAGCGGCATCCTCACACCGCCGCCGTATGGTATGTTCTCTAGTCTCTACCTACTGCAAAATATTAAATCATATCAAACTTACCAAGAGTTGATTCTGTAAGGCGGACTTGCGCAGGTAGAGATGACATGATGTTTAACTCGGAGTTAACTTTAACTCAGATCTGCGCAAGTGGGCCTAAGAGAAAAACGTGAACATACCAATACTAGACAGTAAGGGATAAAAGCGAACTTTGGTAAGTTCTCTAGCTACTGCAAAATATTAAAGCAAACTTACCAAGAGTTGATTCTGCAAAAGATGAATGTGAACTGTAACCAATATACTTATTAATCACTTGCATCTTGATTTTTAACCGACTTCCAAAAAGGAGGAGGTTATATGTTCGTCTGTATATTTTTTTTTTGTACGTTCAACCATAACTTCGCCGTCTGTGGACTGATTTTCATGATTTTTTTGTTGTTGTACAGGGTTGAATCCGAATTTGGTACCATGTTTACAAAAGTGGTGATCTGATGATGGAATCCATGAGGAATCGAGGGGACTCCTTGAAATATGTATGGAAACATATAGTGATTTCGATTCTTTCTGAAGCATTCGAGGTAAATACTACCAAAAAGTAAGACTTCGCACCAGGTTATACCCTGGATCCGAAGGTACCGAACAGAACTTTTGAATGCTTATAGGTACAGGTTCAGGGATTTCGGCGTTGTTTATACAACTGAAAGCATAAGCCAACACATCAATTTGATTGATCATCATCATCACAACCATAATTATACCATGAGTTATCACATTATGACCAAATTATTGGTACTTTTCGTGATCGAAGCAGATGTTTTTGATGATTATTTCGCTGTTTGTGGACCGATTTTCAAAATTCTTGTGTTTTTGTGTAGGGTAGATAGTAATTTTGTATAACAATTACGAAAGTGGTGAGCTGATGATGGGATCTATGAGCAATCGAGGGAAATTCTTGAAATTTATCAAAACACTCATAGTGGTTAAAATGTTGTTTCTAGAAACTTAAACGTACGTTACGAATAAGAGAAATTTCATATGAAGGTGTCTGTTGGTCCAAAGACACTGAATAGAACTCCTGAACCTTTAAAGATAAAAGTTTGGAAATTACAGCATCGCTTAGATGCAAGCATTTACCACAATTCCGTTTACAGTAACATAGTGTAAATAGTTAACATTCGTATTGGTTATTTACAAATAAAGCCTTATTTTGTAGGATAGCTAAAAAGAGTGAAATTATTATTTTTAACAAAAAATTAAAACCGACTTCCAAGGTAAAAACAATAATTACATTAATATGAACTAAAAAGTATTAAATAAATCTTCATAATTTTGAAGTCGGTACCAGATAGCTGAATCTTCAGTCATCTGACAGAATATTTGAAACTCTTGGAACTGGCACCGACTTCAAAATTATGAAGATTGAGTACAGAAATAGTTGAGGTTTAGCCGAATTCGGAAAAAGGCACTATTAGATAGTAAAAATTATTTAATAGGTACTTTTTATTTCATATTAATGTTATTATTGTTTTTACCTTGGAAGTCGGTTTTAATTTTTTGTTAAAAATAATAATTACCTTGGAAGTCGGTTTTAATTTTATGTTAAAAATAATGTAGTGTCGACTGTCAAAATGCAAGAGCGAGCAAAGGGTAAAGGTGAACTTAGTAATATGTAGTTAGCACTGCAAAAGATAAAGATACCTTGTAATAAATAGTAACTCAAGTTTTATTACATCAGAATCATATTGTTAGATGTGACATCAGGACAATGTGGATAGCGTATTCGGCACTTATATCAGGAAGTGGTGAAACAGCCCCTAAATATTTTCTTGATTTTCTTACACTTTGGACCACAATAATTTAGAGCCTATGGATTTTTGGCAACTCTCTCTGACCTTATGATTTTTTCCGATAGGTTAAGCGCCATCTCACCATCAAAGCGGTGAATCGAATTTGACGAGGAAAGGTTAATTAAATGTCAAGTCGAAGGTTATTCTGTGCAAATTATCTGTTTATATTTTCGGCGATTCTGAGAGCTCCATGTTCAGCGGAGTGATTCAGAGAATTATTGACTGAAAATGTTATGGGTTAAGTTAAAGGTAGGTACTCAAATTTTAAGGTGGGGGCCTTAAAACTTGAGTACCTTTATACGGGGAGGTCGATCCTAAGGACTGTTTACAGGCCGACCTGGCCGTACTCGTGCACATGCGGAAATGCACAACATGAGTCCGGTCAGCTCCCGCCTCTGTCAGTCCGACCCTTACTATGACGAAACTGTACAGTTTTATCGTTACTTTTACCTTTATTGTGGCGGACCCTCTAACGCCATATTACTGCAGTCTGCAGATCCCTTTATTCGGCTGATTAGAAAGTCGGAAGATCTTTCTTTGGGTTTCTCTCACAAGTCACACATATTCCAACTTTGGTAGGCAAAAAACAGTATATTCAATATATTTTATCAATTTATGAATTAATCAATAACGAGTTTTTAATTTGCCCGAATTAATGTTTCATGAAGGTATCATTTTAACATAACAGGCTCTGTCAGACTTCCTATCGCCTACCGGTAATAAATGAATTAAATGTTAAAGGCTAACGACCGCACACGAAGACATTTAATGATTACTTAATTTAATGAAGAGTACAACGGAAGATGTTTGAAGTATAATATTATGTCAAAATAGTAAATGAAAGTTAGGGCATTTACCTGAGGTCATGCCCGCGCATGGACCTGGTCCACATGAAAGTCCGCATCTCATCATTTTATGCGGGCAATTCACGCGCGGCCTGGACCATGTTGTCACCCGCATGTGGGCCAGAGCCCGTACCACGAAACGGTTTTGAGACTCGTACTAGAATATTGCGTCCTACTCTAACAAACGTAAAATGACATTGTTAGAGCAGGACGCGGTATTCTCGTCCGATTGTTTGAGTGTCAAAACGGTTTCGTAGTAGGCCTACAGATCCGCGCGCGGGTGTCAACACGCATAACGGAAAAAGCGCCCTTAATTAATAATTATTTTTTTTTCTGAGTGTGGCTTCTTATTCGTCTATGGCATTGACTCTGTGCCCATGATCCGTGGATTGACGTGTCAATTGTACATGTCTAGACAGATTCGCAATCATAGTGACAAAGTGGCATGACAACATAGAAAAATCCCTTGAAAAGAATACCTAATTACGAGAGTGTCAAGTGTCCAAAGTTGATTTTTAATTAAAAGAACAGTTCGGATATAAAAGTTTTGCGACAGACAATGAGCTAAAACTAGGTTTTTCGGCATTGTTGAAAGTTTAGCGGACCTTGTTTTATTTTATTCACTTTGTCACTATCGGGGACATTATACTCTTTGTTTCTGGTAACCAGTATAATAACTGTGGTAGTGGTTCTTCTTTGAAGGAAAGACCTAACTTAAGACATTGTCTCAACACACATTCCTAATAATACTCTGTCGCCGGGATCGACAGTGGGAACCAACCACGAAAAACCTTCACGAAATTAATCAGAAAGATAGTCTCCATAATAAGTATCTAGAGATTAGGATGACAGCCTTTATAAAATAAATCCTACACGAAGCTGATGGGAATCAAGTTACAAGTGGTAAAATAATTTCTACGTTCTTTGCTCGTACTTAAGACTAGACTAGACACAAACTCAAAGATCTTAAAACTCCTGACTATGATTTTTCTGTCAATACAAACAATCTCATTAAAGAATCACGCTCGATTTCCCCTCGTAATTAGTCGGTTTATCGGCTCATTTCGTGCCGATCTATCGACAGTTGTTAACGTTGCCAGGCTTTCATAGGCGTGGCACGCTTTTGAGCGATTTTTGATAGCCCCCTATGGTGAGATATCGTAAGATCCGCAACAATTCTCCCTAAACCTATCTTATCTCACGTGAGATTTAAGGCTAAAAGTGGCTTTCGGAATTTTGCCGCGAGCTACCGCGACCGGTAAACATTCAAATAAAATGCTACTTTATGACATAAAATATGAGTATATTTTCTACTGACATTTGCGTGGTGACCCACGCTGCAGCTGCCTACGGCGGCGGCGTAAAAGCTAGTTGGTAGAGTAAAATGAAACCTGTCGCCTATGTCATAAAGTGGCATTTAGTTTGAATTTTCGTAGGTCGCGGTCGCTCACGGCAAAGATCCGAAAGCCACCTTAAGGACCTCACTACGCGACACTACGCGGCAGTGACGTTTTACAAACGCCAGTTCTATGGAACGTTAAGTATCGTGTCGTGGTCTCGCTATTATAATAGACACGATACCCATAAAAGGCGTTAATCGTCATTCCTTTGACGTTTGAAATTCAACCGGACTCGTATTCTGCAATCTCTTGTGTAAATGTCCAGTCACAGGCGTCTGCGATAATTCCGACTAGCAGGATTATCTGGACAGCAATGCTACAGTCATTTCGAGACAGATATTGTACAATCTTCGCTGCATTGCCGTCGCAAGATACAAAATTATCCTGCGGATCGATCGGCCGCTCCGTATATACCCTCCGTAGGTACCCTAAATGTTTATCACGTATGTTCTCAAAGTTTACCCCCAACTAAAGTGGTAAGTTATCAGTACCATCCTCCGGTAATTGCGAGCGAAGCCGCGGCGGTCCGCTAGTCTCTTAATCATCTGAACTTTTAATAAGTACTAAATTAACTTCGTGTCTAACTTGTCAGCGAGACCGTAGGGCTGCCACAACTTTGTTTTTGAGATATTTGCATTTTTTATATTAATCTTGATATCATTAATGTTACAGATATTTGAAACGTCTAATTGTGCTATAATCGTGATAATTCCATCAAAAATCTGTTAAAAACATCATAAAAGAAAACAGTAGCAGCGGGTGACTGCGACAGCACCTAAGTACCTTACTTACATTTTAATTCAATGAAGATTTGACATAACTCCATATTTTTCTATTCAATTCTTCATTATATTAAAGTTGGCAACCTTTGATTATATACTAGGCAACATATGGATGGCGTTCACAAATGAAGATCGTCGAACTGAGCAAGATCAGCTCAGGCTGTGGGCATCAGCCTACTGACGTCATTTCAGACGTTGTATAAATAGGTCTTACCGTTCTTGGAAACATCGATAGCAGGATTGTGGCGCTAGTTGTAAGTTCCGCCACAGCCCACAAGTATGTCTCAAAGTGCGGCCGTAAGAGCGGCCTATTAATTTAAAAAGCCTTAACTCAGTAACCGATGAGATAATAAATGTGTAGTCGCCAACACTTAATGATGGCTACAAAATGAAACGAATTAAACAGTCCCCGCCATAATTTATTCTACACAATAGGTGATCAAATATTCATGCAATTAGGAAGTTTTTATAAAATTCACAAACAATACCGCAAATTATGGCGCTCATTCGTTTCATCTGTCATTATGTAGTTTAAATACAATTTTCCGCGACAATGCCCGTGTTTTAGGCTAAAGGTGAAACCGCGCTACGCTGCTTAAAATTATATTACCCTTATTATTGCACTAGGCGGTAGTAGAACTAAGTACTACTACTATGACTAACAGGCAATCTAATATTTTTAAATAAAAACTGCCCTTTGTTCTTTTTTCGGGACTCAAAGTATCTCCATATAAAAATTTCATGAACATAGTTTTAGCAGTTTAATCGTGAACGGGCGGACATACAGACAGCCAGCCACTTTTCGTTTATTAGTCTATAATATTAGTATGGATATTGATGTAATATATGATTTCGTATAAGAAATAATTTTATTTAATTAATTTAGTAAAGGTGACAACCCTGAGTGTAAAACGGCTTCAGGTTAAGATTTTAATTGAAAAAGTCTGTAACTGTTTGGTTACCGAACGCCAGAGGGACTGATTAATACGAGGCATCTAATTCGTCTGTAGACATACAAATATATATACAACTTACAAGGATTATGACGTCATGTGGATCATGGATCATGAACATGGACAACCCATGACAACATGGGAGCGTGGATGCGAAGATGTCACTAAAAAATATAAAACCGTCATCAGTTTTTCTTCAGGCCACATGCAAAATTATATTGATAATAGTAGAAGGTTGTGAATTTGAAATATGTAGTTCTTAATTGACATTTTACAATATTTAGGCGTTTTTTCGTTTCCATTATTAATTATAGAATCAAAAGTAGGTAATCCAGAAACCAGAAAGGCAAGTTAATTTATATAAATAATAACATAAAGTTATCAGTTATCACAGTTATGCAATCTAGCAATTAATGGATGTTGTTCGTAGTGGCATTATTAAAAAATAAAATATATTGTACTCTGTATTGTACGATGAGTGTTATGAAGTGCCAGAGCTGGAAAGCTATAAATAAATATTTTACATACGGCACTATTTATAAGATACGCGTTTTTAATACAATTTAATGTGGAATTATAAAAGGGCACTGATTACGATGCTGTCTGAAGCATTCACAGTCACATGGATCATGGGCAATGATAGACGAATATCTCTTCTTCTTCGCAGTTGCAGGTTGCATGTATCGGTCTTTCAAGGGCCAACTTGTAAAGGCCGCATAATATAAAAACTAAAAAGCAAATGCTTTGGGTCAAAAAAAATTAGGGTCAATTCTCACTGTAACATCGCGAGACTTTGCGATGCATTTATAAATGAGATATTCACAATTGGAATAGGCTGCCCGACATCTTTAGTTTTGAATGGCTTTGAAATTAAAAATGCATCTCGTCGCTTCGTCACGTTGCAATGGGAATAGACCCTAATGCTCGTCACATTCCGAGGCTAAGCCGTGAACCAATTAGCCCTGTAAGAGCACTCTGCGAGCCTAGTAACGTCATTATTCCGCTGATAAAGAGTGATGTACTTTAAAACTCCAAGCGCATTTATATGTGATACTTTTAATGTAGTATCAGAGAAGTTGATTCGTAGGCAGATCGCGGACCAACGTATTTTGGTCGCGTTTTATCAAACCTAGTAAACAGATCACAAATAATATTGGATGGACATAACCAGAAAAAGCAGATCCATCTGCCTATGAATCTATTTCTCTGAATCTATACTCTGATAGTAAGTACATAATATCTTATGATAATATTTCGACAGGTAACAAACAGGCGTTTTAGACAGACAGCAGATTTGCACAATGGCTGCTTATCTCAAAAATTTTATTGTGAAATATCTGCTGTCAAAAACGAGTTATTTACCACCATCTTCAAATCGTCTATCGAGCTGCAGGATGTTTGCCTATTCGTCATCTACATCTTTGAATGTAGAGATCAACTACGATAACATGGCGCGCCCCTCCAAAATTCAAAACGTTTGAAATGCGTTGTCAAAACGTTTGAAGTGCGTTGTCTTGCGCGGTAGGCTGGTTATGATTAGTTGACCAACAAATCTTTGTAATAAGTGACATTAAGTAAAATATTACGTGTACTGTGATTGGTTGAATACTTACTACATACAAACTCTTTCATAGGGATGTGACTACACACATTGAAACAGTCATTTGGAGGGGCGCGCCATGTTATCGTAGTTGATCTCTACATCAGAAAAAAAATCCTTTAGCTGTAGCTACTTTAAATATAATTAAATTTCCGAGTTTTTTAAAAATAATGCAAAATGTAAGGAAATCCCAATTCCCAATACGAGTACGTGTCGCCTCTAGTGTCCTTTAAAAAGAGATGCCCATGCAGTATGTAGAGTTGATTCGTTTATCGCGCGTGAACCGTACATTTTTTTGGTATAAACAGTATCCTATGCCCTTTCCCGGGTCTCAAAGCATCTCTATATCAAATTTCAGCAAAATCGGTTCAGCGTTTTGGGTGTGAAGAGGTAACAGACACTTTCACATTTATAATATTACTATGTATATGTCAGTAAATGAAAATACTAAAGACTTTATAGGCTCTATTGGTCCGTGATTAAATCAAATCAGCAAACGCCGCTTGTAAAGTGCCTCCTCGCTGGAATTTGACACTGAAGGGTGCCCCTTCTGTCAATGTCATAGTTCCAAGTAAGTATCATTTTGCATGTGGCCGAACGAACGCGGAACAGTTGTAATTTTTATTGACAGCTTTAATTACGCCCACGTGTTATTTTTAATTTATCGCGTGGGAACCGCCAATTTTTCCGAGATAAAAAGTATGCTTTGTCCTTTTCCGGAAGTCAAAGTGTCTCCATACCAAATATCAGCAGAATTCAGCGGTTTGAGCGTGAAGAGGTAACAGATACATACCTACACACTTTCTCATTTATAATATTAGTATGGATGAATTCAGAATATAATAATATAGGATACACTAAAAATATGAATCGCCTGTGTGTGGAAAATAGCGATTTCCACGTGGCAAATTCTCGCGTTAGAATGTGAGGTATGCCGTCAAAGCAGCAGCTATGACGTCATATTGAACTTGGCAGTGGCGTCAGCAAAGCAGTATGCTTTGTGAGTAGAACCGTAGGATCCAGGAGCTATTTTCGGGTAATATACCTCCATACTAATTCTGCGCGCCTGGTACATTTGACGTAGAGATCTACATTGTATGTAAATTCTTTGCGCTAGCTCCAAGGAACTTGACACTAGACTTTGTCCTCAACATCGTCTCGCCTGAATTTGTTTATTGCGCGGGAAGCTTACATTTTTCAGGATGAACCTATGTCATTTCCCGGGACTCATAGTATGTCGATGCTATCAATAGGCTACTTGACCTATATTCAATTTCATGGAACAAATGCATATCTCTAGTAGAACTTGGCCTAGGAAACCGTATTTCACACTTATCATCAAATAAAAGCTTATGATTGATAAATAAAGTCGATTTGAAAATATGAAGTTATGAAAATATGATTTGTACTGACGAAAACGCTTTGGCGGTACTTCCGATTTGGATGTGACGTCACTAGTAATTTAATATATTTTATTTATATGTAAGTTTATTTGTACATAAATAATAAGAATAAGCCTAGAAAGATTTGTAAAATATATTTTCTTGAATAGTTCAAATAAAACATCAGTTTTAAATAATATCTCCATTTATTGTAGTTGGGAAATGAAAAGGCCAAAACTTTTCTCAAAAATTTTTCAACATTACAAATGATTTCTAAATTCTTTCCTAATTTTTTGGCACTGTTAAACTCGTACGTTTAGCTTTATAGTTGCGTGTGTACGGTAAATTATACGGCTATTGCTGAACCAAAGATTTCCTTTGGTAGGATTGGTCCTTATGGCCCAAGGATGGATTTAAGATGTGGAGCCACCGCGATTTTTGATGTTATTTTTTTTTTTTAATTTTAGCAGCTTCTGCTTTGGAGGAAAATAGAGTCTCAATCTGTATAGAGGCATTAATTATGGTACTATTCCTAGTTCGGTACCATATTCGGATGACTTAAGAATGCTTAATTCATTTTAGGACTCATATTTGCACGATAAAGATGTTAAACAGCGTAAAAAGAATAAGAAGAAGAAGCCTTATTTAAACGCGCTAATCTTAGTATGAGTCAGTAATTACTGGTCCGATTTGAAAAATTCTTACAGTGTTAGATATAGCCCATTTATCAAGAAAGGCTATAGGTTATATTTTATTACGCTAAGACTAATATAAGCGAAGAAATAGAGGAAAATGTGGAAAAAATGGGGGAAATTATTTGAAAGGGCTTATTTTACGAACTACTGGAGTAATTTTTCTGTTATTTGGCACAGATAAAAAGTAGGAACGTGAAGGATCATAGGCTACTTATTGTGGACTAATTTGTCTGTGAAATATCTAATTTACGCGGGCGAAGCAGCGCGGAACTTCTAGTAATATTGTAAAGCTGAAGAGTTTGTTCGTTTGAACGCACTAATCTCAGGAGCTACTCATCCGATTTGAAAGAATCTTTCAGTGTTTGATAGCCTATTTATCGAGGAAGGCTATAGCCTATATTTTATCACGCTAAGACCAATAGGAGCAAAGATACGGAAGATAAGGAAGAGGAAAATGTGAAAATAAAGCTGAAGAGTTTGTTGGTTAGTTTGTTTGAACGCGCTAATTTCAAGAACTACTGGCCCGATTTGAAAAAGTATTTCAGTGTTTGATAGCCTATTTATTGAGGAAGGCTATAAGCTATACTTTATCACGCTAAGACCAATAAGAGCAAATATACAGAAGAAAATGTAAAAAAACGGGGAAAATTATTTGAAAGGGCTAATATCTCACAGACTACTGGAGCAATTTTTATGTTATTTGACACGAATATATAGTAGACTACGTGACGTGACGTGACTACGTGATTAATATAAGGAGGCTGCGGCTATCAGCCTCCTTATATTAATTAAGCCCTGTCAACAGCGTTTTCGTCGGTTGAAAATCATATATTCTAAATTTTTTATTTTATTTTATTTTTACTATGCCTTATCTAAATATTATTCCAAAATTGGCATTCAAACATTCGATTCGAAAATGATACCAAACTCGACTATATACCTAAATACCACGCAGTTATTGACCTCATACCTTGTTAAAGCTAAACCCTTGGTAAGTTGGTTATAATGCAGAATAATTCCTATCAACAGAATCATAAGTATTCTCATGATTACCATCTATCAATATCCTTTTCGATGAGGCTGTTGAGCCCAAACATGAAACCTCCACTTTGGGTTCATACGAAGCTCGATTCCTATAGAATCCAGGTGATGCTGCAGCATCAGCGTGTAAATATTTACTGTTTGTCTACTTCTTACTGGTTGTCGCAATTAAAATGAGCCCAAACACGAAACCTCTACCTACTCTAAATTGGCGAGGAGTTGGATATCCTATTGATTACCAGGTGATGGTACAGCACCAGGCCAACTTTCCATTATTATGTGTATACTTATATTGTATATTCAGAAATGTCACGAACTAGAATGGAATATAAAACCCATCAAATGACTACAAGTTGCTAACGGCCTTTCATGAACCAGATAAACCCTGATTGTCCAGCACTGAGCAGGCTGATGATCATGAACTATAGCTAAGAACACTCCCGAACATGTCAGCTTTCAAACAAAAAAAACTAGATCAAAATCGGTCCACCTGTTTGGATGCTGCGATGCCACGGACATGAACCAGATAAATCCTGATTGTCTAGCACTGAGCAGGCTGATGGTGATGAACTATAGCTAAGAACACTCTCGATCATGTCAGCTTTCAAACAAAAAAAACTAGATCAAAATCGGTCCACCTGTTTGGATGCTACGATGCCACGGACAGATACACACACAGACAAACAGACAGACAGACACGTCAAACTTATAACACCCCTCTTTTTTGTCGGGGGTTAAAAATTAGGTCAAGTAGCCTATTGGTTTGGTTTAAGAGTGAGAAATAACAGACACACACATTTTACATTTATAATAATATTAAGTATGATAGATCAGGTAGGCACCAGTAGCAACGACGCGAGGTTCAGAAAATATTTGTGAAAATTTATTCTGAATAAAAATATTTGAGTTTGAGTTCAAATATTCCGTATCAAATAAAATCAATGTATAATTAGTAGGATGTCTACCAGACATCCTTAATATTATAGGTTTTACATCCAAAAACTTATAACACCCCTCTTTTTTGTCAGAGGTTAAAAATACTCTTTCCTTTGTTCTATATTCGTCGATGCTAAATAAATTAGACACTTTGTAATAAAGGTTAAGCGATCGACGTCTCATCCGAAATATCTGTACAGAAAATTGGCAATAAAAAGTAAAGCTTTAGCGCCCGTCTGCAAATAAATCTAATAGCTCGAGTAGATGTTGGCGTAAAGACAGGCTGTGTGGGCGCGTTTAATGTCTCCATATCAATGACCCAATGAAGCAGGCGATTCCTTAATCAAATTACGATATGGTCTCCAGTGTCTTGCCCCTTTACAGTTAGTATTATGCTACAAATGTTAAATGTAACATGTGGCCAAAGGTTTGATAACAATAACATATTGCCCGCAACTTCATAATTTGTCGCGCGACAGCTGAACACTTTTCCGTACAGAAAAGTATCTATGTTACAAATTATTTTTCATTCTGCGATTTTAAGAAGGTAACGGACAGATAACCTGACAGAATATTAGTATTGGTAACGGCGTGAAATGTGGATATGCGTACAGACTTATCCTTACTTTGAAGTGATCGAATACCTCCGATCTCGGCCCTTGTCTGCAACGCGACGTCAATATTAACTTTCTATTGGATTAAATTTAACTCTATAACCGACAGTCGCTTGGACATTAGGACTCGAGATAAAAATAGAGTATATAAGCCGGAAGTGAAATTGCTTTGTGTTTTAAACATGTTTTAGGTGTTAAGTTCAAAAGCTATTGAATGACAGAATTAAAAACTATAATAATATTATATTTTTTGGCACTACGTTCATGTGAATGGTATCCCACCAAAAACATAAAATATGTAAAAATTGAAAGCCAAGTTCCATACAAACATTATTCTTGTCTATGGACTTAGCCGTAAAAAGGATGGAGATCTAAATGAGTGCCAAGTTCCATGAAAAATCGAAATATGTATGTATAGGAACCAAATAACATTATGAACAAATAATAGAGTATATTTCTTTGCTTTATTGAATATCTATAACAATTAATGTTATTTAACTAATGTGAGATCATAAACTAGATTAGATCTAACTTGGCCAGTTTTCATTACATCAGTCATTTCATAAAGTTATTGAACATTTTAATTCTGATGGAACTTGGCTTGACACGCTACCGCGTGTCTAGATAAAATGACTATGCCAAAGTAAGGTCTCTGAAGACGCCTTATAAGCCATGAGAGAATAATATAATTAATAATTTGACGACCTCCGTGGCGCAGTGGTGAGCGCGTTGGTAGCTCAAGTCGGATGTCGCGGGTTCGAGTCCCGCCGACGGAACAAAAAAAAAAGTTTATAAAGTTCCTGGGTCATGGATGTGTATTAAATATGTGTATCATATAATAAAAATCTTAAATATATGTATTAGTATAAATATAAAAGTATTAAATATATTTCCATTGTCTGATACCTGTAACACAAGTCCTTCAGGTACTTACCACGGGGCCAGACTGACGTGGTGTGAAGCGTCCATAGATATTATTATTATCATATTATTATTATTATTATTATTATTATTACATGATAATATACTTAATAATTACATGATTACACACAAATATTAAAGATGTTCGACTAGTTTTTTTTTTTCTCTTTGTGTTTAGGTACACGATTTTCATGTTTTATTGCTATTTGCTACATTTTTTTGCCAGCAATTTACCACATCAGTTGAACGATGAGTTGTTGCCAGGAGTTAAGTGTTCAATTGGAGACCAATCTAAGGATTAATCGCCCACAACGATTGGCGATACTTTGTAGAGAACGAGTCTTGATCGAAGAATGCAAAATGCATTATTTATGACGTAACATTCTGCGCTCCTGGTACATAAAATAACTGCACTATAATCTTAATAAAACAAACAATATACAGTTTTAATACAGTACGGAGTAATCGAACAGCGAAATTATAATCTCATATTTCGTCAAAGGGCTGCGTTTTGGAGTTAGACCCATACCATTTTATAGTTTTACAAAACCGATAATGCAAAGAAGAATCGGACTACCTACCGTGTTCCAAAGTATTTCAGCTTTAAAATTATACAACTTGAAATATTACTGCATTTTTAATATAATTTAATAACGTGAAATAAACCGCTGGTGCAAATAATATATTTTCATTGTGCACCAGCGCGAAAAAAGGAGGTTTTTAATCCGCGGTGGTGTAGTTATGAAATTTTGATGGAGTCAAAGTGAATCCCCCAAATTAGGGTACTTGTGCCCACTTGGGAACACTCGGCCAGGGCTCGGCCTAGTGGGCCGAAATTGCATAGGCCTGTAACTCAAAAGTAAATTGTACAAAGGTTTCAGATAGTAATTTTTCATATTGTACGTTTTACTTTTGAGTTTAAATATTGCATTTACGTTTAAGTGTCTAAACACGCTAGGCTGAATTACGCCAGCGTAAATTCCGCCGCAAATATCAAACGCATACAAATACGCGACAGAATAGTGTGTCGTCTCTCGCGTTCCGCCCGTATTTTGTATGAGTTTGAAACGCGGTGTAAACGCGGCGGAAAATACGCCGGCGTAATTCAGCCTAATGTGTTTAGAGCCTTAGTGTGATTCTAACGCGATGTTTAAGATGATTAAAGGGTAGTTGCAAGTCGTTCAAAAGCTATGTCCACACTAGGGATTGCAATCCGGATACTTCGAAATCCGAAAAATCCGGATAATCCGGATTTTTTGGGCCTTTGAAAAATCCGGATTTTTATTTTACAAAATCCGGATTTTTATTTTACAAAATCCGGATTTTCGGTTTTTTCGAATAGTAGATAAAATTGTGAAAAAGAAGCTTTTACGTAATATAAAAATAATTTAAATGTATCGTGTAATATCTGACATACAAATTCACATTTGTTTTAAGGCGCTATCACAACTTTGCATGGTCTACACGTGCCAAAGTCAGAATTTCCTATGTCTAACATTCCATTGTGTAGTTATTTGGTGGTTGTAATTAAATTTTTTCACATTTTTTCGTTTTATTTAAAAGAAATAACGACATATTTTAATTTCTTATAACCTAGTTGCATTATTATGTTTTCTTTATGAGAATATAAATGCAATGATGATAAATTTACAATTATTTTAGAACATTTTAGTATTGAATACAATGTTTTTTCCATAAAATAATAAGTTGGTTTGTTTACATTAAGGTTATAATTATAAATTATAATTATTTACGTAACCAATGCTGATTTGTGATTCTGTCTAATTAAATAAAGGAATAAAGTAAGTTTATAATATAACAAAATGTTGATTTAAAGTTTAAATGATTATTTTAAGTCATTATTCTGTGCAATAGCCCAAATATAAATATACTATCCAACTGCTGGGCAAAGACGCCGCCTGAATCTTTCACTTATCTTGCTCCAACGTCAGCTTTTACCAGCCCAGCTCCAGTGGGGAGTTCATAACCGTGTTCAATGCCGTTAATAGGATCGTCGTAACGTCAGGATTACAGTCATGATCTGCATTCGGAGGAAAAAAATACCTCCAGAGCATAGCGCTATCTTTTCTTAGGCCTAGATACTCACTCAGTCGATATCCAGCCTAGACATATGCGGATAACGTGAACAGATCAATGCCACTTTAGCTTGGCCGTCTTGATTCCTATGCCTGTGATTATAGTTTTGGAGCACATTATGTGTTTTTTTTTTGTTGAGATTTCAGCTCTATTGCTCTTTGGCAGACCCTGAGTTGGAACTTTTGTAAATCGTAAATCGGTCAATAATCGAGTTTGCGAATTGTTCATTATGACGAGTGAAATACACATATTATCAACGAGTCTGCGCTTCAGTAAGATTGGTAAGTCACCATTCTTCATCGACCAGTTTTTCTGCCTTTCTATTAACATAAGAAACTAATTGGCCCAAGTACTTGTTGACATAGTGAATTCCTTGCTAGTCTACTTCGACCCTATGTCTTGTACTGTTGATCATTGTTTGTGTCTTTGACTTATTTTTAGTAGGTTCCACCTCTAGGCTTGCAGATCTTGGAGCATAATTTGATAATTTGATGACGCAGTAGTCGATAAAGCGGAGATTGCTTAGGATTTTCTTGTTAACAAAAATTTTACATTTTTAAATAGTTAAAAAAATCAAGGTATTTTTAAGTGGTTAATAAAATTTAAAGTACCAGATACTGTTATTTTAATCTCTTCCTTTTTACACTCACGTGAAAATCGCTATCTTAAGAAAAATTTTATTTTTTTAAGATGTTTTATTTTGCACTTTTAAAATGAATGTTAAATAAATAAATAGTATGAAAATAACGCACATTTAAAGCTGTTTATCAAAAATATTTAAAAAATTACAAAAAATCCGGATTATCCGGATAATCCGGATTTGAGGATGAAAAAATCCGAAAATCCGTATTTTTTTATAAATCCGTTTTTTGCAATCCCTAGTCCACACTATGCGCTTTCGTCTTAAATTTTCGTCATCTTCTTTCATTCAACTTTCGTTTTGGTGCATTCAATAATTGAATGTATCAACGAACGCAACGCCAACTGTCATTTTTAATAACAAAGCGAAAGTTTTGGGTACGGTAAGAACTCAGAGGGCATGCGTCGCGGGCATGCCTCACATTCGCTGTTGACTGCGCTATAACGCTTGACGAACAGAAAAAGGCACAGTGTGGACAAAGCTAAAAAGATATCGTCCTAGTGGGACGAGCTGCCACATGTCAAGTTTTAAATCAAGTCAAATAAAAGGCACGTTTCTATTTTCTAGAGATTAAAACAAACCAAATATAACCTCGAATATTCTCAACTTACTTTTTGATCGCATATAGCATCTTCGAAATATACACAGTAACAACTAAAAATTGCTAAAACTTGGAGTATCGCTGCGCTCCATCCTAGTTTTAAGAGATTGAAACTTCACTGAATATACACTAACTTCCGCCGAAGTTTACGGAGCAAAATTATGCCGGTGTAATAAGAAAATTTCATATCGGTTGCATCTATGTAAATATACTTCTGACTTTAAATCGGACCCTAGAGGACGCGGGCAACAACTGGTGATTTAATATATTTTATATGTATCGGTGTATATTCTATAGGTACATTGTCTTACGAGTTATATTCAACATGTTATATTCTTACTTAAGTCTTTGACGATAAGAAGAATTAAAAAAAAACGGAAAATGCACGATTCAAGTTAGGTTACTTTACGTAAGACGCTATTGCGGGGTCATTGAACAATGACCTCAAAGTAAACTGAACTGAAAAAAAAAACAACATTATACAATCAGCTGATTGTATTGATGTTGTTAATATTTTTTCAGGAAGCACAAAATACTTCTTTGATATGTTAAAAACGTAACTACAGTGGATTAATTTTTCGGTATTGTTTGTAACAGGTAATTGTTGAAACGTTCGCTGTTATTAAGCCGAATTCAACACTGTAAATATACTCGTAAGTTAAAAATACGTATTTATTAAATTGTTTTGTAAGATTTTATTTTATTATGCATGTAATAAATAATTGGCAATGGTAATTTTGGACTGGGACGACCTTGACAAGCGAAGAGACAAAATATTATGATGTATCCTTCACTTTCAATATTACCTCCATGTTTTTATATTGAATTTTTCTTTACTGTGTATAACTTACGGTAAAACGTTGTATTTCTTTTTCACCAATTTAGCAGTCTGAAACGGGTTGCAAGTCAAAGTGAATCAAGTAATGTCAAAGCGAAAACAAATTACCTTTGACAATTCCTGATTTACTTTGACATAATTGGTCAAAAGTTCCATTGATACTACTTGCAGTTTTACGAATTCAACAAACCAGTACAGCATCAATCTACTTTAACCGATCTATCTCCAAGCGGCAGCTGGCTGCCGCATAACATTTGAAAATATATTGTGTCTGGAGGGAGTTAAGTAGCTTTCAGAACGAAAAGTGTTGCAATGAAATATGTTGTGTCAAAAACTGAAACAATAAAGTTAAGGGTTCCTTGAGAGGCTCTTACTTTAAAGCTCATCATTTTAATGAGTGGCAGTATAAAGTCTTCTACAGTGCGTCTTTCCCGTAACTTTCTGCCACGCACACTATAAAACTCTGGAACGAACTGTCGCCTGCAGTATTTCCGGACCAATACGACCTGCAAACCTTCAAGAAGAAAGCGTATTCTCTCTTAAAAGGCAACGCACCTGGAACTCTTGTGTTGTGTTCATGGGCGACGGTAGTTACTTTCCATCAAGTGACCCGTTTGTTCGTTTGCCCCCTAATTTTATAAGAAAATAGCTGTTTGAGTATCGGACTCCAAAAATAACCAGTAAAATTTTAAGTCATATAAAAACTTGTGTTTTTGTCCAGGACAATTTAGTGTCCCATTATTGTCACAAAGTGGCGGTTTTTAAGACCAGCCGTCTTAATGGGTCGAGTCTTAAGGTTCATTAGTTGTTCCCACACCTGGGCACCACGCATTATACTTTGGGAAGCTTTTGAGTGGACTGAAGTTTCTTGGGAGTTTTTTTATTTCTCTTGAGGCAAAAGAAAATTAAAATACATATTTGTCGCAAAGAATATTGTCGGCAAGAAGACGCCAGCAACTCCATTGCGCCAAAAGTCGATAGGCAAGATAGACAGATTTTCGCAATTTACAATATTAGTATGGATTCCGTCTGATTTTGTCGATCCAAAACACGAAACCTGTCATGAAAATTTATACCTTGTCCTGTAGCCCTCTTTGGCTTTCTCTTGTAAGTCTTAGCAAACCTGGATGCGCGTTTCGTGAACCTTCCGAACTTTTCAATTGGTTTTTAAACTCGGATCGGTCATACAATTTTCGTTGCTAGAACCACGTTTTTATGTCAGGAACATGAGCCATATTTGAGCAGTCTAGAGTTGCCGTTTTATACTGTGTTATATTTCGATGGGTGACATCCATACTTCTATATCCATACTAATATTATAAATTATGCGAAAGTATGTCTGTCTGTCCGTTACTTCTCTACTCTTCACGCCCAAACCGCAGAACCGATTTTGCTCAAGATGAAGAAGATATGCTATGAGTCCTGGGAAAGGACGTAGGACACTTCTTAACCCGGAAAAATATACGGTTTCGGCGCAATAAACGAATTTTGGCGCAACGGAGTTAGGGGCATCAAGTCCTTTAACATTATTGGGTAACATAAATTAATGCCTATCTATCTCAAATATGGTAGAGCATGAAATATATGAAAGTTATTGTTCTATATTGTATTTCGATGGTAGGATGTGATCGATGTACTAGCACGAAGCTTCAGTACACAGACGGGTTAATATGCGAGTCGCGATCAATCAATAAGTTAGCTCTATATTACCTGCCTGATCTAATTTCCATAAACTTATCAGGTATTAGGTGCTCCGCGGAGCTTTTTATATCCGGAACATAAGCTTTTGACGGATCGTCACGGAGCTTTTGATAAGATCGAACAGTGAACGAAGTGGCAAAAACTTTGGCCAACAGAACATCTGATGTAAAAATAATTTGAAATATACAGTCTGTCAAAAAAGAGTATCTACGTACTTAGTTTAAAATTTTCTAAACGTAATCACGCTCAAAAGGTGATATTTTCTCTTTGTATTTCCACAGAGAACGCTTTAAATACACTTTAAATAATTATCACCTTGTACATTTTTATCTCGATTTAATAAGGTTTTCATATTTCTTGTGTGATTTCAAAACACATACAGCGAACTTTTTTTTGACGAGCTAAATGTAATTGAGCCTTACATTTACGGCGCGTTCGGAAGTGCGCATTTTCTGCTGTAGCGCCTGTAGCGTTTGGGCGAGCTAAATCCGCGCGCCCTAACTCTGATCTGTGCAAGTAGGTGTAAGCATCAGCACATATAGGGTATATATATAGGGTAGCAGGTGTTTAACTGGTACTCGTGGGTTCTCACCTGTGCCGCGACCTACTTCTCACAATGCACCCTCGAACGCCTCTCCACCGGAGGGCCTCGTCAAATTCATTGTCTCCACAATTCCGATGTTTCAATTATACCGCGAATATCCTTATACCTTCTTATTAATAAAGATTTACGCAGCGTAGGATTGCTTTTCTTTGTCTGGCATAATATTGGAAACGACCAATAATAACAGAGGCAGCTAGCAAAACTTGAATATCTAAGTTACTTTCTGTGTATTCTTAAATATTTTACTAGCGAGAGTTCATGTAAAACCCCTGATGAAAAAAACTTGTTCTAATTTAGAAGTTTCAGCGTCTGTATCGTCGTAGCTCAGAAAACGAATTAACTGACCCACCCTAATGTAGTTTTTTCACTTAAAAGCTATAGTGATTAAGTCTACTTTAAAGGTCCTTCTCCTTGATAAAGAATGAAGCCGTTTGTAGCACGCACAATGACGTAGATTGCGGATGATCATAGACAAATACTTGTTCGTAGAGATCAACTACGATAACATGGAGCGCCCCTCCAAATGACTGTTTCAATGTGTGAAGTCACATCCTCATGAAAGAGTTTGTATGTAGTATAAAGTATTCAACCAATCACAGAACACGTAATATTTCACTTATTACCAAGATTTGTTGGTCAACTATAATCATAACTAGCCTACCGCGCGAGACAACGCACTTCAAACGTTTTGACAACGCACTCCAAACGTTTTGAATTTTGGAGGGGTGCGCCATGTTATCGTAGTTGATCTCTAATCGCTTATATTGGTCCGTCACTGGCCAACGTTAACATTAAAATGCATCTTGCTAACGACCATGCATATTTCACCACTGATTCTCCGTGAATTTCTAAACATTTAACATTCTAGACCGTCCTGGATGTGGATCGGGCAAATAGTAACCCGGTAGCGACGTTCAAGTCTAATTAGCTCAGCTGCATTCATAATTTATACGGTACAGTCAAATATGCTAAATCCTGTACCCTTGTAAATAGCTAGATGTTATCTAGTAATATCTAAATGTATACCTCATAGTGCCTCCGTGGTCTAGTGGTATAGAGCGCGGCTCTTGACTCGGAGGTCGTGGGTTCGATTCCCGCTTGTGAAACGATGTTATATTCCAAGTTTGGTTAGGACAATGCAGGCTGATCAGCTGATTGACAAGTATTAGATGATCCATGCGTCGGATGGGCATGTAAAAAGTCGGTCCTGCGCCTGATCTCTCACCAGTCGTGTCGGTCTTCCGTCCCACTGGGGTTTGAGAGTAAAAGGAATAGAGAGTGCTCTTGTGTACTGCGCACACACTTGGGCACTATAATATTACTCCGGTGCAGCTGGCCTGGTTTCAATGAAACCGGCCACCGTCACCGAAACCGGATTGGGAGCTATATATTTTAGCGCTCAAAGGAACATTCTGTAACAACAGTCAATTATGCAGCAATCAGAAATAGCCTATGTTCTTTCCTATCGTTTATTCTATATAACTGTAAAAAAATTAATCGAATTCGGTCCAAACGCTTGCTCTTTCTAGGTTTTTATAATTTTAAGGTTTGACTTAAATGACTTGATATAGCCCGCAATTCTATTAAGCTGAATTTTTTTTTTCATGAGGTAGGTACACCGTACATTTACTTACCACAAATTTTAATGATAATTTCAAAAAAACGTATTTGTGATTTAATTGTGAAAATGTTACAGAAAAATAGACACACATTTTTTACATTTGTATGGATAAAATGCATTTCATTTTATTACAACCCAAAGGACAAAACTTGGTAGCTGACATTTTGACTTTTATTAATGTTACTTGTCACACGAATGCTCGCGACTGTACCTTCACAGTTCAGTAGTATAATGTCAAAGCGATTTTAACATATTTTACAACTTGTATGAAATTAAATTCGCAGAAATGTATTAGTTAAACATAAATAACTAGAACCCGCAAACCGCGAACCGAAATTAGTTCTAAAAGTGGATCGAAATTTAAATTCAATCGAATTTATAAAAAGTTTAATGTGCATAGATTTAGTTCCTTATAGCCCAGTACTGGGATGTAGAAAACCAAATTCGTATGTATAGGCCTGTCTTTAGTGTGTGTGTTGTAGTGTGCGCAATGTTTTATTTGTTAAAAAATTATGATAAAAGCATAATTTCAAAATAATATTAGCTCGATGCACTCCTTCACTATATAAACTACTGTGCGAAATTTCATGCACCAACGTTTCCCCATTTTTCGTAAAAAGGGTTACAAAGTTTTACGCTCGCGTATTAATATTAGAAATGAAATATCATATAAATTTTTGGTTGAGTTGTAGTTTTCTTGTTTACATTTAATACTTAATAAAAATTCATCG
Organism: Lysandra bellargus; assembly: GCA_905333045.1. Taxonomy (NCBI): domain Eukaryota; kingdom Metazoa; phylum Arthropoda; class Insecta; order Lepidoptera; family Lycaenidae; genus Lysandra; species Lysandra bellargus. The sequence continues at coordinate 4,588,864 of HG995352.1, read as the reverse complement.
GAATGGAGTAGGTAATGTATTAAAAGCTTTCCAATAAGCTCCACGGCTGATGCGAACACACACCCAACCGATAGAAGTTTGCGGCAACATTTTATAAGTTAGAAAGATTCCTACGTGGTACTAGTGTTGAACCGGAGTTTCGGCTTTGGCTAGCTTGTGTAAATGTAATCACGTTCGGTCCAACCTCCTGCTTCAGCGCAAAACGGCCCAACATTCGGCTTCGGCTTGTGATAAAATCACAGCTAAAGCTGGCGGTTCATACACGATCAATTAAAAATAATAATATTGTTTTCAAATCATTCATATTAAAATTTTAAACTCGTCGCCAATTTGAAATATTTTTATACATTTGAAACCTTCAGTTATAGCCGATTAATCGGCTTCGGCCAAGTCTTTCTTCAATCCGACACTACATGTTATGAATGGTCAGTTTTATATCTTGGCTTTTTATTGAATGGCTTTTGCAGAGTTGGGGAATGGGGATCGAAGTTACGTTGAGATTATAACAAGTGAAATGTTTAACGTATCGCGAGATTCTTGGTGTAGGGTTGCCAGAAATTCACTCCATATTTCTATGCTGTACGCATTGGGCCAACGCACGGATTGGGTCCGGATAGTCAACGTGTAGACTGTAGAGGCCTACTTGGCCATAAGTATTGCTCCGTATATTATAATTTATAATAGACGTTAGTCCAATGCGCTGGCTCAACGCGTGGCCCAATGTGTACAGCGCGGCAGGCTGTATTTGTTTCTTGCGTCGATGCCATATCTACTCTAATATTATAAATGCGATTGTGTGTCTGTCTGTAAATCTGAATCGATTTTGCTGAAATTTTGCCGTGGGAGAGCCATACTTCGGCACGAATGGGCCGGCTTGACCGGAGAAATACCACGGGCTCACAGAAAACCGGCGTGAAACAGCGTTTGCGCTGTGTTTCGCCGAGTTAGAGAGTTTACCGGAGGCCCAATCCCCTAACCTTTTCCCTTCCCTACCATCCCTTATTTCCTTCCCTACCCTCCCCTATTCCCTTCTGTTAAATATGTGCTAAGGATAGAGAAACACGCTAGGCCATTTTACAAACTGTTTATTTTCGTAGCCTAGCAACATGACATAAACTAAACATACACAACATTTCTCCCCCCATAAAAGAAAGGAATATAACTAAAACAAAATAACATTACAAAAATAACAATTATAAAAATCTTCTATAATTTACACGAGGAATATCTCTTAACAATCGGGTAGGATTCCTCGAAGGAAGAGGGCCGCATACAGTGTCCGCCTCCGGAGATAAGGAAACATTGTTATTATCATCAACATTCTGATGCCTCTCGTTCCCCCCCGTCGACTCCCGAGGTTCCGAATTCTGGGCACTGTCTAATAAATGCAGGCCATGTCCTTTTAGAATGCAGCACTAACTGATTCTTGTGTTTTTTAACGTGAGATGACGTTTGATGGTCAAAAATTAAATATACAACCTTTCCAATTTTATCTAAAATGGTGCCACGTTCCCACACAAACTTATTATTATTCAAATACTTTTTGTACATTATTTCATCTCCTGGCTCAAAACTAGCTTCTCTTTTATTCTCTTCTCTATTGCTCTGTAAAATCTGCTTTTTATTTACAAGGGATGAAGATGATAACGAAGGTGAGCTAGACTTTATCAAATCCAAGCGACATCTTAAATTTCGACCGTACACCATTTGAGCCGGTGACAAACCTGTGGCAGAGTGTACCGAATTCCTATAGTCAAACAAGTATTTTAACAATAAAATTTTTTGACGTTCGACGTTATCCGTTAGCAAGAGAGCTGACTTGATTCCTTTTTTTACAATTTTTACAAAGCTTTCCGCTTGCCCGTTGCTCGCCGGATGATAAGCCGGTGACGTAACGTGTGCTATACCATTACTTTGACAAAAATTTTGAAATTCGTAAGACGTAAAACCCGTTCCGTTGTCACTTACTATAGTTCTCGGCAACCCAAATCGTGAAATGTACTCGTACATTTTGTCTATTACCTCGCTAGAGCTAGTATTCCTGCATTGATGCACTTCTACCCATTTGGTGTAAGCATCTACTACAACCAGGTACGTACGTCCATAAATCGGTCCTAAAAAGTCTAAATGCACTCTTTCAAAAGCAACCTTTGGATATGACCACGGTTCGGGCGGAACGCGCGGCGTAGACGGCCGCAACTGAGAACAGACCGCGCAAGTTCTAATCATGGTCTCTATCGCACCGTCTATGCCGGGAAACCATAACCGTGCTCGAGCCTCGGCTTTAGTTTTGACCATACCTAAATGAGATCTATGTAACTCCCCTAAGACTTCCGTTTTTAACGACTCGGGTATGACTACCTTATGACCTCGCATTATACAGCCGTTCTCATATGATAGCTGAGCTCTACATAAACGGTAAGGGTTAATTCGGTCGTCGACATTTCCCTTAGGCCAACCGTTCAAAATGTAAGTTTTTACCGTTTGTAATAACGAGTCTTTCAATGTTTCGTCGCGAACTCTACTAAGAGTCACCGGTATATCCCCGTTTACAATAAAATTGATATAAGACGCCCTATCAACGTCGTCCTCTACACCTGTCGCGTCGGCCGGATCCGGCGCGAGCGGCTGGACGTCCGGTAAGCTGGCACGAGAGAGATAGTCAGCGCAATTGTTGGCACTGCGAACGTACTCAATAGTATAATTGTATGCGCTTAAAAACATCGCGTACCTTTGCAGCCGATTAGCCGAAACCTCCGGAATACCTTTGTAGGGCCCAAATATGGAAATTAAAGGTTTATGATCTGTGCGCAACATAAACGGGCACGCCCTTCCATACAAATACTGATGGAAACGCCTAACACCAAAAATGATTGCCGTCGCCTCCTTTTGAATCTGCGAGTATCGTTTCTCGGCAGAATTAAGCGTACGAGAAGCGAAAGAGAGGGGGCGCTCCGCCCCGGACTCGTCCACCTGCGACAACATCGCACCGAGGCCGCTCGGCGACGCGTCCACCGTCAAAATTAGCTTCGCGCTAGGGTTATAGTGCGTTAACACCTGATCCGATGCCAGCCGCTTTTTAATTTCTGTAAAAGCATGCTCGTGCTCCTGCGACCAAGTCCATCTGATTCCCTTCTTTAGAAGCTCATACAAGGGAGCGAGCAACGACGAAGCTCCATTAACAAAATTTCTATAGTAATTGACTAACCCTAAAAACGACTGTAACCTATGTACATTATCGGGCCTAGGCGCATTGACAATAGCCTTGACCTTGTCCGGCGACTTTTTCAACCCGTACCTATTAATAACGTACCCTAAGTAACTTATTTCATCCTTAAAAAACTCACATTTACTCCTCTGTAACGTTAGCCCCGCATCCTGCAGCCTCTTGAGAACCTCGTTAATCCTCCGCACGTGCTCCTCTCTGTTGGAAGCGGTTATTAATATGTCATCGAGCAGACACAACACACCGTCCATGCCCGCGAGCACGCCCTCCATCGCGCGCTGAAAAATAGACGGCGCGCTTGTCAGCCCGAACGACATACGCGTGTACCTAAATAAACCGCGATGCGTATTTATGCACGTGAGCTCCTGGCTGTCTTCATCTAGAACGAACTGGTTGTACGCACTCGATAAGTCCAACTTCGTAAATTCCTGCCCCCCGTGTAAACGCGAAAATAACTCGTGCACCGTTGGTAGCGGGTAGTGCTCGACGACTAGTAATTTGTTTATGGAAACAGAGTAGTCCACGCACAATCGCACCGAGCCGTCCCGTTTCAGCACCGGCACCACGGGCGACGCGAACCTGGAGTGCTCGACGGGCTTCAGAATGCCGAGCCCGACCAGCCGTTCCAGCTCCTCACCTATAATGACAGGTTGTCAAATGTAAATTAAATAAAGAAATGAAGTCTCGACCTAGGAGCGGCGGCCCTCCGCCCCGCACCACGTACACGTCGAGCTCGCAGGTGTTCCGCTCGTACGTCACCGCCAACCGTACCTTACCTATACAGCCGATCTTAGCCCCGGTGTACGTAAATAAACGTTTATTCGTTTCTAACAACGGCTTTTTACTAAAATACTGCTGATAAGTAGCCTCAGAAATTACGGTGACAGCCGACCCGCTGTCTATTTCGAATTTAATTTGAACATTGTCTACAGTTACTAGTTCTGCCATAGGTTCGCCACGCTCGGACCGCATGATAAACAACTCACCATCATCATCATAATCGTCCTCGTTCATCTCCTCGGTTCCCATGTAATGTAATTTTTTACACATCTTTTGTAAGTGCCCTTGTTTATTACATTTCTTGCATTTGAATTTTTTGAACCGACATTGAGATGAGACGTGATTCCTCCGGCCGCACACGGAGCACCTCCCCGCGTCGCTGCCCCTGAGTCTGTCCTGCTGCACGCTGTTAACCTGCTGACGGAGCCCGCGCCGCCGCCGTCCCGCTCGCCCTGCCGCACGCTGTACACCTGCCCGGCGCCGCCGACGACTGCACCCGCCGACCTCGCGCACCGTCCGCTCTCGGCCAGCTCCACTGCCTTCGCCATGGTCAACGTCGCGATGTCCTGCTCGAACAGCTTCGCTCTCTCAGGACAGGCCAACATGCCCATTACGAAGCGATCCCTCAGAGCCTCCTCGACGTCGCTGAAGCCGCAGTCGGCCGTGAGTCCTCGGAGTCGGGCCGCCCATTGCGCGTGCGTCTCGCCCGGCTGCTGTGTCGCCGAGTAGAATTTGTACCGCTCGCTGAACCCCTGCACCTTCGCGATGAAATGTTTGTCCAGCAGCGATATAATCTCATCGTAACCTACATCGTCGATTTTTTTCGGCAAGGCTAGGTCGCATGCCAGTTTGTACGTGTTTTCGCTCAAAGCACATAATAATACGGCACGTCTCTTGTTCTCGTTTGCATCTTTAATATCATTTGCAATTATCCACTGAAGGAAGCGACTCTTGAAATTCCTCCAGTCTTGCGCGAGATGGTCAAATACGGGCAAAACTCCAAAAGAACCCGACATTGTAGCGTGCGCGTAGTTGAAACAACTCTATTTAACCGATATATAGTCCGAAATCTCGTCGCCACTGTTAAATATGTGCTAAGGATAGAGAAACACGCTAGACCATTTTACAAACTGTTTATTTTCGTAGCCTAGCAACATGACATAAACTAAACATACACAACACCTTCCTTACCCTCCCCTACCCTTTTACCCTATTCCCTCGTAAAAGGCCAGCAACGCACCTGCAGCTCTTCTGATGCTGCGAGTGTCCATAGGCGACGGAAGTTGCTTTCCATCAGGTGACCCGTTTGCTCGTTTGCCCCCATTTTTTATAAAAAAATATACTTTGAATCCTGGTAAAGGACATAGGATACTTTTAGTAACGAATTTTGGCGCAGTGGAGCTGTGTGCGTTATCCAGTACTCTATAGTATCTTTAAACAACTACAAACAAACAAATCCCAAACAGATACAGGACAAATAAATCCCAGTCATAAAACAATCTATGCAACTAGGATTAGAATGAAAATCAGTATTATCTGTTTACGCCAAGCCTTTGCATGTACAACCAATTTGATATTCCAATTGTGCTAATGTAGCAGCCCTAATTCTGGCGTTGCTGAAATGATTTTCATTGGAATATTCCCGTGTGCTGTCAGTTAATGGAATCAGGAAAACATTTTGGTGAATAATTATTGCAAAACCCGCAATTTCCACCGCCTCATGCCAAAATCTATACTTAATATTATAAAGCGGAAGAGTTTGTTAGTTTGTTTGTTTGAACGCGCTAATCTCAGGAACTACTGGTCCGATTTGAAAAATTCTTTCAGTGTTAGATAGCCCATTTATCGAGGAAGGCTATAGGCTATATTTTATCAGGCTAAAACTAATAGGAGCGAAGAAATAGAGGTAAATGTGTAAAAAAACGGGAGAAATTATATGAAATTGCTTAATATCTTAAGAACTACTGGAGAAATTTTTATCTTATTTGGCAAACATGAAGAATAGACGTCGTGAAGGGACATAGGCTATTTTTGCGGAAAAATGTACGGTTCCGTGAATTTCCTAAATTACGCGGGCGAAGCCGCGCGGTACATCTAGTTATCTCATATCCGGCATAAGACTGTTGAAATCGAATGAACGTTTTAGTTACGTACTGCGTATATTTTATTCTGTTCCTAATTTTACATCCTAATAGCGGATGGTGAGATGCTGATCTATAGAATTATTGTATGATAATATGTCCGTTATTATTGTTCTTGTCAAGCTTTCCTGTCAAGAGCATACGTAGCCTAATAAGTGGTTAAACCCCAGGTAGAGGTCACACCATTGAGCCATTTTCAGTGTAATTTACTCAAGTACATATAATATTAAAGCAGACGCATTTACGGTAAAGGAAAACATCATAAAAAACCATTCAAACTCCCAGATGTTAATTCCTCTGGACAAAACAGTTAAATTTTGTATCGAAATGTTAGAGTTAAAGTGAGCATATTGCGGCCCGCGTCTGCGAGTAAATACGCCATTGTTTGACGACCACTGGCCCGGAAAGATGCAGCTCGTGTGCTACATTCATTTACGTTAAATAATTGCAACTGAAAATAATTACGATTCGTTTAAAGTATTGTGAGTTGTGACTGTATTTCTCAGTCTAGCCGAAACATCTACGGTTCCAGGAGGGTAGGGTCACAGAGAACGTGACCTCTCCTATATGATTATTATAGAAGGGGTAATTGCAGTGGATATTGGAACGAAGTTCTTCAATTCAATTCAATTCAATTACTTTATTTGCCAGAATATGGTACAAAAAGATGTTAACATTATATAATAGTATCTTAATCTATACTAATATTATAATTGGGAAGAGTTTGTTTGTTTGTTTGAACGCGCTAATCTCAGGAACTACTGGTCCGATTTGAAAAATTCTTTCAGTGTTAAATAGCCTATTGATCTAGAAAGGCTATAAGCTATATTTTATCAAGCTAAAACTAATTGGAGCGAAGAAATAGAGAAACATGTGGAAAAAACGGGGGAAATTATATGAAATGCTTATTATCTTATCTATATTATATGGCTATATTTTATCACGCTAAGACTAACAGAAGCGAAGAAATAGAGGAATATGTGGAAAAAACGGGGGAAATTATATGAAAGGGCTTATTTGAACGCGCTAATCTCAGGAACTCTACTCCGATTTGAAAAATTCTTTCAGTATTAGATAGCCCATTTATTGAGAAAGGCTATAAGCTATATTTTATCACGCTAAAACTAATTGGAGCGAAGAAATAGAGAAACATGTGGAACAGAAATTATATGAAATGCTTATTATCTTAAGAACTGCTGGAGCAATTTTTATGTTATTTGGCAAACATGAAGAATAGATCACGTGAAGAGACAGGCTATTTTTTGCGGAAAAATATACGGTTGCGTGAAATTCCTAAATTACGCAAGCGAAGCCGCGCGGATCATCTATATGTAATAAAATCGTAGGAATGTCAATTCTGTATATTTAATATTTTTGTACAATAAATAATACTTGGGATGCGTCATTTGATCTACTATGCTAACGCGGACGAAGTCGCGGGCAACAGCTAGTATAGTATAATAGTATCTTTATCGCGCGCTCGGCGTAATAGGGGCTAGGCAGAACGATATTTGACCTCGACACTTTTTTATTAATATCTGCATGGTAGAGGCAGAGGGCGTTGATAGTTCCTATTCCTGTGCGTCTACTAGATGGCGTTTTTTGAGAACAAACAGCGATGCGTTGTGAGTATTCCTGGGCGTCAATAGATGGCGTCATTCTTTTTTGAGTGTATAAATGTATACAGGTTTTTTGAAAATAAGAAATAACTTCGTTCCATTCGGGTGTCCCTTGACACCTCTCAAGTTATTTTATTGCGACAGGCGTATTGTGCCTACTATTCTTAAGAGTCCATATACGAAATTTTGCCGATGAATACGAAATTGCAAAGGTTCGCCTACAGAAATATTATTTTAGGTTTTTTTATATATGTATATATATATATATATATATATATATATATATATATATATATATATATATATATATATATATATATATATATTTATATTAATTATTAGATTTAAAATATATTGCGGCGAGTAATATAATGTGAGATTTAGGTTGTTTTGAATCGTGTTTTTTGGCACAATTTGTTTCTTTTTTCTAGAATTGGATAGAATTTCGAAAGTCGAGTCGATCAAGTTTCGATAAAGTTTCGATCAAGTTTCGATCAAGTTTCGGTAAAGTTTCGATCGAGTTTCGATCAAGTTTCGATCAAGTTTCAAATTGAGTTCGAGTTAGAGTTCGACGCAAAACACTACTGTCCAACCGTCTTACGCGTTTTGTATTGTTTTTCGATCAAAACGAAAATCTATCGCGAGTTTCACAGTTTTTACCCATCCCACAAGTGCTCAACGCCGCTAAAGAAGTTTTCACTTCAAAAAATCTAGCTCCAACATTAGATTATAATTGAAATGATCTTACATGTTGTGCATTAAAACTTATAGAAATACTGTATTTTAACTGTTAAATCACGTCTGTTAAATCAGCGAAATCGGCAAATTTCGTATACGGATCCTTAACCCACTCAAAAAATCTTTAGACCTCTCCTTTCCTCTAACCAACCTAACCAAAATGATCTACGAGACCGTGCCTAAGCAGACCCAATTGGCGATAAAAAACGCAAGCGCCTTTTTTATGTGCTGGCGTACTCTTAATATGCTTAAGTAAGTACCTCATAAGTTTATGTCTCAGGCACAAGGCCTCATAGAAAACTGGCTCGTCTTTACGCCTCTTCGTAGTCAATACTTTTCAAAATGAAAATAATAAAAATTTTTGTTTTATAGGATTAAAAACTAAGCCTACAAAATATTTAAAAAACTATGTGACTGGATCAAGCAAAATTTAAATAAAGTTTAATCCTAACTATTAGCGTAGCGTAATAGTTTACGATATCTGCTGATATCACACATATCACGCACATGATATATGTGACATATATATTCTATGTAATACAAACATACATATTCATACAACGCTATCGTAATTGAATATCTTTTAACTCTCCCGACCTGTCCAAATAGTTACAAATCCCCCTTATAACTAAACGGTTGTGATTAGGACTTCCCACTTTGGCTAGGGACTAGGGTTGTCGATACCTAGACGTGTTATAATAAACTTTAGGGTTAAATAATATTATGTTTTATTCGTATCTACTCATTATAATCTAAATATGAACAAAGTTTGTTTTAGGCGGCTAGGCCGCTGTTATAATGCTGCCAAATATCTTAACCAAATATCTTAAAATGAATTTAATTTGACGTATCGGATTGCACATTGTTTTAGTCGCGATTGATTTCTAAGTAAAAAATAATGTGAATATACAATAAGAATACCTTGAAAATTAAGTGAAACGAAATATTCTCTAGTGTAATTTAAGCGTTAATTTTGGAAACAAATGGCTATGTCCACACAGTGCACTTTCATCTTCAATTTTTATCATCTTTCATTCAACTTTCGTTCAACAAACGCAACGCCAACATTGTCATTAAGGCCGTCCCCCGAGCAAACCACCTTGGCCATACATTTGCCGCGTTGCCGAGATCGCGCCAAAACCCTATGATTTTTACTTAACTTAGTTCAAAATTGTCCTAAAAAAATTAAAACGGGGAATATGTAGTTTATGATATTGTCGATTTATTGGCGTGAGTTTCAAATAAAAGTAATTTGTAAATCCTAGGGAGATGCTGAATGTATGCTTGAATTTTAATAAATTGGTATTACTTTGGAAGCTGATATCATGAGTATAATAAACAAAAATAGAAAATTTAAAACGGGGAAAGGAATGTTGATATACTGAAGATTATTGCTGTATTTTTATTATAACTTTGTAGCTTTCAGATTATGAGTTTATACGGTCAATTACGGAATCTCCGGAGGGAATGCCCTTAAAGAACAAAGCGAAAGTTTTGTATACGGTCAGAGAGCATGCCTCGTGGGCATTCCTCACGTGCGCTGTTGTTTGCGCTATGATGCATGCCCTTAATGAACAAAAAAAAGCACAGTGTGGACATAGCTAATAGTCTTCACGCCTTCTGCCATAATATTTACGTTTCGTGAAAAATGTGTGAATAGAGAAGTGAAACGCTTCTGCCGGGCTAGCACGGCCACCAGTAGAAATGCGAAAGTATAGACAAACTGTGGAGATAAACTTAAGGTGAAGTTCCGATCTTTTTTCGTTCCGAAAAATTCAATTAAAATGCCACTTTATGTCCTAAAAATTCACATAATATCCTACTTTATGATATATATTATATTCTGTCAATTGTCATAAAGTGGCATTTTAATTGAATTTTAGTCGGTCGCGATTAGATCGGAACGGACCGTAAGTTTATGTCCACAGTTTGTCCATACTTTCGCATTCCTACTGGTGGCCGTGCTAGCCCGGCTGGTGTGTTGTTGTGTGTTGGTCAAATTAAAAGTGAGAATGGTTACAACTGAAAATTCAGATCCACATAAATCAATAATTTATTCCATAATACAAAACAAGCTGAACTAAAATTAGCAGTGTAGTTCACCACGTGGTGACCAACTAATGTGTACAAACTACATTTGGTACTTATTCTAGTCATAAGACATTCTGAACAATTGATCATGTTTATATTATTAGTATATTCTTGGCGACTTGGTATTTTTTGTAATTTTTACAACTTTAAGGCTCCCATATACGCTGAGGTCGGACTGATCGCAGGTCGACCTAACTGGACTCGTTTTGTGCTTCACGTGTGTGTGCACGAGTCTGGTCAGTTCGGCCTCCAAACAGTCCGACATAGGACAATTAAGGACATGAGTGAATCAAGCGGGTAATTAACAATTTGAAAACGTTTTTTTTTTATAAATGGAGGTTTTCGGACCGGGAAAATAATTTAGATCCATTTAATGTAGATTATATTCAGACGTATTACATCTAGCTGTACATAATATAATCTAGATTATTTTTATGTTACCCAGATGATAAAGTAGGTAAGTTACAGGGTTTGTTCAAATTATAAGGGAAAAAACGAGTGATTGCACTTATAGTTACCCGGTTCATCCACTCATGTCCTTAGTTACGAAACGACTGCGCAACAATCGTTTGACAGCAAATATTATCTGTCAAATATTTCGTATACAAAAAAATCAGACAGCAGATATTGTGTATCAGCTGTTGTCAAACTCCTGTTTTATAGTTGTCGCAAGATACGAATTCAATTGCCCTCCCCATATGTATGGCGGCGTCACAGATATGCTCGACCAGTCCACGGCTACTCCGTACTCACTGGACTTTACACTCAAGTGATACAATATCTCTCTAAAACGTGTCAAATTTTCTACTTATAGATATACACCTTTCTAATAAAGATATTTACACTGCGTATACGTACGTTCTTGTCTGTCAAGCGGTTTTATAACGTATCAAACAAAAACAAAACACTGTGCAACATGACACCTACATATAGAGTATATCTTTTTATTAGCAAGGTTTTGTTGGATGGGACAGAATGGACTGTGGCAACTGTGGCCTTTGACACGGAAATACAAATAAAGTATACTGAAGGAGGCAAAGGGCTCGGCCCTACCCCTCTGGTCACTCCTCGCCCCACCAAAGTGTCCTAAAATCGAACATTGCTCCTTTCTTTGATCTTAAAGTATCCGGCCTATATTTCTCCTCTTCTGCCCCATCTATTCTTATTTAAAAATAACATTTACAAATTGCTTAACCTAAATAAATTAGACCTATATATTTGGTGTTATCAGTAATAGACTAAACTTCCACACTCAGAGACTTTAACGATTACTTTACTTTAATTTAATGTACAGTTTAACAGAAAGTGTGTCGAGTTTTATAATATGTTAAAATCTTCATTTAATTAAAGCTAAGCAATCCTTAACTCTGTAAGTGCGGACTTAAGAGCCTCGTATTAAATATATTAAGCTCTTTAATTAAGCGCTATGTACATTTAGTTAAGTGTTGTGCACATGTGAAATAAATGCTGCTTAGATCTTTAAAAACACGCACGATTGTGTGTGTTGTTAAAGATTTCGTTGTTAAATAAATATAACAAGTGATTGGAATAATATTTTTTGGTGGGAACGACTAGAGGTACAAAATATAACAATTCAAAAAGCGTTTGAAGTGCGTTGTCAAAACGTTTAAAGTGCGTTGTCTTGCGCGGTAGGCTAGTTATGATTAGTTGACCAACAAATCTTGGTAATAAATAACATTAACTGAAATATTACGTGTTCTGTGATTGGTTAAATACTTACTACATACAAACTCTTTCATAAGGATGTGACTACACACATTGAAACAGTCATTTGGAGGGGCGCGCCATGTTATCGTAGTTGGTCTCTATGATCTAACTGTGGGATTCTGGGCACTCCTATACACACAATTATAACTTGGTGTCTCTGAGCATGATGGCGGCTTCGTAGGACGGGAGACCGCTGCGGTCCGGCGCGCACCGCGGACACGGCTCCGAGACTACCTCCTGGAATATAAGAATAAATATTTGAGTAAATTCCATGAAAATACGTCTAAAGGCCTTTTTTACATGGGGAAATGCATTACGCATCCCCGGCGGATCGGGGCATCGGCCGGGGTATGTGGGACTCTCCTAGGAACTACCCACTAAAACCCCATGGTGCTCCACTCACCGCTTAGGCAAAGTTACGGGCACGATCAACCCACCGCAACACGTCTAAAGGCCTAAAGGTCTACGTTGGACCATGATGGATAGTTTTAATAATTGCCACCTTGTGAACCTGTCTATAGCTTACCTACACAATCGACGTCGAACATAGGCAATCACAGGCGAATGTGTTCTCTCTACACTCTATTCTACACGTTCGTGATTGCTTGTATTGGACTAAAATGTAGAGGCGATTAATCCTTCAAGCTCTATAAGAGCACCGGTGATCGCGACAACAATAAAACAACAATATATTTCCAAGAATCCGCGATCGAAGGATTAAAGCAAAATCTGGGAATACAATTACTGTATTCTTGCATATTTTAGGTCCTACAAATATGAAATGATAGGATGAATCTCTATGTTACCTTTTTTAGCAAAAACTACTAAACGAATTTGTAAAGCTATGGTAGTAGTTAAGGCTCCACCTTTGAATTATAAACATATTATATACTGTTAACATATTATTATATTGAAGTAACTAAATAAGTATGTCGCCATGGCAACGTCGATCGCTATCCCGTCGCACAAACAATGGTCGCCGTCAGTCTCAGGTTGTAATAATTTACTATTATTTATACAACAAATGCACTTATCAATATATAAAGCACCCAGTAGCCGATTCTCAGACCTACTGAATATGCATATAAAATTTGGTAAAAATCAGTAAAGCCGTTTCGGAGGAGTTCGTGGACTAACACGAGAATTTTATATATAAGACAATACATTTTTACCGCAGATTCCATGCAAAACGAAAAATAAGTTAAAAACACGCTAAACATTAAATAAATCGTCTAAGTGCGAGTAGTGTAGAGATAAGAGTTCCACCGATGATCGTTAGAGTTTATGGATCCTGCAGGTATCGAGTATCAAGTATCAAAGTGCGCCACAATCTTGATACTCGCGGCACATCTTGATACTTGTATGTCGTTTCGGCGTGTAATGATCACGAAATGACGCGAGATGTGTAGCGTAGTCAATTATTTCGTAGCATCACGAACTCGAGCTCAAATTGTTGGAAAAACCTAAGTAGATTATAATTGCTCACGTACTTTGTGGATATATGTATTATAAACTATAGTCTTTTTGCGTTAAGGCGCTGTATTGAAAGTAATTTTACCGCAAGAGCAATTTTATACTCAATTTGTATGACTATAAAGCCGTGAATACGCTGCGGCCAGAAGCTATCGGCTCGCTCGGAAAACATGCGAAAAACGTGATTTAAATTATTTAAAAAATAACTAGGAGCATTTAAGCAAAATGCTTCTATACGATTTTGAGTTGCAAAGGTGTCTATCAATTAGACTAATTTCCTACAATACCTAAGTACATCTATTTTCGTTTAAAAATAATCTTCAAATTTCGTATTTTTAAGAGGTCATTTCGATCGAGAAATGTATCGAGGCAAAATATATTAATCGTGTTTCTGGTTCTTCTAAAACCTAGATAAGGCTATGAAGATATGATATCTCATTACCAGATTTGTAACATTTCTGAGGGTCCTATAGTATAACGTCAAAAAAGGACAGTTTTTTCAATATAGCGCCTTAAGAAGCCAGTAAAATATTAAAACTGTAGAAATGAAAAAAATCCATAAATCGTGTTGACGATTTATTGTACGTTATACCAGTGGTTTTTTGACATTTAGTGTCTCATAATGTCAAAATAACGGGAATAAGTACAGTATTAAAACTCCTTTTCACGTTATGCCATGATGGATAATCATGATTATCACTGTGAATATACTGCTAAGTAAGAACAATTGACGTTGATTATAGAAAAAAAATACTTCTCATTTGTGATTGACTGTTAATCATGGTCAAACGTGGAAACGTCGCAAAAAAACATATGAAATCGCTTGTATTCGTCCATCATATTTGCTAAGCTGCTGTATATTCAACTCACCTGTAAGATGCTGCAATCTTTCTGCGCTGGTGCTCCCTCTACAACGGTTTCATAGTCCGGTGGCGGGCCGGGTACGTCCTCCACCATCAGTTCCTGAAAACCAACACATTATATTATTAACACATAATATTTTGTTATCCATACTAATATTGTAAATGTGAGTATGTCTCTATATGTTACCTCTTAGTGTCTAAACACACTAGGCCGAAAATACGCGGCCCAAGTTTAGCATGATTACGCCAGCAATATAACGCGACGTAATTTCGGCATTCGTGTGTCATCAGTAATCATTAAGGCGCTATATCGAAAGTAATTTTACCGCAGGGGCAATTTTATACTTAATTTGTATGTATTGATTATAAAGTCGTGAATACGCTGCGGCCAGAAGCTATCGGCTAAACATGCGAAAAAACGTAATTATAATCATTTGAAAAATAACTAGGAGCATTTAAGCAAAATGCTTCTATACGATTTTGAGTTGCAAAGGTGTCTATTAATTAGACTAATTTCCTACAATACACAACATTTTCGTTTCAAAATAATCTTCAAATTTCGTATTTTTAAGAGGTCATTTCGAAAATTAAATGTATCGAGGCAAAATACATTAATCGTGTCTCTAGTTCTTCTCAAACCTAGATAAGGCTATGAAGATATGTATATTTACTTGATTTGTAACATTTCTGAGGGTCCTATAGTATTACGTCAAAAAGGACAGTTTTTTCAATATAGCGCCTTAATTTAAAATACATTGCAGGCGTAGACATTCCGAACTTCGGCCGCGTTTTTTCGGCCTAGTGTGCTTAGACAAAATACACTTACTACTTAATTACATTATTAATTAACTACACCTCAGAAAGTGATTTATAGGGTAGTTCTTATCTTGGAAATATCACGCGGTAGAAAGAGAGGGAGACTTTTCCTTTTCCAAAAAAAAAAACTTATTTTTAGTAACTTTCTCCTTTAAGGACGATTCAGTAGGGCGAGGAGGCCTACTACGAAACCGTTTTGAGACTCAAACAATCGAACGAGAATGCCGCGTCCTACTCTAGCAAAGTCATTTCACGTTTCTTGTTTGGGACATTCTCGTTCGAAGGTTTCGTGGTAGGGGCCAGTTTTCTATGCTTGTTAAGTTTTTAAATGTTGAAAGGACTTATTTTTTAGTTGAAAGCTTTTATGAATCTTGATAATTTCATTTTTCGAGTGAAAGGACATCTTGATAGTGTAATCTCTCCTTAAACTTTAAACCTTATTCTTAAAAACTCTCGGCGGTCTATGTTTTATTTTATTCTACTTTTGTGATGATATGAAAATACTTTGGTACTAATATTATATTTCATGCTAAGGCGCATTAGTAGTTCTATAGTCTATACTGTACTCGGCGAAACATGGCGGTAGCGGTCATTGACTCCATGTCCCCTGTCAAAAACATGTCATTTTCTATACAAAGCCGCGATTGGCAACATCTGACACTTCATTGTCAATCGCGGTTTATATAGAAAATGACAAGTTTTTTGATGTCAATGATCGCTACCGCCATGTTTCGTCGAATACGGTATACTTCCGTTTGAAAAAACTGAACTCAGTGTTGGTAAGCTTTGGTTTGTCCACTTCATGAAAGATTGTAAGCAGCTTCCAGTGATTTAATCAGATATATATTTTTTTACATTCTGATTTCTGACACTTAAGCTTAGAACAAACACGCGTCAGTGACGCAACTTGACGCTCCGTCACTGACGCGTAGGTTAAGCCTCAGCTTTATTAGATTTTGAATCGGGGTTTTGAAACTCAATTTTACAGAAAGTAAAGGAATAATTGCTGAATAATGAGATGTCATGAAGACGGAACACGGATGCACCGATCTTGATACTTGTATCTCGTTTGCAGTTTCGGTTCAATGAATATTCGGCATAGGAGAGGATCTCGCCTGTCTTATTACCGTGCGACGAATATGTATGCCTGCTCCTGTCATTTCGTTTTCATTCTTGTTAGAACTCCTGCATTTTTACTTAAAAAAATCCATCGGACTACCAATTTTTTATTTATTTATTAACAAGTAAGTATTTAACAAAATTATGTCCTTATTATAAAAACCGTCAAACTGCATAATATGAGTTTGTGATATTATGGCATATCAACATAGGTTTACTTATTTAAATTAAGAGGATAAAAGAATATAAATGTTGTTGAATAATGAGATGTCATGAACACGGAACACGGATGCACCGATCTTGATACTTGTATCTCGTTTATGCAGTTTCGGTTCAATGAATATACGATGGGTATTTGTTTACGTTCGCTAAGTGTATTCGATACTTTATGCGACGTCTTTGCAATTCAAAAGTGTTTTGCCGATTGTACGTATCTTTATATTTGTTTATTTCCTTATGATAAATGTTTTCCGTCTTACTATAAAAATATTTACGCGTTTTCAAGGTTCGCTATCTAATACGGTAACTGGGTTAATCATGCCCCTACATCAAAGATTTAGCGAAGAAAAATTTGCGATTATTTTGTCTCTCCTTCCTTACTCTTTCCGAACTTACAAAATCCTATTTTTTAAACACTGTTTGAATAATGAAAGTGTGGCCGTTTTTGATAAAATTTTCCCCTGATAAATAGCCGACCGCGAGGGATTAACGTAGGCTACTTTTACAGCACGAAAATATCCTGTTTGTATGGCTTTTATTTCATCGTGCGAGGTCGCGAGGAACAGCCAGTATATTAGACAACAGTTACGTTTCAAACATATTCCAACGCAATCCGTTTCCACCATTCCGGTAATGATGGCATTTTGACACTTCCATTCTGTCGGCACAATTCAGTGGAAAATAACACAA
Organism: Lysandra bellargus; assembly: GCA_905333045.1. Lineage (NCBI taxonomy): Eukaryota > Metazoa > Arthropoda > Insecta > Lepidoptera > Lycaenidae > Lysandra > Lysandra bellargus. The sequence goes on along the minus strand of HG995352.1, from coordinate 4,571,361 downwards.
GAAAGGAACACAATTCAAAGTTAACGAGGAGAGGAGTGGAGGTAATTGTGATTAATGTGGCTGTCTCCTCAGGTGGTCCGCATTTTTTATCGTTTTCCCTCTGTTCCGGTAGTAACTTTGTTACAGTGTTGTGACTTCGGCTTTGCCAAAGACTCGGCCGAAATAACGTTCGGATTAACCTTCAGCTTTGGTAAAAATCACCAAAATCGCCGTTCCAGAAAATAAAGGACGAAAATCGAAATAGAAATAACTAACCTAACCTAAATTGTCGCTATTTTCAATTTTTATTTCTTGCGTAATAATAATTTAAAGATAACATCAAAGCTTTTAAATGATCGTGAAGTCGAATCTGGAATAACATTTCTAACCGTCTATACTCAGAGACATTTAATTATGATTAACTTTCAATTTAATGAAGAGTTTGACAGATAATGTATGAAAAATAAAATAGGCACATGTCAAAATTTTGAATTAATAACATTTAAGTAACTAATGTTCCACTCTGAGTGCGGCAGTTAGAGGTTTGACACTTTCGGCTTCGGCTTGCAACAAAAATCGAACCTCGGTCAGACACTAGCTGCAGCTAAGAGTAAAGAATTTTAAAGAGCGTTGTGTTAGCTGGTAAGTTAGTGCCTTACGTAGAACAATTAGCGTTGCATCAGCCACCTGACCTAAGATTGCTTGCAGTATTGAAAATAGATGATCAGAGCTTTGAGGGCCTTTAACCACATAGAGACAAAGTAGAACATTTAGACTGGCCATAGACGGACCGCAAGTTGCAGTCGGGATCGACTGCTCTATACGGTCGCGTTAAAGTCGTACACGACTGCAACACGACCGACGCATCATGCTGTCGACCATACATACCATTGTTGTTCGACACGGCGAAACTCAACTGCAGAACGACTGCTCTGACCGCTCAAGAACTGCTCGAGCGGTCCGTGTATTGCGGATACGAATTTGGTATGCAAACTGCAGATTGCCGTGCGGCAACCGCATCTTGCAGTCAGTCTCGACTACAAGATCCGCTCTGTCTATGGCCGGCCTTAGCCAAAGTAGTTTCACGAAAATACGTTATGGTAAGCACTGTAATCGTTTTGATCGGAAAACATGTGTAACGTCTCCAAAAAGGTTTATCTTGGACCTTCGTCAGGCTGACGAGCGTATTCGGTATTCGAGTCTACTTTATAACGTTGTCTGCCTTCACGCTCCGGTGAAGCGGCTGAATAAAGTGGAAAAATCACATCAACCCTTGTATTTTATTGCTCAGGTGTGGCATTAAACGGTAATGAGATGGTTAACCGAGAACGGAGCCCTTTTCTAAGCTAATAACTCAGTATCATTCAGTAGAGTAAATAATGAGTAGTGAATATGTAGAGCCAGGTTTTGTTTTTTAAGCCCTTATTTGAACTTAGACATATAGGTACATTATAAGAAAATTCATTTTTGACAAACAATAAAAATCAAGAGATATTAATTGAAATGAGATATTTAATTTTAATTAAGAACAGTAATTAATAAGTTCATCAGAAATTAAAGAACATTGAACTATTCAGTGCACACCAAAATAATTTCAGTTGTTTCGACTAGACCATATTTTTTTTAAAATATAAATATAACTAGCTGTCCCGGTGAACTTCGTGTCACTTTAAAACCTTCCTTGGACTTCTACGAATATTTTAAAACTAAAATAGCCCAATCCGTTCAGCCGTTTTCGAGTTTTAGCGCGACTTTACATTAATATTAATTTATTTCTATTAATACACATTTGAAAATCCATTTTTATATATAAGATGTAGATTGTAGAGGATAGTATTATTTAGATATAGAAGATAGTATTTATCTTCTATATTATATTAATCCTTCAAGCCCCATAACAGCACCAGTGATGGCGACAACAATAGTATACAATAGCATTTCCAAGAATCCGCGATTGAAGGATTAATTAAACATTTTTCTTTATTTTAATGTGTGAACCACGCCAAATGAAAACTTTCTCTATCTTAGGCTCTTAAAATAATATATCAACTCAATATAAGCTGAGCCATCAACCGTTCTTTATGGACTCTTCGAAATATCTTAATTGCTCGTATCCTTTACTATCGCAATTTTCAGCGCGATTACTATTTTATGAAATGATCCATGAAATGAGCAGATGGGTAGAACTACTGGTAGATTTACACCAGAAACTCATCTGTTTGTTGCGTTACTGAAACCTCCTTAGGCTGGATTTATATGCGTCCGCGAAAACATGCTTGGGATGAATCCGTGGTGGCCACAAAGGAAGATCTTCGACTTCGACCGAGCGAGGTGATATGCTCGGTCAGGCTGAAGCCCACGTGATACATTTCAGCTGTCGTATACATAATACACGGTGCAATCAAATCTTCCTGCCAAATTTTTTCCAGGGCTTAGGTCTTACTAGGAGAGTCCATTTAACAAAAATTGGGTGTTATTTTTTTCAATGACATATTTTATCCTATTTAAAATCGTTGCAGAACGGTCACTCGTGGCGCGGGGGAATGAGAGGGGGTAACGCGGGGAGAGGCGCGCGCGGGTCACGTCACGCGCAGGCGACGCGTCGTGTCCATTAATTGTAGTGTTTTAAGAATAACTTTCGGAAGCTATTTCTCAATTTAGTACTGGGTGATTATAAAAAAAAAGTACGTGACACGTGTGTATTTTTATTTTTAACAAGGATCAATATATCAAAATTTGGCAGGAAGGTTTAATTGCTCCCTGTATAACCGACGCGCTAAGAAAACTTCGATAGCGCGATGCAGGAATTGTATGTTAATAAATGACAGCGCGACCGCGTCGCTATTAAAATAAATAGTTAAATATTACAGTCAAAACCTATTAGCAATAAGTTTGCCTTTTGTGCATCATCTGGAATGTTGTTTTAAGTAAAATTGTCTCATTTTTTTTTTGGTGTATAATAAAGTGTTGTTGTATTGTATTGTAAAACCATTTATAGCGACATCGTTTAGAACGACATACCGCTTAAATTGACCAAAATCAAAGGTCCCGGCTGAATGCTATATGACCACCTGTCACTGGTTATTACAACTATCGGTTTTTACGACTAAATATGAGTAGTCCCTTCGATGTCGTTATAACAGATTTTGACTGTATTTTCTTGTGATCTCGTGATTTAGCAACCAAACCGCTCGTTCTTTTTCATTCTGTACAAATTTTTTTACCCTGTCGATCGACCCGAACGTGTCGACGCATGCTCTCCCACATTTAACTGTGTACCTACTATTACTCCTTCGAGACAAAGTCGATTCCGCCGTCTGTCCCTATGTATGCTAACGTCTTTTAAACTACGCAACGGATTTTGATGCGATTTTTTCATAAATTCGAGGAGAAGGTTTATTTTATGTATTTTACACGTATCAATTTAGTATAACATATACGGCAGAACAACGTTTGCCGGGTCAGTTGTAATATAAACTAATACACAGCATTTTCTTTTCAGATGCACGGAGGAGCAATAAGTGTTCTCCGGCTCTCGGTGTAAAGGTGAGTTAGTGGGGCTGGAAATTGAGCGCGGCTCCTGCACTATAAACCTTTCAATAAGACAACGACCGCTCTGAGACTATTTATAGAAAATAGTATTAGGGTCTAAAAGGTTTTTGCTGGAAGTGTGTAAGGCCGCCATCCCCAACCCGCGGCCCGCGGGCCGCATGCGGCCCGCGGGCCGCGGGACTTTATTTGTGGCCCGCGTGATGTTAAAAAATTTTGAAATTCACGCCCACCGGCAATATAACGTACAGTCTACGTGATAGTCGTTAAATTATTTTCACTTTAAAATCGTTAATTTTGAAGAATGTTATTTTTTAACCCTAAAAATTTTTGTCGCGACCCGCGACACCAAGACCAAAACATGTTTGTGGCCCGCATGAAAAAAAGGTTGGGGACCACTGTGTAAGGGATAAGTTACAGCGAAAATCAGAAGAGTAAAGGTCTGTTTGTATTGCAACGCGACGCGTCGATGCAATGGTATGCATTTTTGAATGAGTTATACGAAACTGAACTTTATTCAATAAACAAGAAGATTCACATTAAATTGACAGACTTGCTTGCGGTGTTGGGCTGCCTGTTCCAATTTTAAATGTCTAATTATAAAACACAACGCATCGCCTTGCGACGTTGTGATGTGAATTGATCTTTACTCTTCTGATTCTGATTTCTTATTCACTTTTCTTTATTAGGCATGAACACCAAATTAAAGCAATAAAATCAATTAACGTTTGGTCTCTTGACAGCTGTTCAGTGTTCACTGTGTTCAAGCAATAAAAAAGTCAGTTTTAAAGTTTAATCCACCTTCGACTTTAAACTTTAAATTGGTACTGAAATAATATGACACTATCATTATGACATATTAATGAGAGAATCAATAGTCATTAAGATCGCTATCACTGAGAGCCTGAATTTCAGTGCGTATATCAGGTACTCTCACAAAAAGGTATTCGTAGGGCTGTCACACATTAGATTTTTAACAAGTTTACTATAATTACGTTCTTTTTAGCCTTAGCTTTGTTCCTTGTTCGATCCAGTTCGTTTACTACCAAATATCAAAGGGTAGGTATTCTCCATCTAGACACGCGGTAGCGTGTCAAGCCAAGATCCAGCATAACAGAATGGCGAGCAGCACCGTATGTAATATTACACGAACCATTTGCAGGTACTTTTGACCCTCTCATAATTCCGAAACTATTTGACATAAACGTTTCAAATTTGGCTCTTATAATGAGACTTGCGAGATAACTACTTGCTCTAAATTTCATAAGCACAGCTCAAACGGTTATTAAGATATTAACGTCCGAAAATCTACATTTTTATCACTGACTGACTGACTGACTGACCTATAGATCAAAATTCTAACCCACTTCCAGATGACCTAGAAGGCTGAAATTTGGAATCCAGCTCGGCAATTGTGTGTGAAGAAAAATCAGAAAACAAAAAAAATCGGTCAAGTGCGAGTCGGACAGAGCCAAACTAGGCAAAAATTGTGTTTTTTGTATGGAGACCCTATTTTATTTTACTTTTATGAAAATATCATATTATGAAAATAAAAATATAATTAAAGATTTTTTTAAATTTTCAAGTATCTACCGGCTGCCATTATTGATTTTTAGCAAAAAAGGCCAAAAAAATCACATTTATTATATGGAAGCTCTCCGTAAATATTTATTTGTGAACTGAAAAAACTTTAGGAAATTAATAGAAGGTGACTTTATGAAGTATGTCTGTCTGTCTGTTACCTCTTCAAGCCCAAATTGCTTGTACCGATTGTTCTTAAATTTGGTATGGAGATATAGTTTGAGTCCCGGGAATAGACATAGAATTCTTTTAATACGTCTGTCCGTCTGTCCGTCTGTCCGTCCGTTCGTCCGTCTGTCTGTCTGTTAGACAGCTATAATAATAGCTTCTTTACTTCCGCACAATAAGCTGTACCCTATAGTTAATGGTTGGAAATACACTTGTGTTATACCGTATTATTCCAATGCCTCCTGATGGTAGCTGCTTTTTCCATTCGCTTGAATTTTCTTTGTTTTATTCGTCTGATACTCAACAAGGCTTGGGGGCTATTTCCCCACTTCCTGATTAGTTTCAGATAGGCTATCCACAATAATTGTGGATACTTCATCAATCAGATAAATTATTTATCTGATAGATGAAGTATCTGCCAGATAAGTTGCAGATAGCATATCTCGTCATATACTCGTCGGGAAGTGGTGAAATAACACCTTTAGGTTGCGATTGAATATAGTTGAACATTATGTATGTTTGAACTGGGAAGATTAAGATGTCTTATACTGTCTACCCTTGCTCGGAAAGTTTTCTTTACAAAAAGTAATGATATCCCACCAAAAACATAAAATATGTAAAAATTGAAAGCCAAGTTCCATACAAACATTATTCTTGTCTATGGACTTAGCCGTGAAAAGGATGGAGACCTAAATGAGTGCCAAGTTCCATGGAAAATCGAAATATGTATGTATAGGAACCAAATAACATTATGAACAAATAATAGAGTCTATTTCTTTGCTTTATTGAATATCTATAACAATTAATGTTATTTAAATAATTTGAGATCTTAAACTAGATTAGATTCTACTTGGCTAGTTTTCATCAGAATTAAATGTTCAATAACTTTATGAAATGACTGATGTAATGAAAACTGGCCAAGTTAGATGTAATCTAGTTTATGATCTCAAATTATTTAAATAAGATTAATTGTTATAGATATTCAATAAAGCAAAGAAATAGACTCTATTATTTGTTCATAATGTTATTTGGTTCCTATACATACATATTTCCATTTTCCATGGAACTTGGCACTCATTTAGATCTCCATCCTGTTTACGGCTAAGTCCATAGACAAGAATAATGTTTGTATGGAACTTGGCTTTCAATTTTTACATATTTTATGTTTTTGGCGGGATATTATTATATTATGATAACAAACGCAAAATTATGGTGGTTTGACGTTTCATAAAAATACTAATTCGTAGTTTTGTAGGTCTGAGGGGTTAATGCGAGTTTTATTCGATCATACGCATCGAGCGCGTAAACGCGAATTTATATGGGATCAAAGCAGTATCCACTTTAGTCAGTAGATGCGTATGATCGAATAAAACTCGCACTAACACCTCTGATCCTGCGTGTCACGCTGGACAGAATAATCGAGAATCAAATCAAGTTGTTTCGATTGCAGATTCATATTGCATGGTATTATAGTATAGCACACCTACAATAGCTTCAAAGTTTGTTCAACCCTAGCGCACGAACGAAAATAATATGTTGAATTTGTAAAGAATATGTAAATGCGTATAATGAAGTCGACTATGAGTTGATGAATGATGATTGCGTCGGTAAATACGAACGTAACTGATTCTTATGTTTGCGCGATTTATTTGCGACGGCCGCCATTTTGGATAATAATAATAATCAGTTTCATAGCGAAGTTTTTACAGATTTTTTTCAATCCAACAACAACAGGGGGCAATCCAACAAAGGGATGATGGAAAGCATCTACCGTCGCCCATAGACAGTCACAACATCAGAAGAGTTGAAAGTACGTTGCCGGCCTTTAAAGAGGGAATACGATTCTTCTTGAAGGTTTACAGGTCGTATTGGTCCGGAAACAGCTGGCGAGTTCGTGGCGCTCTTAATGTGGCGGTACAGAAAAAAACTCAAACATATTGTGTTGGTTCTTAATGTGATAGGACCTGGGTAAATCCATTTTTCGCTCTACATAAATACTTAAACTAACCCCAAACAACTTTGTTGTTCCCCTAAGACCCAGTCTTAGGGGAACAACAAAGTCTTACAGTAAACGAGCACAACCATACTTTCTTGAATATACTACCAATACCAATTTAATATTTAAATGCTATAAGTATCCTGTATATTAAATAAAACTACCAGGTTCCCATGAACACAAACAAATAAAAGTCACATAAAACAAAGCGTATTCATTACAGCATCCATTAGGCACCGCGAGGAGTGCGGAGCCTCGTAATCCCAGACTTAACGTCTATTGTAATGCCTAGACTAGCCTAGTGCTTCCGATCTGAACCTAGAATAACGCGTCTTCCTCCTTGCGCTTTACTTTATATGAAAGGTACTGTTGAGGTATGTTTTGAAAGGAAAACTGTGAACTTTATGCAGGTATTATAACTTAACATGAATGTGCTGTCTGACGTATTTACTTGTAATAAAATTTGGTGCTGCGATATTTTGAGTTCTAGAAAAATACATCTGATTAATTTTCTGTCCCAAAAAAGTACGTTTAAACGTAATGCACGAATTTCCCCGCGATACATTCGCGCGCGGCACAACAAAGCTAGGGCTCATCTAGTCTGATAGAACTGCGGTGGCCCTACATTTCCCGTGGATCTGTCAGTAGCGACGCAGAAGGGAACACGGTCAGGTTTTATTGGGTAGAGCTGCGGCCACTTACTATCTCATCGGTCGCAGACCAAAAAAAGGGCTCATCTAGTACGGTCTACTATATAGTAGACCGTACTAGATGAGCAAAAAAAAAAATGGACACCTTTGCAGCTCAAAATCGTATAGAAGCATTTTGCTTAAATGCTCCTAGTTATTTTTTAAATAATTAAAATTACGTTTTTCGCATGTTTTCCGAGCGAGCCGATAGTTTCTGGCCGCAGCGTATTCACGACTTTATAGTCATACAAATTAAGTATAAAATTGCCCTTGCGGTAAAATTATTTTCAATATAGCGCCTTGATAGGATAAAAAGACCGACGTACACGCTTACGCATTTAAGAATGTAATCATGACATTAGTTTGGATTGACTCGCCTCGTGGTCTAACCATAGATATAATATACAGTGCAACAACAGTATAATTGGCGCGTGTAATTCCACGCGGGCGGGCAATCGCCGCGAAACTAATTGTATTTACCTAATGCGATCTTTATCACTGATACCGATCCAGGGCTGACACCATAGAGTTTTTTTTTGGTCCATTTACGTTGATCATAGTTGTTCGCGCCAAACTCTAGCGCGACGTTGGCAGCACTGCAGCGCGTGAGTCTGCACTCTGCGCTGTCAACTGTCATACGCTAGACACGCGAGTGACACATGACACATTCCGCTTTGAATTGTTACCGGCGCGCGTTCGTTAAACATACGAAAATCTCCTCTCGGTTAGCCGGTCGGCCCAAACTTCGCGATTAATCCAATAATTATCCGTGATTTATCCTCATGAACTAAGCTCAGTGATAGTGATTATAGACCACGGTGACAGTGTGACTATCAGCTCGTCTCGTCTCAGCCCGACCGCCAGCATATATCATCAACAGGTACCCATTTTTGTCTTCCTTCATTATATCCCAATTTCCCCTCAAACACACGTCGTAGGGCGCTCGCCCCTACAATAGTCAATCATAGACAAATGCATATTTACACGTTCTTAGCCGCTTGTTTCAATCTATGCATGATGAAAGAAAGCGATTGATTTTGAGCATATTATGAAATATTCGCTTATGCCGTTGACACCAACGATTATAATTCTTATTTCAAGGTTATAATTCTATGATTGACACTGGTAATTATGATGGCATTCATGGTCGTTAGACCACTTAGACCCAAGATTCACGCAGTAAATAACAGAATATACTTTTAATTATGTAAACTAAACGAAAAAAAAAGCAAAATATTAAAAATAAGTATACGATATACATGCACCAGCTGTTGTAAGGCTCAGTCCTCAGATTTCATTTTGTGTCAGCAAGCAACGTACTCTCTCATTTTTTTTATTTCTTTTATAAAGTGTTATGCGTAAGTCTTGTTAATGATGCCACATGCTGTAAACACTTCGTCCTTGTAACATTAATGTGGTTATGGTTTTACATAAAACCCCATGACTTCAGCAGAAGCAATACCCATTATATGTAATGCCTTTACGAAAAATCGTTTAGATCGAAAATGTTATGCATGTTGTTACTACATGAATGTAATAAAAATTTATTATCGTGTAACATTGAAAAAGGGTAAAATTACGTGAATATCATAGATATTGAATACTAGTTGACGCCCGCAACCGCAAAATCAGTTAATTGTGCAGGACTGTACATTTTTTGCCTTAAAAACTATTCCACGTCCTTACCCGACTTTGAAAGTATTTTAGTTATTAAAGCTTTAGCCTTTTAAGCGAGAGGTAAGGACAGAAAGACACACTTTCGCATTTATAATATTAGTAAGGAATTGGTGAATGTGTACAGAGGTACTTATTCGTTTTCTATTGCTATTTTTATTGCGTTTTCAACTTTACATTGTCTTTGTATCATAATGTAATATACTATAATGTCAAATAAGTTTATTTATTTACTTGTTCCTGTAAAACTGGCGTGTGGCAGCCCTAGCTTTAAGCTTGAGTATGCACGGCGCAAAAATTGTTTTCATTGAGTGAAATTATGAATATTGGTCTGGGCGGGGCGAAACACCAAATTATAAGAGCCAGCATAATTACTACGCCCTAATGTAATTGGATCCTTATACCTCACTATATTGTATTTTATGGATTTTATAGTATGTTGCGGCCTTACTTAGATATTAAATTGTTACTTAACTTTATTTTAATGAAGAGTTTGACAGAAAACGTTCGGAACTTATGTGAAAATCTTCATTAATTAATTAAAGAAAAGTTATCTTTAAATGTTTGGGTGCGTGAAACGTATAAAACTATTCTTACCAATTCACGGGAATCAAACTCCATAAATTGATACATAAAGTGTATGTCTGTCTGTTGCTACTTTACGTCAAAACTGTCAGAAGTGACGAAATTAAATTAAGCATAGTGCTCTCCAAGTTACCTAAAATCACACTAATGTGTGCGTGCGCCCAATCCACTGTTTTGCTTGAAGATGTTTTACTGTATTGTCTTTGTATAAATTACATTTTTCTTTCTTGTTTTTTAAATGTTTACAGTTAAGCTACATTACAATACACGGGTGACATGACATGGCATTCTGAAATCGATAACACATAATTTTAAAGTGAGTTTCTAATAACCGTGGAACGGAAATAGCATTGTATTGATTGTATGACTTTGTATTTCGTCTAAAGTTTGTATGGATATTTAAATGGTATACCAAAGTCCATACTAATAATATGCTACTTTCACAGTGAATTCCGTATAAAGGGAACACCCTAAAGTATTATTATTTAAAGCTTTAAAAAAATTATAACATGCGGATTAGTAGGACGATAGTATGTCATAACTCATAAATTTGCAGTATTCAATTATTTATTTAATCCAATTGAATATAAATTCAACTTAAATAAAATAAAGTTTTTTTTTTTACTATTTAAGTATTTGTATACCACAACAATTCCGTTGAACATGCTTCCTACGTCAGCAAGCGACCCGTCGCTTCAGCCATTTCACAAAGTTCAAAGCAAGGTCATCTATCGTATTGTTTACCAAGAGCGTTGGCTCTTGGACTAGTCAATAACTGAGCTAATAAGAACATCAGCTCTTACACTAGAATCTAGATGGTAGCTCGCGAATAAAGATTTGGACTCTTAGACTAGATGATAGCTCGCGAAAAAGACATTTGCTCTTGGACTAGATGATGTCTAGATCAGTGTTCCGCAAAGTGTATCGTGGGACTCGTCGCACACTGGTGTATTGTAGTCAGTAGTTGTTATACCTCGGAAAAACCATCGTACTTAATTAGTTTTAAGTACCAAAAAAGGGAACATATCAGGACGATCGACAAAGGGATGCCAGCTCTGTACACACTTATTAGTTTGTGGTGTAGGTACTTGTACTAATATGTATTCTGTGGTGTAAGTAGGCTACTCTGAAGGTAGCCTTCCGAAGCGAGCGTCTGTAGCAGTGATTCCCAAAGTGGTCCAGGTGGACCCCCAGGGGTCCACGCGAGACTAGACGGGCCCTTCGTTGGCCCTGACAAAAATGGGGGTCCACAATTGTAGGCGGGGGTCCATGTAAATAAATTTGGTTAGCAGTGAGGAGAGAGAGAGTTAGAGTTTGTGTAAGCTTGATTTCGCTTATTAGAAAGCATAGGCTAGGAATGGACAACCCTGCCTTATCAACGTGCCACTTTTCTGAATAATCACTAATATGTCATAGACGTGCCGTTTGTAGAATATTGGTTAACTTATTGGTTCGCCATCCCTGGCATAGGCGGATAATTTGTTGAAAAAGGGGGGGGGGGGGTGCTTAGGGGGTTCGCAGTATAACCCAACACCTTAAAAGTGGGCCACGAAACAAAGGAGTTTGGGAACCTCTGGTCTAGTGTCAGTGACGCGGCGTCTTTGACGTCGCAGCCGCTGTGCTCGAATGTCGTTCCCTAGAATTTCATATATCTGTCGAGGCGTCACTGACACTAGACGCCCGCTTCGAAAGGCTACCTTAAAAATTTTCATTTTCCTAGAATGACCTTGAACGAAAAGTTTGCGGAACACTGGACTAGATGATAGCTCGCGAAAGACATTCGCTCTCGGACAAACAAAGAACATCGGCTCTCCGGCTAAGGACAAGTGATGTGTAAGGTCGAGAGGACGTAGGCCAATATCAGCTGAATACAAGATGGCCGACCTTGATGGCGTGAAATGTTACAAGACAAGTAATTGACTACTCAGTTCTTATTAATTTACTAAATGTGAGTATGACTAAATTAATGGCTTTGCATTTAATTGCGCGATTGTTACGTAGCATCGAATTCGGAAAGAGCTTTTCCGGAATTAAAATATGTGCATACCATTTCCTCAGCGGAACATGAGTCCCCCGTATAGAGTTTACTGTGAAAGCAGCAGCGCTGATAAAGTAACTTTTTTTTTAATTTTGTATGTGCAAATTCATGACGCTTGTCCACACAAATCACCAAAAAATAAATTTCAACGCTATTACTTTTACTGTGAACTCTACAGGAGCACATACACACTAGGGTGGAGCGATTTTGTATGAAGAATTTTTTTTTTTTTAATGGCATAGCAATAGAAAGTTGCCTTGTGATGAGTAAATTCTGCATACAAAATATGGTTTACTTGTCTTGATGTTTTGAGGTGCCCCAACCCAATTGAAAATACGAACAATACTAATTTTTTGAAAACATTAGTCTAGTTTTGATAAATAGTATTTTTCTATATTTGCTGTTCCTTGTAAAAAAACTACATTGTAATATGTTAAATAAAAGACTGACCCCTTAGCCAAGACCTATTCTTTATCGCTTTTCTACAGAATCGCCGATCAAAATGTATGGAATTAACTTAAAAATTCGCGAACATGACGTTGACGTTCGACTCGTCTAATGTCAATTCTATACATTTTGATCGACGATTCTATAAAGAAATGATAAAGAAAAAGTCTTGGCTACAGGCTCTGGTTAGTGATATCAATGTTTTTATCAAGAAAAATTAAATATTTATGATATATTATCAAGGAGTGATCATCAGAAAAAAGTAGATGTTTGGTCAAGACGTCTGGTTAGGAAAAAAATCACTGCGTAACAAAGAGATAATGATCTCTTTGTTACGCAGTGATTTTTTTTCTTGTAATTTCATTTTCTTCATATTTTTTACAGTCACATTTAAATATACACGGCCTATCGTCATTTTTCTTGCATTTCTTTAATCAAGTAAATAATATACTTACTTCTTTTTTTGGGAAGTGACGCTTTTCGCCAGATAATATGTAAAATTTCCGTAGCCAGTCTTTGGGATATATGTATCATGAACTGTCGGCGCTTTTGTTGTTTTGTCAAGCTTTGATTCATATGAATGTGATATTAATTAATAAATAAGTAATTTTTATAACAGAATTATGATTTGGTAGCTGAGACACTGGTAACTTATCCGATAAACCAAAAACGGGACAACATGTCTCTTTTCGTGTTTTGACGACATATTATGACTGTAATAAAGAGAAATACTAGGTATAAATTATATCGCAAATAGTATTTTATCAACAATCAGTAAACAGGAAATTAAAAAATATTACTTACAGGAGTTTATTTTCTTGTGGGTAGTGCTTAAAATCACTGTTTCTCACAAGCAGAATTACATTAATAGCGCGCACTTTATGACGTTCGAACAACGATTGAAAAGTGCAATTAAATCACCTCTTCTGCCTCAATCTCCCCATCTATCTTCGCAATTTCTATTCAAGCTTAAACAGTTACGAACGTAACGGAATATACAGAATATAATTCAGCGTTAATTTGGCAATATTAGAAGTTAGTGGTTATTGACGAAGTTTTTCGAATTTCTCTAAAGTTCATGACCTCTAAATTTATTATGATTTAGATAAAATTTTGTACGTATATTTGTGAACAGTAACATCAACTTTTTATAGGTATGCCAAAACGAATATCATAAAAATGTTTTTCGCTCCACCCTAATACACACCCTAAAACTTAGTTACTTGATATATCTCGCTGAATACACTGACAAATTTTTCAGAACTGCTACTTTCACACTCTGTATGTATAACATACACACCCTGAAGTATTATCAATTTGGTTTCTTACTATATTAAGGGTAAATTTTCATTATCTTAGGGCCTGTTTCTCCACTTCCTGATAAGGTGCCTGATAGGCTTATTTGACAGATTCTCCAAACTCCATCTGTCAATTTAAGTGGTGGATAGCCTTATCAGGAAGCGGGGATACAGGCCCTTAGTGTTTAGCAAAATACTTTAGGATAGTACTTTAGTTGAAACATGTAAACGCTACTTGCTTTAGTACTTTAAGTTTTAGTGCTAGAGTTTTCACTAGTGCTTCCAAGTTGTACTAAAATACTCTCCTAAATACCAAGATAATGTAAATCGGGCATAAGATATATATTACCGTACCGTATTCGTTAGTAATAGGCGCAGTGTCGATTACTAATCGAGTTATCGGATATTCGGCCGACTCGAGTCAGCAGATAGCCGATACTGGACCAATTATCACCGCAGATTGATACGCACTGTAACACTTAATACTGTATGGGAATTGCGATTGTGTTTACTGGTGAGGGCCTTTATTTAATTTATATTCGATAATTTCCGACACCCTGCTTAAAGTTATCTTCAAGATTTAACGAAGTGACCTTGTAAGCTAGCAGGCCTAATAATTACATGTCACCAAAATTAAATGAGAACCAAAAAAATAATCGGCCAAGTGCGAGTCGGACTCGCGCGCGAAGGGTTCCGTACCATTATAGAGCAAAATCAGGCCAAAAATTGTGTTTTTTGTATGGGAGCCGCCCTTATTTTTTTATTTTATTTTAATATTATTATTAAATATTAAAGACATATAACTAAAGACTTCGAGAAAAAATCAAGTACCTACCTGCTGCCATTATTGATTAGAGCAAAAAAAGCCAAAAAAATCACGTTTCTTGTATGGGAGCCCCCCCTAAATATTAATTTTCTTTTGTTTTTAGTATTTGTTGTTATAGCGGCAACAGATATACATAATCTCTGAAAATTTCAACTCTCCAGCTGTTACGTTATTGAGTTACAGTCTGGAGACAGACGGACAGACGGACAGGCAGACAGACAGACAGACGGACGGATAGACGGACAGACAACGAAGTCTTAGTAATAGGGTCCCGTTTTTACCCTTTGGATACGGAACCCTAAAAAGGCAAATAAGTTACTGCACAGGAACAAAAAGAACCATTACTTATGTATTGACATCTCATTTGTTAAATCGAACCAGCAGTTTAGCAAGTAAAATATCACATACCTAACAAAAACTTACATAAATCAAAAAGCCTTAGAGGTGAAATGACATCGAACGACCCGTACGTGGAACTCTACAGTATGACGTCACCGGCTATTTTTAGCGAAACATTACCGCGTCGGGACGTATATTGAGACTGCACTTACAAGGAAATACTGTTTAATAAACTTTTATTGTACTTTCAAGCTTGAATAAAAGTATAGATAATATACAGAAGACCAACAAAAAATCTGTCTAGAAAATAAAAACATTTGTGGAGATTACCCTTAACTTTTGGGGACTCTTAACGCTTAAGAGTGTGAAAAGTAGATTCTCAGAACTACCTGTTCATTCTCAGAATTCAGAAACACAAAAAGTTCAAGAATTCGTGTTATTTTGAGTCGTAGCAAGCGCGTAGCTACGGCGTAGCAAGTCGCGTAGTACGTCGTAGCGGGCGCTACGACGTACTACGCCTGTACAGTGCAGCGCACACGTGTAGTGTACAGTGTACACTAGTGTGGGTCACTTTTGTATGGAGAAAAAAAAAGTCAGTTTTCTTTGCAGCACACCGACAAATAGGTGCTAAATTATGAGTTTACAGACTACAAAGTTTGACAGAAATCGGAATTCATCTTCTGCCTCCGGTTTCCTGTGAAAACTGAAAAAAATGTGTTTGAAAACCACTCATGAGGAGAGCATTCAAAGTTATAGTAATCAATGGTATTTATAAATAAAAATCTTAAATCAATACTTTACAATGTTTCTTGAATGGAAGACAACGTTATAATTTGTTTTTTGAATAATTATTTAATAAAGAATGATCATGAAAGTGCAGGGTTTAGTTTGTGGCAAAATTCTTTTTGCTGTCGAATTTCGGCATTGCTTTTCGGGACTCTCCTCCCTTTCTCTTGTTCTTTTTGTACATAATATAGTAGCAGAAGCTTCAGTTTCAGCCTTGCCTGCTCTTTCTACTTGTTATGTGTATGACAAGGAAGGCGTAATAAAACCAAATCTCCTCCTTTCGTTGAATGAACAATCGCAATTTTTTTTCGGTTACAGATTTGAATATCGGTGGCTTGGTAATATTTTCTTGCCAGTTCAAAAGGTCATTGTGTAGATTACAGGAAACTATACAGGAGCGTAAACATTAACAATGTAATATTATATGTTGCAAGGTGATAGGTTTGCAAAGGGAGTTTCTTTTGAAACGTACGAACGAAGAATGTTGGCGCGAGTTAGCCATCGGGCATGGGACATTTTGCCTGGCGAATGGCGATTGGTTTGCTAAATAGCTAGGAAATACGCCTATTAAAACTGATTCAACTATTTTGTACAAATATTTTCGTTTGCACTAATATCTTCAGAAACCTCTGATAAGTTTGTTGGAATAGGTTGAAACTGAGATGATAGGTCTTTTTTCACAATTTTCAGAAAATATATTCAAATTGCCAGAAAATGTCTGTGGTCCAGATGTACTGCCATCAATATGTTGAAGCAGATGTCTAAATTGCAGTTCTTTCATATTATTATGTAATAAACATAATATAATCCACATCCAAGGGTTTGTTCAGACTTTTTTCTAGCATCCGTATAATACCGCCATATATTTGCCAACATTTACGTTACTGGCTATCAATAATTGACCCATTGAAATAGTTGCTTCCTTTGCAGCTTCAAGCACTTTGCAGTGCTTGAAGGAGGTGCAAAATAGTCTAGAATAACTCGTAATCTGTTTGGTTGTTCCGAAGTCTATATCACCCACAATCGTTTTCCTAGTTGTTCGTTGGTCTGTTATAAAGCTTTGTTTTCTTGCAGGTATTTTTCTATATTTTTAAAGCAAGTACATATTTTAAGAATATCACGACACTCACAAGCCAAAATATAAAGCCAAACTTTAGCTTGAAGACGCAACTCTTTTCTGGTATTTAAGGTTGATTTTATTTTATTTCAAATGATACCAAGTTGTTTTCTGGTATTTAAGGTTGATTTTATTTTATTTCAAATGATAAGTTTTTAACATTTGTTTTGGTTTTTGTAAACAATAGTCTTATTTGTCGTTAGTTAAAGCTAATTACGTATTAATTAAATGAATAACTTGAAAAAAATATAGTAGCAACTTGAGAACAAAAATCAGCATTAAAAAAAAAATTCAATCAAAATCCGGAGGCAGTAAAACTTAAAAGAATGTAATAAAACTTTACATACTTATTAAATACACCATTTGGCACCTTTTTATCACTGAGCAGTTTCAAAAAAGCAGACATTTTTTTTTGACTCACCCTACTGTACACTATATTAATATAGGCCATACATTTTGATGTGATTTGTGAATTGAAGACGTAATGGAAGAAAAAGATATCTAACATATCTAACATATGGATAATTACTTATTTTTCCTACGGGAAAAATAATAAATTATACGTAATTTACACAAACCGAACTTACTGACTTAATCGTCTCGTGAAAATAAAATATCTGGCTACACGTACATCCCCCTTTATTTATTTCAAATCGTTTTCCAGGCCCTAAAGCATTCATTTGTACAAAAACATCTTTTTTTTTTAACTGTTACCGATCATGCATTAAGAATTGTATCAATAAACCCCATAAAACCTTAGTCTTATAATTTGCGTTCGACAAAATCAATTATTTAACAGGACTCACGGGGAAGTCCCGACGGGGAAGCCCGCTAACGACGGAATAAAAACCGCGTTAGAAATAATTGGTTTCTGCCTCGATTCCTCACCACGCTCCGATGGTATTCCACTATTCGTGACATCAATCTTAATTTGAGATATCCTTAGCCGTTGCCTTTCTATTTTTTAACTGACTTCCAAAAAGCAGGTTTTATTTGACCGTATGGCTATGACGCCCGCAACTCCGTTGCGCCAAAATTCATTTATCGCGCGGAAACCGTACATATTTCCGGGACAAAAACTATCCTATGTCCTTTCTCGAGACTCAAAATATCTCCATGCAAAATTTAGGCAAAATTGGCTCAGTGGCTTGAGCGTGAAGACAGACAGACACACATTCGCATTTATAATATTTATATGGATTTAAGGGAATAAAGGCCTTTCTCCATGTTGGGTATTACCATGATTGCTACCATGATAGTGAAAGTGTTTATAGCTGGTACAATTTACGTCTATAATGAGCCAATGAGAAGAGGTCAATATTACAAATATATTGACGATTTATTCATTTACATTTAGGAGATACTATGGATAAAATATACTCATTATGTATTACGGTACATGCACAGGCAGCGACAATCTTTACAATTTTAACAAAACTCGACTTTACACAGTATTTCGACATCATGGGACCACCAGTGAAGTAACCTCTATTCCATCCTCATCTCCTTGATGAGTGGCAGTCTTCCACCGTGCGTTTCTTGCGTAACTTTCTGCCGCGCACTGTAAAACTCTGGAACGAACTGTAACCAGCAGTGTTTCCGGACCTAAACGACCTTCAAACCTTCAAGAAGAGAGCGTATTCCCTCTTAAAAGGCCGGCAACGCACCTGCAGCTCTTCTGATGTTGCGAGTGTCCATGGGCGACGGTAGTTGCTTTCCATCAGGTGACCCGTTTGCTCGTTTGCCCCCTTTATAAAATAAAAAAGGACTTAAAAATCGGTTCAGAAACGGCAGTTATCCGCAAACAAAATATATTTTAAAAAAATGCGGTTGTATTAAGAAACTTCCTTTTTTGAAGTCTATTAAAAATCTTACTCATTTAATGTATTATAATATAACTTCATCATCTTCATCATTTGTCAGTACAACGTCCTTTAACTCTAGACTAAAATGCTAAAAAATGCAGGAGGCACTTAGTTGTGGCTGTAAAATGTCGGCCTATCAAAAATTTAATTTAACCTGAGCTGTGAACGTTCCAACTTTTACATATTCATTCATAAAGTTAAATAACATATTATAGTTTTAGACTTTTTAAGTGCGGGCAGACATTTTCCCTTAACTAGAAACTGGTTTTGATCCCTTAGGCCCACTTGCGCAGATCTGAGTTAAAGTTAACTCTGAGTTAAACATCATGTCATATCTGTCACTCACCAAGTGAGTGATACAATCTTTGATAGTCAATTGTATATCAAAGATTGTAGAGGACTATAAGAACATATTGCACAAAAAAAACTTCCTCTATTCTGCGGAAGCGCAGATCTGCACACCTCCAACTGCGGGAGCGCAGATCTGCGTACCACACATAGGTCATTATTTTCGCTAATATAAATCTTATCACAAAGTATTACGGTGTTTTATTGTTTGCATTCTGTTCCCACTAAAATAATCTACCATAGACAACATTCAATCCTTCAAAATTAGCGGTGCGAAATTCGAAAAATTTGAAAAAAAATTGAAAATTTTCAAATTTTTCGAATTTCGCGAAATTTTCGTAAACGCAAAAAACAGAATGACGCCGTCTATAGGTTGACATCCAAACGAAAGTGATTCTGTCTGTCTGTTGCCTTCTTAAGCATAAGCCACTGTTTAGTACAGGAGGGGAAGGTGCTATTTGTGTAGTCACTTAAGCGTCATGGAGACCTAGTAGGTTTTTTACATTAGGTAAAACTGATAAAAAATAATAAGAGTGAGTGATTAGGTAAAACTGATAAAAAATAATAAGAGTGTTTTTTTTATTTAAGCGGTGGGTTCAGAAACTGCGGCCATTTTAAAGTTTTGAAAAAGAAAATATATTCACTAAATTGCTTATTTAGGTAAATTATAAATATATTTAAGACAACAAGAAGCGAAGCTTAGTTCGGAAAATATGAAGCTTTATTTTTTTATATTTTTAAATGTCCTGACAGGCTTACATGACCTTTGAATCGTCAGTGCTTTATATGGAAGCTTCTTTGGGGTATACTAAACATCCCCTATCTTAATCTGACAGATCCGATGACATTTCAATATAAAAAAAAAATTAACCCACCACGTGAGAAATCTGATTTCTATACCATGATAACTAGACACATGTCGAAAGCCTATACAATCTTAATCTGACACGCTCGAGCTAATCCCAAAATCCCCTCTTCCCCTCCCCTACATTAAATAGATGTAATCTGTAAAAAAATTAAAAAAAAGTTTACTAAATATGAATATTTAGTTCGATGGTGGCTGCTTACGGTGCTGAAGTCCAAGGCTTTTAGTAATTAATAAAAATAATACCGACTTAAATGTTCACAGTTTGTATGTCTGTATGCACTTTATTTTTTCTTTATAACTACTGTAGAAAGGGCATATGACATACATATACTAGAAGAAGCCTAGATCCTGCACTTGTCATGTCAGATTTCCGCTTATCAGTAATCAGCTGTGTTTCGGGACAAAGCAACTGTAATCACTAACTGTCCTGCCCCGAGTCCTGAGGCTAAATGCCATTGTAGGTGCGATACTAGATTTTCAGAAATGTAACGTAGACTGATACCGGCCTTGGGAAGTTTTATTATAATCACGCGATAAAATCCTGACAAAAACCTATGAATACGTATAATGATCGGCTCTATCAATGGGAGAGGACAAATCTAAGGCCCGTATAAATAGTCAGTACTTAAGATGCGACCCGGTCTCAAGACGCGGTTCGGCTCTGTGATTGGTCCAAATTTTGACAGCCAACCAATCACAGAGCCTGAACCGTGTCTTGGGGCCGAGATGCATCTTGAGTACTGACTATTTATACGGGCCTAAATATTCCGGATTATCCATAATATTCCACCACAGCATTTATAGCTATGCCAGTCTTTAGCTATGTCCTCATTATGCGCTCTCGTCTTCAATTTTTGTAATCTTCTTTCATTCAGCTTTCGTTTTGGCGCATTCAATAATTGAATACGTCAACGAACAGAACGCCAACATTTTTAGGGTTCCGTATCCAAAATGGCAAAAAACGGAACCCTTATAGATTCGTCATGTCTGTCTGTCTGTCCGTCCGTATGTCACAGCCTTTTTTCTCCGAAACTATAAGAGCTATACTATTGAAACTTAGTAAGTAGATGTAGTCTGTGAACCGCATTAAAATTTTGTTACAAAAATGGAAAAAATATTAAAAATTTTAGGGGTCCCCATAGGTACAAATGAAACAAAAAATATTTTTTTTCATCTGGCCTATGCGTGTGGGGTATCCATAGATAGGTCTTCAAAAATCATATTGAGGTTTCTTATATCATTTTTTTCTAACCTGAATAGTTTGCGAGAGAGACTCTTCCAAAGTGACAAAATGTGTCCCCCCCCCCTCTAACTTTTAAAGTAAGGGCATGGTAATTCTAAAGTAGTTTTTTTTATACGTCATTAATGATAAACCTTAATTTAACTTTCATTAAATCAACTAAATTATAAAAATAAATCAACAACCTTTTAATTTCATAGAAATAAACCTTATTGCTGCTGCGGAACCCTTCATGGGCGAGTCCAACTCGCACTTGGCCGGTTTTTGTTTTTTTGATACGGTCAAAGGGCATGCGTCGCGGGCATGCCTCACGTTCGCTGTTGACTGCGCTATAACGCATGCCCTTGACGAACAGAAAAACGCACAGTGTGGACAAAGCTTTTAACCAATTCTAAGGAATGTGACTATGCTAATAGAATCGTAATTATAGCTAGGGTAAATACGACTTTCTTTAAAAAATATAGCCTGATTACGTTGTATTTTTATTAATTACTCTGTTATTCAAGGTTTTCTCCAGATCCGTAAGTTTATAACGCTCTGGTTTAGAACATAAGAATTTCAGTAATTCCCACAAAATCCCGCCATTCATTAATTCTGTGTAGGATGGCTTTGAGGATTCTAGCTTTAGGTGACGTAAAGGTGAGATTTTAATTACAGTGGTAAGTGTTGAATACTTTAGTTGGTACGTGGACATAAGGAATTTGAGCCTTAATACCATGGTGTTAAGGTATGTGTGTGTTGTGTGTTGTGTGAGGGTGAGGTGAAGGAACCCTTCACTGGCGTTTTCTCGAAATGTTCTTTTCGAGAAAAACGCCTTTTTCTTGTTCTATCTTCTTTAGGCTTAAGAATAATGATTTTGGAATCTCGGAATCGGCTCCAACGATTTTCATGAAATTTAGTATATAGGGGGTTTCGGGGGCGATAAATCGATCTAGCTAGGAATCAGTGGCGAAGCGTCCATATAACCCGATTCCCATCGGCTTCCCTTAGGGCTTAGA
Source organism: Lysandra bellargus (assembly GCA_905333045.1). Lineage (NCBI taxonomy): Eukaryota > Metazoa > Arthropoda > Insecta > Lepidoptera > Lycaenidae > Lysandra > Lysandra bellargus. The sequence continues at coordinate 4,548,970 of HG995352.1, read as the reverse complement.
AAAATCGAATATATGGGCCAACGACATATTTATCTAATAAATATTTTACATACCTACTTAAAAAACTTTGAATTCACAATGTTATATGCAATAAATTTTTCTCTCACTTGAAATACATAGTTTGAATTAATAACTATCGCCTACAAATTTTAAAAGGCAATGCAATGTGCGGGCGCAGAGAATCAAATAAGCCGCAGGATTAGCGGCTTATTTCTCCATACAACGACAGTTCATAGTAAGCATCTGTCCTTTTCATTCCTGTGAACTGGTCGTCATGTTCTGTCTCGTTCTAGCACGCGCGATATATACTTGGAAATAACTCGATGCCCGACGAGTTATTACGGAGAAAGGTTAATTAGCAACGCACAAGTGCAAGCGAGATAGATGAGTCATGAAGTAAAATTGTTATGATTCGAATTTAAGAATGAATGTAGCGACATTATACTTTTGCTGGCGCGTAATACATTTTATTTTGGTAGGATTTTTTGTAATACGACTTTATTAAGAATGCCTTTAGCGGTACTAAATATGACAGGCGCGTAATACATTTTTATTTTGCTGGTTTTTAGATTGACATATTAATATGGCGGATAGTGTGTTTATAAACAACATGTCGTTTGTTTTGTTTTGTCGAATTTAAATTTTGTTTTAGCGTTAGAACTTAGAAGAGTGTCGTGAATTAAATTAATTTATATTGTGACTTGTGAATTGTGAGTCGTACGACGTAATCGTGTAGTTCGGAAAATATGGCATTAATTCAGAAAGACTGTTGTCTGACAGATTATATTTTGCTGTCGAAGGAAACTTTGTTTTCCAAACTTAGTTTTGAAAATTAAAAGCATGTCATTCAATTATAAATTACCAAAATTGGTAAGTAGATTTTTTACTCCGGCTTCCCTTCTCAAAATATTCACCCCTCGCCACTGCTAGGAATCATTTTTATGTCATTTTATTCGTGTTTTATCGAATACCGAGCAAAGCTCGGTCAAATAGCCAGTATTTTAAAAAGTAGAAACCCATAAAAAATTTGATTGAAAAATACGCATTTTAAATGCCGCCGAAAGCACTGTCCGCCATGGTGTGACGTCATATTACTTGGTCACTATAAAATTACTCCTGCGTAGCTGGCCTGGTTTCAATGAAACCGTCCACCGTCACCGAAACCGGTGTGGGAGCTATTATTTTATACTCTGTGCTAGAAGCGCTGTCATATGTCGCTGTCAAATGTCAAGTTTATATTCAAAGAGTATGAAAACTACGTAACAAGGTCCGGTACTTAGAACAAGAAAACGAAACTCTGTTTTTAAATTGATATTTAAGTAAATTTTCTTCATTGAAAATTATATTTACGTGCTAAACGTACGAGTCTAAGGGCCTGTTTCACCGCGGCTTCCTGATAAGGTGCCCGATAGGCTTATTTGACAGATTTTCCATACTCTATGTGTCGAGTTAAGTGGTGGATAGCCTTATCAGGAAGCGGTGAAACAGGCCCTAAAAGTGCCAAAAGATTAGGAAAAATTTAACAAGAAATGAGAAATTACTGGTGATGTAAGAAGCTGTCTTTCGGAGAAAAGTTTTGGCCATTTCATTTCCCAACTACGTGTATCATTGGAGATATATAAAACTGATATTTTATTTGAATTAGTTAAGAAAATATATTTTACAAAGCTTTTAAGGCGTATTCTTATGGCACTTTAAAGGCGATAGTGCATATTTCGGCAATTTTTCGTTGATAGTGCATATTTCGGTAGCCAAACTAACTATCATGACACACACCGAGACCACAAAACAGAGGTACGATAGATCAAAACACTTCAAATATGTGGCTCCAATACCCATTTAAAGAATGCAATATACCCAATAGGTACAATTATCTTTCTAGAAACAAATTTTTCATTGTAGTTGGCAACATTGGTAAAAAATGTCAATAAAGTAGTTAACGATTTAATAAATTTCTATGGGCATTAAGATTGCAATCGGAAAATGTTGGTAGAAAATTATTATTGGTGCTGTATAAGAAATGAAAAATCCTGGATTTGATAAAATTATAAAAATTGGCGCTTTTATTAACGCCACCACCGGAAAACTCTTCAAAAAATTTAATATACAACTTATATTAATATTAAGTGACTTTTGATTGTGCATATATTCTGCATATTTCGGCCATTTTTCGTGCATATTTGCATGCATATTTCGGCACTTTGATCGTGCATATAATCCGATGTCTAATCATAAGGTTTTTATTTGATGATACGAGTGAAATATGATTTCTTATGCCAAGTTCTACTAGAAATATGCATTTGTTCAATGAAATTAAATATATGGGTCAAGTAGCCTATTGTTTGTGCTAATCGGTCAAACTTCCAGTCGATTCGTCGGGAACAGTCCCCGTCCCTTGACAACTCCATTACTATCGCATCGATCAAACCAATCGACATAATTAGTTGGGGAACTTTCGATTAGTGACTCAATGTAAATGCGTGCCTGACGAATCGAATAAATCTATTACGATTCGATTAATCTAATAAGATCAATCTACGATTCGATAAATTGTTATTAATGCGAAAAACTCGAGAAACAATGAAGTGAATGAGAATTCGCAGTTATGTATGGGAGCCCTTAGTAGTAAGTACCAAAAAATATTTGTGACGTTATAGAACATTATATAACGCCCGCATTTCCAAAATTCGTTTATTGCGCGGGAACCGTCCATTTTCCCGGGAGACTCAGAGTATCTTCATACTAAAATTGGTTCAGCAAAATTGGTTAAGCGGTTTAAGCGTGAAGAGGTAACAAACAGACAGACAGATACACTTTCACATTTATAATAAGAGATACCGCACACCTGAGACACGACTGTCTTAAGACAGACTATCGCCTAATAAAATGCACTAGATGCGCACATTTGAGACAAGACGTCTCATAGACAAAGTTGTCTAATGCGCCCCGCGACAAGTCTGACTAACGACTGTCGGCTTCCCTTTGAAGTGTATGCGAGCGCGCACATCTACGACAAAACTGTCTAACCACAATAGACATAACTACCAGTAGTTCGACTCAAGGCTCGGAAACCTGGTTTATCTTCGCGATCCTGTTTGTTAGAAACGCCATACATTTCCAAAAGACCGTTTTCAAGAATGTTTGGCATATTGGCTATTAGATGGTACACTAGAAAGGGATAGAAGATATCACTCCACTAGTTACTTTCCGCGAGAAATTAACCAGGTAATTTCAGAAGCAATACCGCTCGCATCTCTATTTCGCTCCGAACGAACACTTATCCAAAAACCTGGTTATAGAGCGTTTTAACCTGGTAAAAAAAGTACCGGTTCCGAGCTCTAGACTTTGACTACAAAGAGACGGACAGGTTTCAATATATTATGTCAAATTCGTCGGGTTTCACTAAGATTATGAATGGAATGTGCCTCGCGCTGGCCGATATAATTTATTTTTACATACTTATAGATTTCAAAATTTGATTCTGACAATTTTAATCACAATAATATGTGCCAAAACATAAACAATAATACGACCAAAAAGAGAAACACGTCCAGCGATCCAAGTACTATCTTTCCCGTCGAGTCTTTCTCATTTATTTTTGAAGTTATGTTTATCCGAATGAGAACTTTTCTATCTATATCTATAAAATCTTTCAGAACTGCTCGCAATAGACGCAAAATGCACTCGGTTTTAATTTAATAATATACAACTTGTTATTTGAAATACCTAAGTTGTAAATATAAATTATTTCAAATTGACGTGTTTCACATCCCGTTTTTAACGTGTTTATTAAGTTCCTAGTGACAAGTTAACAACCCTAGCGATTTTCGTCATATACGTCAAATTTAAGAATTTCTCACTCTCTCTGTTAAAATCTCTACTGTTTAATATTATACAATTGTATGCGTTGCGTCATCGTAGTCAAGACAGTTTTGACTTGGTGTGCGCCACGTGACAGACACAACTGTCTTTAGACTGTCGTTAGACTGACTTGTCTATGTGAAACAAGACTGTCTAACTACAGTCGTGTCTCCAATGTGCGGTCGCACTAATAGTAAGTATGAATTACATGTTAGTGTCAAGACTCAAGAGTGTTCACTTTAATTTTGCTAAATTTGGTATGACGATATTTTAAGTCCCGGGGAAGGTTTTATCTACATTTTATCACAGAAAATGTACGGTTCCCGCGCGATAAACTAATTTTGACGCAACGAAGTGGCGGGCTGCATCTAGTCAGTGATAATTCGTTTATGACAGAGTAGGCTAGTCTGAAATTCAGGATATTGACAAAGGGATGGAACTTTGAAAAATTGGATAATCGTGTTCGGGATGATGGGTGGATGTACATTGTATCCGGATTAGGACGATATTCGTCATAGTTAAAGTTTCCTCGTGAAGTTTACGCATATGGTAAAGTTTTTAACGCTACTGCTCTGAAATTACAATGTTGGAACATTTTTAACGAAATCAAAAAGGAGGTTCAAGTCTTACATTTTTGTATCGTCTATTATTTGCTATAAAGCGTTTACATACGATGCAATTATTAATCTTACTTCTGCAGTTTACATTCTAATTTAAATTTTACAAGTAAAACTAATAAAACATTCTTTTTTAATTCATCAAGCCCCATACGGTCACCGGTGAACGAGACACAATAGAATATCTATTGTGTCTCGTTTTCCCACGATCGACGGGATAAGTATCTCAGTCTTTATCATATTCGCGCAGAAATAATAAAAACCTATCAATCTATATAATATATATTTTTCATACTATTTTTGATATTGCACCATCCAAACGCAAAAAGTATATTAAGCCCACTTAGACGTAACGAGGGAAAATAAAATTAAACCCACAGATCTGTGCACAGATCAAACCATTACAAGACAATTTCTCGCAGGTAACGTGTGGAAACACAATAAATTATAGAAAATATCTTCGGCGAATCGAAGAAGCGCGTCATTGTTCGCGGCGGAACCGCAATCCCGCGCCGGAAGCGACGTAACTGTGTTACAGCCGCCATGTTGCCGGAAGTCGGACGGCAACTGTTTTCCGATAAATAATCGTGAAAATATGCGATTTCCTTAAGGTATTTTAAGTAAATCCGTTATTTATAGAGTGGTTAGAAAATATTTTTTTACCCCCAACAAAATCTGAGGGGTGTCATAAGTTTGTCGCACTGTCTGTCTGTGTGTATATCTGTCTATCCGTGGCATCGTAGCATTCAAACATGGGCCACTTTTTATTTAGTGTTTCTTGTTTAAAGTACTGAGTATTCTTATCCATAATTTATCATCATCAGCTCGCTCACACTTGGATCGTTTCGGAGACTTTAAATGTATTTATAATTATTTATATCAACTAAATCGACCAGAAAAATAAGTGTTACCCCAGAGTAACATATCTATTTAAATAAACACTTCAATTCCCACAATTTAGGCCTCATATAAGGCCGACAACGTACCTGTAACACGAGTGTTCATGGGCGACACTAGTTGCTTTCTATCAGGTGACCCGTTTGCTCGTTTTACTTTAATACGGACTTTACGGTGGCACTAGGCCGTGTCGGAACTGCGCTCAAGGTGGCCTGAGTTACGAAGGTCGGCGTTAGCTTAGTAGCTACATAATGCTGTTGTTTGACTAATTAAGCTATTTATAGATTCACGAAAACACAATCGATAAGTTGAAACTCCTTTTAACCTAGCCTAGGATCCTAGGATCCCTTCATAGAAGGACCTTCACCGAGCTGTTTATTGGATGAAAAGTATTTTATATTCAATTACGTATGTCAACAAATTAATTGCAACTGGGTTGCCTAAAAAATTTCTGTCCAGAATAAAAAAATAAAAAAAAACAAAAAAAAAGTTTTTTTTACATTTTTCTGGTTTGGTTAATAGACAAATTCCATGCCAATCGAAAGTATGAAGCCCATAGAATATGCATTAAGCATTAACCAGACCGGTACCATCCGGTACTAGTATCGATTTACCTGCCTACCCAAGAGTTGTGACAGGAAAAAAATAGACAACCTAACGTTTTCATACTCTACGGGCTCCATACTTTCGATTGCTATAGAATTTGTCTATTATCCAAACCAGCGAAATGTTAAAAAAAATATTTTTTTTTTTCTATTTTTTTTTTTTATTCTGGACTGAATTTTTTTAGGCAACCCACCTGCAATTAATTTGTTGACATACGTAATTGAATATAAAATACTTTTCATCCAGTAAACAGCTCGGTGAAGGTCCTTCTATGAAGGGATCCTAGGCTATTAGTTCTTTCGACATTTTGTAAGAAATAATTAAGTACAGGTATTTAAAAGTTCTTCGTGTTGGCCCATGATGGTTAACTATGATTGCCAAAATGATTGAGAAGCTCCAGACGTCCAATACGGTGTAATATTATAGTAAATAGTGACTAGAAAAGGAACACAGAGATTTTATGGTAACTTAACTTTACTGAAGATATTGACAAAAATTGCATACATTTTTACACAAGTTTAGTACCTAGTAAAGTTTTATAAAAGCCGTTAAAGCCAAGGTATTGTTGTTAACAAACCAGCATTTCTAAATGCAGTTTTGATTGAAGATCGATGCTCTCGGTTCGTATCGGCTTATATCTTCAGCGTTGCTGGCCACTGATTAAGTGTCTAAACTCGCAAACAGCCTTAGGAATGAGGAGCACAGTTTTGAGGAGGTTTGGCATGTTACTCTGGTATTCTGTTACTGAAGTGAATCTAAAAAGTTTGTACCTCACAGATATTATGTAACAATAGTTACTCTTTAATCTTGTAACTCTTTTCTTATCATAAAATATGTTTTAAGTCCATTATTGCTGCGTGGAAAAGAGGCGTATACTACATTTTCTTCTACGCTGCTTCGGTCTACTATATCACTGTGTTACCAATTTTCGATCAGGCCAGCGGGACAAAAATGGTCACATTTAGCAATTCCTCTCACGAATGTCAAATTACTTAGTACGAATTTAGACATCTGAATTGCAAACAGTGTCAATTTTACGATTTTTAAAAAATGAATCATATTAAGATTCATGATATGATTCTCCAAAGCGACCATTTTAGCGCCGCTGACTCGAGCTGAATATCCCAAAAAAGTGCACTGCAAAAAGGTGTTTCAAAAAGTTATACGTCTACATGGTTGTAGGCGTCGCGTTAAATTGCACTAATTTTTCGAGATTTTATCAGCAAATGTAAACAGCCAGCGACATAAAATAACTTTTTATTCCAAGTCGTACGCTGTAATTGCAAACCTCCAAAATACAAATAGAATCTAAAACTTAATTTCCTTTTCTGTTCTATTTTCGTCTGATCCTCGCTGAATCCTTTAAATATTTAACTTTAAATTTTTTGTGAGTCGCCTTTAGTCTTTAATTCCTTTTAAATCTGTTGATTTTAGTGTTTGCGCAGCTTGAATGCGAGTGTTTTTAAACTAAACCTATTTTACTGTGACAGTACTATTTATTTATCATTTTGAGTTGTGTTTACTGGAGTTGTGACTTGTGTTGTCTGTGAAAAAACATTTTTGACACTGACTTAAGGCCGAAACACATAACCGGAAACCATGCATTTTACCACAATAAAAACTGTCCTATTACTATTGAGGCCGGCAAGTGGCAACGCACCTGTTACTGCAGTCTGCAACTCTTGTGATGTTGCGAGTTTCAATGGGCGACGCAAGTTGCTTTCTATCAGGTGGCCTGTTTGCTCATTTGCCATCTAATAAAAAAATCCTATGTTCTATTCTGGTTTTTAAAAGTAAACAGAAGTTTTTATTCTAAAATTAGACCACACCCAATTTAGTTGGAAAATTCTAAATTCGTAATAGAAGAGTGGGCGAGTTGTTTTTTCCCAGTTTTACCCCGCATTGTTACCGGGCCGCAGGATAAGTGAGTCGAACAACGGCGACTTAATTACGTGAACATTACAAGAGTCCGCTTAACCCCGCTCAGCTCACGCCGCTTAAGGCCTGGTTACACCTGCCCAATAGCGGTGAGACCTTCGGCCGAGTACATATTGTTACGTGCTAGGGTTCGAGGATTCGGAGAGAAAGACCTGGTGACTCTCTTGAAGACTTTATTCACAAACACTAGCTCACACAAATCACTAAGTCCAAACACTAAGCACTAGATCCAAATCACTGAGCACTATCACTGTCCTAGGTCGTAGCCGAGTCGTTAGTTCACTATCACAATCACTCACTATTGATCACTTGTCTCACTTTGAAGTCGCCTTGATGATCGCTCGGATCGAACTGAACTGACTGCCGGCTTGTTTACCTTTTATATGGCCCGCGTCGAATTCTGGAGCGTTCTATTTTGGATTGTTTACGTAAACACGCAATCACATAAACAAGGGTCGGGCTTTTCTAGAAGGTACGCGCAACTGTCGCGCGCAGGTAAACAACTGCCCGTATTCGTAATACGTAAACAACTTCCCGTATCCGTAACACTACTCCCCTCTTAGAGATGCTCGTCCCGAGCATCGTTGTTACTACCATGATAACGCGCCAAACGGTCTATGTGTACCACTTTCAATGTGCCTCTTGGTGGCTTTTGAATCCTGTAAGTCACATCATTCAATCCGGTAACCACTTTATATGGGCCGTCCCACTTGGTCTGCAACTTTGGAGATTTCCCTTTTCGGCGAGTTGGGTTATGCAGCCATACCAGTGACCCTTCTTCGAAGCCGCTCGTGTTCGCTTTCCGGTCGTATCTGGTCTTCATGTTCTCACTTGACTGTAACCCATTTTCCCGAACCATGGCGTGTATGTAGTGCATCTTTTCCCTTAAATCGCAGACATAGTCTTGTACGGTCTTTGGTTCCCCCGGTGACGCTCCTGTCAAGAGGTCTATTGGTATTCGTAGTTCTCTACCGTAATTGACAAATGCCGGGGTAGCTTTTATGCTCTCATGCTCGGCGGTACGGTACGAGAGAAGGAAGAGTGGTATATACTTGTCCCAATCCTTTTGTCTATCATCTACCAATTTCGCCAAATGCCTCTCTAGAGTCTGGTTAAATCTCTCAACCATTCCATCAGACTGTGGATGGTACGCGGTGGTCCTCGTCTTATGCATTCCCAAAATTCTGCACACTTCCTGGAAGACCTGCGATTCGAAGTTCCTGCCCTGATCGGAATGGATTTCGAGAGGCACACCAAAGCGAGATATCACTTCTTCGACTAGCTTAGAAGCAACCGTTGTAGCTTCTTGGTTTGGTATGGCGAACACTTCGGGCCATTTGGTGAAGTAGTCCATGACGACCATAAAGTACTTGTTTCCCGATTCCGTCACGGGAAATGGCCCAGCTACGTCAACTGCAATTCGTTCCCACGGTGCGCCAACGTTATACAACCGCAGGTTCCCACGGCTCCTGGTCTGTGGTCCCTTCACTGCAGCGCAAGTAGTGCATTTGCGGCACCAATCCTGTACATCATCTCGACAATGCAACCAGTAGAATCGTTCTCGCACTTTTGTTAACGTCCTCTTAACACCTAGATGACCTCCTGATACGCCATCGTGTATTTCACGGAGAACATCCGGTACTCTCGTTCTCGGGACAACTATCTGAAGATGGAACTCTCTGCCGTTAGTCTTCTCCCATTTTCGGTAAAGTATTCCATTTTGAAGTATCAGACTGTCCCATTGCGCCCAGTACGCCTTAGTGACAGCGCCAGTGGGTGCAACCTCACTCCAGATTGGTTTTTCGTCACCTCGTTTCTTCCATGTGATGATGTGCCGTAGGTCGTCATCTGTTTCTTGAGCCTCCCTCATAGCATCATTCTCCCATGGACCCAAAGGACTTGTTTTCGTTAACTTTAATGTCACTTCATTAGATTCCTGCTTAACACAATGTTTGCAGTCCTCTGAACACGGTCTTCGTGAAAGGGCGTCGGCATTCCCATGCGCCTTTCCGCTGCGGTGTTCCGTCTTGAAGTCGTACTCCTGGAGCTGTTCAATCCATCGAGCTACTTGACCTTCAGGGTTCTTGAATTGCAGTAGCCACTTCAACGCTGCGTGATCAGTTCGCAGTAAAAACTGTCTGCCGATGAGATATTTGCTGAAATGTTGTAGCGTCTTTACAACAGCCAAGAGTTCTCTTCTTGTCACACAGTAGTTTCTCTCTGGCTTAGATAAAGATTTGCTTAAATATGCAATTACAACTTCTCTTTCGCCCTGCTTTTGAGATAACACCCCTCCAATGGCCGTGTTGCTTCCGTCAGTGTCGACTATAAACTGACCTTCAGGTTGTGGATACCCCAGGATTGGTGTTTCACACAGATGTTTCTTCAGTTTCTGAAAAGAATCTTCAGAAGTCTCGTCCCACATAAACTGTCGTTTATCTTCCGTCAGCCGATGTAATGGCTTGGCTATCTCTGAGAATCCCTTGACAAAACGCCTGTAGTAGGAGCATAGGCCGAGAAATGCCCGCACTTCGGTTTTGTTCTTAGGGGTTGGCCAATTTTGAACTGCTTCCAGTTTCTCCGGGTCCGTCTGGATTCCATCACTGGAGATGACATGGCCGAGATAATTGACCTTACTTCTGAATAAACGACACTTTTTCGGATTCAGCTTTAACTTGGCCCCCTCTATTTTGGCGAAAACTCGTTCTAAGTTTTGCAAATGGTCCTCGAAGTCGCGGCCAACAATGATGACGTCGTCCAAGTAGACTAAGCAAGCCTCTCCAACTAAGCCTGCCAGTACACGCTCCATGAGTCGCTCAAATGTGGCAGGTGCGTTGCACAATCCAAAGGGCATGACGTTAAACTGCCATAAACCTTTACCTGTGGAGAAAGCTGTCTTCTCCTTGTCTTTTGGATGAATTTCCACCTGCCAGTATCCAGATTTCAGGTCCAGGGTCGAGAACCATTTCATGCCACTCAAGGTATCCAGAGTATCGTCGATTCGAGGTAATGGATAGCTGTCCTTCTTAGTGACATCATTGAGACGCCTGTAGTCCACACAAAATCTTGTGCTGCCATCTTTCTTCTTCACCAACACAACAGGTGAGCACCACGGACTTGCAGACGGTTCAATAATCTTATGCCTTCTCATGTCCTCCAAAAGGCCTTCAACTTCTTTTTCCTTTGCAATAGGTATCCGTCTTGCTCGTTGACGAATTGGGTTCTCGCTTCCGGTATCTATCCTGTGCTGAACCATCGACGTTCTTCCAAGGTCGCCTTCCTGACTGGAGAAGATATTCGCGTGGCGTTGTAAAAACTTCTTAGCTTTCATGCTCTGCGAATAAGTCAGATTACTCTTGCAGTCGTCGAGTAGCTCAGTCACTAATCCGTAGTTGCTGCTTGCTTGGGAGACAACGGTTATTGGGGCTTCCTCCGCGTCAGCCAGTACACGCCTCTTAGTCCTGGCTGAAGCCCCCTGCTTCTTCAGCTCCTCTACTTGTTGCTCGAGCCTTTTCATCCTTGACATCTGGGTCTCCTTCTGCGGGCAGTTGAGCTGAAGATGGCCCCTCTTCCCGCACTTATAGCACATGGCTTCAAATATTTTCCTTGCAGGAGCCTTTCCTTCGGAGACCTTGCGGATCTTATGGGTCTGCTGTATCTCATGGCGAACAGCCTCGACCTCCAAAGCATGTGCCAACGCTTCCTTTAGCGAGGTGTGGTGACGTAGCCTCACTGCAGCTCTGACCTCCAGATCCCTGATTCCGTCGACAAATGCTTGCACAATATTCGTGTCGACCATCTTGGAATCGGCTCCTGGGTGTGCCTTCTTGACCAGTTTTTCAATTTCCAACGCCCATTGCTGTAGTCCCTCTCCTGAGCGTTGGACTCTGTCACGAAGTTGAGCACGGAACACGTGCTCCAGGTGTCGCTCCCCGTATCTGGATTCAAGGGCCTCCATCAGGTCTTGGAACCCCTTCCCTGTATGTACTTCTAGGACCGACAAAGCTTGCCCTCTGAGCGCAACAGTGAGAGCGGTCAGGCATTGTTCGTCAGTCCATCCGTTGGCAGAAGCAACCGTCTGGAATTGCTGACGATAAGCGTTCCATGAAGTAGTACCGTCGTATGGTGGCACTTTAACTCTTGGTCCTTGTACCACTTGCACCACTCCGGTAGTTCGACTAGACACCGCCACTCCTGTGGTTTCCAGGCGCACTACTTTCTTCTGAAGTTCAGTGAGGCCGGTTTTCAGATTTTCTACATCCAATCCTAACCCCGTAACTCGTTCGTCCATTACGTCGACATCTTTACGAAGCTTTGTCACCGTGTCACTGACATCCTTTATAGCCAGAAGCGCCTTTTCTTGAAGGTCCTTTTGTTGCTCTTGTGACTCTTGCAAAGCGCCCAGCTTGCGGTCTTGTGACTCTTGCAAAGCTCCCAGCTTGCGGTCTTGTGCCTCCATCATTGCCCTTTGAGAATCTTGCAAAGCCTGAATATCAGCCCTTTGCAGCTCCATTAATTTAATTAAATTTTCTAAATGAAGAGCCATTTGAGGGGCCGTAGAAACTACGGGCGATGCCTGGTGGCTGGAGCCAGTAGACGGAGCCCGGTGGGCGGGGCCAGTGGGCGTGGCCTGAGTAGTCTGGTGGGCGTGGCCAGTAGGCGTGGCCACGCCCAAAGTGGGCGGCGCCTGGGGGGCGTGGCCAGTGGGCGGGTCCCGGTGGGCGGAGCCAGTGGGCGGGGCCTGTCCCTCAGTGGGCGGAGCTTGGTCCCCAGTGGATGTGGCCTCCGCAGCCCGTTGCGCCCTTGTTCTGACACTTCCCTCGAAGTCCTCACTCGGAGTCAATGGCATCTCCAAATCTCACTTCCGACACCAGTTGTTACGTGCTAGGGTTCGAGGATTCGGAGAGAAAGACCTGGTGACTCTCTTGAAGACTTTATTCACAAACACTAGCTCACACAAATCACTAAGTCCAAACACTAAGCACTAGATCCAAATCACTGAGCACTATCACTGTCCTAGGTCGTAGCCGAGTCGTTAGTTCACTATCACAATCACTCACTATTGATCACTTGTCTCACTTTGAAGTCGCCTTGATGATCGCTCGGATCGAACTGAACTGACTGCCGGCTTGTTTACCTTTTATATGGCCCGCGTCGAATTCTGGAGCGTTCTATTTTGGATTGTTTACGTAAACACGCAATCACATAAACAAGGGTCGGGCTTTTCTAGAAGGTACGCGCAACTGTCGCGCGCAGGTAAACAACTGCCCGTATTCGTAATACGTAAACAACTTCCCGTATCCGTAACAATATATAATAAACATAAGGACTGATTATATCCACCGAGCAGAGTGGAAACCATTGAGATACTATACACTACTTTATATATGGTGGAAATAGTGCTCTCGTCCAAAACTCTGTCAGTCTTACTACAAAAGACTTAAACACCGTTGAACAGTTGATTAGAGATAAATTCAATACAAAATGGTCTCAAAACAGATTCAAAGGATGTTTAATATTTTGTGGTAAGACCGTGTATGCTTAGTATGCTCTCGGAAATCAAATTGTTTGTACTGTCTCGGTAGGTGTAATCAAAGCATAAGTTCTAATAACACCTACCGAGTAGAGTGGAGAAACAGTAAAATGTAACTGCCGAGACAGTCATGTTCTAGGCTGATGCAGCCGAGTGAGCGTATTTTTGATATTGTGGCGAGACAGTTCGGTTAATAGAAGAAGTGATTGAAAAGAAATGGTATTATAACAGGGATGCAATTTATACAGTTGTTTAGATTTTATTCTAGCGTCGAAATTTAATTTCCCCGCCATTACTAGTTTTTATGACTTAACAAAAAATTTTACAGAGTGACGTGTACGCACCGAGTGTCAAGTGGTCACTGATCTCCGAATGCACGTCGAGTACTATTTAGATTAATAGAGTGACCGAGCGAGACCATGCGGAAAAGCGCGGAGGTGGGCACTGGGCACTCTACCCAACACTCTACCTAGTAAATAGAACAGGGTCTGAGTGACAGTCTCGGCCTGTTACTAGGCCGAGCGCTCGACCTATCACTCGGTAATGTGATTACATTCCGAGTGCTTGGCCGATGGTACTCGGCACTCCACTCGGTGTCTTGCCACTCTAATCGGTAAGTGTAATAAGGCCTTTACACCGCCGCGCTCGCTCACGCCCGCGCTCATGGAAAACTTTGTTCAACGAATTATCTCGTTTTGTTCAAGTTGTGCATTGTGAATTTTAGCGTTTTTGTCGTTGTTTAATATTGTTATTACGGTGCAGCGCGTAGAGTACTGTACTGTAGTCGCATGTGTAGTCCCAGAAATGGGAGCGCGATGAAAGCGTAGGTCTCAATTATAATTAATAGGGATCTAATAAAGATTAGTGATGATTTTACGCCCGCAAATTACCCGAAATGCGGTTTTAATTTTCGTGTGTTAGAAAATAGCATTTGTTTCTATTTTACTGGGCTTGTTTTTGTATTTTAAATTATTTAACATCTCAAAAATGTCATTGTAATTAGCAAAGGCATGTTGGCTCAATGTTTACTGCCTTAGTAACCAATTTTCTATCGCCGGTCACAACTCACAACTGGCTAAATGCAGAGAGCCTTTAGCCAGTTGTAACCGGCGATGCCGAGTCACCGAAAAGAGTATCCCTGTTGCTTTCTTCCATACTTCCTATTATTTCTCTGCGTGTGCACTACAAACTTTTTTGCAAGATTGGCTAAGTGGCCAGAAATGCTCATAGCACCCAGACATTTGAATCCCATCTTTGGTAAAAGGCATGTTGGGTGTTTGTCCATAATGCCTGTTTACTCATCTATTGACTCACCTGATGCAGCCTGGTGTCGGCGCTAACGGTGTATATGCCCCTGCAGTCAGCCACCTCCTCCGGCTTGTCTGATGATGGGGAGCGTCTCCAGCACGCCGCGCACACCGCCACCAGCACACCGCATAGCGTCGCGCTGTTGATGATACATTGGTTATTGAAATGTTCCATTTAAAATCAGTACAGTCGCATCATATTGTGTAACAAATTAGCCCAGCAGTGCAAGGCCGTGTTTCCACCTGCAAGGCAACTGTCGCGAGAAGTATCTGCCAGTCTGTCTGACAGAAGCTTGCAAGTGTAGTAACTCCGGAGCAAGTGCTGTCGCGACAATTTGTCAAGCGCTCCCTGCGAGTAGTTGCGACAGCATGTCTAAACATGTCTGCTAGGACTCGCGACAGATCTCGCTGCGGGTCACCGCAGATATACGCGTACGGTCTAGATTCGTATAGCATATTTTATCCGCAAGCTTCTCACACGACATTTATTGCAGCAATAAATTGCAGGAATTAGTATGAAATGTAAACAATATTGCAAAAAAACTCACGCAAGAGTTTGCTTGCAGGTGGAAACACGGCCTAAGAAATTTGACAAATGTAAACCATATATTTTGTCAAATTTCTTACGCTGGCCTAATTTTTAAACCTTGGCACAGAATACATAATATTACATATTAGTACAAGTAACCTTGGTAGGTTGACAAGTAAGACGACTCTGGAAACATTAAATGTTCATCGCATCAGACAAAAGTCAGAAATGAAACTAACTGAAAAACACCCAGTACATAGGCAATATAAGAGGCATGTCCTTAAAAATATTTCAGTAAGTAAATAGTCGTACTACCTACAACATTTTAAAGTCACGTCCAAATCATATTATATAACATATCCTATTCAACGTGATAACATGACACGTGTGATACATAGACGTATCATTTACCCTGTAACAGAATTGCAGGTCCGTCACGCGATGTCGCGTGATGGACCACTCCCCTGTCAGTAAGCCTTAAAGCCTGTCTATTGGATTATCACCTATTCAGACAGTTCTGACGTGAGTTCTGCTCGGACATTGAGGATTTTCAGAAAATAATAGGTCGTACAGTGCATCATGCAACAAAAAAAATTTCGTCGCATCACCTGCAAGATTAGAAATAGCATTTTAGCGGCAGAAAGCGAGGAAATATATTATTTCTCTCATACGCCGTGCTGTGTCGGTCTATTTTCCCGTCCGTCTTTTTGTTACTTACGCGTGTTTACCATTTTTACCCATTCATACTTCCATACTTCCTTGCATTACTTCCTTACTTATAAATGCGAAAATGTGTCTGTCTGTCTGTCTGTCCGTCTGTCTGTCTGTTACCTGTTCACGCTCAAACCGCTGAACCGATTTCGCTGAAATTTGGCATGGAGATACTTGGAGTCCTGGGAAAGGACATAGCATACTTTATATCCCGAAAAAATGTACGGTTCCCGCGCGATAAACGAATTTTGGCGCAACGAAGTTGCGGGCGTCATCTAGTTCCAAATAAAGGAACAACGGCGCTAAAGATCTGCATCGTTCTCTACCATAAAATATTTTGTTTCCCACGCGATACTTGAACTTGGGCACGAATAGATCCTAATATTACAAATACGAAAGTGTGTCTGTCTGTATTTCTGTCAAATCCTCAGCGGCAATTACACGGATGATGATAATGAAAACGCTTACAGCAAAGCATTAAAGAATTTCCAATTCCGTAACTAAAGAATAACTCAAGGTTACTGTTTCAGACCGCTTTTAAAGATGCACCAGCGTTTAAAAGAACTTCCAAGATTCCCTCTTCACAAGCATTAACAGAAAATGACAAATCTCGTTTGAACCTCTTTGTATTTGACAAACGTTTAACAATGGTGCTTAGAGCACAATGGGAGTGTTTGCAGCGGCTTCGGGCTTGGCTGTAAGTTTGGTTAGTTCTTTTTTCGTGTAACTTCTTTTGTGTACTGGCTGTGGACATTTGTGTGTGTTAAGTATTGAGTGATTCACAACACTAATATTATGAATACGAATGCGTTTCTGTCTGTCTGTTAACTTTTTGCTGAAATTTTGCTGAAATTTAATAATATGACTTTGAGTCCCAGGAAAGGACATAGGATAAAATGTACAGTTTCCGCACGATAAACTAATTTTGGCGCAACGGCGTTATCTAGTAAACTATAAACTCATACAAAATCATTACCCTCGTGAGAGAAGTTCTCACGAGGGTAATATTTTTCTGGAAACGGCTTATTGCTTGTTAAAGATATCGATTCGTCTTAACCTTGATACTAACTGTTAGATTCAATGTTGTTTGAAAATTGCAAATTATAGGTTCTATAGGACTTATTTATGGTATTATTAAATACATATTTTGGTTGAAAATAAATACATACTCGAAAAAAGTCTAATCATGCGTTCGGTTTAAACCTCGTTTAAACACTATTATACGTTAAGATTTTTCTGCGAGCAGAACAAATATTGTTCTGAGGTTATTTTGTTTCTGATTATGTTGCTCTGATATCAATTCAATATATTTTGTGGTCATTACATTTTTAATTTGCTTTTCGACATGAATTTTTGTCGCTTAGTACATTTTCCCCGTTTCTTTGTTCAGGTAATATTTACTAACCGACACATATATTTTAAAATACTAGTCAAAATGAATAGTTGTATATGCGGCGATGTAGATGATAAATTAAGATTTTTATAACAGTAAGAATTACGCCGGTAGGATGGATACAAAAATATTTTACATGTTTTTTTTTTCTGAAAAGTCAATCTCTAAACTCGTCTTCAGTAAAGGCAGCTAAATGTCGCTTAGTCGACTTTTCTTTTTAAGCGTCGAATTATTTTTTATTCCCCAAACACCTAACAAGTAACGATCAGTTGATCATAGTATTATCGTGATCAGAAGGTTGTACGGTGTACCACATCTGATAATGTCGCCCGCAAAATTATCCACTTGATTGGAAGGACGAATTTGAAGAAAGGATTTGAAGGACTTAAAAACTTAACTTTTCAAATTTTATACTGATTTTGAATGTTAATAAGATGAACTCTCGGCTCGCTGTTGGGTTTAATCAGTTTTGTTTGTAATTTCCATCTACTTATAGTCTGTTTAATATTCAATAGTTTTTGTTATTGGTTGCTTGAAGTATGCAAGGAGTTTAACTTAAGTCTTACCGTTATTTTAATTATTTTGTACCGTAACTATGTTACGCTGATTATTTTTTTTAATTATTAAGTAATCCGAATTACGGCCCTGAACCACCATAATTTGTTTTAGGGCGAACCATTATTTAGCTTAACTTCAAAATAATATTAGCTCGACGTACTCCTTCACCATATAAACTATAACTATGCAAAATTTCATTCACCTACGTGCCCGCATTTTTCGTCAAAAGAGATCCAAAGTTTTTCGCTCGCGTATTGATATATAGATAAGGTAGACTGCAAAGGGATCGGTGAAGCATTAATTTCTCTTAAACAAGTTTACAGAAAGTTTACTTAAACCCTTTCCCATTCGTACCTTTGAACATATGAAATTCAAAGACTTGTTTAAATAGATAATAGAGACTAAAGTTTTTAACAAAATAAGCTTCCTTTGTTTTCAAAATTATTACTTTCTTACTTAATATTTTATTTCTATCAAATCATATGATATTTAAAAAGTTTTTACATTCTACTTCTGAAACAACACTTTTGTTCCTTGTTCGATGAAGTACGTTTCCCAACAAACAATAAAAAAGTATGCTTAGTAAGTTAGTTGACGTAAGTTTTCTTGACTGACAAGAAGCTGCATTATTGTTGCTTTAAAAAAGTAGAATTTGGATACTTTTTTCGTACGTTCTGCCGAATACGACAGTTTTCATTAAACGCACATCCGACGTCACTGACGGCCATAAATTCTTTGTGTTCCAACTAGGGTAGATTCACATATCCCATACTAATTACATCAATTACAAACAAAACCTTCTTAGCAGGTGATAAAGTCTATAATTGCGTGTACATTTCTCCCGAACTACCACTAAATCTGTTACACACAAAATAAAACTGTATTTACAGGTGATAAAGGTCATAATTGCGTTTGCGTAACAGTAACGTGATCGAATTTAGATTCGATCATCCTGTACTTAAGCATAATTTTCGCACGTCGCAATTCTCGTAAAGGTGCGTAATTACGAGTTAATTCGTGAGATACAACCTTTTTATTATCGGCCTGATCTACCTTTGCCAGTAAAATCACTTAGCCAATTGGTTGATTATAGCCGAGCTACGCCCGCGCCAGAATATAAAGTGGTCTAGTCAACTTATATATTATATATATATATATATATATATATATATAGACGAGCAAATGATTTTTTAAATTTTTTGATGCCTCAGATGTGTAGAAAATTGTATAAGTACCTATCCTTCAAGGGTCGAACTACATAATATTTAAAAAGTTTACGTGTATTGTGCACCCAATTAAGAAATATCAAAGTTACACAGTAATTGTATCATTTTTAATTAGAAGTTTATAAGTGAAAAAAATCCTGAAAAGTAAAGTCTTTACGTGAATTTACACAATACAAAATACCTAATACATATAACATTTTAGTGGCAACCCTATTTCATATATGAATTTACCGACAGCACACATTACAACTGACAAAGCAACTTTTGACGGCCCTAATTGTTATCAACTCCGCCAATTGAGCTAAATTCAATATGGCGTGTCTACTGTACTAATTTTGAACCTTATGGGGAGGTGATAAAGTCTACATTATTCATGCATTTGTAGGGTTGGTACAGTGGGATTATGAACTGCAATGTTTCAAAATGTTCGATTTGAAGTTTGACTGCTGAATTAGTTAAATTAGGTGTTGATTCATGCAAACATATCGGTTCATTATCATCATCATCTTTATCATCATCACTATCTCTTTGGCGTGATGCTGCCAACCACAAACTACTGTGTCGCAAGTAGCTGGTTCAATATGTATGAGTTGCCACTTGCCACTACGTGTGTTTTGTAATCTAATATGGGAGGGAAATTCAATGTGGAAAAAAAAATCTGGACATGAGGGTCTAAACTTGTAAGTAAAAAGCTGTAGAATGGTGGAATAAGCCGAAAGTAAAAAGTAGAAGAAAATAAAATTCGTTGTGTTCTGTGTCCAAAATGTCAGGAAAATTGCGAGGAACATAATATTAACTCTACAGTGTGTTTACAGTGTGTTAGTGTAAACACAGTTATCCTTGAAACCATCAAATGAGCCCGTCAAAATGAACAACCTTTTCTATGAGAACAATGCTGGGAACTCAAAAAAATGCCGTCTTCATACCCATACGGTCTACGGATGCCCGGATCGGCAATTTGTATGGGTATGAAGACGGATTTTTTTGAGTTCCCAGCATTGTTTTCATAGAAAAAGTTTAAAAAGGAGTTTACATTAACATTTTGTGTATCAAATATGTAGACAAAATTATAGGCCCGACATGGCCCGACAGAACACTGTGTATTGATCGGGAAAACTAGCTTGTAATAAAAATGTACAAATATTTTAATGAATATTGACGAAATCTCTTCACTTGGCAGCTGCCACTTACCAAAAAGTTGTTGAAAATACAGCACGAATATACAGGAAATAAAATGAATTATCCTACAATTTTATTTAACTTTTGTAAAATCATTTCGGAAGCACTACTTGACTTGTAAAACAAATTGTAATTTGTGTGGATATTTTGTATTTTACCGGATGAGAATCCTGGCGTGAACGTTTTGACTTTTGAGTACTTATATTATCAGTATTTTAAATTAATTTAGTAAAGCTATGTAAAATTATACTTACACCTATGTTTCCATTTACCTACTGTAAAGTTTTGTGGCTCTTTTCGTAGTTTGGACTAACTAGTTTGGCTAAAAATATTAGTAAATGTCCACATTATGCGTTTTCGTCTTCAATTTTCGTCATCTTCTTTCATTCAACTTTCGTTTTGGCTCATTCAATAATTGAATGCGTCAACGAACGCAAACTGTGATTTTTAATAACAAAACGAAAGTTTTGGATACGGTCAGAGGGCATGCGTCGCGGGCATGCCTCACGTTCGCTGTTGACTGCGCTATAACGCATGCCCTTGACGAACAGAAAAAGGCACAGTGTGGACAAAGCTATTGTACTTACGAATTTCAACTCTTAGCATTCTTTCTACGGTTGAAAAGACAAAATGACAGATGCCCGAAGGAAATTATCTGTTATCCCTGAAATGAGTGTTTCATGCAAAGTCTGCTGGTTTGTACTGACCTGACCTGACGAAGAATATATTGCGGCCTCCGCTGCGCTCCCATTACAGACCAACCACGTTCTCTTTTAAAATTGTTTTTTTTTTTATAAACGAACTGATGATACTGACCTGACGAAGAATATATTGACGGTGTAGTGTGTGGCCTCAGTGACGACGGGCTGCGTATGATTGTAGTAGCGGCTGGCGTGCGACACCGCCGCCACGGCCGCCATGCGCTGCGAGCCCATGGCCCACCCAAGCGGGCTCCGCTGCGCTCCCACCGCGACCACCAGCCCCCAACACCACAGCCCAGCCACGTTCTCTTTTCAAAATGGTGTTTTTTTTATTATCAGCTTGGATGCGTGGTGTAGGTCGCAAGGCACATCTGTAACAAGTTTTATTTGTGAGCTCTTAGGAGTGTGATAGACTGGCGATTGTTAGGCTAGTGCTGTATAATGTTCGCAGCGTGATTACGCAATCATCATTTAGAGAGCCCAAGCATCAGTAATCCATAGTGAAAGAGGTGCGTTTAGATTCACTACTTCTGGTTGGTTTAAGTTGGACCGTGCTTATTAAAATGATATTTTTAACCTAGGCACTAAATATTCTAGACAGTGAAATACGAATTTACGAATTAAGATTCACTGCCCGGAATAAAAGGAAACTATAAAGTACCTATTGGTTTCATGTTTTGGCTGGGAACACTGGAAAATTTGCTCGCTGTAGGGTGGTTCTTAGTACTGTTCGTAAATAGATTCCGTAGGGATCGTAATAGTTAATGTTGGGCTTCCTCAGATCAATATAACATTTGTAGTTCTAATAATAACTACACAACTTTTGCGATGCTTACATGTATGAATAATATTGATGTTATTAATTTAAATGTAATACATTAAAAAATGCTGAACAATCGCAGATAAAAATTATTCAACAACTAGATGACGTCCGCATCTCCGTATCACGCTGGAACCGTACATTTTCCCAGGATCAAATATACTACTATGTCCTTTACGGGAACTCAAAGTATCTCCATACCGAATTTCAGCAAAATCGGTGCAGCGGTTTGGGCGTGAAGAGGTTACAGACTGACAGACAGACAAGCTGTCGTATTTGTATTTTTTTAGTATGGAAACTATGGCAAGTGCAGTAAAATAAATTTGGTTACAATTCTAAAATAAACTAAAAACTAGACCTTTCCATCCATTGTAGATGATTTAAATACAGCGTTTTCTGAGTGAAGTAACCACTCTTCAAATACTGTAGTGCCTGGGACAAGATTTAAATGCCCGTATAGCTTTGTCCACACTGTGCCTTTTTTGTTCATCAAGGGCATGCGTTATAGCGCAGTCAACAGTGAACGTGAGGCATGCCCGCGACGCATGTTCGCTTTCGCTTTGTTCTTTAATAACAATGTTGAGGTTGCGTTTGTTTTTTTATTTGAATAGGGATGATGACAAGGTCAAAGATTAGCGAATTTTGTTAATAAAATAAAGAAATCACGGTAAAAAATAAGTGTTCCCAAAATTTCAGCTCGATAGCATTTGTATTTTTTTTTGTTATGCGCCCTCAAAGTTGGATAATCAAGTCGATTTTTTTTTTCAATTAAATTTCTTAATATTTTTATACCATTCGATAACTTATGCAAGTAAAAGCAACTTTTGTTATGAAACCATTTTCATAAACGCAATATTTAATATACCCATCGAACAAAGTTCTCTCCTGATCCGTACAAACTACGAAAGAGTGACGTCAGTCTTTCGTAGCACTTTGTATGGAGCGTTTCGGGCAGGTCTATTTTATGAGATGTTTGAATTGTCATATCTTGGTGAATTTTTAAGCTATCAGAGTCATTCTTTCAGCGATGTTTTTATTTTTTAAGGGTCTTTCAATTACCAATAAGAAAAAAAAATAGTCATCAATCCTATTATTGAATGCGCCAAAACGAAAGTTGAATGAAAGAGGATGACGAAAATTGAAGATGAAAGTGCATAGTGTGGACATAGCTTATGGTTGACAATTCTTTAACACAATTATTTATTTAACCATTCTCGTTCTCTAAAGGCCCGTCCGCACGTTTGCCAAACCTCAAAAAATCGTCACAAACGGTCACAAAACAAACGTGTGGATAGGGAGTTTGGCTTGGTTTGTTTAGGTTTGCAAAGACTTGTAGCCGATCCGACCCAGTGTCGGTTTTTGAACGCAAATCAAAGAGAATTTGCCGCAAGCGTTTGCCTCTCGTCCACACGTTTGTGCGCGTTCATTCTTGTCGATGCTCTGTAAGCGAACAGACGTGCTATACGTACGTAGTATGTCTGTGTGTGCTTTCGAAAAATGAAAACGTATTAAATTATATTATATTAATTAAATAGTTTTCTTATATTTATAACTAGCTGTTGCCCGTGACTTCGCCCGCGTCAAAGTAAAATATATCCTCCTTCTTTTTGGAAGTCGGTTGAAAAGTAGTCTAAGTTACTCCTTACTACATAAGCTATCTACCAAAAAAAGTCCCGTCAAAATAGCTCCAGCTGTTTCAGAGATTAGCCGGAACAAACAGACAGACAGACATACAGTTTTTTTTTTTTAATGTTGTTTTGGTGTATGTAGAGTATATTATAATATATTCTTTCAATATTACAAACAGACACTCTAATTTTATATATATGTATAGATAAAAATAACTGCCAAATGTTTATAGCAGATACAGCAACTTCGACGTCCGTCATGCTTACCGCGTCAGAACATACTAACTCACTCGCAAGCGTGTGGATGGATTTCGAAATCAAGCCAAACGTTTGTGTCCATTTGTGGCGATTTGGAGTTTGTAGCAAACGCCAAACGTGCGGACGTAGCATGATGATATAAAACAAATGGCGAACATACATCTTCACTTTCTCATGCTAATGCACCCATTCCTCTTAATAGCTCACCCAGCGCTTAGCTCGATCTTCGAATGTCTAGATAACTTGTTGATTTATTACGCTAGCTGACTGCTTGGATTTGCTCGCGTTAAAGAGTTAAAACCCACAACTAAAATACAGAAAAGATGTAAAATTAAATCTAGATTTGTTATCATAGAATTCGTGTTGGCACTATAAAAAATTATCCAGTCCAGGGGTTCCCAAACTGTGCGCCGCGGCGCCCTGGTGCGCCGCGTAAAGGCAAGAGGGGCGCCGCCGTGAGTCGATCCTCCATCACTATCCATAACTCTATAATAAAATAAAATTATAATATTATGAATTATACAAAGCATGCAGAGGAATAATATTTGTTTATTATTATTTACTTGCTTAACCTACCTAAAATCATTAAATGTGTTTATTTATGTATCTTTTTGTAATACCTAGGTAAAGTAGGGCGCCGTGACAAAATGTTGACTTGTAAGTGCGCCGCAGGCTGAAAAAGATTGGGAACCCCTGGTCCAGTCATGCAATATTTTTTACTCTGGTTCATGTGAACAGATATCCACCACACGTACATTAGGTTGGCTAAAGAGATGGAATATGTAGTTTCAAGGGCGTCGCCAAGGGGGGGCAAGGAGGGGAAGCTGCCAAAGTCCTAAGTCTTTGAGTTGATTTGCTTGAAGTTCAAGCCTTGAACAACCATTCCCGTACGTCGAAATTCGAATGAATTCACCAATTCCACTCGAATGAGAAAATTATGAATAGGCTACTTGACCTATTTTTTTTTTTTCTTCATGCTAATCGCTTCTTAATCATTCATTTTCACAAAAAAAAACTAATATTTTAACATTTTACACAGTAGAAACCCATAAAAATGTTGATTGAAAAATATGCCTTTTAAATGGCGCCGAAAACACTGTCCGCCATAGTGTGACGTCATACGTTTTGTATTTTAAACTCTCTTTATTGAAAAATTTTTATGTGCTAAATGTACGAGTCTAAAAGTGCCCAAAAATTATAAAATAATTAAATAAGAAATTAGAAATCATTTGTAATGTTGAAAACTTTTGGAGAAAAGTTTTGGCCATTTCATTTCCCGTCTACAATAAATGGAAATAATATATAAAACTGATGTTTTTGTAAATGGAGATAATATATAGAACTTATGATTCATATTTTCATAAAATCATAATATTTTCAAATCGACTTTATGTATCAATCATAAGCTTTTATTTGATGATAAGAGTCAAATACGGTTTCCTAGGCCAAGTTCTACTAGAAATATGCATTTGTTCAATGAAATTGAATATAGGTTAAGTAGCCTATTGTAGTAGGTAAAGTCAACTTGTCCCCCCCCCTGCGCACACGGTAATCAAACAGCAGGAGTTAAATAATTTTACCATATTTTACTATCCTGCTATAACAGTCCGCCCATCGTTAAAATCACTTGACCGAACTGGAGACGGCATAAGACGCAAAGTAGCAATAATTTTTTAAGCAGAATTGGCTTAGAGCGCTAACGAACTCTTACGAAAAATAACAGCGAATTATGTAAATCCTTTTGACGAAAAAAGAATAAATAGTTTGATGCATATTTACATATTCATAAAGCGACGTTTGCATTAATTGTACATAAAATCTGTTAGTTTTATAACAGTGTGCATTTGCATGTGAATTATGGTTTTTACGCAACTGCTAACCATTTTAGTGCCTCTTTTTTAATAATATAGGGGAAAGATTTGTTTATTCGTTTAAATCGGACTAGTAGATTCGTTTAATTAAAACTACTGCCCAGATTTTTACCACTACACACGAATTGCCACTACAGGCGCATCTCTGGTTAATAAAAAATCATGAAATAATGGCTATAGTTTGGTACTACTAATATATATTCTGTGCTATAGTATTAAATTTATAAAATTGATTCGGATCTCTAGTTATTATAAATTTACAGGATAAAAACTATAATATAATAATTATAACATCGAACTGCGATAAATTCCAACGCCACCCGGGGGACGAACTGGTATTGAATATAATAACTCCGCCGCGCTATTACTTTTTTACTGCCAATAAAACGAACGTCGATATCCTCTATCATAGTAGATATCGTAATAGAGGATCTATACTTCCCTACTTTAATTCAGTACCTAGGTACTAGGGTAGGTAGTAAAGTAAATAGTTAAGGCGTTATATTGAAAAAACTGTCCTTTCTGACGTAATAATATAGGACCCTCAGAAATGTTACAAATCTGGTAATGAGATATACATATCTTCATAGCCTTATCTAGGTTTGAGAAGAACCAGAAACACGATTAATGTATTTTGCCTCGATACATTTAATTTTCGAAATGACCTCTTAAAAATACGAAATTTTAAGATTATTTTTGAACGAAAATAGATGCATTGTAGGAAATTAGTCTAATTGATAGACACCTTTGCAACTCAAAATCGTATAGAAGCATTTTGCTTAAATGCTCCTAGTTATTTTTTAAATGATTACTAGCTATATGACCGAGCTTCGCTCGGTATTCAAAAAATTCAAAAAACACACATAAAATGACATTTTATGAAAATGATTCCTAGCTAGATCGATTTATCGCCCCCGAAACCCCCTATATACCAAATGTCATGAAAATCGTTGGAGCCGATTCCGAGATTCCAATTATATATACATATATATATACATATATACATATATATACATACATATACATACATATATATATATATACAAGAATTGCTCGTTTAAAGGTATAAGATAATTGCGTTTTTTCGCATGTTTTCAGAGCGAGCCGATAGCTTCTGGCCGCAGCGTATTCACGACTTTATATTCATACAAATTAAGTATAAAATTGCCCTTGCGGTAAAATTACTTTCGATATAGCGCCTTAATTTAATAAAGATTTTGACATAAGCTCCAAACATTTCTCGTTCAAACTCTTATTGTAATAAAATTAAGTATTCGTGAAATTAATGTGGCCGTTTTAACCAATCAGAATGTGTTAGCATGTAAATATCGTTTTGTAGATTGAAAGAAAACGAATAAAATAAAAACATGAGAATCATGATACTCCCTAGGCAAAATTAGCAAAAATAGATTCTTATTTATTATTTTAAATATTTTTAACTTAGCAGGTTTGGTTTAAAGCTATAATTTTATAGTAATATTATAAAAGATATACTATATAGCTTTAAACATAGTGCAATAGGGGCACAAGAGGCCGGCTAAATAATAAATTCAGTGCCCCCGGGGCCGAAGTTGTGCCCAATTTGTGCCCCTATGTCCGACACGCCTCCCCCAGCGACGACTTCTGACTTTGACGCTTACTTTGTTATGCTTTTTAACCAACTTCCAAAAGGAAGTACTATTTTTGGTTGAGGATTTTGCGTTGGAAAAAAAATTCCAAGTTTGGTTAGGACTTAGGACAATTCAGGCTGATACCTGCTTGTCTCACAAGAAAATCAATGATCCATTCGTCGAATGGGCAAGTAAAAAGTCGGTATGGAGAAAAGAGAGAATGCTCTTGTGTGCCTACTGCGCACACACTGGGGCACTTTAAAATTTGTCTTGCGTAGCTAGCCTGATTTCAATGAAACTGTCCACCGTCATCGAAATTGGTGTGAGAGGCATTGTCACCTAGAACCTTTGCTTGCCAATAGTGTGTACTGCGCACACACTTTAGCTTTTACTCCTGCGTAGCTGGCCTGGTTTCAATGTGCCCGTCCACTGTCACCGAAACTGTAATAGGCATTGTCTCCTTCCTTCTCTTGCTAATCATGTGGCATATAAGGCACTGCCTACAATATCTTACACTTTAATGACTTCCCGAAACTTGGTAGCATTTATAACGAGCGCTTGCCTAAAATTATCAAAGCCAACTTACGACATTCCTCCAGCGCACTCATAATTATTTCTACCTGCAAAATGTTCGGTAACGAGGCTAAATTGCTCTGAAACTGTTCGAAAATTATACTATGCAATTTCTAATTCAGCGACATAGTAATCTTGAAGGTATTATAAGTTTTAGAATTTACTAGAACTTGCGCGTGGGAGGCAAGAGTAGTTTAATATCTGGATTGGATTGAAGTAACATTAATATTGGTTTAAAATAGCTGCAGAATCCATACTGCCATACTTCTATATCTATACATATTATAAAACAAAGTCGCTTTTTTCCCTCATGTCCCTTTGTTCCCTTTAATCTTTAAAACTACGCAACGGATTTTGATGATTCTTTCAGTGTTAGATAGCCCATTTATCGAGGAAGGCTATAGGTCCTATAGCCTTCTTCGATAAATGGGCTATAAACTTTTAGCGTGATAAAATATATCCTATAGTATAGGATATATTTTATCCCGCTAAAAGTTAAGACTATTAGGAGCGAAGAAATAGAGGAAAATGTGGAAAAAACGGGGAAAATTATTTGAAAATGCTAACTTGAACACGCGCTGAAAAAACGGGGAGAATTATTTGAAAGGGCTTATCTCGCGAACTACTGGAGCAATTTTTATGTTATTTGGCACAGATAAGAAGTAAACTTCGTGAAGGATCATATGCTATAGATTTTAATCATTTTTTCAGTGGCTATATATTTTATACCCGTGCGACGCCGGGGCGGGTCACTAGTAATATTATAAATGTGAAAGTGTGTGTGTCTGTGTGTTACCTCTTTACGCCCAAACCGCTAAGCGGAATTGGCTGGGTATGAAGATGCTTTGAGTCCCGGAAAAGGACAAAGGATGCTTTTTATCCCGAAAAAATATGCCGTTCCCGCGCGAAACGAATTTTGGGCGCAACAGAGTTGCGGGCGTCATGTAGTCATATACTAAAGGCAATTTCAACAGTACAGACAAGATAGAGTTGACATCTGAAAATACGTATTTTTCAGTTACATCACTTTCATTGCAACTGTTCGTATTATAACTTAATACATATAAAAAGTAATGGGCAAAAAACATATTAGGCAAATATCCAACTGTAGATTATTCCATTTCATATTGCATAGAGATTAGCTATTTCTTTTATTGTATGTGTAGTGTCATTGTTGAAATAAATTTTCTACATCATAACAGCAATGTGATAGAAATAAATATGATTTTGTTACTGAATTTATAAATTAACTTGCCCATGGATATAATGCGATTTTGCCCAGGCAAAACCCGATTCTGGCAGCAGTCTAAGTTGTAAATGCAATAAGATGGGCACTTGATATTCGTGTATTATGTAGATGCGATATATGCTAATACGCCGAAGTTTCCACCTTTGCCCATGTCCCGAACTTCCGACAAACATCTAAGTGTATTAATTTTTCGTACTTTAAAATTTTAAACAAATTATATATTAGTTTATAACATTTGATAAGAGAGGACTTTATGCCAAGACATATTTAAATTAGCTAAGATACTATTTTCTTAAGCTAGAAACAAATTATCGGACGCATGGCTGATGGATGCGTCTAACAATGTGCACGATTTATTAGGTCATTGACGTCCGCGGATGAACCGTGCACATAATTTGTTTCTAGCTTTAATCGTAACATTTTCAATCCATATACTTTAAATATATTAATATTATACTTTATACTTAATTAGATGACGCCCGCAACTCGGTTGCGCCAAAATTGGTTTATCGCGCGGAAACCGTACATTTTTCCGGGATGCAAAAGTATCCTATGTCCTTTCCCGGGACTCAAGGTATCTCCATACCAAATTTCAGCAAAACCGGTCCAGCGGTTTGGGCGTGAAGAGGTAACAGACAGACAGACAGACAGACGGACAGACACACTTTCACATTTATAATATTAGTATGGATATTATAAATCTGCTTGTCCGTCAACCTCTTCACGCCCAAACCACCGAGCTGATTTCGCTGAAATTTGGTATAATACTTTGTGTCCCGGGAAAGGATATAGGATACTTTTTGTCCCGGAAAAATGTACGGTTCTGCGCGATAAACGAGTTTTAGCGCAACAGAGTTGCGGGCGTCATCTAGTATTTTAATAAACTGATATTCCAGTCTCTTTTAAAACGTTAAAACATTAAAAATTTTACCATTTAAGCAATAAAGTTTATGTTCATCGAAGTAATAATAATGAATGGAGGAGGTGCTATCATTGGAAAACCGAGCATTTATTAACTATCTTTATGATTCTAGCTGTTTTTGTGTAAATCACTCAAACTTATCACTTAAGGCCGTTCCCCGAGCGAGATAGTTTATGATATTGTCGATCTATTGGCGTGTGTTTCAAATAAAAGTAATTTGTAAATACTAAGGAGATGCTGAATGTATGCTTGATTCAATTTCAATAAATTGGTTTTACTTTGGAAGCTGATATCATGAGTATAATAAACAAATATAGAACATTTAAAACGTGGAAACGAATGTTGATATACTGAAGTTTATTGCTGTATTTTTATTATTACTTTGTAGCTTTCAAATTATGAGTTTATAGGGCTCTAAATACGGTAAATTACGAAATCTCCGTAGGGGACGCCCTTAAACTTGTGGACTGTATTTAAATAAATAAATAAAAGTTTATTTGACTAAATAGGACATTACACTACAACATCAACAATTAGAATTTATACAAATTACAAACATTAAAACATAACAATACAACACGAATATAACCGGACACATACAATGAGAAACAACAATAAATAGAACTTGAAATAAAGCAGTAAGTACATGTATTACAGTTGTATTAATACATGTGAATGGTAGGTAGTGCAATGCCCTATATGCCAAAAAGGACACCACTCAGGCGTAACTCTGTAGCTAGCACTACAGCGCCTGGTGTTATGTGGCTCCTGGATGGACAGCCAAACACTCAGCAATAAATAAGTCTAATTGTAACGCAAATATATACGCATTTACGCCACAATTAATAATAAAAATATATATTATTAAATATAAGATAGTATAATCACGGATTTAAAAAAAATACGGATGTAACCTTGTCTAATCCCGAGTGAAGCACAGTAATGGCCGCCCGTGTAGGATGTGTGCGTGTCATTGGCGCCGTCACTCTATGTACAATGACAGCGGGTTGTAGTACCTAGTTGCGTGTGTGAGTGTCGGTCACGTGCAGTGTTGCCAATCACATCACAGAGCTAAGCTGTAGATATGCTAGAAAAAAACTGTAGAAAACTGTAAATATCAAATTGAAAAACAGTAAATGTACAGTTTTATTTTTTATGATTTTTTATTATTTAATTATCTTAATAAATAGAATATATTTTAGGAAGCCGAGAATTAAACACCAGAAATATCATGAAATATGTCAGTGTTTTACTGACATAATGTCGGTAAAACAGACATCGATCGACCGAGCGATCGATGTCGGGGGCTTATTTGACCTTATTAAATTTAGACGTCCTAATTATTAGGATCCTAAAAAGAAGACTACTTTCTGATTGCACGTCTATCAATAGCCTCTATTCTTCTGATTTAGTACGCTTATTACTAATTAGGATCCTAACTTCTAACTAACCTAACCTAACCTAACTTCTAACTACGACTGTCTGCAACTAACGCCATCTATTAAATCGATTGACGACCATATTTACCTCTGCACTGTAGTCTCTGCTGATTAGGTATATTATGTTTAGCCCCAGTTTTACTAACGGCTGTTAAAGTTAACGCTTGAATTAGTATCACGTTACCTCTTTAGTTTTTCTTACGAATGAAAAAGAAGACATGACATTTTAACAAGCTGTTAACACTAACTGACGTTGGTGAAATTGGGGCTAAATGTAATAAAATAGATGACGCTAGCTAGCTCATAAAAACTGTAGATTTCGAGGCCTAAGCTGAAAACTGAGAGGATTTCCGAAAAACTGTAGATCGATAGCTAAAACTGAGGGGTTGGCTACACTGGTCACGTGTACAATAAACGAAATTGTGACGAAATTGTCGTACCTTGCATGCTTCACCTCTTTATAGTGTAATGCTCCATCCATATTTTTTTTAAATCCGTGAGTATAATTTATTTATATTTATAAATTCTTTATTTGCATTAAAAATTTAACAATATAAAATAACAAGAACAATATAAAGGAATAGCAAATAGGCGGCCTTACCGCTTTCAGCGGTTTCTTCCAGACAACCACAATACAATATAACAGAAAATGTAAAAATGCTGAACTTAAGCAAAAAATCTTATTATTAATAAAATATTATATGGTAATTTATATATTATAATATATATGTATATATATTACATACCATAAAATATCTAATAAACTACACAAATTTACATAGATATAAGAGGGTTAAAAATAAAAAACATGTCTACAATTATATAATATACCTACTGTATCAAAAATACATTAAAATAATAATAATTGTACCAAAACACTAAAAGTTTTACGTGGAGTGAGCCTGTTCTAGATAGTGTGAAACGTTTTTTAAAGATATTAATTGATTCCGATTTTTTTATAAAATCGGGCAAAGAATTCCAGAGACGAATAGCAGAGATGGTGAAAGAAGAATCATAGAATGAAGTATTGTGAGAAGGAAACGCAAGAGTCAATTTGTTTCCAAAGCGAAGAATAGGATTGTTGTGACCAAGGAAATTGAATTTTACTTTGAGGTAGTTAGGAGTAGAAGGACTAAAAAGGATGTTATACAGTAAGTGAAGTATGTGAGAGTTTCGACGCAACTTGATCGGGAGCCATTCGAGCTGAGTTCGATAATTTGAAACGTGGTCAAACTTTCGAAGGCCAAAAATAAAACGAATACACAAGTTTTGAAGGCGTTGAAGAGAAGAAAGAAGAATTTCGTTTATGTCACTGTAGCAGACATCAGCGTAGTCCAGAATAGGGAAAAGTAAAGTTGTAACAAGTTTTATTTTTGTTGCAAGTGGCAAAAAGTTGCTCAGTCGTCTGAGGGAAGCTGTGGCATTGTTCAGCTTTTTGCGAAGTTGTTGGATCTGGATGTTCCAAGAGAGAGTGCGGTCAAAGTGAACTCCGAGATTACGCACAGAGGAGCTGTAGGAAATGACAGTCCCATCGAGGACAATATTGGGCAAGGTGCTCCAGTCCACTTTCGCTATTAACTGTCGACTGCCGATGATAATACATTGTGTTTTGTTAGGATTAAGGACTAAGCCAAAGGCATTGCACCACCTCAAAATTTCATTTAAATCGGCGTTTGTTTGGGCAATACCTTTGGATAGTAAGTGAAGTAGGACTTAAGTATAGATCTGTAAGTCATCTGCATACAAATGATAGGAGGAGGAAATATGTCGAGAAACGGAATTAATGAAAATAGAAAACAAGAGAGGAGATAAGACACTGCCTTGCGGAACACCGGCAAAGATATCGCACCAACTTGACGATGTGTTGTCAATTTTGATACGTTGCCGGCGTCCCTGAAGGAAACTACGGAACCAGTTGAGCACGATAGGAGATAGGTTGAGTGAGCTGAGAAGAAGTAATAGTATATCGTGATCTACAGAGTTGAAGGCATCGCTAAAGTCTAAGAGCGTAAGTATAGTTAAAAGATGATTATCCATCCCCAGACGAATGTCATCAGTGATTTTCACCAGGGCTGTGGAGGTACTATGTCCGTAACGAAATCCAGATTGTAGCGGGTTTAATAAATTATGTAAATTAAGGAAGGACTGAAGTTGCTGTTGAACAGAACGTTCTAGAATTTTTGAAAGGAAAGGAAGAATAGAGATCGGACGATAGTCAGCTAAACTTTTAGGATTCAGTTTTTTGGGAAGTGGAATAATATTAGCGCTTTTCCAGGAGGAGGGAAAGGAACCGGTAGAAAGTGAGTGATTGAGAATATGGGTTAGAACCGGAGCTAAAATGTCTAACAAGGGAACAATCATGTTTCGACCTATGCAATCACTGCCCACAGCCCTGGATGTGATTGACATAACAGCTCTTTTAACTTCTGTAGTAGACAGCTCTCTAAAGGAAAAAGGAGCATAATTGGGAGAAGGTAAGGTGGACAGATTGTGTAAGGTTTGAGCCTTTTGGTGTGCATCGAAGATTCGTTTTATATTAGCAAATGGGAATTTAAGTGTTCTAGATTTAAATCGGAAGGAACCGATGCTTTTGCATCCTTGCCAACACCCAAGGATTTTAAAAATTTCCAAACTTTGGCCTGGTCAGCGTCTTCTACCGAAGAATGAATATGGTGCCTTTGCGCATCCCTGCAAGCAGTGTTACAACGATTTCGTAGCTTATTGTAAAGTAACTTATCACATTCGGATTTAGATTTTTTAAATTTCGCTTTGGCTCTGTTTTTTCTATTAACTAATGTTCTGGTTTCTTCAGTTAGCCATGGTGCCGGTAAGTGTTTGATTTTAATAGGTCGCAAGGGGGCATGTTGGTCAAAGAGTTCAGTAATAATGCTATTGAAAATATTTACTTTGCCATGAATCGTCTGGGCGTTAAAAATTTCAGACCAATCAACATTATCTGCATCCGCGCGAAGATGATCTAAATTCATATTTTTAAATGCTCTTTGCATAATAACTTTGGGTTTAGCTTTAGCTGTTCGCCATTTGTACGATAGAAAGATACAATCATGATATGAAAAACCTTCAGCTGGGTGCTGGCCATGCGTGTCAACAAGGTGAGGAGACGACACAATCATCAGATCCAGGAGAGAGGGTGTGGAATGGGGATAGTGATGAGTGGCTTGTAAGGGAAGGAGATTAAGGTTAAAAGAGTTTACTAGAGAAGTTAGTTTTTTTGACCGGTTGTCGTCTTTAAGAAGACATGTGTTAAAATCTCCCATCAAGATAACATCGTCGTATAGAGGAGAAAATTTGTCAAGGATGTTTTCAAAAGAAGAAAAGTAATTTACGGAAAGATTAGGGCTATAAAACACTCCTAAAAGTAATTTTGAAAAACCATTTGTCACTTCTAAAAGAAGATGTTCCGTCTCATCAGCAGGTGGTGGTTGTATAGAAGATTTAAGGATTTTAATATTGTGCTTAGGATACTAAATAATATATACATATAGTACATAGATATATTAAAATGTGAAGGTGTATCTGTGAACAATGATCGCGCCACCCGGACCCCCGGTATTTAGAAGTTAGATGTAAAATATAAGATAAAGATAATGTTATTGCAAAGGGACCAATCACCAATATGATGAAGTGACGTTGACATTTCAATCTTGACAGATGACGTTTTGGATACTTGCGTTTGGCCTATTAAAAAAGTAATAACTGTCTATGATTACTTTAAATCGCGGAATCGCGTACACTAGCAAAGCTACGTTCTTTTAGATTTAAGTTTTTAGCTTCTACTTTCATAACAAAAACGAGCATATTATACTGCTCATTTTAGGAAAACTCTTTTCTAACGCAACTGTTAAACTTGCAGTGTTAAGCGTTTTAAAAGTTTAAAAGTAACTCAAAGTAACGACTGAAAACTTAAAAGTTTGTAGGTACTTGGTACCTTTTAACCTAATTACGGACTTGAATCGTTTTTATTCTAACACTTGACTTCTTATTTTTCCGTTTCAAGTTTTCAAAGTGCATGTTTGTTTCAATATATTTTTGCACAATGTTTTTACGCTGGAGGCAGCACCAGCATAGACAGTAAACGAAAAGTTTTGTTCGACGATTGACGTTTCTATCAATATTCTGTTGTGACGTGCACCATGTCGGATTTTGGTATGGTTATTTAGGCTAGTCGATCCCTTTGCTTCGACCTTTGCGTTTTGGCTTAAACGTAATCAAAAGCTATAGTAAGTATTAATCGTAACAAATACCTGTACTGCTGTTTCATTTAAACTACTGGGAATCATGAAGCGTTGCTTCTATTTCATATTTCCATACAAAATATCTCTGATGATATCCTCTTTTCCCTGCGACATATATAAAAAGATCTGAAATTTTAAATACTAAGCAATGTTCTTCATTTTATCGTTGTATTCTTAAAGCAATAACAGCGCTTTTGCAGATATTCTTTGCCTATACACTACGGCTACGGTCTACGCTGTATCGCATTTCCTCACTCTCACTGAGTGCTCGAGCACTGTCAATAGCTATGCACCGCGCTCCATAGATTGTGTTAACACGAATAAAATACAATTCAAAATACAAAATATATATTCAATTGAAGTTATCGTGAAAAATAAGTGGAAAAGCTCGGGGGTTTATCGGAGTGATTGTGGTGGTTTTATCCAATTGTGACCAAGAAAAGGGTAGTGTTTTTAGTCTGCATTCGTAGGTTTTTTTTTGTATTACAGCTGATTGCGACTAAGAAGTTTTAGTTTTAGTAGCATAGATAAATATTTAATTATATTTCTTCGCTTCATTCTTCGATATATAATTATTAACCAGTAGTACCTCTGTATCTGCTAGGAAATCGCTTTTTTTCAAAGACGTATGTGGGTAGTTGAAAAATTACCCGCACGCTCGGTCACTGGACGTTCCGGCATGTTTCATTCTTTGTTAACGCGAGGCAACGCGAGCACGAATACTTAGTAACCATGCCAAAGCGCTGCAACTGGTTATAATTATTATTAAAATGATTGAGTCAGTATTGGAAGTAACTAAAGTCAGTGTTATTTTATCTTGTAATAAGAAAATACATGTAAGTACTATTAAATACTTAAATAAACGGCAGGCACTACCGAGGCCTAGACGAGTCAAGTATATTCAATACTAACCGGCTTGTACTGCGACCGCGAGTCAATAAACGTACAATGTGTTGGGACTGCGAGTCTTTATACACGATCTATAATATTATGTATGCTTTATCTGTTCTATAAATAGAATTATAAAACTATATGATTGCCCCATTGGGGGAAACAACTGCAGGTGATTACTGCAATTATTGAGTCAATAAGTACAGTGTGTTTGGACCGTGAGTCCTTTTACACAAACTATATCCTATAATATGCATCGGAATTGATTGCGGATCACTGACGATGTTTTACCTATTCTATAAATAGAGTTATATGTTTGTCCGATTGGGGGAAATAACTGCAAGTTAATTACTGCAAGTTTAATTATATATTAAGTTATTTTATAAACTGCCATAATGTGTGGATTGACTACGAATCTCTAAGCACAATTTATATGCATCGGAATCGACTGCGAGTCTCTGACGATGCTTTATCTGTTCTATAAATAGAACTATACGTGGGCTGGTTTGGGGGTTAACAGCGAGTTATTTTATAAACCGCTATAATGTGTGGATTGACTGCGAGTCTCTAAACACAATCCTTATGCATCGGAATTGACCGCGGGTCTCTAACGATGTTTTATCTAAAAATAGAAGTACAATACTATGTTGGCTGGTTTGAGGGGATTAACTGCGAGTTAATTACAATTTCAAATATATTGATATTTTTCAAATCAACATTATGTATGGATTGACTACGAGTCTCCGACAATGCTTAAAAATAAAAAATTTGCAACTACCGCGCATTTTTGCCGCGCTCTTTGTTCTATAAATATAACTACATAATAATTATTATTATAATATTAATATCTTTGCCGTTTTATAGAGAATAGCTATTTCGAGCTAATAACTAGATAGACTGCGAATCTCATCAGTTAACAACCAATGCGCGCCTCGCGCGATCCTTCTGTTCTAAATATAGAACTACGATTATGATTTACTATGTCTGCCGGTATTATTATTAAATAAATCTTGCACCAATTTTGGGACTCGGGATACACCGCGAGTGTACATAACGAAACTTACTTAATATCTACGTAACGTTATAGTTACTACCCTCAATATTTTTTGCAACATATTATATCGACAAATAAGTCGATTATAACGAGCTACCCCAATATTAATTTTTTTAGGTCACTAAGACCAGACAATCGGGAAAATATCACTAAAAGTGACCAATATAGGTACGGGACGATCAGGTTACGAATGAACCCGAAGCTTTCCTGAGTACTGGCACTGATAGAACCGGACCAGACCCGGATAGATCCAGGGCTCCTACTGACGTTAGGTGCACCCTCGTTGGATTCGCCAGATTATTGTTTTAAATGATCCCAAAAACGATTAAGTGAAGCTACTGCTTATAAAACATTCCTGATAATAAGTGTTGCAGATCGATTCCGTCGACGTCGTAACGGAAACCTATAACACTCAGACTCGATAAGTCTTGTCTCAATATCAGACCGAGTTTATTATTGTTTCGTTGGATAATTCCAGTATTTGTTCTCAGAGACAAATTAGTACATCCCATCAATCGGGTACCTTACGGGCTCTGGCAAACCCTTCCCGCTACCCGTCAAAAAAAAGGGGGGGGGCAGAGCTGGTTACCGTCGGCTGGCGCCGCTAGTACTGTACCGCTACAATCAACCTCTTTCTAGTTTGAAGAGTGTTGAGGCGACTAAACGCTCAACACCGCAGCCGTAGTGCTGACAGTTAATTTTATATATATTTATAGATGTTACTATTATAATTATTGTGGGCATTACACAGCTATCCCCAACCCGCGGCCCGCGGGCCGCATGCGGGCCACCAGGACTTGATTTGTAGCCCGCGTGATGTTAAACCATTTTGAAATTCACGCCCACGGGCAAAATATTATACAGTCAACGTGAAAGTCTTTTTTCACTTGTAAATTGTTAATTTTAAATTACGTTATTTTTTAAACCTAAAAATGTTTGTTGCGTCCCGCGACACCAAGACCAAAAATGTTTGCGGCCCGCATGAAAAATAAAAAAATTAGGGAACTTCGTTCCAAAAACAAAAACAGGTTGGGGACCACTGGCTTAATTTAATATGTAACATCATGACATCAATAAACTATTAGAATTTAAAACTATATCTTCGTGTACCCTTATCAAAGGTTACCTTATTGCAAAGATTTTCTTTTCCCCAAACAAAGCGGCGGAAAATATTGTATTATATTTTAAATACAATTATTGAATTATTTTAAATTTGTAACCACTTCGTAAGTTTATTTCAAAATTACATGTTAATTTGGAAAATTAACTTTTAAGGCTTTCAAGCCAATACCCAAAAGTGGATATCTAGCAAAAATAGATTTAAGAGCCTACTTCTTGTTTTCTATTAACTCATTAGTCGATCGAAAGATTTTAATTAACGGATTAATAGCCTTAAGTCTTGACATACAGACTATCAGATGCGCTTTCATTTCATATTTTTTTTCACAAAAAATATAAAGAAGGAAACTAGACCAGGCGTAGGCTTTATCTAGACTAGACTTACCACGCTTTAACAATATCAGTATTCTAGGCGACAATTCTTCAGCCTCAGGCGCCCCCTTTTTGTTAACGTTTTATTGTTAATAGTGCCATGAGTGTATGAAACCCACAAAAATTATCTAAATATTTAAGTCTTGACGTTTATAATATATATTATTGTAACATAACTAGCTCTCCCGGCAAATGTTGTTTTGCCATATAAAGTATTTCGCCCATAGTGTTATTATTTTATTGAAGTGACTATACCTACTAAAGAGTATGTCACCATGGCAAAGTTCATGATTGCTATCCCGTCGCACAAACAATAGTTGCCGTCAGTCTCGAGTTGTAACAATTTACTATTATTTATTCAACAAATGAATACACTTATTGATATAAAGATAAAAGAGTAGATGTTGCCCGATTCTCAACCCTAGCTCGCTACGATTCACGAAAGTCGGTCGAGCCGTTTCAGAGGAGTTCAACCACACACACCGTGACATGAGAATTTTATATATTAGATATATTATATAATAATATATGCCTATTAAAAACGAAATAACAGTTAAATCAATGTACTCGTGAGCTATCTCAACTGATAGATATTTTGACACCTTCATATCCTGATTCCTGACCCCCGCCGCGGAATGCAACTAGTTTTAAGCGATTAAAATATTTAATACTAAATAAAATATGCAATAAATACGATGAAATAATCACACTTATTATTGAATAATAATTGTTAAAATATTCAGCCTGGTGGACCGAGAACACAATATTCTCGACTTTTAATCGTATTAATATGCAATAATCACATTATCGACGACCACAGACCCAGTTAAAGCAGTAGACTCCTTAAAATTTATTCTAAAATACTTTACTTCGACTTAGATTTTAGATAAATACTCTGTTTAATCTTATTAACTAAATAGACTTATTACAGAGATCTTCGTCCGCTCCATCGGAACCTTAGCCAAACAATTTGACAATGGCTGTAATACGAATCACGATACTATCTTCTACAGCCATCACTGTGCACTGTCATTGTTTATGAACAACTTTATTGACTTTATTGGTTGGTGATATTGGCTCAGATGAATGTGTGAAGACTGAAGCGTCTTTCGAAAGAAGCTCTCCGGTAAAAATATCTGTATAATAAATACATACCTGAGTAGTATAGTACCCGGGATCCACTTATAAATTATTTGTTTTTTCTTGCACTCTGTAATAACTGAATACTGGTCATTGACTTAAAACTTTCTGCCTGATAAAACTCGGCAAAATAAAACGGTTACGGTTTTAAATAGCGGTATCGAAATTTACATTACAAAGACATCAACTCCCGGGCGTGATTGTATCGGTGATGTTATTAATTTATGTAATTCCTTTTTATTAAAAAAGAAGTTTCAAGATAAATTTAAGTTATTACGCCGTGCGATGGTTATTCAAGATTATATTAAATAGGATAAAGCAGGTGCTGTGCGAGATCGGCGCAGTGTCGATACGAGCATCGACACGAGCGTAGACACGGGGACTGAAACTGGACACGATTAATGACGATTAGTAAGACGACAGTCAAAAGGCAGGACTAGCGACTCCAATACTTTCGATATTTTCCTTAGCCATAATTTTATCGACGAACAAAGTTTCGCTGAATCAGTTATAATATTATGTTTAATCACCATGATCCCAGTATGTTATCATTTAAATCACAAACCATAGAGGTCTCTTACGTTTCGTTTCTGACTATAAATTCTTTCTCCAATATAATAATGATTACTATTCATAATGAATATAGTATTTCGTAAAAAAAAACTTTCTTTCGTTACTCTGAAAATCTACTGGTTAATAATTATATATCGAAGAATGAAGCGAAGAAATATAATAAATGATCAAACGAACTTACCAAGTGAAGTTCGATCATTATTATATGAGTCGCTTCATTCGAAGATATAATCTCCCTCCCGCCCAGTCTGCACAAAACTATGTTTGCTGCAGTACCCAAAGAAAGAAAGATTTTTTGCATTACTTCTCTCTAAACATAATGAAACATGCCGGAACGTCCAGTGACCGAGCGTGCGGGTAATTTTTCAACTACCCACATACGTCTTTGAAAAAACGCGATTGCCTAGCAGATACAGAGGTACTACTGGTTAGTAATTATATATCTTCGAATGAAGCGACTCATATAATAATGATCGAACTTCACTTGGTAAGTTCGTTTGATCATTTATTTTAACAAATAAGCTGTGTCAATAAATTCTGAATGATGCCGCGAGAGAATTTAGTTTCCTAAACTTATTAATGAGCCTTATATTATATTTTAAGGACTAGGTTATATACTTTTGGTTTGGTAAGGTTACTATAGCCTCTGTTTGTCCCATTTTCCCATTTAATAAAGCTTTTCTATCAACCCTTTTACTATCATTTGTAACATAATATTATAGTTTGTTGCTACCTGCCCGTTCTATTAATACCCGAGGCTGAGTAAGGCCACGAACTTATTTCGGGTCGAACGCGGCCGAGAATATCGTTATTGTATTCTATTTGTGACAGTCGCGACTTAGCTGATACTTTATTTAAACGTGGGTCTAAGTGTCTAAACACACTAGGCCGAAGTTACGCGGCGTAAATTCCGCATGATTACGTCCACTCCACGTAAACAAAATACGGACGGAACGCGACGGAATAGATATGTCGTCGGTAATTTACAACACATTCCGGGCGTAATCATGCGGAATTCACGCCGCGTAACTTCGGCCTAGTGTGTTTATACACTTATACTTTGAATTTTTTTTTATTAAATGGTAAGCAACTACCGTCGCCCATGGACACTCGCAACATCAGAAGAGCTGCAGGTGCGTTGCCGGCCTTTTAAGAGGGAATACGCTCTTTTCTTGAAGGTTTGCAGGTCGTATAGGTCCGGAAAAACTGCTGGTGACAGTTCGTTCCAGAGTTTTACAGTGCGCGGCAGAAAGTTACGCGAAAAACGCACTGTGGAAGACTGCCACTCATCAAGGTGATGAGGATGGTATGTTTTTCGCGTGGGACGATGGCGAAAAGTTGCAGGTGGTACAACTCCTCAGAGCACTCCCCGTGATACAACCGATAGAGGATTCAGAGTGAAGCTACATCTCGGCGTAATTCCAAGGGGTCCAAGCTGTTTGAAACACTATTTAACTGAGGCTATGAAGCATTTGTGTGTTAACCCACATGAGAGCCCCTAGCCAAGACATTTCCTTTATCATTTCATTACACAGGGTGTAACGAAACTTTGTGATAATACTTTAGGGAGTGTATGTGTCCCTTGTATAGAGGTCACGGTGAAAGTAGCAGCGCTGACAGAGCATTTTTTTGTGATTTGTATGAGATGTCCAACTATTATTTATATAACTTATAAAAAAATATAACTTTGATTTAAATTGGTCCTATGTTCGTGTTGGACCGTGATGAATAACCATGTTTGCAATCATCATGACTAGACATCGATTAAGTGTAATCACTAATAAGTAATCACAAACGAATAATATGCCCCTCTACTCGTTCACCAACATGCTAAAGTACAGATCGCATTACTTTTTAAATTTAATTGCTACGATAGATAGATCCATTTAGGGGATCGAGACATAAAATACATAAACAATAAACATACATACACTAGAACTACTCTCTTTCTTTCTGGCACAGTCGGTTAAGAGCCCGGGCTACCCTCGAAATTCTCATACATACGTAATACCAAAATCATTTTTTCATATGAAAATATTTAACATGTTTGAGTTATTTTTCAGCTTAAAATAGTAATTACCTAGGTTCCTGTACAAAAATGAACTTCAAAATATTTAAACACAAAAAAAAAAATTTTTGTGTATAAATTTTTTTTTACTAAATTTACTACTAAATATTTAAACACTAAAAAATATATAAATAAATAGTAAATTTACTACTAAATATTTCAACTCTAAAAATATTTTTTAGTATTGAATTGAATAGGCATTGAATTGATAGATTTTTTTTTATTCCCTTAAACTACGACTACTTTTTATTCCTATAAATGATAGTGTTATGATATATTGTATTTACTAGAAAAAAAAAAGAATACCTAGATATTTTTATATCTAACGAGCTTTTGCCCGCGGCTTCGCTCGCGTTAAGAAATATTATGAAATATAAACTTTCATCTCCTATTTAAACCCCTTGGGGTTGGAATTTATCAAAATCCTTTCTTAGCGGATGCCTACGTCATAACATCTACCTGCATGCAAAATTTCAGCCCGATCCGACCAGTGCATGCAGTGGTTTGGGCTGTGCGTTGATAGATCACCATGTCAGTCAGTCACCTTTGAGTTTTATATATATATAGATATCGAAACAGTCACTTACTTAGTTTAATGAAAATTTAAAATTTTCACCACAGCATCTTATCCAGAAAAGTCTTGTTTATTCTCAAGTTAACAAACTATAAAATATGTATAGTTTAACATCACTTTTGTTTAAGTTGTTCGAACTTTTAATAACTTTTATAAAAATATTTTTATAAATTTAATGTTTAAAGAACCATTTAATTATGTTATAGTTCGTAATATAGTTTTAACATGCTATGTTATCGCGTTATCGCGTAAAGTTTGTCGCGAGAGGCGGCGCGAGTTGCCCGCACGGTGTACCGCCACTGAATGCCGCCCAACGCGCCGCCCTAACACGCGCCCGCCCTGACCACGCGCAGGACTGAACTTTTTATAGTTTTTTTTTTTTATTATGAGCGTAAATACATGATGACTTTTTAGTAAACAAGTTTTTCGGAAGTCGGATTATCCGGACATGTTAAAATTAATATTGTGTCGGTTAGATAATGTTTTTAATATTTTTTAATAAACTTCGCGTGTATGTAAATGGTAGTTATGGATTTTTATTATAATTATTACAATAGGGATGATGACAAGGTCCAAGATTAGCGAATTTTGTTAATAAAATAAAGAAATCGCGGTAAAAAATAAGTGTTCCCAAAATTTCAGCTTGATAGCATCTGTATTTTTTTTTTTTTGCTATGCGCCTTCAAAGTTGGATAATCAAGGCGATTTTTTTTTTCAATTAAATTTCTTAATATTTGTATACCATTCGATAACTTATGTAATTAAAAGCAACTTTTGTTATAAAACCACTTTCATAAACGCAATATTTAATATACCTACCGAACAAAATTCTCTCCCGATCCGTACAAAATACGAA
This sequence comes from Lysandra bellargus, assembly GCA_905333045.1. Lineage (NCBI taxonomy): Eukaryota > Metazoa > Arthropoda > Insecta > Lepidoptera > Lycaenidae > Lysandra > Lysandra bellargus. The sequence continues at coordinate 4,504,641 of HG995352.1, read as the reverse complement.
AGAGTGACGTTAGTCTTTCGTAGCACTTTGTATGGAGCGTTTCGGGCAGGTCTATTTTATGAGATATTTGAAATTGTCATATCTTGGTGAGTTTTTAAGCTATCAGAGTCATTCTTTCAGCGATGTTTCTATTTTTTAAGGGTCTTTCAATTACCAATAAGAAAAAAAAATAGTCATCATGCCTATTCATTTGCTATTACACGTCTTTTTAAAACGACTTTGGCTATATTTCTATCGTCGTACTACTGTGAAAAGAAAAATGTTTTGGCAATATGCCTCTTTGTAGCACCTTAGCGCCTAAACTACTGATGCCATTTAACTAAATAAGGTATCATAATGTAAACGGACTCGTATAAATTATTCTAGGTACGCTATGAAATCGGTGTAGTCGAAATTTTTTGACTATAATTTTTGGTAGTTGCGAGAGAATTTAAAAAATTGTTGTTATAATAGTTTTACACATTGTTTTACGATAAATTGTTTATCATAATAAACATAACAGTCATTTCAAAGTATCGATATTTCTGATATCGATTACAAAACTATAATCGATGTTATTCGTTATCGATTCGCGTACGAAATATTCGCGCACGGCGTCCGTACCCCGGCGCCGGCACTCGCGCCGCGGCCGTCCCCTCACTACGCCGTAAGGTGAGTTTGTTCACACCACACACAATGTAAATCCATCCTTATTAACACGTCGTTAGGTATAATTTGCAATAGCATGTACTTTATTCGACATTTTCGTTCACACCACACACAATGTAAAACCATCCTTATTAACACGCGGTTAAGTATAATTTGCAATAGGATGTACTTTATTTTGCATCATCTATGCTTCTATGGCCCTTTTTGTTCACACCACCAATCTAAAACCAACCCTATTCGTAGGTCTTTAAATATAATTTACAATAGTGTATAGTTTATTTTGCATCACATGTTCTTCTATATTGAAAACTTTAACATTATTCTTTAGCTTTAGTATACTTAACTAGATGATGCCCGCAACTCCGTTGCGCCAAAAGACCGTACATTTTTTCGGAACTATCCTTATTAATTATTATATTTATCAAAAAGGATCCTATGTGCTATGTCCTTTCCCGGGACACAAAGTATCTCCATGCCAAATTTCAGCAAAATCAGTTCAGCGGTTTGGGCGTGAAGAGGTAACAGGCAAACAGACAGACACACTTTCGCATTTATAATATTAGTATGGATTTGCAATAGCAAGTACTTTATTTTGCATCACCCATGCTTCCTTTATGGATCTTTTGGCGTGGGTTTAAAGTTTAATTTGCGTTGACACGTAACACTGCTTTCTCTTTTATAGGTCTTGTTTTAAATGTTTTTGCATGTTCTGAATGTTATGTCTGTGTTGTGTTCTGTTAAGGATTATTTCGCAATTTTTGCGTAATTTTGGAATTATTTATCTCATTTCTATATTTAAATACGGCAGTCAGCATCAGTAGATTCCGTTGCTGGTATTGCTGGCACTGTACCAATATGAAAGCAATATGTAAGAGCATAAGGCACGTGGTATAAAACGACTGTGGCTAGTGGCCTAGTGGTTTGATCTTTCATTCTCAAGAGTGTAGGTTCGAATAAGACATTTTCAGTTTTCAAATGCAACATAATATTATAGAACAAGATGGTGTATTAAGGCCATCCTCCGAGCAAACGACCTTGACCATACATTTGACGCGTTGCCGAGATCGCACAAAAATCCTATTTTTTTACTTATCTTAGTTCAAAATTGATTTTAAAAATAGTAAGAAGTAGAATATGTAAGAATGTATGTAAGAAATGTTGATATGCTGAAGATTATTGCTGCATTTATATAATAAATTTGTAGCTTCCAAAATAAGAGTTTATAAGGCTCTAAATACGGTAAATTATGGAATCTCCGTAAGGGAAGGGCCTTAAAACATCGTGAGGAAATCGCACGAGGTTGATCACAGACGTATGGGCTTATTGGGCCTGTTCAGTGTTCATACTTCTGGACTAGGTGGACGTATATACTTTGGCATACGATATTTGCCTACCTGTCACAATTACTAAGTACAATATTTGAAGAATTGTTACTTCGTTTAGAGGTAATACTGTTCAAATCGTCCACAAGTCACAACGGATGTAAAGTTAATAAATAAGATATTTGGTAAATGGTAGTAAAAACTTCTTCGGCGGCGTTGTGAAAAATATAAAATTTGCGACAGGACACGGGATCTGATCAAAAATTAGTAAGGCGAGGGGTATGTTTTTTATTATTATTAATTAAGGGGGCAAACGAGCAAACGGGTCACCTGATGGTAAGCAACTACCGTCGCCCATGGACACTCGCAACATCAGAAAAGCTGCAGGTGCGTTGCCGGCCTTTTAAGAGGGAATACGCTCTTTTCTTGAAGGTTTGCAGGTCGTATAGGTTCGGAAATACTGCTGGTGACAGTTCGCTCAGAGTTTTACAGTGCGCGGCAGAAAGTTACGCGAAAAACGCACTGTGGAAGACTGCCACTCATCAAGGTGATGAGGATGGTATGTTTTTCGCGTGGGATGATGGCGAAAAGTTACAGGTGGTATGATTCCGAACAACTCCTCAGAGCAACTCCCCGTGATACAACCGATAGAGGATGCAGAGTGAAGCTACATCTCGGCGTAATTCCAAGGGGTCCAAGCTGTTTGAAACACTATGGAATGTAGAACGGCGCGGGCGTAGGAGAAGAATACACGCGAATAACTTATATCTTTAAACGAGCAATTCTTGTATATATATAAATATATAATTGGAATCTCGGAATCGGATTTTCATGAAATTTAGTATATAGGGGGTTTCGGGGGCGATAAATCGATCTAGCTAGGAATCATTTTCATAAAATGTCGTTTTATGTGTGTCAGAATTGAATTCTCTGAATACCGAGCGTAGCTCGGTCATATAGCTAGTAGTAATTAAACACGTAGAATTAAACGCGTTGTTTTTAAGGTTATTTACCTAAGGGTATTTGTAATAACATGATGGTACTGCATTTTTGCAATCCCTACGATTCACAATAATTGTAATCACAGCAATTGGTTTTCAATGTGACAATGTGATTGTAAAGCGTTTGATTATGACTATAATGTGGTTAATTGACTGTAATGTTCAGTGTACGCTGTACAGTTGTTAACACTTATAAGTTAAGTTATAACTAATAAAAATATTTGCATAGCTATAGTATACAGGGTGCAATTAAACCTTCATTATCATTAGGAGAGTCCGTTTTAACCAAAAAAAATTGGGTGTTATTTTTTTCAATGACATATTTTATCCCATTTAAAATCGTCGCAGAATGGTTACTCGCGGCGCGGGTGAATGAGAGGGGGTGACGCGAGATGAGGCGCGCGCGCGGGGGCACGTCACGCGCGGCCCACGCATTGTGTCCATTAATTGTAGTGTTTTTAGGATAACTTTCGGAAGCTATTTCTCAACATTTTAGTACTGAGTGACTATAAAAGAAAAAAAACGTGTACTTTTTTTAACAGGGATCAATATATCAAAATTTGGCAGGAAGGTTTAATTGCACCCTGTATATGGGTCTACAAAATACAGGGTCTAACAAAACAAAATGACAATACTTCAGTAGCGCACAAAGAGTTATGCGACGTATAAATAATAATATGTTTATTGTTAATTAGAAACATCGATAGCGCGATGCAGGATTGCGCTAGTACCGGCACAAGCACTTATGTTCATCTTCTTCGTCGTTAACCATACTTCCATACTAATATTATAAATGCGAAAGTGTGTCTGTCTGTCTGTTACCTCTTCACGCCCAAACCGCTGAACCGATTTTGCTGAAATTTGGCTTGGAGATACTTTGAGACCCGGGAAAGGACATAGGATACTTTTTATCCCGGAAAATGTACGGTTCCCGAGCGATAAACGATTAAAGACGCAACGGAGTTGCGGGCGTCATCTAGTCTATACTTATTATAAAACAAAATCGTTTTTTTTTCCCTCATGTCCCTTTGTTCCCTTTAATCTTTAAAACTACGCAACGGATTTTGGTGATTCTTTCAGTGTGAGATAGCCCATTTATCGAGGAAGGTTATAGGCTATCTATCACGTTAAGACTAATAGGAGCGAAGAAATAGAGGAAAATGTGGAAAAAACGGGAAAATTATTTGAAAGGGCTAACTTGAACGCGCTAATCTCTGTAACTACTGGTCCGATTTGAAAAATTATTTCAGTGTTAGATAGCCCATTTATTGAGGAAGGCTATAGGCTATATTTTATCACGCTAAGACTAATAGGAGAATGTGGAAAAAACGGGGGAAATTATTTGAAAGGGCTTATCTCGCGAATTACTGGAGTAATTTTTATGTTATTTGGCACAGATACGAAGTAGACCACGTGAAGGATCATAGGCTATCGATTTTAATCATTTTTTTCAGTGGCTATATATTTTATACCCGTGCGACGCCGGGGCGGGTCGCTAGTATCTGATAAACCGATTCTGCCATTTAATCCAAACTTAATGCAGCTTCGTTCTTTGTACGATTTAGCCTTTTTTCAATCTTTATGAATTATGGCTTACATTTATATGAAAGGATTAAATAGATTTCGTCGTTCTGACTGTACAAAACACTAATGAGTTTTGAAATGCAATTTACCTTACAATACCTTTGTATGTTTGTTTCAATAAACTTATTGAATTTATAATTGCAATCAAAATATGTGTAAATTTAATCTACACTTTTTTATGAAATAAGGGGGCAAACGAGCAAACGGGTCACCTGATGGAAAGCAACTTCCGTCGCCCATGGACACTCGCAGCATCAGAAGAGCTGCAGGTGCGTTGCCGGCCTTTTAAGAGGGAATAGGGTAATAGGGGAGGGTGGGAATGGGAAGGGGAATAGTGGAGGGTAGGGAAGGGAATAGGGTAGGGATTGGGCCTCCGGTAAACTCACTCATTCGGCGAAACACAGCGCAAGCGCTGTTTCACGGCGGTTTTCTGTGAGAACGTGGTATTTCTCCGGTCGAGCCGGCCCATTCGTGCCGAAGCATGGCTCTCCCACGTATAGATAGAGACGAACTTTATACTAATATTGCGACGAGGTAATGCTTAGGCATCCATTACAAGGTCATGCAAGCGTCAGTCAATTCCGTCAGTCATGAATTATGTTTGACTGATGGTGAGTGGTGACTGATGGACTGACGAATGGTATTAGACGGTCACTCAATTCTCTTCAGTTTTATGTCAGTCAAAGCCAAAATTTTCAAAGGTATACGTTTCTAATTTTTTTCTTATTTTGTCAGATGTGACAAAACTCACTCAAAATTCAATTCGTGATTGATGGTTGCATGAAGCAAAAATCAAAATATCCAGATTTTCATCAATCAGCTTCATGCAACCGTCAGTCACGCTCTTACACGGTAGCCGGTAGGTTATCCATCAGTCACAGTCATGACTGTGGTAAAACTGACAGCAAAACCTACCGTCGTGGATGCCTTACTGACTTGGATCGAAACGATTTTAATGACATGTCGGAAAAAAAATTATATGAACAAAAAAGCATACACCATCTTTCCCAAATGCCAATATAATACCTAATAGTAGAGGACGGGAGGGCACTATTTAGTATTTGTGTATGTATATACTCGAGCGTCATGGAGACCTAGTAAGTAGGTTTTGTACATTAGGTAAAGCTGATGAAAAAATAATAAGAGCGTTTTTTTATTTTAGCGGTGGGTTTAGAAACTGCGGTCATTTTAAAAAAGAAAATATATTCAGAAAATTGCTTATTTAAGTAAATTATAAATATATTTTAGACAACAAGGACTAAATCATTTAGTTTAGAGCAAAATAAAATATCTGCGAAGCTTAGTTAAGAAAATATGAAGCTTAATTTTTTTTTATTTTAAAATGTCCCTTCATGCTTACCTAACCTTTGAATCGTCAGTGCTTTATATGGAATCTTCTTTGGGGTATACTTAACATCCCCTATCTTAATATGACAGATCCGACGACATTTCAATATTAAAAAAAAATCCCACCACGTGAGAAATTTGATATCTATACCATGATAACTAGACACATGTCGGAAGCCTATACAAGCTTAACCTGACGCGCTCGAGCTACTCCCGAAATCCCCTCTTCCCCTCGCCAACTATAAAAAAAATATATCCACAGCCGAACATATTATAACCTCCTCCTTTTTGGAAGTCGGTTGAAAATAGTTCCAAATTCCAAACAACCACGGAGTTGAGCCACTCATTTTGCCAAGATTTTCTTGATCAACGTCGATTGTATATTTTATCGACAGCTTCACAATCATGGTGTTAATCATCCATCCATCATGACCTAATGTAGATAGATGCTTCATAATACGCGTCTATGATGAAAAATAATTACTGTCAGAGTCTTAATTAAAATTAAAACTCTGTCATCATTAGAGCAAGATCATTCAACGCGCCTTTAAATGAACGCGAAGGACCAAAATGTTAAAACTAATGGGCAAACCTGTAACTCTTTACAAGTTATTTTGTAAAGACTCGCGTCGTGTTACATTCGCCATCTTGTGATGAATGGCCACATTTTGCCATCTTGTAATGAATGGTGATGCGAAGTTTTTAGGTTATGTTTTTAGGCTTACATGGAATGTTGATAAGTTTTGCAGAAACTACATTTTTTCTAAAAAAATATATTTTATAGATATAGGGCACTAGATATAAAATATAATTAGATATCTTGGCTTTAGCCATTTATGTTATTAACAAGTATTTAAAAGAACTTTAACCAAAACAAACTTTTTAAACTCTCCCAAAAAGGAAAGTGCTTACATATCTTGATCTTATCTAAAGACAAGGTAAGAGGACGTGGTTATCTACAGAATAATAAATATTTAAATACTTCACAGCACACATAACATAGTAGGTAGATACCAAATGTTGCCTACTTAGTTCGATTAGAAATTTGTATAAAGCACAGTAAGGCATTTCACTGCAAAAAAAATACCCTTACCTTTCTGTAGAATACTGTACATATCAAATTTTATTCAAATATTCATTGTTATTCGTATTTGGTTTCAGATGGGTACAATGACAAGAACTTAGAGGCCGAGGAAACGACTGTACACGCTTCTGGATGGTCTACGCAAAAGGTAAGACAGAAAAATATCTATCAATTTTTAAAAGGGGCATGTTAGGTAAAACCAAAATCTGAAATGAGATGCTGTTTTCATCAAAATCGAGCTCACAACAACTTTTAATATTTATCTTTAAAAGTAGGATTTCCTCTTTATACGGAAAATCTTCAAATCTGTACCGATCGATCTATAAAATTTGAATTTTTACTCTTGCTATGTCTTCTAATATCTTCATACCGGCTGTCTAAAGCCAGATATGTTTTATTTATTTATTTCATTTATTTATTTAGGACCAAAAACAGTTTTGCATGAATTACAACATTAGGTTTGGACATTTAAAAATACAAGTTACATGCAACAACTAACTACAATTGGTCACAGCATGCAATTAACATAATATTATGCATCCCGACCGCAACCGTGGCCGGCCAAGAAAGAGATGGCGCGATAAGCTGGAGGCATACCAGCCGGGCTGGCCAACGGTGGCGCAGGAGCGAGATTAATGGAAGACCCTGGGGGAGGCCTTTGCCCAGCAGTGGGACAGCATAGGCTAATTAACATATACAGGGTCTAACAATTTTGTTACACCCTGTATATATTTATAATATTTTAAAAAATACCATACATTTTTTTCGTTAATTCGACGTCGTATACCACCTGCTTTGTCATTAGTGTGGTGGATCGATGGCCGATTTCCTGTTGACCTGATTCCCACCTGTCATGGGTGATGCGGTCGTTTACTTCCTCACCTGTACTTAACGCTTACAGGGTGTTACTAAACAAAGTGACAATATGGAATGAAATGATAATGAAAAAGAAATAAAAATAAAATGAAGAGAAAATGAAATTAAAGTGGAATGAAAATTAAAATGAAATGAAAATTAAATGAAAATGAAATGAGAACGAAAATGAAATGAGAATGAAATGAAAATGAAAATAAAATGAGAATGAAATGAAATGAAAATGTGTATGTCTCTTGTATAGAGTTCACTGTGAAAGTAGGAGCGCTGCAAGAAGAACTCATTTTTATAGTAAGGGAAAATCATTGACGCTAGGGCGCTTGCCCATACAAATCACAAAAATTTGCTCTTTTAGCACTGCTATTTTCGCAGTAAATTCGATACAACTTTTCGCCATCGTTCCACGCGAAAAATATACCACCGTCATTCGTGGCAGTCTTCCACCGTGCGTTTTCGCGTAACTTTCTGCCGCGCACTGTAAAACTCTGGAACGAACTGTCACCAGCAGTATTTCCGGACCAATACGACCTGCAAACCTTCAAGACGAGAACGTATTCCCTCTTAAAAGGCCTTAGGCTCTTAAAAGGCTCTTAAAAAAATTATACACACACCGGCATATTTAGCGGAACATAAAAAAAAGGTTTGATATAAGTATCATATAAGGTTGCTGGCTGGTTTATACGTCATTTAATTAAAAAAAAAAAATTTCAAATTAGGAAAACAATTGAACATCACATTTTATGCAATTGTTTCCATTTTATTCGAATATATCTTATGTAGAGCGAACTTCGAGTATTTCTCTCTTCTGAATTTTATTTAAATTTTTCATTCAAATATTGTTTTTTTGTAAAAAAAAATTAATCTTGTATCTTTTTGGAGTTGAGGACTGAATTATGCCTGACTTAGCCCCAACGGAGATTGCCAGGGCACTCGAAATGCGAAGATTTGGTCTAACATACAGATTAATAGCCAGACATCTTCGTCGATCGATTTCAACAGTCCATCGCAGTGTCAAACGATTCAGGGAGACTGGCACTTATGTGAGAAGAGCAGGACAAGGCAGAAAAAGACGCACTTCGAGTAGGGATGATCGTTTCATTCGGCTTCGTGTACGTAGGAACCCCCGTTTGACGGCCGTCCAAGCCCGACATGAGTTAGAAGCAGTGCGGGGAGTAACCGTAAGTGAGCGTACGGTACGAAGAAGGTTCGAAGAAGCTGATTTGGGTCCATTTGTGCCCGCCAAGGCTCCAAGCTCGAGGTAAATCATCGTAGAAACAGGTTAACGTTTGCTCAGGAACATCGACTTTGGAATGCGGACCAATGGAGTAAGGTATTGTTTGAGGCCTGTATTCACTTTGATTAGTGCAAGTGCAAGTGACTAGTAATTGAGGCAGTGGAGTGCAGGTGTGTAGTGCAAGTAGTGTCCAATTCTTGTTTAGTGGCTCTTTAGTAATTTAATTTAGTAAATTCAGTAGTAGCTGTCAACACGAGCGTCTTAGTTTCAAAAATAAAACTGCCATTTTGACATGTCCTTCATTTTTAATATTGGTATTATTAAAAACGAGCTTTTGCCCGTGGCTTCGCTCGCGTTAAGAAGTATTGTTATATACAAACTTTGATACCCTATTTTCACCCCTTGGAGGTAGAATTGATCAAAATCCTTTCTTAGCGGATGCCTACATCATAACATCTACCTGCATGCCAAATTTCAGCCCGATCGGTCCAGTGGTTTGGGCTGTGCGTTGATAGATCAACATGTCAGTCAGTCACCTTTGAGTTTTATATATAAAGACCACGAAGTATTTTTATATGTCCTTTCCCAGGACTCAAAGTATCTCCATGCCAAATTTCAGCAAAATCGGTTCTGACTTCTGAGGTATAAACGTGAAGAGGTAACAGACACACCTTCGCATTTATAATATTATTAGTATATTAGTAAGTAATAAGTATGGATTAGTATGGAAGTAATTGAAAGGGTGTCCTTTTGTACTTTTAATAGGTATATTATTTAATAATGATATACTATATCTATGGACGCTTCACACGGCACACCACGTCAGTATGTAAAGTCCCATGTCTGTCCCATAAAGTTAATATACCTAGCGGAATAATAGTAACAATCTCGAGCTGTCAAACGAAACCAAAATTGGTTTTCATCTGTCAAGCACTTGCACTCGCAAAAAATAGAACACGCTTTTAATCACGTTACTACGCAGCCGACTAGTCACTTGCACTAATCAGTCGCTGTCCACACTTACTTTCTACTAATCACTCATCACCTGTACTAGTCACCTGCACTTAATCACTAATCAAAGTGAATACAGAACTAATCACGTTACTACGCAGCCGGCTAATCACTTGCACTAAACAGTCGCTGTCCACACTTACTTTTTCCTAATAACTAATCACTTGCCCTAATCACTTGCACTTATTACTAATGAAAGTGAATACGGGCCATAAGTGATGAGTGCAGAATTCTCTTAAATCAAATTGACGGCAGGCAAAGAATATACAGACGCAAAGGAGAACGTTCGTTACATTCAAACAAATTTTGAAACTACAGTTGCATACGGTGGTGGATCAATAATGGTTTGGGCGGGCATTTGTTTGGGAGCTCGCACAGACTTGGTAGTGATTGACAGAGGGAGTCTGACTGCGGACCGCTATATCAGAGAAGTTTTAGAAGAAAATGTCGTACCGTTTGCCCCATATATCGGTGACGATTTTGTTTTAATGCAGGATAATGCTCGGCCGCATACCGCTCGGGCAACTCAAGCTTATCTTAATGATATGAATATCACTGTTATAGAGTGGCCGGCAAGATCACCGGATATGAACCCAATAGAGCACGTTTGGGACTTGCTGAAAAGAAAAGTTAAGTCAAGAATTCCAGCTCCTGCCAACGTGGGTGAACTGCGAATCGCCGTAGTTGAGGAATGGCGGAGACTATCCCAGGGGACCATCGATAACATAATTCTCAGTATGCCTAGACGGTTAGAAACTTTAATAAGAGCACGTGGAGGAAATACGCGATATTAATCACCATTTTTTAAATTTAATTAATTGTTATTTTAATAATAATTTTCACTTTTCCCGGTTACATGAAAAGTTCAAAAATGTACCATTTTTCACAAATAGCCTTTACTCGCAAATTTTGTTCATAATGTGATGTAATTTTAAGTAAAACAAATGAAATTTTAAATAACAAAAGAAGTGTAGTAAGTAGATTTTAAAATAAAACCATATTTTTTTTAAATTATGGACCTTTTTTTGTGTTCCGCTAAATATGCCGGTGTGTATAGTACATATTGTATCCCAAAGAGTTTCACTGTGGAAGTAGTAGGTAAGGCCTTAAGCCTTAAGCCTTAAGCACTTAAAAGTATTACTTGCGACTTCTATGTTTCTATGAGAATAACTGCAATGCACCGTCATGACTTTACACACACATTAATTACTCTAAAAGAGTAACTCTTTCTGCGCTGCTACTTTCACAGTGAATTTTTTAGTATAAAAAAAAGGTATAAGGAACACAGTAAATTATTATAGCTTTGCTTTGTTACACCCCGTATATTGGGGTCACACTAGGAGTAATGTCGATTGTTATCTGTCGATTTGTAAAGGAATATAACGTGGGTCATAACATTATTCTTAAGAACCATAAATAACCGATATGAACCAGGTCATAGGAGGGGATCGAAACAATCCATCGCATTTGTTACTCTAGTATTGTCTATTGTAAAAAGTTAGTTTTTCAAACACATTATTATGTCGGTGGCAAAGAAAAACGATGTTTAAGCTAGAGTTGCACTGTCTAGTCTGTACTTGGTTTAATTATTAGCTCTTAGGAAGAATTCACACTGTGACAACGTTCGCGCATTTTTTTTAACTTTCGTTAAAAACGAACATTCTTTAAAGGCAAAAGTTTCTTCGCAAAAGTTTGAATTTCGATAATCGCAATGAAGCGTGTTCAATTTTGTATCGCTATACAGGCTGTTTCAACTTTCAAATAAGGTATAGCAAGCCGAAAAGGGGTGACTCAGAGAGCCATTCTGAACAGCTTTTGTTCTATGACTTTTGAAAATTCGCGAAAAAAACAAATTGATTCTCCATAGAAACATTGTTGGTTACGCGACTTTTTACTATGGAAAAGCAACAAGAGGGTGACCCTTTCGGCTTACTATACCTTATTTGAAACAACCTGTATAAAGCCGGCCGCATACACACGTTTTCCGAACTCGTTTTCCGTATTCGGAAATACGAATGCTTGGAAACAGTAAAAATAGAATTGCCGCACACGTTCGTTTGTCTCCGTACGGAACGAATTCCGCACGTACGGTTCAAGTGCAAGCCGGCACGTACGCGCGTGAAAAAAACTAATTCGGAAATTCAATACGGAAAACGTGCGTTTGCTAAAATCCTTAAAAAGCTGCGTCGCTCGCGTCGCGTTGCATTTATGGCCCTATATAACTGGCCCTAACTTCATTATTTGAAACGTCAACAACAGTCTACAAATTAAGCCAGCACTGAGCACATGCTCTACAAAAAGTTTTGTCGTTATAGTTCAGAGTGTAGACGACTCAAGTACAGTAAAGTAATATATTATATCTCATTAGTCATTACAATATACAATGAGTAGCTAGAAGTCAAGTTTAATACAAAATCTCTGTCACCGTCATATTGTAAGAACCGCCAGATTGTAATCTAAGATATTATTAACAGTTTTTCGGTGGTTTTAAATTGATTTTGTGTTTAAAATAACTTTGACTGTATGAAAATTAGATGCCTAACATGGAATATAAAATTTAGATATATTTAAAGTGCAGTTTGAATTACAAATTACTAATTAGTGAATATTAATAACCAAACATAGTCATAACATAATTTAAATATTTAACCTTTTTTCCATTTTAATTTATTTAAGGTGGTTCGTTTCCCATACAAAAAAACAATCGACATTAATTAGCTAATTTCATACTATTACTACATAAATTTATATCATTTTTATTGATTTTTTTATAAAAAGTGACATAAGCCACAAATGTCACTTTTTATAAAAAAAAAAACAATAAAATGTGACTTCTGAGTGAAATAAAGTATTTTAAATATATTTCGCCGGAATGGTATTGCAAAATAAATAGCATGTGCATATAAATTTATGTAGTATGAAATTAGCTAATTATTAATGTCGATTGTTTTTTTTTTTTTGTATGGGAAACGAACCACCTTAAGATCCACGATCCTGCAGGCAGTCCAAGACTAGTGCTGTTTTTTTTTTCACGATCGATAATTTAGGAATATTACAATCCTACGGTTTTTACGATTTGACGGCGACATAACACATAGTGGGCAGTGGCGCTGACAGTGGCCATATAATATCAAGTTTTTCGAACTCCTCCGTTCGAAATAAACTCATGTTGAGCGTTCGAATCTCGCATGGGAATGTAAAAAGAAGGATTTAACTTTTCAGCTTTATAGCGTAGCTCTCGGCTAGCCTACATGATATTTTCGAAAATAGTGGCAGTACATATAGGCGGAAAATAAGTATCCCACCAAAACATGAAAATATGTAAAAGGAGCCAAGCAAAATATTGCATAGCTATTCAATACTTCTGTCGTAAAAATTTTTCAGATCACATTCAAGCCAAACCTTCAACTTATTTTCTAATTTAAATGAACATTCAGTAAATGTATCAATAGATTTCTTTATTTTATAATTATTATAGGGGCTTGGCAATAAGCACTAGAGAAATAAATAATCAGCTACTAATTGGATTTATTGGGTACCATCGGCCACATACGTCGTTACATAATATTAAAACACTTTACGCTTGCCGTCTGTGTAAGTATGAACTCCTCCCAATATGCAGTTTTATATTTGTTTCTATTGTGCTTATTGCCAAGCCACTATAATAATTATAAAATAAAGAAATCTATTGATACATTTATTGAATGTTGATTTAAATTATAAAATAAGTTGAAGGCTTGGCTTGAATGTGATCTGAAAACTTTTTACGACAGAAGTATTGAATAGCTATGCAATATTTTGCTTGGCTCCTTTTACATATTTTCATGTTTTGGTGGGATATCATTTCTTTTTTGAAGGTTTTTTTTTACTTTTCTTTTCAGGACACGTTATAACTTTTCCCATTTTGCACCCATTCCCTATCTCCTTTACATTTTTTCTTTCAGGCTTCGTTAGTTCTATAGGTGGACAACGTAACGTAAATACTTCTGAGTCGATTATTATATTCATATTATATAAATGACTCTTAAGAGCCCGTCCTCTCTTTTCTACTGCTCTCTTCACACTCACGCCCGTCTTTCATATGCCAGGTGAAAAAGGACGATCGCCAAGTTAGCGGGTAGATAGAGGTTTTCTGTTTTTAAAGGGTTTTTTTATATTGAAGTGGTAAAAAGTAATTCCAACATTGTATAGACGACTTTCTCAACAGTATATTGTATTTTTTTCATACCGTTAAGACGTCAATACAATCCATAAAAAGGTCATATTCTAAACCTTTTACAGCAAAAATCACAAAACTGTCGCGGGTTTGAGTTGGATTATTTAAAGATACTTAAAAAAAAACTAGCTCCAACACTTTATTATAATTGAAATGATCTTACATGTTGTGCATTAAAACTTATAGAAATACTGTATTTTAACTGTTAAATCACGTCTGTTAAATGAACGAAATCGGAAAAATTTCGTATACGGACTCTTAAGCTAATACTTGAATGTGGTCATTTTTATCTTTACCGTTGAATACATAGCAGCACTGGCCACTGTTGTAAGCGTCTCGACGTTCCTCGCAGGAAAGGAGCACACCTTATTTCATATGATAACTTAAAACTCCACTAATAATTGTATCGAGCAAGTAAGGAGTGTATATCGCAGTACTGATTAGTGATTTATATTTAAATGGAATTCAATTATTGTTTCATTATTAACGTTGTTAATATTATTTTTTATTTAATTAATACCATTTCATTAAGTTCATAACTAATTTAAACCCTTTTGTACGTCAAACAAATATTATGCAGTCGAAACTCATACTGTTCTTGCAAAGTTACAAACATAAAAATCTTTTTTATTTAATAAATTATTATATTAAATTACCTATTAAGTATATTATTTTTCAATTTCAGTTTTTAGGTTTCCCTGCCCAAAGGCTGAAAACGGGCCCCAGTTATTAATAAGTCTTCGCTGTCTGTCCGTCGTATTATAGACGCAAGTATGTCACTAGGCTGGATCTCGAGAACCGCAATAGCTAGATAGTTGCGATTTTCACAAATTATGTATTTCTGATGTCGTTATAAAAGCTAATAGTCCAATCAAAATAAAATAAAATATTAAAGGGGGCCTCAAACAACAAACACGATTTTTTCCCATTTTTTGCTCTATATCCATAATGGTAACACTAAGGTTTTTGAAAATTTCAGAAAACGCTCATTTGTATGTTAACTTTAATAATTATTAATAAAAATTAAATAAACTTACTATTTAAGGGGGGCACCCATACAAATTTACGGTACGGAACCCTATGTACGCCAGTCCGACTCGCACTTGGCCGGTTTCATAATTTTTCCTTTCATTGTGAATAAAGACCTATCCGAGTACCAAATTTCAAGGTTCTAAGTCTGCTAGAAGTATCTTAGAATTTTGATGATCTATATGTCAGTGAGTGACAAAATGTAGTAACTTTGACCATCCATAACTCCTAAACTATTTATTGAAATTTCATGTAATTTGGAGGTTAAGCTAGTTTTAATACTTGCTCCTAGTGACCGAAAATTTAAATCCCTAGCTTTGTTAACATCGAAGATAAAGGGGGTGTGAAATAGCCGCGAACCGCTTCGAGAAAAGTATGGTACGGCCGTGCCTTTGCTAAAAAGCTTGGCTGGGGCACTGCCGTGCCCCCAGATATTAGTTTTCATAAACTAGTTTGTGAACTAAAGGCCCCTCATGACGTTGGAATACAATGGATAACTATGATTGTTACCATGATTGCTAAATTGTCTACAGTGTGTATAGTCGACGTCGATGATGTGCAATCACAGACGAATATCCGTGTTCGATGTGATAAAAAAGCTTTGGAAGCTCAGGCAATAATGCGTCCAATTAAAATTTTGCGTCTATAATACGAAGAAATATTTGGATAAATATTTTTTTAACATCATCCAAATAAAATGAAAAAAAAGTGCTCAGAAAATAAGCACTATAGGATATAAAGAATGACCCAAATAACGCAGGACACAACAAACAAGTAAAAAGCTTTAAAGTTTTTGTCCGTCCGGTCTGGTCCGTCCTGTCCGGTAATCCGATCATATCCTGTACGGACTGGAGTGATTAAAACTGAACTTTCCGAACACCCCCTAACTATGTCCGGAGTAAAAAGAAGTCAGATTTAGTGTAGCGTTGACGTGTCGTGTGCGAGCGGAGATTCGGCTTCGGCTTTGACTCTCGCGTATAATTATGATCGGCCAAATCTTCGAATTCGGCTCGAAATCGTGGCAGAACTGTAACTGTTGAAAATATATGCGTAAGTATATTTTCTAAATACATAAGTATGTATTTTAATACTTCGATCGTGGATTCTTGGAAATCTATTGTTATTCTATTGTGTGTCGCTCACCGGTGAGCTTATGGGGCTTGATGAGTTAAACCAGATGATGCCTGACATAATATTTTTAAAGAAGTGATACATTTTCCAGATATTTATGTAAACGTCACTTGTAATCCTTGTATTTTTTTAATTAAAGTAATTATAAAAAAATGAATGTACAGCGAAACTGAAGTAATGTCTCTGAATTTAAGCTTTATCTTTGACCGAAGAATACAATGATATGCAATTAATTGGGCCGATCTTGAGTAAAACATCTTAGGGAATTTATCGGCTTCGACTTGGCCAAATATTGAGGTGATGTAATAAACGGAGGTCCAATCCCCTACCCTATTCCCGTCCCTTCCCTCCTCTATTCCATTCCCTTCCCTTCCCTACCCTCCCCTATTGCCCTATTCCCTCTTAAAAGGCCGGCAACGGACCTGCAGCTCTTCTGATGCTGCGAGTGTCCATGGGCGACGGAAGTTGCTTTCCATCAGGTGACCCGTTTGCTCGTTTGCCCCCTTATTTCATAAAAAAACGGCTTCGGCTTCGGCCTAGAATTGTCCATCGGACTCTATCGAATATTGTGATGAGAGTATGTTGTAGAATGTAGAGTTCTATGTTTAATCTCTATCTAGTTACTAACAGCTGGTGTTAAGGTAGTTTAACCCGACTACGGTTAAGCCAAAAGATTAATGACTTTGTAGGTCTCATATATACCTATTTGTTCTATCATAGTGACTAAATAGATTTCATTTTTGTTTTAACTTTTCACTATTTGCCTTAAATCGGGTTATAACTTTTTTTTATTATTATGATTCAAATATAATATTATGTACCTATGTCTAAGTGCAGCCGTTAGTGCGACCGCACATCGGAGACACGACTGTAGTTAGACAGTCTTGTTTCACATAGACAAGTCAGTCTTACGACACAATTAAAACAGTTGTGTCTATCATGTGGCGCACACCAAGTCAAAACTGTCTTGACTACGATGACGCAACGCATACAATTGTATAATATTAAACAGTAGAGAACGCCCGGACAGAGTAGACAGAATTATTATAGAGTATGCCGACTTAGAAGTTAGAAATTTTTAAACTTGACGTATATGATGAAAATCGCTACGGTTGTTAACTTGTCACTACGAACTTAAAACTATGACATATTACAGGCATTAGGGTTTCCTATTACTGTATTTCTCTGGGATGTTAAACATGTTAAACACGTTAAAAACGGGTTGTGAAACACGTCAATTTGAAATAATTTATATTTTAAACAACTTAGGTATTTCAAATAACAAGTTGTATATTAATAAAATTAAAACCGAGTGCATTTTGCGTCTATTGCGAGCAGTTCTGAAATATTTTATAGATATAGATAGAAAAGTTCTCATTCGGATAAAAATAACTTCAAAAATAAACGGGAAAGACTCGACGGGAAAGATAGTACTTGGATCGCTGGACGTGTTTCTCTTTTTGGTCGTATTATTGTTTATGTTTTGGCACATATTATTGTGATTAAAATTGTCAGAATCTAATTTTGAAATCTACAAGTATTTAAAATTAAATTATATCAGCCAGCGCGAGGCACATTCCATTCATAATCTTAGTGAAACCCGACGAATTTTACATAATATATTGAAACCTGTCCGTCTCTTTGCAGTCGAAGTCCAGAGCTCGGAACCGGTACTATTTTAACCAGGTTAAAACGCTATATAACCAGGTTTTCGGATAAGTGCTCGTTCAGAGCGAAATAGAGATGCGAGCGGTATTGCTTCTTAAATTACCTGGTTAAATTCTCGGGGAAAGTAACTAGTGGAGTGATATCTTCTATCCCTTTCTAGTGCACCATCTAATAGCCAATAGCCCATAACTTGTTTATGTGTGGACAATGGGTATCGAAATGAAAACGCTCTTTTGGAAATGTATGGCGTTTCTAACGAACAAGATCGCGAAGATTAACCAGGTTTCCGAGCCGTGAGTCGAACTACTGGTAGTTATGTCTATTGTGGCTAGACAGTTTTGTCGTAGATGTGCGCGCTCGCATACACTTCAAAGGGAAGCCGACTGTCGTTAGTCAGACTTGTCGCGGGGCGCATTAGACAACTTTGTCTAATAGACGTTTTGTCTCAAATGTGAGCATTTAGTGCATTTTATTATGCGATAGTCTGTCTTAAGACAGTCGTGTCTCAGGTATGCGGTAGCTCTTAGTCTTTAGTAAAGTTGTTTACTCTTTCTGCTTAAAATCTGTTTTTTCGTAGAATATGACTAAAATAAAAATCTGATCAAAATTCATCCAAGACTTTTAGGTAAAAAGTAAGCTCTTTGTATCCTGTTTATCTTCAACACTTTGTTTTAAAAAAATACGTGATTTGAATTTTTACATCGATTGAAATATTATTCCGAAGCACATTTCCGTTAGGTTAACGTTAGTCGTAAATTTCTCATGTCTGTTTGATGTTTTAACAAACAGTATTACGGAATCCCATCATGGGTGCCCCGGGTTGGGTATCCCGGGGGTATGTGGGACTCCTACTCACTAAAACCACCTGCGGTTCGCCTTCAGCCGTAAAACGGAGGGATGTCCCGGATCTAACAAACACGAGACTCCCTCCACGACAGGCCGGTCTACCTCGGGACCGGACTTCCACCAAAAGTAAGGGAACGCTTAGGCAAACTAAAGCATTCCCCTCGGCGCCGGGACTGGCTAAGCCGGGGAGGTTCCCATCCTCTCCCCGAGCCCCGTTAGACGAGAGTTAGGAGTTTCGCATAGCGTCGCCTCCGCACTCCCGTCCTACGCCGGCGGAGCGGCAGAGAGGTGGGATCGTTCTCTCTGTCCCGCTCCGTGGCCTCTTTCTGTGATATAAAAAAAAATTTAATCCAGTACTATTTAATCCAGAATTAAAACAGATGTGGTTTCACATAAAATATCAAACGATAAATAACAATACGACCTACAAACCTTCAAGAAGAGAGCGTATTCCCTCTTAAAAGGCCGGCAAGGCAGCTCTTCTGATGTTGCGAGTGTCCATGGGCGATGGTAGTTTGCTTTCCATCAGGTGAGTCGTTTGCTCGTTTGCAATTTTATAAAAAAGTTTGATTTGAATAGCAATTTACTGACTCCCATATCGTGTCTACCTCTATTCTCAAGCTTTCAATTTGTCGGTTTCTTTCGATTCAATCTAAGATCTGCAGTAGTAAGTCCGATGTTATTGTGAGATGTGACGCACGGGTAGGTTTCAATCTTGGCTGGAAAAGGCTGGGGAACTAGTTTGTGCCAACCTTGATTGCTTCTAGTATAGCCACAGAATACATATTAGTTACCTACACCAGACACCTACAGCAAAAGACGGGGTATGAACTTCAAATTGTTCTTGTCACATCACTCATACTGCACACATATTGACTTACAAGGTTTTTTGGCAAGTGGCAAAAATCTGCTGGAAAAGGCTGGGGAACTAGTTTGTGCCAACCCTGATTGCTTCTAGTTTTTACTATAGTTTAGACCGGTAGACGAGGTATGAAGTTTACAAATTTCATATTGTCATTGTTCGCACATATTGCCGTAAACTTACAAGGTTTTTTGGCAAGTGGCAAAAATCTGCTAGGAAAGGCTGGGGAACTAGTTTGTGCTAACCATGATTGCTTCTAGTTTATACTATAGTTTAGACCGAAAGACGAGGTGCGAAGTTTACGAGCTTCATATATTATTGTCATTGTTCGCAAATATTGGCGTAAACTTACAAGGTTTTTTGGCCAACCCTGATTGCTTCTAGTTTCTACTATAGTTTAGACCGGGAGATGAGGCAATAACTTCATGTTGCCACATAGTCGTAGGTTATACGTTCAGTTTGTCATCAATCTGGCGTCAGTCTGAGACTGACGCCAGACTGATGGCGTATGGTACGTCAGTCATACTTTGAATTATTCTCTAACTTATAATTGGTACCCTAGTTACTTAGAGTTTAGTACGTCACTCGTCAGCCAATGATAGGTCAGTGCTGTCGCTACGCATACGTGGCCCAACACAAGACGTTTACAAATATTATACCTCTATGATGCTCTATATCACCCTTATGAGAAAGATATAAGGATCATTTTAGTAGAAACTCCAGGGTAATATAACTATGAATTATAGATGTTATATTATGCACGAAGATCGATCTATACGACTTAATAAATAAGGCAATACACTTTTTACAGGTCATATCGATAAAAATGTATGGTCGGGGGTACGAGGCTTATCAAAAATTTTATAATATTATGACGTTTCATTTATTTTCATAGGAAGTTTAATGTGGTACGCATTTGAACTAATGTATTGTCTATACATATTATAAAACAAAGTCGTTTTTTTTCCCTCATGTCCCTTTGTTCCCTTTTATCTTTAAAACTACGCAACGGATTTTGATGATTCTTTCAGTGTTAGATAGCTCATTTATCGAGGAAGGTTATAGGCTATATTTTATCACGCTAAGACTAATAGGAGCGAAGAAATAGAGGAAAATGTGAATTATTTGAAAGGGCTTATCTCGCGAACTACTGGAGCAATTTTTATGTTATTTGGCACAGATAAGAAGTAGACCACGTGAAGGATCATAAGCTATCGATTTTAATCATTTTTCAGTGGCTATATATTTTATACCTGTGCGACGCCGGGGCCGGTCGCTAGTTTGTATATAATTTCAGGATAATTTTCCGATATAGTCAAGTTCAAATTTCAGAAAATTAATTAATCAAAGGATTTTTTTATTAATTAACAAACCAACTGCAGTACGTCACACCATTTTAATTGTCATGATTTATATTACATCCCATTTAGCCATGAATCGGCCCATTGTTTTTTTTTCACATTTTGACAGTTTTTAACATTTTCACGTCTTGTAGTTACATTATAACCTGACGGAATTTACTAAAGGCTGTAGCAATTTCGGATGGTTTAATCAGTTCAATATTTTACATTTTTATTCCTGACAGAGTTTTGTATAATTTTTTTTACTATAATATGATCTCACAAGTTAAATTATTATAATATGACGGAATTTACAATTTTACGGAATGAGATGACCAATGGAATCGCAATACAATTATTCGAGCGCGTTGTTCGGTAATATAACCGGCTTATGCGCTCGAAGACGGTTTTACATTGATTGAAAAATGTTTTTACTGCTCAATAAAGCGCCAGGATACGAGCGATGGCTTCTGAAATGGATTTGATTGCATCCACATTAAGGCCGACTTGCGCCAATCCGAGTTAACTCTGTGTTAAACGAACGAGAGAACTAATTATTTAACCTAGGATAAACTTTAACCCAAAAGAGTAGGGGGTTTTACGATTTTCGCAACTTTTCTTTAAGCGGGGAGTGGTTTTGGCGGATGCCAGGCCACGCCTGAGTAGTCAGACATACCCTGAACGATGTCCCAAATCCGCTGGCGGTGTGGGTAAAAAAGGGCGAGAAAAATAATTATTTAACTCAGGGTTGACTTTAACTCGCGAGAAGAAACATAGAGAAATTTACCAAGAAAGTATGTCATGTTGTCCCTGAAATCTGTCAGTGTTTATGTTTATTGTCACTTTTATGTTTTAGTGTGGCCATGCTAAGCCTGCTGGAAAAACCTCGCGACTACCTCGCGACCTCGCGAAACACACACACATACTTACACTCGACAAATACACGCACACACACGCACACGAAGAGAGAAAGAGGCTCGACGAAATTCGACGTCCCTCTGTCGCAGACATGCAAGCCTAAAAATAGACAACAGTACAGTTATAAATAAAACTAATAAAAGTCTCGGACATTATTAAATAATGAATATTGCGTTAATATTTCACAAGCGGACTCGCCCGCACCGCGCCCATCCTGAAACGTAATACGGTAAGTGAAAATACCCTGTTTCGTTTTAACGAATGTGATGAGAAGTAACATTAATGATGGAGAACCCCGATTCTACTATCCATACTAATATTATAAATTCGAAAGTTTGTTTGTCTGTCTGCATGTCTGTCTGTCTGTTACCTCTTCATGCTCAAACCGCTAAACCGATTTTACTGAAAGGAAAGGACATATTTTGAGTTACAGGAAAGGATATAGGTAATACTTTTTATCGCGGAAAAATGTACGGTTCCCGCGCACAAATGAATGGCGCAACGGAGTTGCGGGCGTCGTCTAGTAGTATGTATAAAATTCTCAAGTTTGTTACGTTGAAGTTTCGTGCGTTGATTCGATTTTTCATCGGAATACCATAATAATACGTACTTTTTGGTGTTTGGTACTAAGGTTTTTTGACTAAAATATATCAGTCTCTATCTGCACTAGTAAAGTACTTGCGGTTTTGATTGACTAACATTGGAATATGAACCACTCAACAACGTTGTTAAAAGGTTAAGCCCTTTTTAAAAAAACGTCTTAGAAAATGGCATACAATATCGTACTAGTAACGAAGCTGCATTATATAGCAGAATTGGGGTAAAGTGAATATAAAATTAATTTGTAAAAGGGAGGATAAGTCCTCACACAGAATATTCTATGGCGGACCTACTAAAGTGTCAGACTGAGTCTACATAATGTATGTATAATTTTGGACAGAAATTAGAATTCTTTAATAAAGTTGTCGAATCTGCAGTTAATGCGATTATGTTATTTGATGCTGGTAAAAATCCATTAATACTGATATTATAAATGCGAAAGTGTGTCCGTCTGTCTGTTACCTCTTCATGCCCAAGCCGCTGAACCGATTTTGCTCGACATGGAGATACTTTGAATCCCGGAAAAGGACATAGTATACTTCTTGTCCCGGAAAAACTTACGGTTCCCGCGCAATAAAATTTTGGCGCAATGGACTTGCGGTCGTCATTTAGTAATTAGTATAAAACGAAAAATTTTTGATCCGATTCGTGAAATCGTTCAAATTGAAAAGTGATTGAATAATACAAGCGGGGTAATTGATTTTGCGCGCTGTTTCTTGTATGTGCCTCGACTGTATATTATGTATACTGATTGAAATATATATTATGTATATTGTATTGAAATATATTATCTTTATAAAAAAATTAAAAATTGTTAGTTTCTATAAAAATCGAGAACTGAAAAACCGATTTGGCTAATTTTAGTCCTTAAATATTCTTTTAACTCTAAAAAAAGGTTTATCAGGAGGAAAATGATAAAAAAGTTAACCGGGTCATCTAGTTTATATTAAAACAATAATTCTCACAGATATGGTTGCAGATACTATCACATAAATGTATCTAGACAACGAATATTGTATGACCGAATAGAGTTTGACAACCAACTAAAAGGCGCGGGCGCGGGCCGGGTACTATGCACAGAATACAAATTACTCACGGAGGTACTATGTGCGCTGCGTGTGCTTGTCGCACATGTCGAACGAGTGCCAGCCTATTGAAACTAGTCCGGTGACCGGCTACTTAGCACGTCACACGTGTTCACTTCGATTTTTTTAAATGTACTTATTGTTTAAAATTATCTGCAGGTTGCAGGTGATATTATAATATTTTGTAAGTGTAACTGTAATAAGATACGTACAATAATATACAGGTGTATTATTCTACGTATAGTACGCGTTTGCTTACTAGGTAACTAAAAAGAGTGAAATTATTATTTTTAACAAAAAATTAAAACCGACTTCCAAGGTAAAACAATAATAACATATTAAATAATTATTCCTATCTAATAGTGCCTTTTTCCGAATTCGCCTAAAACTCAACTATTTCTGTACTCAATCTTCATAATTTTGAAGTCGGTGCCAGTTCCAAAAGTTTCAAATATTCTGTCAGAGAACAGAAGATTCATCTGGTACCGACTTCAAAATTAGTAATTATTAGATAGGAATAATTATTTAATACTTTTTAGTTCATATTATAAGGATGTTATTATTGTTTTACCTTGGAAGTCGGTTTTAATTTTTTGTTAAAAATAATAATTGATAGCAGATTTTCAAAAAATATTCTTGACCATTGGATCAATTTTTATATTTGTATGTTTAACACACAGAATCAGCCGCTGTAAGAAGAAAAAAGGATGAAAATGTTTTATTCCAATTACCCCGGTATTGCTAGAGTCAATTCATTTTCTCACTTTTTGCCATCAGATTCTGGTAGACCTATACTTGACTGAAATTAAATGAAAATTTTGACCAAAGTCCCATATATTAATTCTGTGATACTCTTTATGAAATTGAAATTTAATCATCATCAAGATATTGTCTCTGAGTGCAGCTGTGATTGCATTTCGTGGAACCATTTTTTTGGCTCAGTTACTCTTCTAGAATCTTACAGTATTTATTATTCGTAGGTAGATTTCTACATGTTCCCAGTTCGTACAGCAGTCTTTCCCAAAGTGGGCGATGACGTCCCCCTGTGAGCGCTGAAGGTCTAAAGGGGGACGGTGAGGGAGCCAGAAAAAAATTGAGGGCGTTGTGTAGAGGCTTGAGGGTGATTTGTTTGATCTGGATGCATTTTAAATTGAAGCAATTGGGTCGCTTAAACATAATTTGTTCTCAATGTGGGCAGTAAACAAAATAAGTTTGAGAACCCCTGTTGTACAGTTTTCGCTGCATATGCCGCATTCCCTGGAGACCGGCGGCACATGACGCTCCATCTTTATGACGTTTAACGTCAACGTTAACCTCTTCGCTTTTATAGCCTCTTGGTACCTCCATTTATTTATTTAATGGCGGACGACATCTGAAGTTTTAAAATTTGAAATAATGGCCAGTGTATTCCAGTACCGTAACTAGAATAATTTAAAATTATTCCAGTAGTAATCCAGCTCTGGATTGGAATAATATTAACCCGCTATAAAAGTATAAATGTGTAATAATATACTATACTTACCGCCGTAGGTAGATAACTCAGAGATATTTAATTACGATTAACCATCAATTTAATGAAGAGTTTGACAATTTAATGGAAATGTGATTGGAGATCTGATAGAGCAAATAATACAAATGTGGACGCGCCGTTATGTGATCTTTGTGTGTTATGTGACTATTCCAATGAACCGGACAAAGACAAGACCTTGTATTAATATTCACTGTATTAAGGCGCTATATTGAAAGTAATTTTACCGCAGAGGGCAATTTTATACTTAATTTGTTTGACTATAAAGTCGTGAATACACTGCGGCCAGAAGCTATCGGCTCGCCCGGAAAACATGCGAAAAAACGTAATTATAATCATTTAAAAAATAACTAGGAGCATTTAAGCAAAATGCTTCTATACGATTTTGAGTTGCAAAGGTGTCTATCAATTAGACTAATTTCCTACAATACATCTATTTATCATACGTTTAAAAATAATCTTCAAATTTCGTATTTTTAAGAGGTCATTTCGAAAATTAAATGTATCGAGGCAAAAAACATTAATCGTGTTTCTAGTTCTTCCTAAACCTAGATAAGGCTATGAAGATATGTATATCTCATTACCAGATTTGTAACATTTCTAAGGGTCCTATAGTATTACGTCAAAAAAGACAGTTTTTTCAATATAGCGCCTTAATATTATTTATATTTTTGTTAGTAAGGCCCCTCTGGAACCGTCGTTTAAGTTAAGTTTATTTTAACTGTTATTAAGTTAAAATCAAGTTGTATAGAGCGCGAGGCGACATATAGACTTTGTATTTATTTTGTTGTGTATTTTATCTGTTTTCTGCTTCCCTGGTAGCACGATTCCTCATTAGTGCTGTTGACTTAGTAAATACAAGTATATTGGTCGTGTGAGAGTACACGTTTTGAACTCTTCAAGAAAATACTTTTAGTTTTATTTTATCAATATCTATACATATTATAAAACAAAGTCGCTTTTTTCCCTCACGTCCCTTTGTTCCCTTTAATCTTTAAAACTACACAACGGATTTTGATGATTCTTTCATTGTTAGATAGCCCATTTATCGAGGAAGGCTATAGGCTATATTTTATCACGCTAAGACTAACTAGCTATATGACCGAGCTTCGCTCGGTATTCAAAAAAATCAAAAATCACACATAAAATGACATTTTATGAAAATGATTCCTAGATCTCGATTTATCGCCCCCGAAACTAAATTTCCAAAAATATACTAAATTTCATGAAAATCGTTGGAGCCGATTCCGAGATTCCAAATATATATTTATATATATATACAAGAATTGCTCGTTTAAAGATATAAGATAGGAGCGAAGAAATAGAGGAAAATGTGGAAAAAACGGGGAAAATTATTTGAAAGGGCTAACTTGAACGCGCTAATCTCAGGAACTACTGGTCTGATTTGAAAAATTCTTGTGTTAGATAGCCCATTTATTGAGGGACGCTATAGGCTATATTTTATCACGCTAATACTAATAGGAAAATGTGGGAAAAACGGGGGAAATTATTTGAAAAGATTTATCTCGCGAACTACTGGAGCAATTTTTATGTTATTTGGCACGGTAGACCACGTGAAAGATAGATAGGCTATCGATTTTAATCATTTTTTCAGTGGCTATTTATATTTTATACCCGTGCGACGCCGGGGCGGGTCGCTACTCGCTAGTTATTATTATAAATGCGAAAGTGTGTACCTGTCTTTCAGTTACCTCTTTACGCCAAGCCGCTGAAGATTTTGCTGAAATTTGATATGGAGTTACTTTAGGTCCCGGGAAAGAACATAGGATACTTTTTACACCCGAAAAATGTATGGTCCCCCCGCGTTAAATGAATTTTGGCGCAATAGAGTCATCTAGTCTTCTTCATAAACATTTATGAAGAATTAAGAAACATAGAGCAATAGATAGTGTTGATGTAGTATTAGTTTGTATAACTTTGTAATAGTTTTATTCTTTTTACGATTTGAATGTCGTGTGATATGGCTTTGTTAAAATAAGATTTTATGAAATGTGAATTACCAACGTAGTTTCTATTTTATGTTCCTATAAAACTTATTTTAATATGGGATATTTTTCACTGTATACAGTTCTTTGCTTTCGGTCGCTAAACTAAATTCCCAAACCACGAAATCGTTTTGAGACTTAAACAATCGAACGAGAATGCCGCGTCCTACTCTAACAAACGTGAAACGACGTTGTTAGAGCAGGAGGCCTATTACAAAACGGTTTTGTAGTAGGCCTCCAGGCTCACTATCTTCGCATAGCCGAACAGGAGCAAAGGTCATTTGAGAACGTCTTATGTGTTAGTGCATGTTAAATTTAGATTTAAGTGTCTATCCAAAAAAAGTACAGCAAAATCGACCAATAACGTGTCCTATACGTGTCCAATGATATTCTACTTATACAGATCTGTTACGTTCATACTATTTTCCGGCTTAAATCTCTTCCGAACAATTTTCAAATTCAAAATTGGACTTTGACAGATAAGCGAAACAAAAGATACGAGATGCCATTTACATAAAAGAGGACCCAATTGGGTCGTATTTGAGTCTTCACAACGCGCGCGGTAGTATAACATATCTGCTTTGAGTTTTTTATATAATATCATTGTAGGTGTCCCTATGCGCGTACCCAACAAAAACACCCAAAAATCGGACACTGTGCCCTTTCCCTTCAATTTTTTCTGAAGGATCATAAAGGTGTACGCGGCGTACATGAAGGATTTCCTGTCAAACGTGGTACCATGTCCTTAATCTTGAAATCTTTGTGTCCCTAGTCCTGAACTCCTAACCCAATTCAAGTGATCAATACTGCACTGCACTTCTCAACTCGGCGTGCTCTGCATTACTCATGCCCTCCTGGTAGCTGCTACAAAACTCTCATACTTCATGCGCCCCTGGTAGCAATAATAGTACCATTGAATATTCATGGGGAGTCCTCCATTAATTTTCCATGTTTTAAGAAAACACTTTTCACTCGAAGTTCCAGCTCATTGTTATTGATGGGTTCCGTACATTGTCGTCGTGCTGTTAATATTATAGTGTAGTGCTGTTCAATCTTTTTTACGATGCGATCCGGTATGAAAATATATTTCGCGACGCTTTGCTTCTTTATGTACTAGCATGTACTAGTAAATGATGCTCGCAACTCCGTTGCGCCAAAATTCGTTAACCTTTTTAAACGCGTTATAAGTTAACCTTAAACATTTTTCCGGGGTAGTATCCTATGTCCTTTTCCGGTACTCAAAGTATTTCCATGCCAAATTTCAGCAAAATCAGTTCAACTGTTTGGGCGTGAAGAGGTAACAGACAGACGGACAGACAGACAGGCACACTATCACATTTATAATATTAGTATGGAAGTATGGATGTATTTTAATAGGTACATTATTATTAATAGATAAGTAAGTACATAAGTTTTTTAATTTTATTTCTATTGTTTTTATTGTATCTACTGAAATAGTTCTTTCAATCTCTGGCGACCCTACAGAAATTTTGCGACCCGCCAGATTGGAAAACACTGTATAGCGGAAAGCTATTGTTGGATACAATGTAGATCCTTGCGTAATTGAAATTATACATTGTGAAGTGGTTTTTAGCTTTTAAACTCAAGTGATGAGCAAAACAAGACCAAGACAGTCTTGTTTTTGGTATTTCTAATACAGTTTTGGTCTTGGTTAAATCTGGCTGTTCTCGGTCTTGGTCTTGGTTTATCTAGTTTAAGGATAGTATTGGTCTCGGTTTTGCTTTTTTGCAAGACTGCAAGACCGATTTTGCTCATACTTTAAAAGAGTGCCAGGTGCAACAAAACCAATTAGTGATAATACTTTAGGGTGTGAATGTGACTATAGAGGTCACTGAGAAAGTAGAAGCACTGAAAGAGTGACTTTTTCAATCATTGTATGAGCAAATTCATGACATCGGGCCATTCCTCGTCGAAACTCAGAAGTCAAATCCTTCAGCGTTGTGTTTTCAGTTTAATGTGGCATCATCAAAATTATCTTTCCTATTTGAAAATCAACTACTATTTCATACTAAAACGCCTTTTGTATGAACCACTGCTTTTTTTCTCAAAGCTCCTGCCTTATTAAAGAGTCAAGGTTTTGCAGAATCTGTATCCAAACAGTTTTCTCGCAGTATCTTTTGTTTTATTGTTAAATAATAGATCGTCTCTAACAAGTGACAGTGAGTGAAGGCATTCGAAATAGCTCAGACTTGTATCAAATATGTATACAGCTCAGTCGAACAACTTGCATCACTGAAGTTAAATATAGACCTCCTATACAGCTTGTCACAGGAAATAGCTGGAAAAATATAAGTAGGTAGGAAAATATAAGCTCTACAGTCTACATCTAATCTTAAGCGATTTTATATTAGGAGTTTATTATTTTTAATTCCAACGTCAATACTACATATTGAAAAGTATAATATAATATAAACAATTAATTAATTATTGTTTTTTGTATAGTCCTTTTTTAGAATTCGCTTATTAAACCACTAGACACAGAATAATAAGACGTTCCGCTCGGCTTCGCCCGCGTAAATTAAATATCTCACAGACAAATTAGTCCACAAAAACCTTCACGTGGTCTACTTCTTATCTGACCCAAATAACAGAAAAATTGCTCTAGTAGTTCGTGAGATAAGCCCTTTCAAATAATTTCTACTATTTTTTCCACATTTTCCTATATTTCTTCGCTCCTTTTAGTCTTAGCGTGATAAAATATAGCCTATAGCCTTCCTGGATAAATGGGCTATCTAACTCTGAAAGAATTTTTCAAATCGGACCAGTAGTTCCTGAGATTAGCACGTTCAAATAAGCCCTTTCAAATACTTTCCCCCCGTTTTTTCCACATTTTCCTCTATTTCTTCGCTCCTATTAGTTTTAGCGTGATAAAATATAGCCTATAGCCTTCCTCGATAAATGGACTATCTAACACTGAAATAACTTTTCAAATCGGACCAGTAGTTCCTGAGATTAGCGCACTCAAACAAACAAACTAACAAACTCTTCCGCTTTATAATATTAGTATAGATTCTTTACTCGATCGGTAGCTTGAGAATTATAGCTTGAGAAACAACAATAATTATTGAGGCTGGCTGATGGCTCTATATTATTGTGATAGTTTGCTTTGCTTTGTTTAGGTCAATTAAGCCTACATACATACCTATTATCTGTGAGTTCGACTTGTGAGTTGTGGTTTCATATTTTAATCTACGTATTGGACGCAGAAAGCTCGTGCTCTTAGAATAACATAGTAAACTCGTCCCATTAGCGAAACAATCTGTAATCGGCTTTGTTAAAACAACGTGAGCTCATATTGTAAAATGTTAAACCTTTTAATTGATTCACGGAAATCGCCTGAAGGAAAATGGAAAATATCAAAGCATTTCCTCGCCATGCAAATAGCATTCGCCATTTTTATTTAGCCACCTAATAACTTTAAAACTAATATGCTTAAAACATAATTATCTATACAAATAAAAAAAAATGAAATTTTCTTAGTCTTGCTAAAACTCTAGAACGACTGAACCGGTTTGGTCTTGAAATATTCGTGGAAGTCAAGGGAAGGTTTATATTAGAAGGATAGTGCTACGAAATTCGCCAGATCATCTAGTAATAATAATTAGGTAAGTATGTATATCTAAAAGCCTCGTTAATATAGTGTCGTACGAGAAAAACCGTACTTCTTCGGCATAATAAAATACTTTTTCGGAATAAAATTTGGCCTATTATGTCCAAGCCCAAAATAAGTACTAACCATGCGAAATTTCATGAATATCCCGTATCCGGAAGATATGATTTTAAAAAGTAAGAAATTTATATATATAAACTTTTACCTTTATACTAAGGTCTAAGACCCAATTTCACCAACGTCTGTTAGTATTAACAACTTGTTAAAAGTCATGTCTTCTCTTTCATTCACAAAAAAGACGAAAGAGGTAACGTGATTCAAGCATTAACTTTAAGTTTTAACAGCCGTTGTTGAAATTGGGCCTTAATTTCCTACGGAGAATCCGTAATTTACCGCATTTAGAGCCTTATAAACTAGTGGCGTGCACAAGATTTTGACACTGGTAATGCAGCGATATCGGTTCAGTAGTTTTGGTGTGAAAGCAAAACAGACAGGCAAACGGACAAAAAGAGATATTTTCGCATAAATAATAATAGTGTGGATATAAATTAAAAACTATGTTTTCTAAACTATTAGTATAATAATTACGTTCTGTAATGAAAAATTTACAAAAAAACGCCATCTGTTGTCACACGTTGGAACTACAATGAGAGTTTATTTCATCGATGTTTCCATGGAAATGTACCAATTACCATACAACATAATATTGTGCACTAAGCTAAAATAAATAAAAACGCCATCTATTGTTACGTATTAGAAATACAATGTGAAATCATTTTCATCGATATTTCCATGGAAATTAGATAATATTATATTTTTGCCTCATCAAAATGTAGCCCATAGCTCTCTCAGGCTCTAGACTAACTGTGTACAAAATTTTATTACAATCGGTTCATTAGTTTTGGCGTGAAAGCGAGACAGACAGAGATACTTTCGCATTTAATATTAAGTATATTATGTTATAAAATACTTAATAAAATAATTAATTAGTATGAATATGGATAACTTTTAACATGAAACTTTCGGGTGGGGTTACTTATATTTCCTTTTTGTTTTGTTGCTGGTTTAACTGTTGTAACTCAGGTACACACCTACCTTTAGACACAAATCACAATTACAATCTTTTCACTGAATGATAATTGCGAAAAGCTTTTATTTTTAATTTTTAATACACACACCTTTTTAACACAAACCTCAGTCAAATAACATTTTTAAGAAATCGAAAACACACTTATTATAGAAAATCAGTAATAAACTGTTAAATGTACAAACTTCAAAATATTATGTTGAAATGAAAAATCTTAGAAAACCACTAATATACCTATTGGCACAAACAAAAAAATATTCTCATCACACGAAAAAGCAATGCCCAATGGCCTCCCAAAGCAAAACATTTCTGCTATGTAAACAATTATAATTTATAAACCTTACAAAACAAAAATGCATAATGTGTATACGTGAATAATCACATTTCCGTCTATTATTTTTACTCGGATTATAGGAAACGAACATAATATCCGATTATTTCCGAACGTCGCGCCGCGCCGGTGCTAGCTCAGCCCTCAGCTACTGCGGCAGTAGTTCGCCTATAATATAGCATGTTTGTGTGCGTGTGCGAACTGTTCACGGACACAAAAATCTTTACGCTCACATGACCCCAGAGCCTGCCGCAAGAGATATGCTTGCCTTGACCCTGAGCCATGCCGTTAGCGTGTGTACCTAACCTAATGTTTAATTTCTCGCAAATTGATTGTTGCTATTTTATAAATGTAGGCGTTTTAAATGCGCTCATTTTTTCTATTATATTTTTTACTATTAATATTTAATAATTAACGTCATGAGTCATCTAAAACGTACGAAAGTTAAATTAAAATATATGTGTATGGCAAGTCATGCATTAGGTAAGCACTGCATTTCTGCCTTCATGGTGTGCACGCCCATGTTATAAACTCATAATTTATAAGCTACAGAGTTATTATAAAAATACAGCAATAATCTTCAGTATCTCAACAATCCTTTCCACGTTTTAAATTTTCTATTTTCGTTTATTATACTCATGACATTAGCTTCCAAAATAAAGCCAATTTATTAAAATTCATACATACATTCAGCATCTCCTTAGGATTTACAAATTAATTTAATTTGAAACACACGCCAATAGATAGACAATATCGTAAACTACATATTCCCCGTTTTAATTTTTTTAGGTCAATTTTGAACTAAGATAATTAAAAAAATAGGGTATTTGTGCGATCTCATCTAGAGGGTAAGGCCAAATTAGCCTCGAAGAAGCTTGGTGTTCTTAACAGAGCGAGACAGTACTTCAGTCCGGACCAACGCCTACAGTCTACAAGGCGCAGGTTCAGCCTCATATGGAATATGTTCTCATCTCTGGGCAGGGGCGCCAAAATATCAACTGCTCCCTCTGGATCGTATCCAACGGAGGGCCGCTCGAATTGTTGACTGCCATAGTGTTTCAAACAGCTTGGACCCCTTGGAATTACGCCGAGATGTAGCATCACTCTTCATCCTCTATCGGTTGTATCACGGGGAGTGCTCTGAGGAATTGTTCGGAATCATACCACCTGCAACTTTTCGCCATCGTCCCACGCGAAAAACATACCATCCTCATCACCTTGATGAGTGGCAGTCTTCCACAGTGCGTTTTTCGCGTAACTTTCTGCCGCGCACTGTAAAACTCTGGAACGAACTGTCACCAGCAGTATTTCCGGACCTATACGACCTGCAAAACTTCAAGAAAAGAGCGTATTCCCTCTTAAAAGGCCGGCAACGCACCTGCAGCTCTTCTGATATTGCGAGTGTCCATGGGCGACGGTAGTTCCTTACATCAGGTGATCCTTTTGCTCGTTTGCCCCTTATTAAATTTTAAAAAAACACACTAGGCTGAATTACGAAGGCTGAATTTTATAAAAGAATAAAAAAGTCTCTTGAAAATCGGTTCAGAAACGGCGAAGTTATCCGCAAACAAAATATATTTAAAAAAATGCGGTTGTATTGAGAAACTTCCTTTTTTTAAGTCTATTAAAAATCTTACTCATTTAATGTTTTATAATATAACTTCATCATCTTCATCACTTGTCAGTACAACGTCCTTTAACTCTAGACTAAAATGATAAAAATGCAGGAGGCACTTAGTTGTGGCTATAAAATGTCGGCCTATCAAAAATTAAATTGAACCTCAGCTGTGAACGTTCCAACTTTTACAGATTCATTCACAAAGTTAAATTACATATAGTTTTAGACTTTTTTAGATCTCGGCAACGCGGCAAATGTATGGCCAAGGTCGTTTGGTCGGGGGACGGCCTTAATGTAATAGTGTGATTAATACTTCAGTCGGAATTTCCAGGAATTGCTATTGTATTCTATTGTTGTCGCGATCACCGGTGCTCGCGCGGGGCCTGAAGGATTAATTAAAGTTTAATTTAGAGTATAAATAACCCGACTAAAGTTATAAAACTTTTAAGTTTTTAACTATAAATAGGTACCTCTCTCTCCTCTAGTAAGTAATTTGTCATCTCATGATAGAAGTTATAAAAATGTTTCATTAAAACTGAGATGTGGTTGAAAAATTTAGCCTTCGCCGGGGCTCGTAACTTTGATGTGGTCTCGTAAACCGACGGGATCAAAACACCGATTCTACTATTCTGGCCCCACATTAAGGGGCCGGTACTAAAAAATAGAGTAAAACATTAAAAAATATATAAATAAATAGTAAATTTATTACAAAATATTTGAATACTTACTAAAAAAAATATTTTTTAGAGTTTAAATATTTCGTAGAAAATTTACTATTTATTTATATATTTTTAGTGGTTTACTATATTTTTTAGTATTAATATTTTGTTGTAAATTTTTGTGTAGGAACCTAGGTAATTGCTAGTTTAAGCTGAAAAATAACTCAAACATGTTAAATATTTTCGTATGAGAAAATGATTTTGGTATTATGAGAAAATGTTATTGGTATGAGAATTTCGATGGCACCCGGCCTCTTAACACAGCTTCGTTGCAGTGTAGATCCTACCAGATGATTTTCTCATAAACGTCAAACAACTGGTCGGAGTGTTAACCAATCAGACGTTCGTTTCACTTTTCGACATCGAGATCAACTACGATAACATGGCGCGCCCCTACAAAATTCAAAACGTTTGAAGTGCGTTGTCTTACGCAGTCGGCTAGTTATGATTAGTTGACCAACAATTCTTGGTAATAAATGACATTAACTGAAATATTACACGTGTACTGTGATTGGTTGAATACTTACTACATACGAACTCTTTCATAAGGATGTGACTACACACATTGAAACAGTCATTTGGAGGGGCGCGCCATGTTATCGTAGTTGATCTCTACTTTAGTTTAACATTGATAGGACAGACAAACCGACACAATTTTGCATTTATAATATTATTAAGGATTCTTTTGTTTCGTACATAGTTGCGCCTCCGTGACTCCTAAAATCTTGTGTGATCCCACAAAAACAGGCATGCGCTCTTGCTATATCATCCAAATCATAAAGACTTGAAAAAGTAGAATCAAGGTATTGGTCATCACTAGTGATGCCGGGATTTAGAACCATCTCACATAGCTTGGAGGAGACCACTCCACCACTGACCTTTCGCGTTGGTGCGGTCGTAACTTTTAACCGACTTCCAGAATGAGGCGGAGGTTGTATGTTCGGGTGATGATTATGTAACTATTTATTTTTCAGGCAAAGTTTTATTTGCTCCACTTTACAAACCTAGACAATATGATTAACTTTGCCGTCTGTCCAGTGTCACGTGTCTAGTGAATTTAGGTTGCCTAGGATTCATGGTCATTTCAGGAACCTACATACAGGATCTTACAAGAATGTAAGATCTGTATCATTACTTCTTCATGTTACGCCCTATGTGTCTAAACACACTAGGCTGAATTACGCCGGCGTAATTTCCGCCGCAAATATCAAACGCATACAAAACGCGACGTAATAGTGTGTCACGTTTTTCGTATTCGGCCCGTATTTTGTATGCAATTTAAACGCGGCGTAATTCAGCCTAGTGTGTTTAGACCCTATAATATACAAATCATCGATTTCAGCACAATAGGCTTGATGACAAATTTTTTTTCTTATTGGTAATTGAAAGACCCTTAAAAATAGAAACATCGCTGAAACAATGAGTCTAAAAGCTTAAAAATTCACCAAGATATGATAATTCAAACATCTCATAAAATAGACCTGCCCGAAATGCTCCATACAAAGTGCTACGAAAGTATGACGTCAATCTTTCGTAGTTTGTACGCATCGGGAGAGAACTTTGTTCGATAGGTATATTAAATATTGCGTTTATGAAAGTGGTTTTATAACCAAAGTTGCTTT
Source organism: Lysandra bellargus (assembly GCA_905333045.1). NCBI lineage: Eukaryota > Metazoa > Arthropoda > Insecta > Lepidoptera > Lycaenidae > Lysandra > Lysandra bellargus. The sequence goes on along the minus strand of HG995352.1, from coordinate 4,468,300 downwards.
TAATTGCATAAGTTATCGAATGGTATACAAATTTTAAGAAATTTAATTGAAAAAAAATCGACTTGAATATCCAACTTCGAAGGCGCATAGCAAAAAAAAATACGAATGCTATCAAGCTGAAATTTTGGAAACACTTATTTTTTACCGTGATTTCTTTGTTTTATTAACAAGATTCGCTTATCTTTGACCTTGTCATCATCCCTATTGCAACAACGATGATACTTGGAACTTCAAAAGTACATGTATGAATGTTCTGTGATGATGCTATTAGGTAACGAAACATCGTGATACCCTAGAAACAGTAGAAAAACGAGAAGATGCGATATTGAGCGACCTAAAAGCCTTCGCGTCTAGGGTTTTACCAGGGTTGCCGACTTTTTATTTTTCGGGTTCCGTGCCCAAAGGATAAAAACTAAAAAGGAGACCCTAGTACTAAGACTGTTTTTGAGATACATCCTGGTAAAAGTCGGATTTTCACCAGGATGTATCTCAAAAACAGTGATAGTTAGACAGCTAAAATTTTCAAAGATTATGTAGGTATTTCTGTTGCCGTTGTAACAACAAATACTTAAAACAAAATAAACAGAAATTTTTGGGGAGCTCCCAATTCCCATACACAAAACGTCAATTTTGTAAATTTTTGCTCAACTTCAATAAATAGCACAGAACCGCTTATTCCCGAGTCCGGCTCGCACTTGGACGATTTTTCACAGGCAATATATCTTGGCTGACAACCCTGCAGTAACGCGCGCAGGAATAGACCCGGAGGTGTCGTCTAACAGAACTATTCATCTATCACACCTGTGTTTGAAGTGCAGGAAATTTAAGGTTTTGTATGCCCAAAAGGATGTTTTCTAAAGGATGACTGATGACACATATTTTATCAACAAGCACGCACCGTACGCGCCGCATTTCGTGTACTATGCGCTGCGTTCGACGCGTACAAGAAATTCGTTTATCGTGCGAGAACCGTACATTTTTTCGAGATGAATAGTACCTATCCTATGTCCTTTCCCGGGTCTCAAAGTATTTGGATACCGAATTTCACAAAATTTGGTCCGAGAATCGGCTACTGGCGACTTTTTATATTAATATTAGCTGCATTTGTTGAATAAATAATAGTGTACATAAATTATTACAACTCGAGACTAACGGCGACCATTGTTTGTGTGACGGGATAGCGATGGACGTTGCCATGGCGACATACTTATTTAGTCACTTCAATAAAATAATATGGGTGAAATACTATACTTTATATGGCAAAACAACGTTTGCCGGGTCAACTAGTAATTTATTTCAATCAACAGGCTAACACAAGGCATTGTATTTTTCAGGTGGTGCAGCCCGCTAGCAATGAAGTGGTGGGGCGAAGCGCTAGGGCGGAGCGCGGGGGCTCACTTCTCGCGCGTGGGGCGGCTGCGGCGGGCGCTCGTGCTGCTGGGCGCTGTCGCGTGCACTGCTGCTGCGTTGCTGTACTGGCGACAGCAGACAGACGACCGGGCTACTAGACCGCTGCACTCCATCTTGGGGTAAGAACGACAAGTGACCAGTCCTAAGACTTTGCCTTGGCGCCTTGAAGCCTAAACAGAATATAATTGAGCGCCACGACTATTATAATAATTATAGTAGATTGGAATTTCTAATTCAAACTTACCTATGTGTGCATCGTACCTATAGAGTCAACGTCGTAACGGTGCTGCGATTTTCATCGTATGTATTAGTCGAGCGTCATGGTTCCAACTTACCAACTACTTTGATAGCAATCTAGCTAAAGTTTCCAAGACGTGCGAAGAAAATAACAGTGGTGGAAAGTTCGTTGTTCATTAGTACAAAGACTCATTGCAAAAATGTTAAAAAGTTGTTATTATTTGATATGTGCGTAAAAAGTAAGACACTTTAATGTTTTATTACTGACTTCTGTATCTTATAACGATTTTTATGATGTTATTTATTTTCCAGGGGAATCGAGCCACAATGGTCGTGGGTATGTCGCAACGACCGGTGCGAGAGGCTGCTGGCGGCTGAGACCAACGTGCTTCAGTCGCTGGCGACGTGCAACATGCTGTGCTCCTCCACGCAGCTGTGGCCGCAGCCCACCGGCCCCGTCAGCCTCGCCACAGCCGCTGTACCCGTCCGCGCTAGAGGGTTCAACCTCCAGATCCTCGCGTCACCCTCCCGCGAGGTAACAGAACACCTGAGCGACGCGTTCGCTCTCATGCGCGATGACCTCAAATCTCTGGAACGAAGCGCGACCGGCGACATCCGAAGATCAGATATAGGCGCCCCGAGAGATGTCGTGATACGAGTAGCGGTGAACGGAAGCGCGGACCCTCGCCTGCGTCTCAACACGGATGAAAGTTACAAGCTTACGATGAAGCCGGCCGGCAACGCGCTAGCAGTGGATATAACGGCGCGGTCCTTCTGCGGCGCGCGGCACGGCTTCGAAACACTGTCGCAGCTGGTCTGGCTCGACCCGTACGCGGGCTCGCTCCTCATCATTGAAGCAGCGTCGATAGACGACGCGCCGAAATTCAACTTCCGCGGCCTGCTCCTGGACACCGCCCGGAACTACTTTCCCGTCAACGACATCATTCGCACCGTCGACGCCATGGCCGCCTGCAAGCTCAACACCTTTCACTGGCACGTCAGCGACTCGCAGTCGTTTCCGCTGCGGCTAGCCAGCGCGCCGCAGCTCGCCCAACACGGCGCCTATGGCCCGGGCTACGTGTACACGACCGACGACGTCAAAGCCATCGTCCGACGGGCCCGACTTCGCGGCGTGAGGATCCTGATCGAGATCGACGCGCCGGCGCACGTCGGGCGCGCCTGGGCTTGGGGCCCCGCGGCCGGGGTGGGTCACCTGGCGCACTGCGTCGAGCTAGAGCCCTGGAGCGCCTACTGCGGAGAGCCTCCCTGCGGCCAGCTCAACCCGCGCAACCCCCACGTGTACGACATCCTCGAGAAAATCTATAAAGAGATCATCGATCTGACAGGCGTCGACGACATCTTCCACCTGGGCGGGGACGAGGTGTCAGAGCGGTGCTGGGCGCAGCACTTCAACGACACTGATCCCATGGAGCTGTGGCTGGAGTTCACGCGGCGGGCGATGCTCGCGCTCGAGAAGGCGAACGGGGGGAAGGCTCCCGAGTTAACCCTGCTGTGGTCGTCGCGGTTGACGCGCACGCCGTATCTCGAGCGGCTGGACAAGCGGCGGTACGGGGTGCAGGTGTGGGGCGCGTCGCGCTGGCCGGAGTCGCGCGCGGTGCTCGACGCCGGGTTCCGCACGATCGTGTCGCACGTCGACGCCTGGTACCTGGACTGCGGGTTTGGCTCGTGGCGCGACAGCTCCGACGGCCACTGCGGCCCGTACCGCTCCTGGCAGCAGATCTACGAGCACAGGCCCTGGATCGAGGAGATGCCCGCGGCGTCGACGGGCGCGGAGCCGTGGAAGGTGGAGGGGGGTGCGGTGTGTCAGTGGACGGAGCAGCTCAGTCCCGGGGGGTTAGACGACCGGTTGTGGCCGCGGACGGCGGCGCTGGCCGAGCGGCTGTGGTCGGACCGCGCGGAGGGGGCGGCGGCCGACATGTACCTGAGGCTGGACACTCAAAGGTCGAGGCTGCTAGTGAAGGGGGTCCGCGCGGCGCCGCTCTGGCCCAAGTGGTGCACACACAATCCCCACGCCTGCCTTTAAGCCCGAGAGAGCTAGATTGTTTGGAACTGCTTGTTCTCCACTGTATTATCACAATGTTTGCAAAACGAAATTGATTTTAACACGATTTTGATGAGTGTATTAGTATTAATTTTAAATCCAAAAAAAATAGTCACAACTACGAACTAATATTCTAAAAACTTAATAGTTTTGTGTACTAATGTAAGATGAGTTATTATGACACAGCTGGTAACATTATGATAATACGGTGACTTGGTTTTTTATGGTTTTTGACAGGTGTTTATCTTTTCAACAGCGTTCTTGATTGGTTATCGTGTTTGGCGTTGGCCAATCAGAAGCGCTAATGAGCAATGAACATATACCTCTCAAGAATCTTAAAATTTGGGCACAAAAAGGCCCGTTCGACGTAGTTAGACCGCCGTTTTATTTATGAGCCAATGTTGTAACGCTATAGTTGGATGCTGTGTATATAAGTAGTTAGAGTTTGTACAGCGTTGTGAGATCACAAGTAGGTTTATGAGTAACTTAATTAGGTAGGTGTATAAAATTAGAATAATTTTGTAACAAAATACATGCAGGTGTAGCAGTACCTATACGTTCGTTCGGCGATTGAAACAAAGAAAACTACATCCCGAAAGGGGCGCCCGCCGTCTTTGAATACGTTTGTCGTGGAAGATTGAAACAGGGAAGAAAATCGTTCTGCAAAGAACGTACGTTCGCAATAACGAAAGAAACCGTCCGTGTAATAATACCGGACGTGACCCAGCCCTGAAAAGGACTTTTTCTAATAAGAATTCTTCGCAACACAACACTACGCGTCTCCACATCGTGCCTACATCGAGAGAGGAATCTTCGCAACGTAGCTGCAGTCTTCATGGCGTTGCGCGAGCTTCAGATCTTCACAAAATGGCGGCACAACTACTATTATTACCGGCGCGGCGCCGAGCGACAGAGTGACGACGTCGGTATGAAATTCGCGCGCGGACTGAATTCGCCGCGGCACGCGAGCCTATATTTATACTCGCGCGATACCAGCGCCACGTATCTTCAAGGCAATCTTAGATTTCCGTGCGGGAAACTGGCCGCGCGGGAAACTGGCCGTCCCGCGATACGTGGCGCTATATAGGCTATATAGGCTCGCGTGCCGCGGCGAATTCAGTCCGCGCGCGAATTTCATACCGACGTCGTCACTCTGTCGCTCGGTGCCGCGCCGGTAATAATAGTAGTTGTGCCGCCATTTTGTGAAGATCTGAAGCTCGCGCAACGCCATGAAGACTGCAGCTACGTTGCGAAGATTCCTCTCTCGATGTAGGCACGATGTGGAGACGCGTAGTGAAGTGTTGCGAAGAATTCTTATTAGAAAAAGTCCTTTTCAGGGCTGGGTCACGTCCGGTATTATTACACGGACGGTTTCTTTCGTTATTGCGAACGTACGTTCTTTGCAGAACGATTTCTTCCCTGTTTCAATCTTCCACGACGAACGTATTCAAAGACGGCGGGCGCCCCTTTCGGGGCGTAGTTTTCTTTGTTTCAATCGCCGAACGAACGTATAGGTACTGCTACACAGGTAAATGTCATTACAGAATAGGAAACGCAAATGTCGGAGCAGAGGGTGCTAGCAGATACAGTAAACACAAAGTAAACAATCCGACCAAAAATCCGACATGTTGCACACGCCATATTATCAGAATATTGACAGAAACGCTGTCAAACGGCGAACAATGTCAAAGAACACGAATAATAAGCCTTTAGGTACAATTTGGAACTGATGGCTGGTTTACACGTAAAGTTGATAAGTAGTTAACTAAATTTTAACTTAATTTTAAGTTATTTATTGCATGTAAACACAAAATTTAGTAGCAAGTAGCAAGTTAAAATTTAGTTAAGTACTAAACATGGAAATTAGAATTTTGACTATTTTTGTTAAGTTGGCAGGCGGGGCTTGTCACTTGACACATTTCGAGCAGGCACTTCAAATCAACTAAAATTTAGTTACTACTTATCTACTTAAATACGTGTAAACTAGCCCTGAGCGACACATCGCAACTGCAAACGACGTGTCGTCGCGACACTACTGGTTTGTATGTATTTCTATGAAATACCCTCGGCAGCTAGCGACACTTATTCATAGAAATACATAGAAACCAGTGGTGTCGCGACGACACGTCGTCTGCGGTTGCGACGTGTCGCACGGTTCCAAGTTGTACCTTTTTTCTGATGCCTCACTCATAAGACGAATAGAAGTATAAAGTTGCTTTAGCATATGCAAAATAAAAACTATATTTAACGAACAAAAATTGTTCAAGTAAACAATTAAAAGTAAACAGTAGTCATGTTCTGTTTTGATATTTATTGTGATGTAATATTTAGCATTAGATAGGTACAGCAAACAGTTTTATACTGCCGTTACGAGAGTTTTCCTACTACGGTTAAGGCACAAGTATTGATGTTATATAGATTGGTTTTGCAGTAGCTAGGCGTTTGTAATGTTTGTGATTTGAGAATCTAATGAACGGTGGCGGTATGAGTCAAAGTAATATAAGGGTGGCTTAAGTGGCTTTCCGATTAAAGTAGGGTTGCCAACCGTCCTGTTTTCCCAGGACATGCCCTGGTTTTTGTAGTGTCCTGGGACGTCCTGAATAGTTTTTAAGCAGCGTCCTTGGTTGTCCTGGGTTTTTTAATTTTAAAATTCGTAAGTCGTAGCGTAAAAATTTGAAAAGAGCGTCTCTTTTCAAGTTTTTACGCTACGACTTACGAGCGGCCGCACGGCTCGCAAGTAGTTGCGTTGCCGCGCTGCCATGCTATTTCAAATTCAAAACAAAGGCGCAACGTGCCACTTGATGATAAATGATAATATCTCTTTCGCTCTACTATGGTCGCGCAGTACCTAAATCAAAGCAGTCTAACTAACGCAAAAAATCAAACATCGTCCTTCTCTCTATACTCTCACGCCCGTCTTTCATATGCCAGGTGAAAAGGACGACGCGGATTCATTGCCAAGTTAGTTTTTGTGATAGAATTTTATACAATGTGTTAAAATAATATTAACTTAGTTCAATGCACGGTTACGGCAATATATGAAAAATTGGTGAAAATTAGATGTATCTTTGTGATTTTTTTCTATCGAGAAAATTTTATGATATCGTGTTTTCGCTCAAATCAAATTCTTGGAAATATAATGTAGTATCTATGTTTAGAAAATGAAACAATTTGGGGCTTATTTTCAAGTATGAAAATGAATGATAAAATCGACAATTTTGGGCTAGTGGCCCCTTAATGTGTCCTGTTTTTTACTGAATTGTCCTGGTTTTTCCAACTTCAAATCCTGGTTTTTCAAATTTGAGGTTGGCAACCCTAGATTAAAGCGTCTCCCAGACATACGCGGCCTGCGGCGACGGTGGCGGTGGCGGTCAGTTAGATGGCTTGGCCGCGTGGCTGCGTGTGTCTGTGTCGTTCCTAGAACTCTGAAGTCATCCAACTGACCGCCACAACCACCGCCACCGCAGGCCGCGTCTGTCTGTGGACGCTTAACTTGAGAGTTCTAGGAACGACACAGACACACGCGGCCACGCGACCAAGCCATCCAACTGACCGCCACTGCCACCGCAGGCCGCGTCAGTCTGGGAGACACTTAACACGGCACGCGGCCGACAAAAAATAAAATAAAATGTCACTTTATGAACTTGGCTATAGGTTTCAATTTGCTCTGCGCCACTACAAAACAGTGACGGCTCAGGTCACTAGAGCCTAGAGCCGCTATCTGAAGGATTAATTTTTTGTGTAAATATTCTTATTAGTAAATCAACAGTAATTCTGGCAAACAATAATTTTTTTCACAATAATCTTTATGTGAAAATTCTAAAAATTTAAAATCTATTAAAAAAAAACTTAGTTCTTGAATCTACATATTTTGTGACTTTTTCCGATATTCAGAAACATTTTTAAATCACTATGCCCTATTAGATTGCCGCCACCAAAAACTGATATTAACAACACTCGTATATGAAATATGAACACTTTTGATATTGCACAAAATGTACTCGAGCACTTATTACTTATTGCGCACTTTTAAATCATTGGAAACTTTCCCCTTAGCAATAAATTACACTCAGTATACAAGTGTTATATTTGTGTTAGGTCCTTGTCTGATGTGTTAGAAAAGTCTCTTGATAGACAAGGATAAAACAACTATAACCTCTACATATATAAGGTAAAACATAAACCAAGTGATAACAAATACTTTAGGTTGTGGATGTGTTCCTGACATAGAGTTCACTGTGAAAGTAGCAGCGCTGAAAGAGTAACTTTTTTACTTTTGTATAGAAATATTCATGAGTCATGACGCTCTGGGGAAGAGCCCATACAAATCAGAAAAAAATTGCTCTTTCATCACTGCTACTTTTACACTGAAGTCTCAAGTCTATACAAGGGACATAGTTTATTTACACAGCCTAGAGTTTTATCACTTTGTTTTGCTACACCTGTATAAATAGAGTGGTTTTTTGTAGGGGGTATGGATATTAAGTATTAGAGATATTGTTATTTATTTAGAGTTTTATATACCTTTATTGTGTTGAGATCTTTTATAGTTTTTGTAAGCAAATGCAGTTTATTAGTTCAATAATAACCTCCGAAAATAACAGATAAATCATTAGATATACCTAGTTAGGAATTATAAAATAGTAGAACTGTAATTATTGTAATTAATTTTCGCATCTTATTTATTTGTTTGTCGTATTTGTGAAAGTAAATGACAAAAAAATATGGCTAGACCAAAAATACAGTGTATACCAGTGTCTGAACAATATAAAAAATGTCACATGTTGTATGGTCACTAAGAAACAAAGTGTTCAAAAACAAACGCACATAGGAGCAAACTATACTAACTCAGAGTGTATGCGCAATTTAAAGCTATATTAAATAATAATTTACTATGTAGAGATCAACTACGATAACATAGCGCGCCCCTCCAAAATTCAAAACGTTTGAAGTGCGTTGTCAAAACGTTTGAAGTGCGTTGTCAAAACGTTTGAAGTGCGTTGTCTTGCGCGGTAGGCTAGTTATGATTAGTTAACCAACAAAACTGAAATATTACGTGTACTGTGATTGGTTGAATACTTACTACATACAAACTCTTTCATAAGGATGTGACTACACACATTGAAACAGTCATTTGGAGGGGCGCGCCATGTTATCGTAGTTGATCTCTACTACCTAATGCATAACATTTGGATTCGACTCTGCGCTAGTACGAATTACGTCTTAATATTCAATTTAGAACTGAGGTTCGTGCAGATTAGCTGTGATTATGACTAGGAGTACAAAGTATTTTCAAATGTCACAATAAGTCAAAGTATGTAAGATCATACTGTGTCTTATCTGTCTGGTCAGTGGTTAGGGCGAAGCCAAACGAGCGTAATTTTGTGAGTCGTGACGTGAGCCGCAGAATTTCTGCCGGGCAGAATTTTTTTCATACAAATGAGAACTCATTTTGAGTCGCCGCGCGCCGTGTGAATCAAACATGACTTTTGTATGAAACTGAATGCAGCAGAATTCTGCCCGGCAGAAATTCTGCGACTCACAAATTACGCCCGTTTGTCTTCGCCCTTACTGGTTACAACATGGTCACGCTAATCTGGACGCACCCTTAGGGTCAATTTATAATAACGCCGAGTCGAAGCGCATCGAAACGAATTCCTAATCACTGAACATAGAAAATTCAACCTTAACTCCAGAGCGTAACACATACATTACTTCTACGAGACCAATCAGCGTTGATCGGGCGCATTCTCGCGAATTCGCGTGAACGCGCGCGCATTTTTAAATTCGCAGAAGTTTTGTATGTAATGTGTGTGTTGTGTGTGCGTTACACTCTCGAGTTAAGGTTGAATTTTCTATGTTCAGTTTTTGGGAATTCGCTTCGATGCGCTTGGACTCTGCGCTAGTATAAATTGACCCTTAGATATCGGCTGATTACTTACTGCATACTTACATCGAACCATCATCAAGTTGCTTTGACATTAACACTAGTTTTTCGCCTAGATTGTGCAATATTCACTCGCATTTTATGTAAATTAATTTGTACATTTGCCAATTCAATTGTAATTCATGTTTTTGAATTTAAATCATGTTACATATTATTATGATCAATATTTATCACTTTTAAATTAATCAAATTCATCATTGTATAGTCACAAATCCTATTAATCATAAACTATGAGATTATTTGTTTATAGGACTTTATACATAGTTTAACCCTAGTTTAGTGAAGTGTAAATCTCAATTTTGTTTATGGCTTTTGTATTTTAAATTATTTTGTATGAGTTTTCTCACAATTGTAGCGGTCGAGCACAATTTTGTACATTTGTAAGTAATATTTGGTGCTATGGTGGTTTTGTGGTGTAATTCAATGAATAAAAATATTAAAATTATTCTCGTTTTAAATTAAACACCTTTTAGTTAGAATAAATATGTTTATTGTATCGGTGGAATCAGGTCGGTGGGTGTAAAGCTATTTCTTTCTGAATATGTTGCTGAGTCGTCGGCCGCGGGGTGTGCCCTGAAATTAAAACAAATTTTCTATTAATTTGTGGCATACCAGTTACCACTATAATCTATAGCAAGGGTGGCCAACACGCGGCCCGCCGTCTGTTGCCTTGTGACCCGCGAAGCCGAGCACATTTTTTTAAAGTAACAAAAGTTAATACTAAAATTACCCTATCATACTCGTACCTACTACAAAAAGTAAACAAACACTTCTTTTCTTTTACTTTTAAAATCAACACATGCTTTATCTACACACTAAAGTGGGGCTGACTTTAAAACAGGGTGAAGCCAAACGAGCGTAATTTCGGCTGCCAGAATTCTGCTGCATTCAGTTTCATACAAAGGTCCTGTTTGATTCACACGAGCGTAATTTTGTGAGTCATGATTTGTATGAAAAAATATTTACGCGACCGAAATTCTGCGACTCATGACTCACAAAAATGCGCTCGTTTGGCTTCACCCATAACGTACTGAGCGCCCGTTAGCCGCGCAAACTTTAAAAACACAAACTTTAACAAAAAAAAAATAGGATCCGATTTTGACTGTGCGCAGACTTATCTGGCGACTGGCGCGCACTACGAGTATACATAAAATTTGGTAGTGCGGCCCGGGGTAAAATTCTACTTCCGACTTTTGGCCCAAGTGTCGAAAAGGTTGTCCACCCTTGCTCTATAGTATATACTGGTGTATATTCGAAATAGATGATAGATCAATGATTTGCCATAAATCAAGGTAAATATGGACTCGGCAGGGTGTTGAAAAATTATATTCGAGTTGTAGTTCATGTTTTATATAAGTATATAAGTATTTCATAAATCATAAACATTATAATTTTAAAAAGTTTTATAATTCATCACAAAAAAGCTAGGGCCAGTGTAACCCTGGAACTTTGCAGATATTATTAACATGCTATGACAGTGTTTCCCAACGTTGCGAGTAGCGTTGTCATCTCTGGACCATACATAATCCGATTTTTAGCTGCTTATTTTATTAGGGGAGTCCCTAAAAACTGTGCTCGACTTTCTGGTGGGTCGGTGGCTAAAAAGGTTTGGAAACACGGTGCTATAATATGAGAGAGTGTACCTCTATCGTGTCCTGTTTCCCGCGGAACAGCCCAAACAGTCTGGAGGGCGTGGCCGTGCGGCGCGCGCCCGGCTCCGCCTCCACGCGCAGCGATTCGCGCAACTCACTGTCCTGAAATGAAGAGACAAATTTGATGAAAAGACAATTTTATTAAATAGCTACATATTTAGAAATTGGGTCCGCATGGTGTCTCATAAAGTGAATATTGTAATATTTGTGTTTGCCACAGGTTTTGCTACTTCACATCGATACTTTTAAACAACATTCGCCTGGCGGTAAGAACTTGTGATGTTGGTGTACAATTTGTAGTACATTATCGTTGAAACAGTAAATTAAACACAGAATACTGTATCACTGAACACTCACAAGAACAAAACAAGAAGTTGACGGCCATATTTTCCCAGCCCCCCACCATGATTGGTAGTGCGGCCATCTTTATTTATCAATACACTACAGTTGGTACAGACATATAAGAGGAGGACTCACATAATAATTTACGAGTAGAGATCAACTACGATAACTTGGCGCGCCCCTCCAAATGACTGTTTCAATGTGTGTAGTCACATCCTTATGAAAGAGTTTGTATGTAGTAAGTATTCAACCAATCACAGTACACGTAATATTTCAGTTAATGTCACTTATTACCAAGATTTGTTGGTCAACTAATCATAACTAGCCTACCGCGCAAGACAACGCATTTCGAACGTTTTGACAATGCACTTCAAACGTTTTGAATTTTGGAGGGGCGCGCCATGTTATCATAGTTGATCTCTATACGTAGATTGTTATTGTACTTACATATATTATATTACTCGAAAGCCATTTCACATTTTAAAGTTTTTAAATAAAACTAAAAGCTTAATACTTGTTAGTAGCATCTGTTGTAGGTAATGAAGTTGCATTTTGAATAGCTTTTTAAATTTTATAAAATTAAAAATGATGTTCTTCTTGGTGTCATTGTTAAAATAAAATTTGAACTAATGAGTACAGCTTATTAAAATAAATTGCATATTAGCTTGCTCATATCCCATTTCCAATACTCACCTATTAAAAGGCGCATCTAACAGTCGCAATACTGTCGCTAGTGGGTTTATCAGCATCGTAACATGGCGGTCTTCGAGTATTGGCCAAAGCGTGCAGCTTATCTACGTAACGATAAAACTATTGCTCGCCTTCATGTTCGTGGAAAGCAACTTCCGTCGCCCATGGACACTCGCAGCATCAGAAGAGCTGCAGGTGCGTTGCCGGCCTTTTAAGAGGGAATAGGGTAATAGGGGAGGGTAGGGATGGGAAGGGAAGGGAATAGGGGAGGGTAGGGAAGGGAATAGGGTAGGGGATTGGGCCTCCGGTAAACTCACTCACTCGGCGAAACACAGCGCAAGCGCTGTTTCACGCCGGTTTTCTGTGAGAACGTGGTATTTCTCCGGTCGAGCCGGCCCATTCGTGCCGAAGCATGGCCCTCCCACCTATATAATATTTTTTCCTATTTGCTTCTGTTGCGCAGTGTGCTAAACTAAGGCCATATGTGACGTTATCTGAGAAAAGGGACATTATGGAGGGTTTTAGTTTCCGAGATAATCGCATTTAAAGTAAAGTGTCGAAAAAAATCATTTTTTCTTTTTTTGCTCCATGTTAATAAACAGACTCTAAATTTTGATATGACAAAGACACAGGTTTTAAAAACGATTTTTTATAGGTTAAAATTGAACTTAAAGTTTAGTGAAAAAGGGACCTTATTGTCGGTGCTGCAATCGATAGTCGATTGCGGCTTTCTTTCGGCACGGTATCTACTGTTATACTACTAGTAATTTGCACCAAGCTGAAAATCGGTAACATTGATTAGAATATCTGGGGGCACGGCAGTGCCCCCGCCAAGTAGAGCGCGAAGCAAACACTGCAGTACCATCATTTACAGGAACCATTTCACCACATTTTAGGCCCCTATTTGAGAACCTTTAGAGGTCATTAAGTTCCGAATTTAAGCTAAAGCAAAGTTTCTCATTTATGACACTCACTCACTCGCTCAAGATCATCAAAATAGAACTAGTACTTCCACAGAAATAAGAAGTACTTCCCATATACTCAGAGCTGAAATTTAGCACAGTTTAGGGTTTAATGGCAATTTATAGGAAAAACCATAAAAATTAACCACGTGCGAGTCGGACTTGAAATTAGGTTTTTTGTATGGGAGCCCCCTTAAATTTTAATTTCAAATTAATCCTGATCAAAGGTGATCAACCTGCATTGTCCTAACCAAACTTGGAAATAATACGTTTCCAACTCGGGAATCGAACTTACGACCTCCGAGTCAAGAGCCACGCACTAAACCACTAGACCACGGAGTCGTATGTAACACGTGTGATGCTGATGGTGACGTTTACACGAGCGCGCAATCCTACATGAGCGATATGATGAAACGCACTACTTACGGCGCAGCTTAAAAAATCAATATGTTTCTAAAAAAAAGAAGTGAAATCCCACCTTTTGGTTGTTCCGTTCCACCATTCTGTAAAAAAACTAGCCAAGTCTCGAATCTCGATGGAGCTGATTGTTTATCTCTAATAAGGGTTCCTTGTTGACTACGGAACCCTATTAAAAAGTAATGAAATCTAACCAAGTCGTACCAAGTCTGAGGTTCCTTTATTTTTATAAAGAAATCTCAGAAATATAATTAAATAATGAAAAATATAATTAAATAAATATTTAAATAAAATAAAAATAAAAAATAATGTTACAACTACGAAATTAATAGTATTTTTGTATCTTCTTTTAACTTTATTACTAAAAATGTAACGACCGACATAATGTCCCTTTTAATATTTATGAATACTTCTATGGTAACTATGAGAAATTACATGTTTTTTGTACACGTCTTGTTACTAAAGGATAATTAAAGTTATTTAAAAAATAAGAACTTCAATGTTAATAAAAATGTATATTTATTTTATGTGATATTACTAAACTTTTAATCACCGACAATAAGGTCCCTTTTGAAAAGTGTTAAGTGTTTGTACCAGATTTTTACTAAACTTTACCTTGAATTTTAAGACGGAAAAAAGTTACTTTTTAAATAGAAGTTTATATATTTGATCTCATTTGACTATGTTTAACTGTAGTAAATATATATTTTTGTTGATTTTGACTGATTAATTATGATTAGTAGAAGCACAATGTTTATTTGTTTAAATTTTTTTTTAATACAATAAACAATGTTGTTTAATATCGAAGACGTCTCTATTTAGTAAAAACTGATCCGTTTTATATTATTCTTTTATAAAATCCAATAGAAAACATAGTATAAGTGAAATATTTAGTAAAAACCATCTTGGGCATTTTCATTACATCATGCACTTTGGCATGGTAAATAACAGGAATAGAGTTATAAAATTATATAATTGAAGTTAAAATCTAAAAGACTATATAATGCACTTCTAAAAAAACATAATATCTATGTAACTTCCCACAATAACATACTTTTTTTGGGTTTCGAAGTTTGAATGCGATTTTCTCAATATTACCTTTTACGACTTTCGAGTTTCAACATTTTTTTTTAAATATTTGCCAGGCCTACATGCATGTTATTTACATGGTTCGATAGCTTATTAAATGTGGATTATGAGGATGCTAATAACTCAATACCGACAATAAGGTCCCTTCACGCTGATAACGTCACAATATGAGTACATAGGTAATCCGTAATTTTATAAACCCGCCAAAAAGCATAGAACTTTATATTGTATCCACACTTAAATATATAAACAACGTTGTTTTTAAAAAGTGGGCCCCGTGCGAGTTTCTTACGCCGGTTCTTCTCGCCGGGCTAGTTCCCGAACCGGTGGTAGGCACCGTAGTATCAACATTCTGAAAGCATTTTTTAAAATCTACTCAGAAATAAAACAATTTTTATTTTTATTTATTTTATTGTTTGTCAAGCTACTTTGCCAATAGTACTGTCATGGAGGCACTTCACATGGCTATTTGTATTTGCGTATTTAATGTATTTGCCAAACAATTACCATGTGTAGACGGTATGTTTGACAAATATATTTGGCTATTTGACAAATATGACCAATACCAAATACACGTATGACGTATCCGTACCTTTGTCGGTTTTTGACGCACATCAAAGGAGTCAAATAGGCAAGTAAACAAAATCAAGTAAAAGTTTGATATTTGACGTCCATGTGTGGAAGGTCGTATTTGCCTTTATTTGCTTGTTTGCGTATTCGTCAATAATGTTGGCAAATACAACAAATAGCCAATAGCAAATACAAATAGCCATGTCAAGTGCATCAGAGAAATAAAATCACAAGCAATCTGCTTGTGAATTTATTTCTCTCTTTCTATCAAACCTAGGTAAATAAGTCGGGTTGTGTCGGCCGGCCATCATGAATAAATTTATCTGATGATATAAGACAATGATAAAACATAGTAGTGGAGGATGTACATCATCTTCTTACAGAATGTACCCTTTTTCAACAAGAGAGACATGCAATAATTATGCTGTCATTTAATTCAAATCAGCATGATGTTGTGTTATTTAATAGTTTATTGGCAAATCCCTCGTCCAACACTGCAAAAATATTGTACATGGCTGTGAGTTATCACATAATAAGTAGACATTAACTTACTTTTGTTTGTTTTTATACTTAATGTATTGTTTAATTAACAGGACCGAAATGTATTGATATAAAGGTCCTATAAATAAAATAGAATAAAAAAAAAGATAAAACATTGTATAGCCCATCCATTATCCGTTGTATATTGAAACAAAGTTCCTTATGGCGCGTTGCGAGACGGAAAAAATTAAGACCAAAAATTGTAACGACACTTTTTTTTATAGTTGTTAACCGTGTGGCGCGCGTGTTTCTCCGTCTGTCTCTCTCTCTCTCTCTCTCTCTCATAGAAAGCAACTTCGTTCCATCCCTTGACACCTCTCAAGTTTTTTATTAGTAATTATAGGGGTTAATACTCACTGTAGCGGACAGTCGTCCGGCCTGTTTGCTGGGTGTGGGCGGGCCGGGCTTCTTGTACGCGGTGATCCCCACCTCCTTACGTTGCGCCTTACCGCCAAGTGACATCGAGTTGCACTGAAAGTATGACGAAATATTAAAAATGTAAAAGTGTATGTGTCTGTCTGTCTAATGCCTACTCACGACAAAAACGTTGAAGCCCTAGCCAAGACGTATTCTTTATCGCTTCTTTATAAAATCGCCGATCAAGATGTATGCAATTGACGTAAGACGAACGTCAACTTCATATTATCGAACGCTTATGTCAATTCCATACATTTAGATCGGCGATTCTATAAAGAAACGATAAAGAAATCGTCTTGCCTCAAGGGCCTGATTCGATTTTCTTGAAATTTGATATCGAGATACTATGAGAGCCGATAAAGGACGTAAGAGACTTTAATTACCACGGAAAAACGGTTCCTGCGCAACAAACGAATTTTGGCACAAGGAGTTGCGACTTGCGGGTATCATCTAGTGATGAGATAAATGTTTAATTCGCGCCATAAAATCCTTATAAAAAGAATATTTAAAGAAGTAACAGTAGTTTTTATCTTGTTCTTGTTGTAAATACAAGTTGGTATCGTACGCCAACAACATAGACGGACTTATGTAGTTATATCGGGACTCGGGTTATAAGTTATAACATAAATTACGACTAACATTAACTTGACATAGCCCGACTAAATTACGTTGATCCAGCATCTGCCTTTAATTTTTTATTTTATTAAATAAGGGGGCAAACGAGCAAACGGGTCACCTGATGGTAAGCAACTACCGTCGCCCATGGACACTCGCAACATCAGAAGAGCTGCAGGTGCGTTGCCGGCCTTTTAAGAGGGAATACGCTCTTTTCTTGAAGGTTTGCAGGTCGTATAGGTCCGGAAATACTGCTGGTGACAGTTCATTCCAGAGTTTTACAGTGCGCGGCAGAAAGTTACGCGAAAACTCAGAGCACTCCCCGTGATACAACCGATAGAGGATTCAGAGTGAAGCTACATCTCGGCGTAATTCCAAGGGGTCCAAGCTGTTTGAAACACTATGGCAGTCAACAATTAGAGCGGCCCTTCGTTGGATACGATCCAGAGGGAGCAGTTGCCATTCCAAATCCATTGCTTTCAAAGGTAAAATCAGCCCCGGATTTATATTTTTTATGAGTATAGGCTACTATAATTTCGCCGCCCCTATGTACGAACTCTGCCGCCATCCTAGGACGCTGCCGCCCATAGGCCATGGCATATACTGCCTATACATGAATCCAGCCTAGACGTAAATACTTTATATTAACTATTTTACCTTAATATCATCCTCCTGTACTCCCGGCACGAACTGTGTCTCAGCGGGGTAAGAGCTCTTGAGGTGGGGCTGACACAGCGTGTTACGGCGCTGTAACTCCGACAGACGCTTCATGGCCCCGCCCCCTGCCCCGCCCACGCCCACTGCTGATGGGCGTCCCCGACGCGGTGTCTCCGTGAGTTCTCGAAGGCAACGGTTGTCGAACACCTCGCCTTCTTCGTCCGACATGTCGCCGCACGTTTTACGACCTAGAGTAAAACGTAATGATGACATGATAAGAGAGAGGGATTAGGTTCATATAAAGAAAATGCACTCTACAAACTACCCTCAACAAAATATTTTACACGCAACGTCAAGCTCTTCTGTCCTTGTCTAATTCTTTGATGGGGTTTGAATCCCGTCCTCTAAACAATACATTTAGGGCCTTTTTCACCACTTCCTGATAAAGTGCCGGATAGGCTATCCACAACTTTTTTGACAGATGGAGTATGAAGTATCTGTCAGATAAGTTGTGGATAGAATATCCGCACTTTATCAGGAGGTGGTGAAAAGGCCCTAAGTTTCGCACTTTCTTCATAACTCCCTTGCTACTAAAATATTCACACATCTAATAACTATACAAGATATTCTTGTCTTTGTCCGACACATAAAGACAATATAAAGACAATAATAGTTTTAAGATACATTATAATTAATATGTTGGACTAGCCACGTACTGAATAAGCGAGGAGCCTCGCGAGGCGAATCCTCGGTCGGTCAAGACGTGCCTCGCCCGAGCCTGCCGCGGTCCGAACGAGCGTCGTCGGTGCTTGTCAATGCTCAAAGGCGCCTCGGTACGTTTGCCACGCTCATTCAAGACGGTAGTGTTTTGCCGCGCTTATTCGTTGCGTGTTAGTTGTGCGTTTCAAGTTAAACTGAGCGTCGATGCTGGGCGCTGGCTGAGCCTTACGGTGGCATGCCGCGCGCGCGCGCGAGGCAGCCTCGGATAAGGCTTGTTTTATCGTTAGGCGTTTCGGCAGCGCCGTTGGAGCGCGCGCGTTCGAAGATGTATGGGGGTAATAGTAGCATTAGTAGTAGCGCTGAGCTGCGCACTCGACTATAAAACGCTACTATTACCCCCATACATCTTCGAGCGCGCGCGACTTCGAAACGAACTTCGAAACGCCTAACGTTATCGTTAACCAGCCCTAGAAAACTTAAAGACCGAGGCCGCCTCGCGCGGCATGCGTACTGCGGCAAATGTCCGAGGCCGCCTCGCGAGGCTGCTCGGTTGGTCAGTATGCGGCTAATACCTTTTATCCAAGTAAGAATAATTTATACTTATTGCAGGCAGTATTTGAAGTTTAATTTACCTTTCCTCTCATTCTTGTTGTGTACTTGTAGCGAGCGGAGTGACAGCGTATCGGAGGGCCGACCCGCATCCTCGTGCGGCGCCACCAGACCCGTCTGAAAAAATTAACTATTGTAAGCGTAAAGAGCCTGTGGCCAAGACTTATTTATTTGACATAAGCGTTCGTTAATATCAAATATGACGTTGACGTTCGACTCGTCTAATATCAATTGCAGACATTTTGATCGGCGATTCTATAAAAAAGCGATTAACAAAACATCTCGGCTACAGGCCCAGGGTTGTTTTAATGCTACAAATCGAGAACAGTACATTTAAGGCGGGGATTAATCTCATTCCAAAACGATAACCTTGCACACAACCAAAGACCAAGCGTATACGCATCGCAATAAGATTCATTTTAGCTTAGCATAAAACTGTAGTTACTAGGGGCGGATCTTCTCTATTTTTCATATTTTTTTCAAATATCTTTGGAAACAAAATTGTTCGGTTCAGAAGATTTTAATATATATTTACTAACAATTTATTCAAATAAAATGTGTAATAACTAATAATAGTTAATACTTATATTTCGATGAAATAGATTTTTGTCGGATGTGAGTTTGTAAATTAATTACAGCCAAAGTATTACGTTTTATAAAAATTAAAAATGTTTATATGGTTTAAAAGTATTTTAAATAGTGTGCTTTATATCTCATCATATCAGCGCCTGATCTCTCGCCGGTCGTGTCGGTCTTCCGTCCCACTGGGTTATGAGAGTAAAGGAATAGAGAGTGCTCTTGTGTACTGCGCACACGCTTGGGCACTATAAAATTACTCCTGCGTAGCTGGCCTGGTTTCAATGAAACCGGTCACCGTCACCGAAATCGGTGTGGGAGCTATTATTATTATTTATATCTCATATTTTTTACATTTCGTTATTATATTGGAACTAGGTAAACCGGGAGTCACGGAATAACAAATTGGGGTTTATGCTCGCCTTAAATGGAGAAATTATATTCATTTCAAGTAGGAAAAGATCACTTGCCTGTTAAAAAAATCAAAAAAATATATAAGTATATAGCAAAATTTAAATTTCGAAAGGAAAACGGCAAGTCACGACACTCCTGTTTTTGTTTCAAAAATTTAAAGGGTACAGCCACAGGGTGCAGCAATGTACTGTTTGAATTCAACAATCATTTTAAGAAAATTGATGAATGAGTCTTACAGAATGCACATGCTGTAGGGACATGAGCGAGCCCGACTTCTGTTGTTTTCTCAGCCACTGTGCCTCATCCTTCTGTATTATGAACTTCTCTCCGACGTTCCATAGCTCCGTAGTCAAACTTCTGATATGTTGCTGGTAAGCCTTGCTCAACTCCTTCGTCTCTTCGTTAGCCTTTTCTAGCTTCCTCTCATAGTCTTCTATCACCTTCTTATGTTTCTCTTGGAATTGACTTATCTGATCGACGTATAGTTCTTTCTGGAATATTAATATTTATTTGAGAATGACAGTTGATTTTTAACTACTGATGCATGCTTGCAATTTATATTTTTTATCTAAGGTAGCTAAGCATTCAAACTGGAAATATAAACTAGAAAGTGGTCCCAACTTTAATTTACGAGCATAATAAAAACCACAAAAACCCATCCATAAGCGACAAAGCCGTGCATAGAGCGAGCAATTACAAAAATCATTACCTTGTCCGTGATGTAAAGCGTAACTACCAAACAATGACAACTACAAACGATAAATAAAACAAAGCATTCATTATAACAAAACTTTATTTGATAAAATCAATAAATAATGACTTTACAAGTCGTAACAACAGCAATAAGCCACCATCAGTAGTCCAATGTGAGGTAGTACCACCAAATAACCTGGTACATCAATACCAATAACAGGATAGGGAGTATACTGACCATTTTAGTCTTCATCCTGCTGAGCTTATCCTCGTACTCCGCTCGGACCTCCATGATCGTCAGAGCTTGAGTGTCCTTGGCTCCGTCTCCGGACTGAGCTTGCATCACCTCCTTCAGTAGCTTGTGGAAGGACGACTCTAATTCTCCGAACTGGATTTCCAAGCTGGTGTTTTGGAAGTTGGTGGGCACGAGCGAGGCTCGGTCCAGCTCGCTCATGAACGCCTGCTTGATCTTCTCCGGTGATATGGCCCTGACAATGCTCCGGTCGACCCACCTCTCCAAGTTTAAGGCACACTCTGACAGATCCTGCATGATAGCAGCGTAGCCCCTCTCTAACTTGCACATCGTCGCGTCGTTGATCCGTCCATCCAAGTTCAGGATCTCCCTTCTCACTGTCCTCTGTAGTGCGATCACCTTATTCAGCTTCTGCGAGTACAGATCCTTCACTGAGTTGAATGTTTTCACGCTGACCGACAGCTCGGTCAGGAATTTCCTCATCGCGATGATTTCGGAGTCATTAATCTTGTTTATCTCGAGCAATCGATCTCTCTCCTTCTGTAGAGCTATCTGCTTCTCGGAGCACCGTTTGAGATGCCTGTCAGTAGTCTCCAGGAAGTTTTCTAGATCCTCCATTGTGATGTTTCCAGCGTTGAAGCTGCGTCTAAGTTCGTTTTCGCCGTTAGTGTTTGCTGAGTTGCCGAAATTAGTCAGCTCTTTCAGTACAGTGTTATTCTTGATTTCGGCGATCCGCTTTATTATCATCGCCTGATATTTGGCGGACACTTTGATAATTTGAGACGCGCGAGTTTCTGTGGCGCTCATCTTTGTGATTTTGTTCCTTAGCTCGGCAATCTCCTCATTCTTTTGAAGCACGACTTTCTTCAGTTGGTTGGATAGTTGATGACAATTTTCTCTGCTCAGATCCAGATCTTTAGTCACATCCAGTAGCTTATTCTCAGATTCGGCGATCAAAGTCTTCAGATATGTGATGTCACTATGTAAAGTTGTTATTGTCCTATTTTTGTCTTGTATTATTTTCTCCAAATCGGTTATAGTTTTGGAGCTATCGATGGATGAAGTTGTGTTATCGAACGCAGAATCGTGAACTTGGTTCTGCAGCTCATGTATTTTGATTGCCACATCTTCGCGGTAGTTTGGTATATTCTCTTTATCATTTGAAGCCACTGCAACAAAATGGTTTTTATTAGTTTACTTGTCTATAATACAAATTACAGAATATAAATAGTAAATGTTCGCAATACTTACTATTTTCATTATTAGTCACAGCTTTCAGCAGTAATTCGTTTTCTTTCTTTAAATTGTACACTGTATTTGTATTTACTGCATTTAGGTTTTCTCTGAGTCTTCTGATTTCATTACTATACTTTTCTGCTTCTTGTTTACAACGCAAATAATTCTGTTTTGTTTCTGCCAATTCCGTTTCTAGCTTTTCTATAAGAATGTTCTTTTCTACTTCTACTTGAGCAAATTCGTTTCTAATAGTTTCCATTTCACTTACGAGTACTTCTATTTTAGCTTGGCGATGTTTTAATTCTTCTTCAGCTTTTATTTGGTACTCCTCTAGAATTATACATTTATTTAATAATTTTGTTTGCTCTACTTTATTTTGGTCACCTACCTGTTGATTTTGATCAATTTCATTCTCAAAATGTTCTCTTATAGCCACGATTTCTGCAAGAAAAAAGATTTCATAAAATATTAAGTGATTACAAAAAATCAAAAAAATTAGTAAAATCACAATTTTCAGGTACATAATATTAAGTTACATAAATTCGTTAATGGGCCGGGTTACGATCGAAATTCTCATACATACGTAATACCAAAATCATTTTCTCATACGAAATCATCAAATCATCATACAAAATCATTAAGCTGATGTTAAAAAAAAAATTAAGTTAAATATTGAAAATTAAAAACTGTTAGATCAAATTTTTTTCATTACAAAATTGGTTTTATGACCAACTGCAAAATACATACCTGATTCTTTTTCTCTTATAATATTTTGTAATGTGAGATTCTCGGTTTGGAGTTGTTGTAACTTTTGTATTTCATCCAGCTGGGATATACGCAGATTCTTTTCAGTTTTCAGCAATGTGTCTTTTTCATTTAACTGTTCAACGATTACATCCCTTTCCTTTGATAATGCCTCTTGTAAAGTTTCAAATTGTTTGATAGCCTCCGTTTGTCTCTTCAACTCTTCTTTCAAATTTTTTATTTCATTTTCTTTATCTTTTAATAGAGTCATGTTATCAGTGATTTGATTGTCCTTTAACAATTCAAATTCTTGCATTTTGATTTCTAATAAAGTTTTATCTGAAAAGAAATTTAAAATAATGTTTAAATTTAATGTCTGTTTTCACATGAAAGATTTTATCTCCAAATAAAAATTAATTACCATTTTTAACACTTTCCAATATCTGTTCTAAAGAATTCTTTTCGCTTGTTGCCAACTCGATTTCCTCAGTTTTCTGCGATACAAGTTCTTTTAGGGCTAAATTTTCTTCTTCCAATGATTTCTTTACATCCTTTATATCAGATAAATCTTTCAAAGCTATATTGAGCATATCTACTTTATCATTCAGTATAATTTCTGCATTTTGTCGCTCTGTAATCATTTGTTCTTCTAATTTCTTAATATGGTCTTTCAGTTCTTCATTTTGCTTCGTGACTTCGGTGATTTTATTGGTGAAATTTAATTTCTGATCTTCCATTACATCTTCTGTTACAGACACTATATTTTTAAGAACAACTCTTTCCGATTCAAACTCGCTAATTAATTTGTCGTGTTTTTGTTTTTGGCACTTTACTTCTTCTTCTAACAAACTGATAGCTGTATGAAATGTACAAAATATATCAATAGAAAATAATTTATAAATGTCCTAATAAGATAAAAAAATACTGTACCTTCATTACTCTTCTTTAAAGCTTCTTCTAATTGAGCCTTTTCCTTGCTTGTCGCTTCGATTTCGATAGTCTTCTCTTTCAAGTAACTAGTCAGTTTAGATACCATCACATTTAGATTGTCAATTTGAGACTCATATGTTGCTTTTAGTTTGTCTGTTATATTTTCATTGTCAATGAGCTTATCTTTTAGTGAATGCACTTTTGAATCAAGTTGTATTTTGACCTCATTTAGTTCATTGTGTAGGGTTGCATTTTTAAATACTAGACTTTCAACTTCATTAGTTTTTGCTTCGATAATCTCTTTGTATTCTTCGATTTGTTTAGAAAATTCTGAAAAGGCATTAATTTTTAAAATCACTCTATGAGTAGGTATTATAAAAAGTAATTTCAGCGCTTGTTATTATTTTTTTAAACCGTGTTCCTTGACAGTAACAACGATTTGTGTAGTTTTTACTATAGACTTAGAGAATATACAGAGCAGTCCACTTTGTTATGTAATTTGTTATATCCTATGTACTAGAATTAAAGGGTAAGTAAAATAAATAGTAATGTTTAGTAATATTCTGTAATATTTTGAATACTTACCATCATTCTTTTGTTTTACTATCTCTAATAATTCTTCAATTTTCTTATTAGAGTTTTCTACTTGGTTTTGTAAAGATTGTCTAGCTTGCTGTTCTTGAAGAATGCGTTGATTTAGCTTTTCGCACGTTTCAGAATTTTCAGCACTTACTGTGGACAGTTTATTGGTCACAGAAGTTTTTTCTTTACACAACCTTTCTTTCTCAGACTCAGCTTCGCAAAGTTTCGTTTGTATCTCATTTCTGAATTGAATTTCATTATGAAGTTGATTTTCAAGAGAGTTAATTGTTTCATTCTTTTCCTCAAATTTATTTTGAAGTAATTCTTTCTCTTTAAGCAAAATCTCTTTCTTACTTGTCAATTTTTTAACTTCCTCTTTCAATATTTCGCACGTATCAGAGTTTTCAGCAATCACTGTAGACATTTTATTGTTTAAAGCAGTTTTTTCAGACTCAACTTGACAAAGCTTCGATTGTACCTCATTTCTAAGTTTAATTTCATTTTGAAGTTGACTCTCAAGAGAGTTAATTATTTCATTCTGTTCATCGAATTTATTTTGGAGTATTTCTGTCTCTTTGAGCCACATTTCTTTCTCATTTGTTAATTTCATGATTTCCTCTTTTAACATTTCGTATATATTAGATTTGTCAGAAATTACTGTAGACAGTTTATTGCTTAAATAAGTTTTTTCCTCACACAATATTTCTTTATCAGACTCTACTGCACGAAGTTTAGAATGTATCTCATTTCCTAATTTAATTTCAGTTTGAAGTTGACTTTCAAGAGAGTTAATAAGTTCATTCCTTTTATCAAACTCATTTTGCAGTTGTTCTTTCTCGTTAAGCAGTATCTGTTTCTCTCTGTTGAATTTCTTTAGTTCCTCTTGCAACATTTCGCATGCATTAGAGTTTTCAGTTTTTTCTTCACACAATATTTCCTTCTCAGACTCTACCTCACAAAGTTTAGATTGCATCTTATTTTTTAACTGAATTTCAGTTTGTAGTTGATTTTTAAGAGCGTTAATTATTTCATTATTTTCATCAAATCCATTTTGGAGCTGTTCTTTTTCTTTAAGTAAAATAAGTTTCTCACTTGTCAAGTTTTCAACTAACTCATTCAACTTTTTGCACTCATCAGAGTTTTTAGCAATAATTGTAGACATTTTATTGGTTAAACAAGTTTTTTCTTCACACAATATTTCTTTTTCGGATTCAACTTCAAAAAGCTTTGATTGTATCTCATTTCTTATTTGATTTTCAGTTTGAAGCTGATTTTCAAGAGAATATATTGTGTTAGTGTTTTCTTCGATTTTATTTTGGAGTATTTCTTTCTCTTTCAGTAACATCTCTTTCTCCATTTGCAAAGAAGTTTTTTCTTCACATAATATTTCTTTTTCGGACTCAACTATAGACAGCTTTGATTGTATCTCATGTCGTAATTGAATTTCAGTTTTCAGCTGACTTTCAAGAGAGTATATTGTGTTATTGTTTTCATCAAATTTATTTTGGAGTATTTCCTTCTCAGACTCTACCTCACAAAGTTTAGATTTCATCTTATTTTTAAATTGAATTTCAGTTTGCAGTTGGCTTTCAAGAGCGTTAATTATTTCATTATTTTCATCAAATCCATTTTGGATCTGTTCTTTTTCTTTAAGCAAAATAAGTTTTTCACTTGTCAAGTTTTCAACTAACTCATTCAACTTTTTACACTCATCAGAGTTTTTAGCAATAACTGTAGATATTTGATTGTTTAAAGAAGTTTTTTCTTCATACAATAATTCTTTTTCAGACTCTACTTCACAAAGCTTTGATTGTATCTCATTTCTTATTTCAATTTCAGTTTGAAGCTGACTTTCAAGAGAGTGTATTGTGTTATTGTTTTCATCAAATTTATTTTGGAGTATTTCTTTCTCTTTTAGTAACATCTGTTTCTCATTTGTCAAATTCTTAACTTCTTTTTTTAAAGAAGTTGTTTCTTCACACAATATTTCTTTTTCATTTTGGAGCTGTTCTTTTTCTTTTAGCAACATTTGTTTCT
Organism: Lysandra bellargus; assembly: GCA_905333045.1. Lineage (NCBI taxonomy): Eukaryota > Metazoa > Arthropoda > Insecta > Lepidoptera > Lycaenidae > Lysandra > Lysandra bellargus. The sequence continues at coordinate 4,441,899 of HG995352.1, read as the reverse complement.
CACTTGTCAAGTTTTTGACTTCCAGATTCAATTTTTCGCACGCGTCAGAGTTTTGAACAATAACGGTAGACATTTCATTGGTTAAAGAAGTTAGTTCTTTATGCAGTAATTCTTTTACAGACTCTACTTGAGAAAGCTTCGATTGTATCTCATTTCTAAATTGTTTTTCAATTTGTAGTTGGCTTTCAAGAGACTTAATTACTTCATTCATTTTACCAAATTCATTATGGAGCTGTTCTTTTTCTTTTAACAATATCTGTTTCTCACTTGTCAAACTGTCCACTTCCTCTTTCAATATTTCGCACGTATTATAGTGTTCAGCAATTACTGTAGACAGTTTATCAGTTAAAGAAGTTTTTTCTTTACATAATATTTCTTTATTAGTTTCTACTTCAAGAAGTTTAGACTGTATATCATTTTTAAATTTAACTTCAGTTTGAAGTTGACTTTGTAGAGAATTAATAATTTCATTCTTTTCATCGAATTCATTTTGAAGCTGTTCTTTCTCTTTTATCACTATCTGTTTCTCACTTGTCAAATTCTTAACTTCCTCTTCCAACATTTGGCATGAAGTAGAGTTTTCAGAAATTATTTCAGACAGTTTATTGGTCAAAGAAATTTTTTCTTCTGTCAGTATTTCTTTAAAAGACTCTACTTCACGAAGTTTAGATTGTATTTCATTTTTAAATTGAATTTCAGTTTGAAGTCGACTTTCAAGAGAGCTAATTATTACAATCTTTTCATCAAATCCATTTTCGAGTTTCTCTTTCTCTTTCAGCAATATCTGTTTCTCACTAGTCAAATCCTTTAACTTTTCACAGGCGTTAGAGTTTTCAGCAATTACTGAAGACAATTTATTGGTCAATGTAGTTTTTTCTTCTAACAATATTTGTACATGAGATTCTACTTCACGAAGCTTAGATTGTGTTTCATTTTTAAATTGAATTTCAGTTTGAAGTTGACTTTTAAGAGAGTTAATTGTTTCATTCTTTTCATCAAATTCGTCTGCGAGTTTTTCCTTTTCTTTCAGCCATACCTGTTTCTCACTTGTCAAAATCTTGACTTCCTCTTTTAAACCAAGTAAAGAGGCATTAAGATTGTTTCTTTCTCTATTCATTTCTTCAATACATTCATAATACTGTTGTACCTGTTTTCGCAGTTCAGCTATTTCTTCTGAACTCTTTTGAACATTGAGATTCTGCTCTTTTATTACATTGTTATAATGCAACACGTCATTATTGTGTTTGTTAATTAATTCTTGTCTCATATCCTTTTCATTGCGCAATTGTATCTGTAGACTTTCAATTTCTTCTCCTTTAGTTACAATTTTGTTTTGAAATTCAACAAGCTCATTATTCCTATTCAAAACCTTTTCATTTAATTTCATTATGTGATTATCATAATCTTCCCTCATTTTTTGTTTAGATGTCTTTTCAGATTCAATCTCTTTTTTCAGTTCTTGTACCTTAGATTCTAGTTTTGATGTTTCATTTGAAAAGCTTTGCAATAATGAAAGCTTTTCCTCCTGTAAAGTTTGTATCTCTTGCATTTTTGCATCAATTGTTTTCCTGGCATTTTCAGTAGTATCCTTCAAGGTCTGCTCGAGTTCATTAATTTCATTATTCAATTTTGTTATGTCATTATCACATTTGGATTTTATTATATTCTTACTTTCAATTTCTTCATTAATTCTATGCTTTAAGTTCATGATGTCACATTCCTTCTCAGAAAGAGTATTACCAAGGTCATTTTTTTCTTTTTCATATTTATTATTTAATTCTGTAAGTTGATCCTGTAACAATTTTTATTTTACTCATTACAAAAATATTTTGTTGCATGATTTAGGTACATATTATAAAACATATTTTAATACACATACCTGCAACATTTGCATTTGATTTTTCAATGTAGCGATTTTAGATCTTTCTTCAGCTAGTTGCACTTCAATTATGCTTGCACAGACCTCACTGCACACAGCTGCAAAAATTTTTTTTTTTTAATTGCATTTAGGAGCTTTATGAATTATCTAGGCTAGGCCTTACAATTAAATACTTACAGGAATTATGTTGTAATGAGTGGACACTTGTATCAAGATCATCACACTCCAACTGACTGGAGTCCATTCTGTTGAGGCGGTTGTGTTGTCGTAGCTCAGTAACTAATTCCCTCAAAGAATTACATTGACGACGTTCACTGTCCAATTCCTCTGCAAGTTGACTTGCTCGAATGTTCTCTTGTTGGCTCAGGGCAAAATACTTATCTCTGTCGCGTTTCAGTTCATCCAACTGTAAAGAAAGACAATTATTATGGTACTGATTATACTACATTGTGAAGTGTTGTCTAATGTCTTCCCTTATTAAAAAATTCTAAGGGCTCAATCTCAAAATCAGCGGGCAGCGGGGTGGAAGCGGCGGCGGCGCATTCCAATGTGTGTGAGGCCTCAGTGCGGCACGCGGCGTACTAGACTTATCCATATAAATATATATGTTGGAACTTGGAACGCACTGCCGACGGTCCCGCCCCACTGCCCACTGATTTCAAGCCTTACACACCCATAACTAATTTTTGGTGTAATTCACTATATTTAATGTATTGTAAAAATCTGTGAATTACCTTGTTCTTATAACCATTTCTTTCGTACTCCACATTGCTCAACTCCTCCTGCAAGTGAGCCAGACGTTCCTCAGCTTGCTCCAGCTGCTTTGTCAACTTCACCGAGTTATTGTGTGAAGCTTCACTACCAGCAGAAATGTTGTCCTCACCACAGGACTCGGATACTCTTGCTTTCAGGTTGACTATTTCTTGTTTATATTGTTCCTTTACTTTAGCTGAAATCAGACAACTATTACACTTCAACTCACAAGCAGCCTGATCAGGCTGCAATAACAATTGAATAGCTATTGTCTGGATTTCCCATGATTGAGGTATTAAAAGCCCATGCTCTGTAGTAGCAGAATTAAACATATTTTTTTAACATACAAATTACAAGTAATAAAAGTTGTGAAAATTACTTAGTTTTTCCAATTTCAAATTGGTCCTGCTCAACTCCTCTTGAAGGTAGTTACGATCAAAGCGTTCCGCATCAAGAGCTGCTTGTAGCCGTCTGACTTCACTATGCAAAGATCGTAAAGCTGGAGGAGTTTCAGCAACCGTATTTGTTGTTACCGTCTCTGCCCCAGCTATGTCTTGCCCGCATGCCTCTGAAAAATTTTGCCGAAATTAAAAAAATTCAACAAATCCTAAATTATTTTGAAGCTTTCTTGTACAGAATATTATAAGGTTTGGAAAAATTTGCTACAAATATTTTGTGCATTATATGAGCATTATGTCTACTTCACCTGGCTTAAATGACAGACACATAGTTATTATATTACTTGAAAGACTTTTCAAATGCTTATTGCTTAAATAGCTTGTGACTATATAATTTTAAATTAGTTGGATGGTAAAAATTTGTTGGATGGTAATTTCAAAACCACTTTTATAATTTTTAAAAATATATATTTTTTTACTTTATAATAATTGCACATTTATTTTGCAGGTCATATTTAAGACTTATCAGAATTAATAGAATTTACTTTGTTGCAGATAGAAGCCATACTTTGTAATCTTTAGAAACCATAAAAGAATGAAAGGGTGTGATTAAATTATACAGATTATTATAATACCTGTAATCGCTTGTAGAACGTCCGAGGAGGTGATGTTAGTACAGCCCATTAAGCATTTGCTGAACTTCATGATTATTTCCTGGTCCGATGATGATAATTTGCTGCACATCGCATTTTTGAGGTCGATATTTTTTGAGTTCACGCAGACGAAAAATAGTAGTAGAGATGCAGAGAGATGCAGATCTTCTTCGGAATTGGGATCACACATTCCATTTTCAAATTTGAAATCTGGATACTTTTCGAGGATAAACTCTTGTATGTTGTGTGCTTCTAACAAAGAAGACCTTGAGTCGTCGAGGCTTAGGTTTCTTCGCAAGTGGGAAATGATGATCAACAAAGAATCAAGGTTTATATCCAAGTCCTTACTATCTCTTTCATTGCAGTAGCAATTTATCTAAAATACAAAGTTCGACGTCATACGCTTAACATTAACCTTAATAACTAACCTTATTATTGTACACAAATATGAATTAAAAGCTAACTCGCGGCATGTTTTCAAAACACCTGCCGATTACGAAACCGGTGGCTTTTGGTACCTTAGTTAAAAATATGGATTCTAAATGATAGGGAATCATTATTAAAGTATGATTTTATTACTAACGCAAGTTACTTTGTGTGTTTATAGTTTAATTAATTATTTTTCGTAACTTACCCAGTTTGTAAGAATACATTTCCACTTGAGTAACATCGCCAACTGCTTTATTTGTCGTTTTGAAGCCGTTAACTTTTAAGTCTACTATAGTATCTAAATATAAACGTAATTTATTTTAAAATTATGTAATTCAATAATTTTTAGAATTAATTTTTAAACAATACGCCTTCAAACAACAGTTGTTTCTATCCGTTTCTGTCAGTTGATGTTTGAATTTGCTTATTTTTTAATGGACAATAGATAATAAAATATGGCAAGAACGTTGTGCCAAAAAGACTTCTGGTGAACCATAAAAATTTCTGAGTATTTTATAGAAAGCATATCGCATTTTTGAAACTGTCTTTTGTAGAAAGACAGGAAAGTAAATAGCTTACAACGATACAAAAAAAATCTTGCAATTAAGCGAGAAACGGAGAAACAAAAATATCTTGAGGGCAGGGCTTCATAACGTTATCGAATAACAGAAAAAATATCGTTACGTACCGTTATTTTCATAATGGTAGCCAGATAACGTTATTTTTTTAACGATATCTAGTAAAATAACGTTATATTTACCGTTACTATTATAACGTTATTTTTTCGTTATGGCATAACAATAAAATAACGTTATGATAATAACGGTAAATATAACGTTATTTTCTGGTATCAGGTATGCGATCGTGCACGGTGCACCAAATCTCACTCATAATTAAAATATAATAAGCGTTCTCTGTGAAAATACAAAGAAAAAAATACACCTTAAAAGCGTGATTACGTTTAGAAAATTTTCCCGCTTGTCATGACTTTCTTGACGGACTATAACGTTATCAAAGAACATATATTTACCGTTATAAATCCTATATAACGTTATAACATTTACCGTTATTAAATACATTTATAACGTTATTTCTAATATCGGTTAAATTTTCATAACGTTATCTATGCCCTTGAAGCAATAACGTTATGAAAAAATAACGTTATTTGAAGCCCTGCTTGAGGGTTTGAAGTTTGAACTTTGATCATGTTCCTATCCATTTATTATCACTCGATTGAAAAAATAAAAAAATAATTTGTCACCTGTCATTTGTAATAATTCAAAACATAACCTATACGGGCTATAACTGTTCTAAATAATTTCGTAAATAATACTTTTTAAAACAATAATACCTAAATATAAATATTATAACCTGTTTAAAGAAAGAAAGAAATGTAAAGAAATTCTTTAATTCGTGGAGACGCGTATGGTTGTAGAAATAGTGTAGAAAATTCTCAAAAAAATATCTTCTTTTTATGATCCCAAAGTTAATTAAATTATTTCAAAATGTCACCTACGAGAGCAGCAGGATTAGTTATTTATAGATATACAAATCAAGTAATACAGTTTCTAATGTTACAAACATCCTATGGGGCTCACCATTGGACCCCTCCAAAGGGTAAGCATTAACCTCTTAATCGCCAAGCGACGCGCAAATTGTACTGCGCTATCTTAGATAAAATAAGATAAAATATAGAAACAGTGCCGGTTTTAGCAATACCAGAGCCCTAGGCGAGATTTCCTCTGCGCTCAGGAGTCTGCTGATGCTGGTAGTGCGAAAAAAATTGTTCCTGTGGTGCCCCTTTTTGTTATATTGTAATAAATTATAAATGTATCGTTTGTATTCCAGTCGTAATTTTTTTTCACATTTTTTTAGGCCATGTGGACCCAGGGGAATCTGACTGGGTAACAGCACTTCGGGAAACTCAAGAAGAGGCTGGTCTGACTGCAGAGGACTTAGAGGTTTAGTTTTAGGCACATTATAATCAGTAGAATGACATAGCTTTATCTGTTGTAAAATTAGGTACCTCAAATATTAAAGTAATCCTCAAATAAAAAGGGTAATCCCTGTGTTCTGTTTTTCAGATTTATAAAGACATATCAAAATCACTGCACTATGAAGTTAACGGAAAGCCAAAAGAGGTTGTATACTGGCTAGCAAAACTTAAAATTCCCGAACAAAAAGTGACCTTATCAGATGAACATCAAGATTTGAAGTGGCTGCCATTGCAACAGGCTCAAGAAATATCAGGATTTGAAGACATGAAGAACTTGTTAGAAGATTTTCATGAAAAGGCTTCTAAAATGATTTAGTTATAGTAAAAGTAAAAGTAAAAGTGAAGAGGTAAGGCTTTAGAATGGATAGCAAGTTATCTTAAAGATCGGAAACAAACTGTACACATTACAAAAACACTAAAAAATAATAAAAAAATTATAAAAGCTAAATATAAAAAGAATAATCCGTATGGTGTTCCGCAAGATAGTAACTTAGGACCTTTACTATTTTTGTTTTATATTAATGACTTCCCTGACTATGTAGATGACGAAACTGTAATGTACGCAGATGATATAACAATAATTATAGCACATAAAAATAAAATGACGTTAGAAGAAGATCTAAACAGATGTTTAAAAAATACTAATGATTGGATGGAAGCTAATAATTTACTTATCAATACAAATAAGACTATGCTAATTAACTTTAAAATGAAACAAAGTAATGAAATTCATCTTAATATCACATTTCAAGGAAACAAAATTAATGTAGTTAACAATACTAACTTCTTAGGTATAAACATTGACAACATATTCTCATGGAAATATCATACAGAGTATATAAGCAACAAACTAGATAGGTTTACATATGTGCTTAGAACACTTTATCACAATGTTAACAATAAATCAGCTTTAATAGCCTATCATGGATGCGTTGAATCTATACTGAGATACGGCATAATAATGGGGGGCAATTCTGTAACTGCCAACCAAATTTTTATTAAACAAAAAGCTTGTGTACGAGCAATGAGTGGTGCTTGGAGATTAGACAGCTGCAAGCCACTTTTTCAAAAGTATGGTATCCTACCACTACCATGCCTTTATATATTTGAAATGTTAAAATTTGTAAAGAAACATTGCCATCTATTTGAGAACAATTTATCGAACCAAAGACAATAATAAGGAAGTATAAACTACTGGTCCCTACTCAGAAAAAGAATATATTCTCTAATAGTGCATACTGTATGGCAATAAAATTATATAATAAATTACCTGAGGAATTTAAAGACAAAAGTTGTACAATATTTAATAAAATGTTATTTAAATTACTTATACAAAAATGCTATTACACAATCAATGAATACTTTAATGACAAAGAAATGAATAATTATAGTACCTAATGGAATTATTGTAAAGTTATTAAATTGGTATTTTTTGTATTGACATATATTAATAAATTAATTTATTAAATAAACAAAATTGATGCAATGATGACTACTATGATTACTATTATTATTAAAAACTATTGACATTTGACATTGACTTTGAATTCATATCATGTAAATGCTAATTAATTATTATTGACATTATTAATATCTATTAGAATATAATAATAATAATCATACCAAAATAAAATAAGATGATGTAATTCATGACATTAATATTATTCATTGACAAAAATTAAAATTGTTTATGTTAGAAAAAAGCACGAATTGACATAATATTATAGTAATAAGTTTTTTTTTTCATAATAATTATTTGTTAAAAATAGGATAATTCAAAATATAATAAGATAAAAGGCTAAATTATAATTAGTGTTTAGTATAAGTAGATAAATTGTAATTAAAAAACTGTATAAAATTTGCACGCCACCTAAAGGCAAAATAAAAGAGCTTGTTCACATAACTTAACATCATATTGTACCTTATTTCAGCAAATAAACGATTTCTATTCTATTCTATTCTATTCAAAAATGAACATTAATTTATTGGTATTGTAATTAACCCCTGTATATTGTTTGTAGTTCTCTCAATAAATTGATGATGCTATTTAAGATTTTAAAAATATATTGTTTTATTCTGCTGTATAGTTGTTTGATTGGTCCCTATTTCATTAAGCTTTGATCTGTCCATCTGTCTGTCTGTCTGTCCGTGGTTTTGCTCAGAGAGTAGGACCTACAAAGCTGCAACTTGGCATGAATGCACATATTAATAATGCCGACAAGATGATACCTACATAAAATCTTAAAAAAAATATTTTTATGGTAGGTTCCCTACACATCAACTATCAAGTGGGGATGAATTTCTTTTTCGCGTCCACCCCATTGTGTGGGGTGTCGTTGGATAGGTTTTTTAAAAATATTATGAGTATTTATCATTTTCCGATTTAGGGATCCGCTTGTGAAATATTAAGTTTTAAAGTGGAAAAAATCGTTAGAGTCCAGTGTCCCACCCTTCTACCAGCTAACTGCTAAACGGTTGCTTCTGGAAATGTTAAAAAAATTCACGGAAGTAGGAAATATCAAATATGCTCAGTTTAAAAGGAAAACTATCACGGCTAAGTTCGTTATAATCATGTCCATTCATTGACCATACAAAAAATTATCAAAAACTAGCGGTACTACGGAACCCTATATTGCGCGTGGCCCGACAGGCGACACCAACCCGACACGCACTTGTAAACAGGGCTTCAAATAACGTTATTTTTTCATAACGTTATTGCTTCAAGGGCATAGATAACGTTATGAAAATTTAACCGATACTAGAAATAACGTTATAAATGTATTTAATAACGGTAAATGTTATAACGTTATATAGGATTTATAACGGTAAATATATGTTCTTTGATAACGTTATAGTCCGTCAAGAAAGTCATGAAAGGCGGGAAAATTTTCTAAATGTAATCACGCTTTTAAGGTGTATTTTTTTCTTTGTATTTTCACAGAGAACGCTTATTACATTTTAAATATGAGTGAGATTTGGTGCACCGTGCACGATCGCATACCTGATACCAGAAAATAACGTTATATTTACCGTTATTATTATAACGTTATTTTTTTGTTATGCCATAACGAAAAAATAACGTTATAATAATAACGGTAAATATAAAGTTATTTTACTAGATATCGTTAAAAAAATAACGTTATCTGGCTACCATTATGAAAATAACGGTACGTAACGATATTTTTTCTGTTATTCGATAACGTTAAGAAGCCCTGCTTGTAAACCTCTGGGTTTTGCAGTTTTGCAGGCTTTTACTATTCTGAGACTCTGAGTTGCGTAAAATGAATTATCATGGAATATGCCATATGGATCAATATTCAAGAAATTATTGAATATTGATCAGGGCTTCAAATAACGTTATTTTTTCATAACGTTATTGCTTCAAAGGCATAGATAACGTTATGAAAATTTAACCAATACTAGAAATAACGTTATAAATGTATTTAATAACGGTAAATGTTATAACGTTATATAGGATTTATAACGGTAAATATATTTTCTTTGATAACGTTATAGTCCGTCAAGAAAGTCATGACAGGCGGGAAAATTTTCTAAACGTAATCACGCTTTTAAGGTGTATTTTTTTCTTTGTAGTTTCACAGAGAACGCTTATTACATTTTAAATATGAGTGAGATTTGGTGCACCGTGCACGATCGCATACATGATACCAGAAAATAACGTTATATTTACCGTTATTATTATAACGTTACTTTTTGTTATACCATAACGAAAAAATAACGTTATAATAATAACGGTAAATATAACGTTATTTTACTAGATATCGTTTAAAAAAATAACGTTATCTGGCTACCATTATGAGAACAACGGTACGTAACGATATTTTTTCTGTTATTCGATAACGTTATGAAGCCCTGCTTTTGAGTACTTATATTATCAGTATTTTAAATTAATTTAGTAAAGCTATGTAGTAGTATACTTACACCTATGTTTCCATTTACCTACTGTAAAGTTTTGTGGCTCTTTTCGTAGTTTGGACTAACTAGTTTGCCTAAAAATATTAGTAAATGTCCACATTATGCGTTTTCGTCTTCAATTTTCGTCATCTTCTTTCATTCAACTTTCGTTTTGGCTCAATCAATAATTTAATGCGTCAACGAACGCAACGCAAACTGTGATTTTTAATAACAAAACGAAAGTCTTGGATACGGTCAGAGGGCATGCGTCGCGGGCATGCCTCACGTTCGCTGTTGACTGCGCTATAACGCATGCCCTTGACGAACAGAAAAAGGCACAGTGTGGACATAGCTATTGTACTTACGAATTTCAACTCTTAGCATTTTGTTACGCCATAACGAAAAAATAACGTTATAATAATAACGGTAAATATAACGTTATTTTACTAGATATCGTTAAAAAAATAACGTTATCTGGCTACCATTATGGAAATAACGGTACGTAACGATATTTTTTCTGTTATTCGATAACGTTATGAAGCCCTGATATTGATCCATATTCCATCTATTTTTTTTAGATCATGGATCGATAATATGGCAATTTATAATCGTAAGCTTCTAACAAAGACGTAGGATATCATGGACTTTGCGGAACAGCTGTCGAGAGGTTTTTCGGGAGTGGCGGGAAAAGTCGGAAAATTTTTCAGCACTGAAAATTGAATTTGATTTCTATTGTAAAAAGTTGTATAATTGTAGAATATTTGTCGTATTGTATATTATATTTTTTATTTGTATATAATTATTCCTTCGTTCGGTTGGTAAGTTTTTTAATTATATAAAAGTCCCTTCACGGGACCAGGCGCGCCGCGATGTCTCAGCGGCCGTCCAAACGGAAGAAGAAGAGACATAATATATCGTCTAGTCCGGTGGATGATCAGGCTGAGTCGAGTAGCTCTGAACAGTCTGAGCCCACAGAGGAATCTAACAAATATGCTCCTTATAGAGTCAATGATTACAGCCGTCGCTATCCAGAGGACAGCGCAGCTGGATTTGAATTTGTAGTTTTTGTGGAAAGCACAGGTGAAACTCCTATAGGTACTCGCGACCTCATGGGCTTAAGTCGTATTTTCCAACAATCGATTAAGGGAATATCTTTCTTGAGAAAAATTAATAAATTCAAAGTTGGAGTCTATTTTAATCGGCCGAACTTAGCTAATGCATTTCTTGAAAATACTACTTTTCTACGAGACCAAAATTTAAAAGCAAGCATTCCAGCTGGTAGCACGGAGTTGACTGGTGTCATCAACTCCGTACCGACCGAAATGTCCAATCAAAAAATTTATAAAGCAATTTCGAGTAGTACAAAAAGGGTAATATGTGTACGTAGAATAATGAGAAAAGCTAAGGTTAACAACAGCTTTGTGTTGCAACCAACGCAATCAGTGGCAATTACATTTTCGTGCTCTACATCATTGCCTGAATATGTTTTAATAAATATGTGGCGATTTCCTGTTACGACATATATTCCACCAGTGAAACAGTGTTATAAATGTTTAAGATACGGACATTTAGCAAAGTTTTGTAAGAATGCAGAGCGTTGCTCGATCTGTGCCGAGGCTCACAATTATAAAAACTGTACCCAAAGCCCAGATAAAGCTGTTTGTGTACATTGCAAAGGTAGCCATTTATCTATATCTAGAGAATGTAGAATTAAACAAATGAAAATAGAAGAAAATAAAAACAAGTATACAAATACATCATATGCAGACCTTTTTAATAATAAATTACAAAATTTCCCTTCATTAAATGAAAACACAAATAGTAAAGACCTATTAAATGTACTTCTCTCAAATAAAAACGCACTTACGTTACTCACAGAATGTTTAATTAAAGCTATTACTCTGAACAAGACTCAAAATGCAAGCATAAACTCACAGCTTCTTTCAGAGGCAATAAAAGAAACTATAAAAGAAAAAAATAACAATCTTTCACATTCTCTGCCCAAGTAAATATTATGCAATGGAACAGTCAAAGCTTGCCAAGTAATAAATATGAACTACAAAAATTTTTATTAGATAATTCCATCCACATTTGTATAATTAGTGAAACATGGCTCAAACCACATATCACATTTAACATGAAAGGATACTCTATTGTGAGAAATGACTGTGGTAATAATCACAATGGAGTAGCCATATTAATTCATAACACTATAGTCTATAACAAAATTAATACATTTTATGATGATTCTTTACAAAATATTGTTGTTCAGATTCAAATTTTTCAGAAACAAATCTCGATTGTAAGTTTTTACAGCCCAGGAAGCTGTATTCCTGAATTTAATAAGAAAAAACTTAATGATTTAATACAGACTATTCCGAAACCGATAATTTTTGCTGGAGACTTTAACGCGCACCATACTTTATGGGGCTGCGACAAAGTTGACGCGCGAGGGAGAGATATTGTTGATGTCGCTGATGAGAATGATTTGGTTCTCTTGAATGATGGACGTCCAACCACTGTAGGGTCGCATAGATGGAAGCCAAATGCACTAGATTTGACTTTTGTTTCGGCGTCGTTAGCATTATTTTGTGAATGGCAAGTTTCTTCAGACTCATTAGGTAGTTATCATTTACCAACTCTGACAACATTGAATCTTTCTCCATCATTCTCTTCCCATAGTAACTTGTCACAGACATTTGAAAGTTTTCCTCTTCACACGAATCTGAAAACAGTAAATTGGGATTTGTATGAAAAAACTGTCAATCAGAAATTACAAAATTTTCAAATTGAAACATGCGATTTAATCGACAGTTATAATAGATTCTGTGCGCTTATAATTCAAACTGTTGATAAATGTGGCGCATTTATCAGCGGTTTGAATAAGCCTAAGTTTTGCACCCCAACTGCTAATCCTGTTTCTCAAAGTTCTGCCTGTAGTAACAGTAAAAAAAAAGTTAAAATTCCATTAGTATGGTGGAATGAAAAATGTTCCAGGGTTGTACATGATTGTCGTCAAGCCTATGCGCGGTTTAAAGCGAATTCTTGTATTGAAACTTTTGTTGAATTTAAGCGTCTTCAGGCGCATAAAAAACGCGTATTGAAACAAGAGCGAAGACTTTCTTGGGAAAACTTTTGTAAATCTGTTAGTAGATTAACTCCTATGAGCCAAATTTGGATGAAAATTAAAAAATTCAACCGAAGTTATACACCTAGAAGTAGTTTTATTGATAGTGAATGGATAATACAGTTTTTAAATAAATATACTCCAGATACAGTACCAATTAACTATAAGAACAAGAACAGTAATTCCAATGTGACATTGACATGTGACAATGTGACAGCATCTCCAAATTCTTTTCTAATAGAGAGTTTTACATTTGAAGAGCTGAAAGCAGCCATAAAATCTCGTAAAGATTCTGCTTGTGGTCTAGATTGTTTATCTTACAAAATGTTTAAATTGTTGGACACCAAAAATATGAAGTTGTTCCTTAATCTATTAAATTCATTGTGGTGCCATTCCATGATTCCTGAACAGTGGAAAACAGATTGTCTCGTTCCAATATTAAAACCCGGAAAGGATATAAATGTTGCAGATTCATATAGACCTATAACTTTAAGTTCTTGTGTTGGCAAAATATTTGAACAGCTTATTAAACAGCGATTGGAATTTTTTATAGAAAGAAATCATATTTTACCTAGTAATCAGTTCGGTTTTCGGCGTGGCCGTTCGGCTAGAGAGAGCTTGAGTCATTTTTGTTTGGACATTCACAATGCTCTGTCTTGTAATTCAATATTGGTTGGTATTTTCTTTGATGTTGTTGGCGCATATAATAATGTAAATTTGGAAAAACTTTCAACTATTTTAACTTCTTTACAATTACCTGAAAAACTGGTAAATTGGGTGTATCATTTTCTTAGTGGTCGTAAATTATTTGTGAAATTTGAAAATAAACTGATTGGTCCAAGGTACTCCTACAAAGGAATAAGTCAAGGTGGAATTCTCAGTCCCTTACTATTTATTTTGTATATACATAAGTTAAATATTGTCTTAGGTCAAAACATTACTAACCTACAGTTTGTAGATGACTTAACTATATATTGTACTGCAGACAAGTTGCCTGCAGCTATTGAAAATCTCAAAGTTGCCCTCCTCGGTCTTAAGGCCTATTATGATGATCTGGGCTTGGACATCAGTCCTGAAAAAAGCAAAGTTTTAGTTTTTTCAAAAAAACCTAGCAAAACAACAAACATTGTCCTACAATATGGAGATAGTAAGTTAGCAGTTGACAAAACCGTTAGATTCTTAGGTGTGATTTTTCAGAACTCCTTCAAATTTAATAAATATATTGATTACTTAGCAAACAGGGCTTTAAAGGCTTGCAATATATTAAAGTCTTTAGCAGGCACATATTGGGGAACTGATCCAAAAATTTTATTAATTCTTTACAAGGCTATTGTAAGAAGCCATTTTGAATATGGTTATGTATGCTTTGCTTCTATTCCACATTTTGTTGATAGACTAGATAAAGTTCAAAATAGGTGCTTACGGATCGTGCTTGGTGCGATGTGTTCCACACCCATAATATCAATGCAGGTTGAATGTAACATCCCTCCTTTGAAAATTCGCTTTAAATATTTAATATACAGGTTTTTGTTGAGAATTTCATCTATTAAAAATCATCCTCTTCTTGTAAAATTGCAGAGTGGTTCTTCTTCCTCTATTTTATTGCATTACCTACCTGAAATTGTAAAAATAAAGCAAGACTATAACTTATATGAAAGTGACTTATGGCCTTGTTATATGAGCACATTTAGCTCTAAATATTTTCCACTAAAAATTGTAATTGATAATTCTTTGAAGTGCAAAGAAGATGTCTACCTTTTACTAAGTAACCTTGTTGGTTATCAACAAGTATATACTGATGGTTCAAAGACTTCTGAGGCGGTATCAGCAGCCATATATATTAAACAGGATAAGAAAGGATATGGTATTAGGCTTCCAAATTTAACAAGTATTTTTACTGCTGAGTGTTTAGCAGTTCTGTCTGCATTAGAGTATATCGAAACTCAAGTTTATGATAAATGGATTATAGTGTCTGATAGTCTTAGCGTTCTTCTAAACTTAAATAACCCCAAATTTTGTGCTACAACTAACTATATTATCTATGATATTAGAGAAAAATATACAAAATTAACAACATTAAACAAAAAAAATATAGTTTTAGTCTGGTCACCGTCACATATTGGTGTTGAGGGAAATGAACAGGCTGATTTTCTAGCAAGAGCTATAACCACTTGTTCTCAGGAGCATTGTATTAAAAACATATGCCTTCCAGAATCTGATGTTTTAGTCAAAATAAAAGAAACCTTTAAAATCGAATTTACAAATTTTTGGAAACAGACCATGGAAACCAAAGGAAAATGGTATTCTAAGATTAAACAGGAGTTGTCAGTCCCATGGTTTGTTAAAGGTGTTTCATTTCATGACAGGAAATTTTATTCTACTATTTGCCGTCTTAGACTTGGTCACTGTCGATTTAATGCTCATCTTCACAGATTGAATATGTTGTCTTCACCCGTCTGTAATTACTGTAATCATTCTGAACAAACTTTGGATCACATTTTCTTTACTTGTAACAGTTTTACTCTTCAAAGATTTATTTTTATTAATCACTTGATGGATATCTTTAAAACTGCTGAAGCCATCCCGCACTCCCTTCAGCAGCTTCTGAAAACACCCGATTGTTATAAGCCAATATATGAGTACGTCCTCTCTACCATTGGAGATATATAAATAAATACTCACCAGTCATTACCTATATACCTTGAGATTGTATGTAGTTACACAGAGATAGTTCTCTGTAACGGTTATGTGTTGTAAATTTCCTAATTATATATAAGTACTTTGTGGTTGTAAATAATTCTCTTCTATATCTGCTTTTCATCTCGTTTTTCTTAGTTTTAGTAATAAAATATTATTTAATTAATGTACATAACTTTGAACTGTTTATAAGCAGACTTTTTAGGCATCTGTCAAGAGTCAAATTGAAGAAGGGGCAACTCACTGAGGCCGCCATAAAAAAAGAAGAAGAAGAAGAAGACAGTAAAATATTATCAAAACATGAGAAATGGCTTCGGCCTGATGAAAAAACTTATTTCATATTATTGATATCAAAGAATTGGCTACGGCCTGATGAAAACTCTATTTCAGATGGTTAATATAAAAGAATTGGCTTTGGCCTGATGAAAACTCTATTTCAGATGGTTAATATAAAAGAATTGGCTTCGGCCTGATGAAAACTATTTCAGATGGTTAATTTAAAAGAATTGGCTTCGGCCTTCACTATTATTCAGTAAATAGAGAAAACATAGAAATGGCTGTATGGGCAACGCTCCCTTTGCCTGTCCCGACCGGGACGAATTAAAAAAAAAAAAAAAAAAAAAAAAAGGAACAGCTGTCACTGTGACAGTGACAGTTAAGCAAAGAAATGGAAACAAAAATAGAAGCAAAATTTTGCGGAATTTAATAAATATTCGAGGTTTTTAAAAAGCTTTCATATAATTTAACTATAGCGTCTAATGTTTCAACGTCTTAAAATGAAAGACTGAAGTAAAACTATGGCATAAACAATTTTGTGGAGTCTAATAATTAACCCATTCAATGCCACAAATCCACCTGTAACATACCGGTGGTGCCACTTGATTTTTTTTGTTTTTCTAACTTAAAATACATTGTTTAACGTATTTTATATATTAAATAATGCAATAAATAACGAAAACCTCTCTAAATACGATAAACGCACCAATTGCGTTGGTGGCACTGGTGAGACAAATCCAATCACAAGTGCCATTCAACGCACCACTTACATTGACGTTTTGTTTTAATTGAACTGTGTTATGCAACATAGTGGGTAGCTGAATAATTTTTATATACAGGTAGGTTTTTTTCTACATACAGTTAACCGCTTATCAAGCTACCCATGGTAATTCAAAGTCCTTTCTCCCCTTCATTCTTTGAAAAAAAAAAAACTGAAAATTGAAATAAAATCCTTAAAAAATAAATAAAATCCTTACTTATTTGAAATATTTTTTTTTCTAAAATATTGTAAAATACAACTGGTCGGCTAGTAAAAGATTTTGTATCAATTTAATTATAAATACAACGAATGGTTGGTAAAATTTACTAATTTGAACATAGTATAGTGTTGCGTCATGCATGAAACCATCCAACAAAATTGCTGTTAAAATGCCATTGAACGCACCATTTGCGTTATGGTAATTTTATTCATAAAATATACCATGAATCGAAGAAAAATTGTAATATACCTAAATATATTGCTTACTTTTATGTTCTTAGTCAAAAACTTCTCACTCTAATTCAATAAAACTGAAAATATGTTGAATTGAAATCAGGCAGTTTTTGGGCTAACGGTTTTTTCGCTGTCAAAAAAAGAGGGGAGGTCCAGACCAAAAAGCGACAGTGTCACCACATGTAAAATATATCTCCAGTGGCTAATGGGGCCAAAGATTCAAATTAAATATAGCCATTATAAAGAAAAACCGGAAAAATTATCAAAGGAACCTCAACGCATATGGTGCGTTGGTGGCACCAGAAAGTAAACTCGCAAAACGCAAATGGTGTGTTGCTGGCACTGAATGGGTTAAAGTTTACAGTAGCGGTTTGCGAATGATTGCTATTATCGTATTTATCATTCTAAAAACATTGAAATTAATTATGTTTTTATGTAAACAAGCTTATTAAACATGGAAGAAAAAGACAATGAAAAGGACTTAGTAAAAGATGCTCGTCCCATCACTCCCAACACAAATAGCAGAAAAAGAGACATGGACGAATCAGATAACGAAGAAGAATTAGTAATAGATACTAGTCCTAATACAAGAAGCAAGAATAGAAATAAAAACCGTGGTCGGAAACGGAAAAGGTAATGTTTTCATTGAAAATACTAACGTTTTTCCTATGTAACTATGTTTTGCGAGTCTTCATAAGTCTTAAGTTTCCTCTCTAGTTCATTCATCCCCCCCCCCCAAATTAAAAACAAGTTTATAAATACATTCGCAAGTTTTTTAATATTATTACACTTAACGCGCATCTCATATCATGCTCGACATTCAGACGGTTTTTTGCCTTTTTTTAATGTTACCAGAGTTGAGAGGCCGCTCTCGCATTTATAAGCTAACAGTACCAACATTTTCAGATTTCTATCTGCAATGATAGGGTATTCTGTAGCTGTTTTTCTCCAAAATGTACATTTTTTTTCTGCCAATTCATCTATTTTATGTACCACCTCTGTTACCCCTTTAGAATAGCTATTTTACCCCCTCGGGGGTAACTCCTAGGTTGGGAACCACTGCCTTAGAACATGCCACTTTATATTTATTATCAACAGCCATGTTAACTTACTACTTACTTACTTGGATATGGCATACGCCATCAAAACTGTAGCAAATTAGCAATGTTTTTAAAAATTGTGTATCAAGAAAATATTGTTGTCCTTTTTTGTCTTACAGTAATAGCATATACTACTTCTCTTTCACTCATTTTACGCTTTCAACGCATATTTAACGTAATCATTGCATTAAAAATAGTGTCCGACCGAAACTGGTTTTCCAGCCGAAACCGAAACCGAAACCGAACTTTCGGCCTTACTCTCAATTTCGGCCGAAACCGAAACCGAAACTTGGTAAAACATTTAGAATTACGATTATTTTCTGAAATTTATTACAACTTTTTAAACTAAATAAAAAGTAATACATTGAATTTTCTACTTTTTGCGAAATTTCTTAAAATAAATATTATTAATCTCGAATATGTTCCCTAGAAACTTTTTTGTACTATATTTCGTTTTTTAAATAATTCCAAGTAGGTGCGATTTCACCAAAAAAAAATTCAACGCGCTTAGCGCACACTAAACCGGTTCATAATCGTATAAACACGTTTATAACACTCAATTGCATTTACCAACTTAAACTAAACTCGTTCACAGCAAATCCGATTTTTATCTACTGAACGCCCAATATTCGAGTTTTAACTTCATAAAATACATTTGGTCCTGTGAGTGTAGTGTCATGACAGATCGAAAAATATAGACGAAAAAATTGTTAAGATGACATATTCCACAGATGCGTTTGGTTATGTTATTTATCGTTTCTTGCGATTTTGTTAATAAAACAACGTGACAAGGCTCCAAGATGATAAAAACATAAAAATCATCGCGTGACGTAACGTAAACTTAGATTCATTAACCGCGATTAAAAGAAGAAGTAAAATCTATTTGAAACAAAACGAGATTTACGTCTCCTTAAAAAAGCGTTCATTGTTCATTGAGTACTTAGTTAAATAAAACGAAGTTTTACGTGTGATTGGTGTAAGGGCTGCAAGAGTAAAGCTTACGAGGAAGTAGGCTAGATAAGATTCTAGCAGGGTAGGAACGGTCTAAGTCCTAAGAGATTGCGTGCCCATAGTTAAAAGATAATTTAAAATATTTAAATAAAACGCGTGGTAAAAGTAAAATAGTGAGGCGAGATGATTTACTACATAAATCTTGCAAGATATATCCTAATATATCCTATAATCTCACAGTCAAACAACATTCTTATGTAAATAGTTCATACGCAATATAATCAATTTATCATAGCATTTACTAAAAAAAGCGCATAATTTTCCAACAGTTATTTATATTACATTGGCTTGCGTGTGTCGTAGAAATAAAATTCAATAATATAATTTCGATAACAATAAGTTTAGACAATTTAGTTAAAATAAAACGAAGTCCTAATTTTTTATTTGGGACTAATCTGGAAGACATTGTCTCAAAACACGATTAAATAGATGGTGGCGAACTGAGCCGGCGAACTGAGTCTCGCTGGCAAGCAAGCACGAGTTAATTGCGAAGTTTACCGTACAATGCATGGGTTTCGGCCGGGCCGAAAGTTTCGGCTATATTTCGGCCGAAACCGAAACTAAGGCCGAAACTAGATTTTTTGGCCGAAACTGGCCGAAACCGAAACCGAAAGTTCGGTCGGTCACTAATTAAAAACATGTCCGACTGTTACCGCGTCCTAAGGCACACTGCTCTCAGATGAGTAAGCTCACTCATTTCGAAGGTGACACATTTTTGCGCTTCGATTGTATGGAATGCCTCTTCTAAAGATTACAAAATGGAGAAATATTAAACATACATTATTACACCTAGGGAATTCAATCCCGCAAGAGAATTTCAATCCCGGTATTTGCGGGATTGAACCATCACAATCCCGCTGGATCCCGGTATTTCCGGATCCTGCTGGGTGGATTTAAACTTTTAAAATAAATCGTTTTAATGACTTTACTTGATAGACCCCGTTTTATTCTTAGAATCTCAAATAAAACAAACTTTGTCGGACACTTTTTTCAAGGGTTTAATTATTAACACCTCCATACTTCAGACTTTATAAAAAAATGTAAGAAAAACTAATCATTTTTTTGGAAATGGCTTCGTAATAATAATATGTAGTTAAAATAAAAAGACGGGTTGCACTTCGGGAGTGCCGGCAGAAGTGAAAACTTGATTATTAACGTTGTGCATTATTTTTTTAACTCATTTTTTATGAATATCGATTTAAAAAATAATAATAAAAAAACGATCGTTTTAATTAATTAATCGAAACCCTAACAATCGATTAAAAAATATCGACAATCGAAAAAAAGCTGCTGTCAGACAGACCGTCAGACACTTCTCGCGACAGTTGTCTTGCAGTTGTTCCTTAATCAGCGCGTCTGCTAAAGAACTCATTTCCCCGACTGTACATTTCTGCTAAACAACTCATTTCCCCGACTGTACATTTCTGCTAAACAACTCATTTCCCCGACTGTACATTTCTGCTTAGCACAATTTTCCCTGACTGTACATTTCTGCTAAACAACTCATTTCCCCGACTGTACATTTCTGAGTAGCACAATTTTCCCCGACTGTACATTTCTGCTTAGCACAATTTTCCCCGACTGTACATTTCTGCTAAACAACTCATTTCCCCGACTGTACATTTCTGAGTAGCACAATTTTCCCCGACTGTACATTTCTACTAAACAACTCATTTCCCCGACTGTACATTTCTGCTTAACAACTCATTTCCCCGACTGTACATTTCTGCTAAACAACTCATTTCCCCGACTGTACATTTCTGCTTAGCACAATTTTCCCCGACTGTACATTTCTGCTAAACAACTCATTTCCCCGACTGTACATTTTTGCTAAACAACTCATTTCCCCAATTGTACATTTCTGCTACACAACTCATTTCCCCGACTGTACATCTCTGCTTAACACAATTTTCCCCGACTGTACATTTCTGCTAAACAACTCATTTCCCTGACTGTACATTTCTGCTAAACAACTCATTTCTCCGACTGTACATTTCTGCTAAACAACTCATTTCTCCGACTATAAATTTCTGCTAAACAACTCATTTCCCCGACTGTACATTTCTGCTTAGCACAATTTTCCCCGCTTATTTTATGTCCATCTTGAATCGAAATTTTTTTCGAAATATAGGTAAAAATCGTGCCCAAAGATTCCGAAACGGTTCCTGATATTCGACACAAGGTAGCTAGCAGCTGGATTGTCATTTAAAGTGTGAATTGAAGCTAAATTGTTTAGCGGGCTGCCTGTAGCCAGTTCACGCATTCCGCGCGCAAAGTCACGCATATGAATCACATCAATCTTTGTAATCACGCCAGTCCCGCGGGATCCCGCAAAATTTTCGACCGGGATTAGTCCCGCATAATGCATGCGGGATGCCGGTATCCCGGTATTGCATTCCCTAATTATACCCCATTTGTTGCTCATAAAATGCCTACAGGATATCAAGCACTAGCAGTACTGAGTTTGTTCTGACTTCAAACACATTGGAATTGGAGAAGAATTTACAGGCATCAGCTTTGAAAAACAATCTAGATAATACCAGTGTGAAGAAAATAATTAAAGTAAGTATCATGTTTGTCATAAATCAAAATACAATTTTTGTGTTTAACTAGTTTCTAATTATAATATGTGTATGACAGACAATAATGTAGAAACAAAGTCTTGATACTTTTATGAAAAAGGGCCTTTTTTATGAGACTGAAAGAATTGTATTGTAAGAATAGTATTGTATTATTGTAACACTATTTATCTGAATAATTCATGCCTTGGAAAATCGAATACAAACATCAATATTCAAAATAATAATTTAAATGTTTAATGTCTATTTTATTATTGCAGAAAGTAGTCACCAATGACCATGTGTTGGCGCTGGTGAAGCTACGCGAGGAAGAGGAGGCCTCCAGCACTGATGAGGATATTCCAACATTAACCAGATCCAAGGCTAAGTATGTATTGGCTGGTTTGGCTTATATCAAACTTAAACTCGAATAATTTTATTCAAAATATTTTTTTTTCAAATGTTTTCTGTCGGGACTATATTGGTGCCTACCACCGGTGCGGGAACTAACCCGGCGAGAAGAACCGGCGTAAGAAACTCGCATCTTTAACCAACTTCCAAAAAGGAGGTTTCTCAAATTGATTGTATAATACAAGTAATTGGACGCTATTAAACATTTATGTATCATCCCACAAAAAGATTATGTATTGAGTTATGAATATAGTCATGTTGCTTAGATCATTCATAACTCACCAAAACAAATTGTTGGTTAATACATAAATGCTTCAGTGACCATAATATTATGTTACTTTTGGTTAGGCAGATCTTTAATTCTGAAAACTCTGTAGGTCTTTTAGTTACTTAAGAAGTTCCATATTTGTTTGTTGTTAAATTTAATTTCACCAAAACAATAGGCATGATGACAATTTTTTTTTTCTTATTGGTAATTGAAAGACCCTTAAAAAATAGAAACATCGCTGAAAGAATGACTCTGATAGCTTAAAAGTTCACCCAGATATGACAATTCAAACATCTCATAAAATAGACCAGCCCGAAACGCTCCATACAAAGTGCTACGAAAGACTGACGTCAGTCTTTCGTAGTTTGTATGGATCGGGAGAGAACTTTGTTCGATAGGTATATTAAATATTGCGTTTATGAAAGTGGTTTCATAACAAAAGTTGCTTTTAATTGCATAAGTTATAGAATGGTATACAAATATTATGAAATTTAATTGAAAAAAAAATCGACTTGATTATCCAACTTTGAAGGCGCATAACAAAAAAAATACAAATGCTATCAAGCGAGAACACTTATTTTTAACCGACTTCCAAAAAACGAGGAGGTTATATGTTCGGCTGTGGATATAATTTTTTTTTTTTTGTATGTTCAACGATTACTCCGCCGTTTGTGAACCGATTTTCGAAATTTTTGTTTTTTTGTATTAGGTTTCACTCCAATTTGGTACCATGTTCACAAAAATGGTGACCTGATGATGGGATCCATGAGTAATCGAGGGAACTCCTCGAAATTTATATGGAAACATATGGTGATTTTGGTTTTATGTGAAGTGTACTAAGAATATGCTACCAAAAAGTCAAATATTGGGTCAAGGTTTCGAAGATGCTGAGAACTCCTGACTCCTTATAGATACACCTTTGGGAGTTTCCGCGTTGTTTTGTTTTGTTGTGACTCTTAACAAATTGTAGTAAGATACATAAAATATACGCGATAGTTTAACTAAAAAGAGTGAAATTATTATTTTTAACAAAAAAATAATACCGACTTCTAAGGTAAAAACAATAATAACATTAATATGAACTAAAAAGTATTAAATAATTTTTTCTATATGTATAACAGTGCCTTTTTCCGAATTCGGCTAAACCTCAACTATTTCTGTACTCAATCTTCATAATTTTGAAGTCGGTGCCAGTTCCAAAAGTTTCAAATATTCTGTCAGAGAACTGAAGATTCACCTATCTGGTTATTATTGTTTTTACCTTGGAAGTCGGTTTTAATTTTTTGTTAAAAATAATAATTTACCATGTTAATAAAATAAAGATTATTTTATTAACAAAATTCGCTAATCTTGGACCTTGTCATCATCCCTATTGTGGAATGAAAATGTTAACTTAGGTATATGTATTATTGAAAAAAATCATAAATATCGCAAAAGTTTTATAACCACATAGCCAGCTATCGATGTGATATGTTTGTAACTGAAATGCTTATAGATTCTGTCGTTACCTATTTCGTCAGTCTTCTATTAAAACATTTTAAAACCTTATAGGACCATCAAGAAGGTCCCCCGGGTGACTGCACCATGGAACCTGCAGTTGGAGCCAATAGAGCATATCCCGGTGAAAACAAGACCCGAAGTGGAGGCGCTCATTGCACAAGAACTACCTGAGGACGAAGATGACGAGGAATATAATCCTACCAATGATGATATACCTGTAAATATACATTTGGTATTTGTGTCTTCCTGCTGCTTCTTTGCTTTAGCAGACTGGGCAGAATTTCAGATTTTAAAACCACTTTTATAATAACGACAACATTGTATTACGCGGTATGTTAGAAAAATAAAAATTACCTTGTCTGTTAAAAAGCGATTTAAAACAAACAAATGTTCACAGTGTGGATCTTTGTATTAGTAAGGTGAATAATATTTAACGGTAAATATTATGTTTTTTACGCCGGTTCTTCTCGCCGGGTTAGTTCGTACGTATATAATATAATGTATAATGTATTATATTTTATATTAAATACGTTCGGGAATGTGTATATTATCACGTAGATTTTCCGAAAAGATTTGTTTCAATTCAGAAATAAAATATTTTTTTATTTATTTATGAAATTGTTCTACAGAGTGACGACGATCACATAGAGTCGTGTAGTGATCTGGAGTCGCAGCCGCGCACGCCGGCCACACCGCGTCAGACTGAGGAGTCGCCTAAAGTCGTGAAAGACGGACCGTTTGTAGTACCACAGGTAATATACCTCTTTTGTAATATTTTGATGCCATATAAATACAGATTTTTTTCTTGTGCCGGGATATTGTTGGACATTTTATAGAGTTTTTGACTTGAAATGTACTGAATAACACAAAGAGCAAAGCCGATTAGATTACGTTAATTCCCAGGCAGGCTAGAGGAGGCCTTTGCCAAATGGCAATCAGAAATTGATAAACTTAGATAACTAACATAGTATTTAAAAATATTGCTGCAATTCTGAAAGGCTATATTAATATTATAATTCCTAGGCATTTTGGAGCTTTATGTTAAATGTTATAAAGTTTTGATTATTTAAGGATATTTATGTAAGTACTCACACTTTATCCACATCTACAGTACTGACACATTATATTTTTAATGAAGAACACAACAGTTCATTTTATTTATTTATTATTTTGCATATCATCCAGCATGTCTCCAAAGTGAGCCGGCAATTGAATTTAGAAGAGGAAGCAACGATAGCTCTGCGCACTCGCTCCAAACTCTCCCTATCATCGACACCCATAGAGCATATAGAGAGTTCCTTTGTGCCCCCGGACGAGTTGCCTCACACGGATGTAGATGAGATATGGAACGACTTCTTGAAGGAGTGCCTAAATCCTGCCCCTAATGCGCATGAGGATGATGATGATGCTGATCCGGAGTATAATGTAGCGGCGGATCCTGATGCCAGTGAGTAACACCAACCCTTAAGTTTCCTGCCAAATTTTACATACTTCTTTACGCACAATTTTTAAAAGTGTTGCATTTTTATAATTTTTATAGAGTGCGTAATTTTATTTATTTATTAAGGATTTTTTAAAAGGAAGTAATAACATTTCCTGATGTATAAATGGCATTTTTGAATTCTATGTTGCTTTGAAAAAAACATGTATTTGCCCATCCATACAATAATTTAAAAAATTAACAAGCGCTTGTTGCTTCCACAGTGAACTTTATTTAATTTCTTAAGTATGTATTACCACATGTACCACATGTACGCCCTGTATAGTTGATATCTCACCACCTCATCTTACAACCTATCTCTTTTCCTAGCTGAAGACGAAGAGAGCTTAGAAAAAAGTATAATCAAGATATCTAAGAAGGAGTTAGAAGATATTCTGACAGAGTTGTGTCAGGTGATGCCGCAGCCTGAGAAAGATATACAGAACACACAGGAGGCGCCAGTTCCATGCGTCAATATGGAGGCAGTAAGTTTTTTTAAAATACCCTTAAAAAGTGTTATACAAATAACTTTTGTCACAGTAATTAAGCTTATGAAAGTAATTTGGACGCTGTTATGCATTTGTGTACTATCCCACAAAAATTACGTACCTATTTACTTACGAATGCGGTTATTAATCAGAATCAGAATCATTTATTTCAGGTTAGCGTGTCAACACATGGCGCCGCAGCGGCAGCGTTTCTCACCACCGCGGCGCCGCAGAACCTGCGGTGTCTCCACGGCAGGTTCTGCGGCGCGATCATGGGTCCGACTAGTCTCGTACGTTTATTGAAAACTGCGGCACCGCCGCGGTGGCGTGTGTAAACACGCTTATAGTCTGTAACAAATAATTACTCATTGACTTGATCATCTATTATTTTTTATATTTTATAATTTAACGACCATATTAGTAATACAGTGACTAAATATGCAAGGCTAGGTTAGAATTATGTATGTTAGGATGATGAATTTTTAAATGTGCCAAACAAATGCAAGCCGATAGCCTTTGCTTGGCACATTTAAAAATTCGCATGACGAAAACAGTGAACCTTGAATATTTTGCATAAATACAATATTAATAAGATCATCATTATCATCACCAGGTACAATGGAAAGGAAAGAGAGAGATAGTCTCCGATGAAGAGAAACAACCAACTCCAATACTCGCCCGCCGCATGTCCATCGGCAAGACGGAACCGATGGATGATGAAGTAAACGAGGGAATTCATCAGGAGCAGGCTGAGAACGGTGTCAGACGAGGGAAAGACATGTAGGTTGATTTTACCATTACTATTCGTATATACCAGAGTCCTGACGTATGTTAACCAGCCACCGGGGATGTTAGGGAGCGCCGTAAGCTACGGAGCGGTTATATATAGTTTCGGTTACGTAAACGGACTGTAACCGTAACCGAAACTATCGAATATCCGATGTAAAGAGTAGTAAAGATATATCTATAACCGTAACCGAATCCGAAATGAAAGTTCCGGATAGGGGCGGATTTGTTACTATTTGTATATCTAAACCGTAGTATTTATTACAGAGCACCAATAACTCAAGAGAAAGCGCCCCCGAAGGTTATTTCTCACGCGACGGCGGTTAAGCCAACACCCCCTAAGACAGCGACCTCTAAGCCAACGCCCCCTACACCAGCGCCCCCTAAGGACGTGACGATGGCAGTGGAGGAGGGGGTGGCGGAACTGCTGCAAGGAGGAGAGGGGGACACCCCTGCAGTTGTTAAGATAGTCACAAACACCAATCCTGAAGTGGTGGTCAACGTCGATGATAGTGTCAAGGTGAGTAAATTCGGATACAGGGTAAATTAGGTTACAGCGTAAATTCGGATACAGGGTAATTTCGGATACAGGATAAATTCGGTTGCAAGGTAAATTCGGATACAGGGTAAATTAGGTTACAGGGTAAATTCGGATATAGGGTAAATTAGGTTACAGGGTAAATTCGGATACAGGGTGAATTCGTTTGCAAGGTAAATTCGGATACAGGGTGAATTCGGTTGCAAGGTAAATTAGGTTACAAGGTGAATTCGGATACAGGGTAAATTAGGTTATGGGGTAAAATCGGATACAGGGTAAAAGATGCAGTAAAAATCGTCACAAATACCAGTCCAGAAATGTTGTCAAGCTGAGCAGTCGTTTTTTTTTCGAAAGGGTCTAAGCTACTGGTCTGGTTAAGACCATGGTAGTTTAATCGTGACTATAACTAGTCTGTTGCTAGTTGGTTTGAAGATAAACAATGAGGGGGCCTGGCCCCCTCCCCTAAAGTCACACGTGTGACATTCTAATCGGGCAATATTGGGGAGAGAGCTACGAAAATAAGCTGTTTTCATCTGACGTGGGCGAGCAGTCGGAGTAAATTCTCTTTCAGTGTTGCTACTTCCATAGTAAACTCTATACAAGGAATACATACTAAGAAAAGCATTGTTACTTAGTTTTGTATATTTTTATACAAAACTAAGTATGTAATAATACGCTAAAAATACGCTAAAAATAATACGCTACGCTCGTTTTAAATCGCACGGGAACCGTACATCTTTTCGGGATAAAAAGTATCATGTATGTCCTTTTACTCAAAGTATCTATATACAAAATTTCAGTAAAATCGGCTTAGCCGGTTGGTCGTGAAGGGGTAACAGACAGACAAACTTTCGCATTTATAATATTAATATGGATTAACCCATCAAGCCCCGCGCGAGCACCGGTGATCGCGACAACAGTAGAATACAATGGCAATTCCGAGAACCCCCGATCGAAGGAAAAAATGTGAATTTTGTTGCAGTTTCTACCGGAGCAGCGTCTGTTACTGGAGCAGCAGCTACGTCAACACGTGCAGCTGTGCGCGTCGCACTTCATGCAGGTGTGCGTCAACCCTAAACACTGGGTACGCGCCGCCACGTTCAGGGAGTACCTGGTAAGTAGGGCCGGTTTTATATTTTTTACTACATGACGCCCGCAATTCCGTTGCGCGAAAATTCGTTTATCGTGCGGCAACCGTACTTTTTTACGGATAAAGTGTCGTATGTCCTTTTCCGGGTCTCAAAGTACATATCTCCATGCCAAATTCTAGGTAAATCGGTTTAGCGGTTTGGGCGAGAAGAGGTAACAGACAGACAGACACACTTTCGCATTTATAATATTATTAGTAATTAGTAATATTACAAATTAGTAAATATTAGTAAATAAGTAATGAGCAAAGACATAGATCAAGATAGATACCGCATGTCGTGAAGAAAAGACTGAAAGACTTGGTTTACATATTTATT
This sequence comes from Lysandra bellargus, assembly GCA_905333045.1. Classification (NCBI taxonomy): domain Eukaryota; kingdom Metazoa; phylum Arthropoda; class Insecta; order Lepidoptera; family Lycaenidae; genus Lysandra; species Lysandra bellargus. Next base: position 4,412,957 of record HG995352.1, on the reverse strand, counting down.
TTCCACATTTATACTATGAGCTCTTTCTCGCTACCAACACATATTCCAAAGTGACATCTCTTGTCACATGCCAATAATACATTAAACACTCCCCCGCCATGAATGTATATGTTAAAATATAGCATTCATAACTATTGTACTGTCTTACCTTAATTCTTACAACACAATAATAAATGTTCCTAGACATTTCAAAATAACAATATCAAAGGTTGCCATAATACCTACTTTCATCCTTTTAGACACAGTAAGAAATATAATAGTCTCTAAATAATATAATTGACTACTAACTAACATACAACTTATATAAAAATAATCAAAACAAACAAAATAAACAATATAACATTCTTCCTTAATTTGTGTAACTATACAAAGTCCATTTTCAAAAATATCCTACCCAAAACTTAATACCTTTAACAATTTCCTATCTCTGAGTCTTCCGTACTCATGACGTTTTAATTGCTCGCCTACTTTTTTATTTACAATATTATCACATTTTAAATCTCTCACAACTGAAACCCGACCAGACATGATCCACCCGAGCTGCGTGTTTTGGGCAATCACAGTATTTGTCGCATTTCGCCTAATACCTTTTTTCAGGATATATCCGTAAATATCGGCACCTAACAACAGATCTACTTTACCTGATTTTTCACAGTTTAGGTCAGCTAAATGTAGCGTTCGTAACTTTGGCCAATTACTACTGTTTACAGCATGTGTAGGAAGGATGGGTGATACGTTATCTACAACATAGGCTTGGATATCGCAGCTAAATGAACGAGTAGTGGACTGTATTTTCAATTCGACCATATGGTTTACTGTCTGCGTGTCTCCTCCCACGCTAGATATCACACTTACTGCAGGTAACCTACGAAGCCCTAAAAACTGAACCGCCCGTTCTGTAATGAAGGAGGCTTGAGAGCCTTGGTCAAGAAGGGCTCTTACCCTGGCACACGCCTTCTTGGTCTCTACTTTGACTACAGCAGTAGGTAACAAAATCTGCCCACGTGAATTAAATGAATTACTCACTAAATTTGTAGGCGGGCTGCTGACCACTGATGTTCCATTACAATGTTTCTGAACTACTTGGGACTTTACTTCCTCCGACAAAACTAGAAAACTACGCCGTCGCTTCGGTAGATGTAACAGCGTATGATGTCGACGGTGACATCGTTGGCAACTCTTGAAACCTTTACAATTCGCAACTCTGTGATCTGACCGAAAACAATTATAGCATAACTTATTAATACGTATAAAAACTAGCCTAGTATTAAAATCTACCTTACAAAATTCTGGACAACTATCTAGCGTGTGATTACCTCTACAAAACGAACACACTATAGCGGCCACATGGAAAACATGAGTCTTCTCCTTACGTGTGTTTTCTCTCTCTGATCGCTCAGGTTTTCTCTCGCCCAACTCTAAAAGCTCCAAGGTTCTAAATCTTGATTCCATAAATTTATAAAGATCTTTTAAACTAGGCGTATCCTCCAAACTCTCACTGACCTTTTGCTCCCAAGCTTTCTAGACTCACGATCTAACTTCTCAGTGACAAGGTAAACAGTGAATAAGTCCCAGGTAGATATGTCGAAATCTAAATTTTCCAGTGCACTCAAACACTCGCTAGTGGTGTCGAGTAATTGTTTTATGCCTTTGCTACTTCCAAACAATAATCTTTTTTGGTCAATAAATCTTGTCAATATGTTATTCGCCAGGTGACGTTTGTTGCTGTATCTCCTTTTCAGTATGTCCCAACTCCTCTCGTAGTTCGCCTCAGTTATGGGTACATGTCGCAACAGTTGCTCAGGTTCTCCTGTAACGTGACTTTTTAGATAGTACAACTTTTGAACGTTTTCGAACTCAGAATTTTTATGGATAAGCAACTCAAACAGCTCTGAAAATGTTTGCCATTCAGTATATTTCCCGGAGAAAACAGGTATGTTGATTTTTTGCAACACGACTGATGACGCCTTTTTCAATTCCCTAATGTTGCAATCTGAGGATGCAGGGGTGATCAACATACTTTGAAGTAATTCGTCTAAATCTTCTTTATACTCATAATACTGCTCTTTCACTTCATCATATATGTTCTTTAACAAATACTCATTATCCTGTATTAATTCTGCCATTGCTACTATCTTGTAATGGTTTCTTTGAAACCTTTCCCATTCTACCTCTAAGCATGAAAGCCTTGTCTTAATATAGGAGCGACTTATTATTCTTCCCTGAGACGACTTCATGAAATTAGAGTGATCCTTAGCAATTTGAGTTTTAATATTTACTTGCATTCGAATAAGGCGTTCCATAATTTCTGCGGGTTATACTTTATTCTAATATGTTTATCTCTGTTTATAAAAAATCCTTCTAAAATAAAAATATCTTCAAAACTATTTCAAAACAAAAATATTCTACTATTGTTGACCCGTTGTCAAGGTCAACTATCCAAAATTTTCTCTATTTCATTTCACAATCTCAATTACTATGTAATTCGACAATTCTTACTAGATTTCCATATTAGCCAGTTCTTCTTACATCCGGCTTCTGAAGGACCATGAAGAAAAGACTGAAAGACTTGGTTTACATATTTATTTTCCACATTTATACTATGAGCTCTTTCACACTACCAAAACATATTCCAAAGTGACATCTCTTGTCACATGCCAATAATACATTAAACATGTCGCTCTATTTGTAGGAAAACGAGCGTGTCACTTTTTTCCTACCACTGTGACGTACGTCGATGATAAGAAACGTGTCCATTATCAAGGCCAACGTTTTTTGAATTTCTACAGCTCAATACGGCACATTTAGGCATTTAGGCATTTTTAAAATTCCGATTGACGTCCGATTTCGATAGCAGACCAAAGAACATACTTTCGAAAGACGAGCATTGCTCGTCGTTTGGGAACGCGATATGGCACGCGAAGTAAGTACATACACATGCGGTATCTATTTTGATTTATGCCTGTGGCTGTGGATGTGTGTGCCTGTGGTAATGAGTATATTAGTAATATTAATAATTAGTATGGATGAGTATAAGCCAGTTTAATTTTGCCGCCTATGTGTACTCTGCCGCCGTCCTAGGACGCTGCCGTCCATAGCCCATAGGCCATGGCCTATACTGCCTATACAATACAGAGCTGGTCATAACAGCCTGAAATGTATATTTAAGGTCCGATTTATATGCGTTCGCACGACAAAACGGTTTAGCCGCTACACAACGATATAAAAACAATTATTTACAACGATATAAAACATTGTATGAAACTATTTATTTATAACGATATAAAACCAATTGTATGAAACTGTTGTGTATTAAAATATACAATGTTAATTCATGTAGTTTTATTTTCAATAATATTTACAAAGTAACATAACAACAATGACACCATGGTAACGGGTGACACAATAGTTCACAGATAATGTAAAGTTAGGTAAGATAATATATGACAGCTCTCCGTCGCTATTCTCGAATTCCTGGAGCAGGCAAAAGCTGCTCTACATGCCGGCGCCAGACTGTTCCTGAATCTGTTTGGACCTCATAATGCAGTTGGCCCAGACGTCGTAAGATCGTTCCAAAGGCCCATCTCTGTGTGCCGTAGGCCCTGACTTGGACCCGGTCGCCTGGTGCGAACATCTTAATTGTGGGCGTGTCGTTGCTGGCTCTCGATGTAGTCTGCGGTGTTTTGCGAAACATAGCGTGAAGGGAAGTCCGAATGTCACGGCCAAACATTAGCTGGTACGGACTTTGTCCCTCGCTGTTGGGGGTGCGTCTCAGACGCGTCTTGACCGTCACTAGCTTACTTAGTAAGTCACCTTCCTCCCCCTCCATTGCACGTATTGCCTTTTTAATGGTCTGTACGTAGCGTTCTGCTTGCCCGTTTGTGGCTGGATGGTAAGGAGCTGACGTTTTATGTACTATTCCGCATTTATCCATGAAATCCGTAAATTCTGCTGATACAAATTGACGTCCGTTATCTGACACAAGTGTATATGGGATTCCAAAGATGGAAAATAATTCCCTTAGTTTCTTAATACACCAGGAACTTGTGGTATTTTTTGTTGATAGTATTTCAACCCATTTTGTAAATGCGTCCACGATTATTAAGAGCTATTGGCCTTGAATCGGTCCGGAAAAATCGATGTGCAGCCTTTGCCAGGGCCCCGTCGGTTGCTCCCAATGATGTAGCGGGGCCTTAGGAGGTTCGTTTTGTTGTAAACGGCACGCCCTACATGACCTTACTTTCTGTTCGATGTCTCTATCGATATTTCTCCAATGAACGTGGCTGCGAGCTCGAGCCTTCATTTTGACTATACCACTGTGCCCGGCATGGAGTTCGTCTAGTACTTGCTCTCGTAGGTTTTGTGGTATAACGACTCGAGTTCCCCTGAGGATACAGTCGTCCTGAAGCGTGAATTCATTGTCGTTGAAACCTATTGCGCGTAAGGATCTGCCATTTTGTAGGACCTCTCGCAAGGTGTTTAGTTCCTCATCATTCCGCGTTTCCCGGACAATGGTCGTTGGATTGATGTCTAAAACGTTGATTTGAGCGCCTTGATATATGCAATGCTGGTCTTCGTATGTTTCATGCACTGTTTCCACAGGGAATCCGCGTTGCCATGTTTAGCGGCAGCTCTGTATTCGACTTCGCAGTCGAATCCCGAAAGAAAATGTGCGTAGTGAAAAAGCCTCATGGCGCTTAGGGCTGGGAGTGTTTGATGGGGGTGGAAGATGGAAGTAAGTGGCTTGTGGTCTGTCACCAGTGTAAATTTCCGTCCATAGCAATAAGGGAATTTTTTTTGATACCCTAGAATATGGCTGTAGCTTCCTTATCTATTTGGCTGTATTTCCTTTCACTTGTGGCTAATGTTCTCGACACAAATGCCACGGGTCTTTCTGATCCATCTGGTAGCCTATGTGAGAGTACTGCTCCTAATCCTGCAGGTGAGGCATCAGTGGCTATTATTAATTGTTTCTTCGGATCGAAATGTGCTAGAACTCTGTCGCTGGCGATTTCCTTCCTTATATTATTGAAACAAGTCTCGCATTCTGATGACCAAATAAACTTGTTTTCTCTTTTTAATAATCTGTTTCGTGGATTTGCGAGTGTAGCCAAGTTGGGGATAAATTTACTATAGTAATTAGCCATACCGAGAAAGGTTTGAAGTTCGTTTCGGTTTTCAGGTATTTTTGTATCTAATATAGCCTTTACTTTTTCTCTATTTTTGTGTAAGCCGTCTTTGTCTATTGTATGTCCTAGGTAATTGATGCTACGTTTAAAAAATTGGCATTTATCTCTGTTTACTCTTAGGTTACTTTCTTGTAGTTTTTGTAAGACTTGGCTCAGTCGTATAAGTGTTGCTCTTCTGACGCTCCCTGGATGATAATGTCATCGAAAAAACATTTGACCCCTTCTAATTCTTGGAGTAATTGATCCATGAATTTCTGCCAGAGGCTTGGAGCGACCTTTACCCCAAACATTAGGCGGTTTACCTTATAAGTTCCCTTGTGTGTACTAAGGGTTTGCAGGGCAGCGCTTTCGTCGTCCATTACCATGTTGAGGTAGGCTTGGGTAATGTCTAAAGTGCAGAAGAATTTACCTCCGTTCATTTCAGCGAATATGTCCTCGATAATAGGTATAGGGTATTGTTCATCCTTTATTACCTTGCTTAAGGTTACCTTGTAGTCGGCACATAGGCGGATACTGCCGTTTGGTTTCACGACGGGGACGAACGGTGTGCCCCAATCCGAATGATCTATTTTAGTGATCACTCCTTCTCTGCTAAGTCGATCTATTTCCTTATCAACCTTGTCTTTTAAGGCGTAAGGAATTCTTCGAGGTTTAATAAAAATAGGTTCGACACCTTCCTTTAGATTCAAATGGGCTTTGTAGTTAGGTATCATTCCTTAATCGGATTTAAATACCGTATTCGAGTATTCCTCTAAAAGCTAGTTTAGGTGTGGCTGTGTGTGTGTCATCCAACTTCTACCAAAAATAGGGTCTACGTCTTGATTAATAATGTATAGTTTTCCATTGAAATATTGATGTTTGTAGGAGCATTTGACGTAAGTCACTCCGACTGGCTTGAAAATTTCTCCTGTGTATGTTCTGAATTTCATGTCTGTTTTGAAAATTCTCGTTTTAATTTTTAATTCATTTTATAGCTTAAGTGAAATCGAGGTAGCTCCAGTATCAAATTCCATGTTAACCTGTGTATTTTCAATTTTAATAGGAATACTGTATTTTTCGGAAATTTCGCTTTTAATAAGATTAATGTCACACAAGCTCTCTTCACTACTCGTAGTGTGTTCCACTTAGTATGTCGGTGGTGTTCTTTGAAGGCAGACGCGTGCCAGATGCCCTTTCTTATTGCATTTTGAACAGGTAATTTTTAGAGCGCTGCACTCATTTGACTGGTGGTCTTCCTTCCCGCAACGGTAGCATTTCCCCCTTAAGTCTCTTATTGTGATTGGTGATCTGCGTTTGATATGCATTTTTGTCGAAGTAGTTGGCCGAGTTGTCTTCTGGTAGATGTCACAGCGTTCGTGTTCCATGTTCTATTTAAGTCCTGTGAAATGTTTTTATTGTCATCGTTCCCCGTTTCCATTGCTGAGGCTATCTGAATTAGCTTTGGAAATGGTGGCGTGTCTCTTTCTTGAAGTATTTTTGTTCTGATGTCGCTGTCTCTTAAGCCACGAATAAACTGCAGTGATAGAAAGCTTTCGAATGTGGATTTCTTGCAGTTATGACATATTTTGAATTCACAATAAAGTGACAGTCTCTTCAATTCTGCAGAGTATATGGCAATAGTTTCATCTTCTTGTTGTTGCTGGGAGATAAAACGGTGTTGTAAAGCCCACGTGCTAGGTTTAGGGTCTACATAGTCGTCTAATAAATCTGTTAGTTCCTTAAAATTCATGTTGATTGGTTCTTCCGGAGAGCATAGGTCGTAGAGTTTCTGGTGAAGTATAGGAGGTAATGCCGAGAGTAATGTGTACACTTTGAATTTCGCATCTGTGATATTGTTCAATAGAAAGTATACAGCTAGGCGCTGAGTAAAATTCTTGAAAGTTTCGTTTTCTTGTAGCGCTTGGAAGTTAATTTTCAGTTTAGATTCTGCTGGGCTGTTGGTAGCCAATTGTGGATTCGACATTAATTGTGTAAGGGTTTGTTCACTTTGATTAGGCATATTTAGCAATTTGGTTTTTAATAGTGTACATTTTTCTTCAATTACATACCTGATTTCCATTTCGTTATCAAATTCGTCATCTGCAATTTCCGATTCTATGTTAAGTTGTACTTCTTTGAATGACTGTAGACTTTCTTGTAGGGACTGCAGTCTTGTTTGTGTTTCCGCGTTAGTTAGAGTTTCGTTCGAGTTTACGTAATTTTCTAGTTTTGTAAGTTGAGCGCGTGTAGTAGCGCGTATTATTCTCCATTTCTTTAATTCTGCTGTCGACATCGTCGCCAGTTGTTGTGTATTAAAATATAAAATGTTAATTCATGTAGTTTTATTTTCAATAATATTTACAAAGTAACATAACAACAATGACACCATGGTAACGGGTGATACAATAGTTCACAGATAATGTAAAGTTAGGTAAGATAATATATGACAGAAACTATTTATTTAAATACTCACAGTGGCTTTCGATTTCATTGTTCATTGTATTGTTCAACAATAGAATACAATAGCATTTCAAAGAATCCCCGATCGAAGGATTAAATTATTTGACTGTTATTTTTAAATTTCTTTATTTAACGTATTATGTCGCGTTTCATTTCCTTAACTCTTAATATTTTATGCGCAGGAGTCTCTAAATAAGATTGCTGACGAGAACCCATCATCAATAGTGAACGTTTGCAATCTGCGGCCGGCGCTAGATCTCATAACCGCTTACGAGAAATCCGTCACAGAGGTCACGCCAGAGAATCAGGAGATGGTCAAGTAAGTATTATGATATACTCTTAATAATAAATGATAATGTGTGTAGGGTAAACGACTAGTGATTGGACAGTACCAGTCATTGGATAAAGCACAAAAACACGATATTTATTAAGGTTGCTTTAAAAACTGCCTGTTTTTTAAATTGTAGAACGCCTGATTTTAAAGAAAAGCAGGTAGTTTTTAAAGCAACCTCAATAAATATTGTGTTTTTGTGCTCTGTCCAATGACTGATACTGTCCAATCAATAGTCATATTTACCATATATGACCTTCCTTCCTTATAGATCAGTTAACTAAAGCTGGCACATTCACAGTACTCACACTTATGCAATTCCACTATACAGTATGTTTAAAAATATAATATGTTTGCATCATGATAAAAATTATCGTGTAATCTGCGTACGATAGTAATATGCTATCGTACATCGTACGTATGCACAAAATTATCGTAAGTGTACGATAATAACTACCGTACGGTTCCGAACGCAGGGCCCGCGCGCCAATCACACGTTACCGACTTGTAACATCACGCTGTATTATGTAAACAGTAGCATAAGAAAAACAATAACTGTCCCCTTCACGCTCATAAGATAGACCGCGCGCGAGAGAGACGGGCAGACTTTTTATGATGCTTATGCAGTACGACGTCACGCCACGCGCTTATTCACAGACACTACACAAGCGCAATGTTTAAATGTGTTGATCGTGCCAGCTCTCGTTAACTGACCTGTACATATTTATACGAAGTGTAACAAAACGTCTAATTTTATTTTATTTTATTAGGAAAACAAACAAGTATACTAGGAAATTACAAAAAAAAATACATACTAAACTTAAAATAAACAATAGTATACTCCACTAAGTTTTCACATATTACCAGGGAAAAAAAACAGCACTTATACTTAATTTTAAATATACTTAATTGCTACAGTGCATTGAAGCTTTCTTAATTTATTTTCTAAATACATTTTGCAAATATATCTATGTTAGTAAAGTGATCATTGTATATTTTAACTAATCTATATTGTAGAGGCGCGCGTTCACCAGCATTTGTACGACATGTAGACGTTGCAAATAGTGGGTAAGCGCGCGTCTCTCGTCTTATTACTGTCCTAGGGACAATATAGAAAATATTGCTAACCAATTCTGGACAATCAATTTTGTTGTTTATTAACCCATGCAGCATCATAGTTTGAAGCAACAAACGTCTTGACTTAAGAGTTAGTAAATTATATTTGGCTAATGATTCCTCATACGGTAATATAGTCCGATGATGATTTTTATAATGACATTTATATTGCAAGGTTCTAACAAACTTTCGCTGGATTCTTTCTATTTTTTTGTCATATTTAGCATAATACGGGTCCCATATCATAGATGCGTATTCTACTTGTGGGCGAATCAAAGAGTTAAAAAGATAAAGATAGGTGTTTTCGAGTTTAAAATCAGATGATGCTCTCATAACAAAATTGTACATTTGGAATGCTTTAGCAACTATTTTGTCGACATGTAGATTCAAGTGTAACTTACAGTCTAGAATGACGCCGAGATCGCAAATTCTATGTCTCTAACTAATATTTCGTTATATAGTGAATAGTCAAATTGAAAAGTTTTTTATTTTTTATTTTTTGTAAAATTAATGTATTTGCATTTACTTATACTTAACTTGAGGTTGTTTTCAATACAGTATTCTGATAATCTATTTAAATCATTTTGAAGCTGGCGGCAATCCTCTAGGGATTTAATGGATTTAAACACTTTAAGATCATCTGCGTATAACAAGAACCTGCTATTTGCGGAACACCCGAAGTAGCCAAAAATGAGTCTGACTGAAATCCATTACACACCACAGTTAGAATACGATTGCTAATATAAGATTGAAGCCAGCGAAATAAGTTTCCTTTGATACCATTATACGAAATCTTGTTTAACAGAATTTTATGGTCGACTCCATCAAAGGCCTTTTTAAAATCGGTATAAATTGCGTCTGTTTAAATAAATAATTTGTAAAAATGATTAAATTAGTTGATGTAGATTTTTGCCTTACAAAACCGTGTTATTCTGGAATGATATTTAATCTGACGAATTGATAAATTTCATGATGGATAAGTTTTTCGAATACTTTAGCAATGCTACAAAGAATAGAAATAGGACGGTAATTTTCTATATTTTGTCTAGAACCTCCTTTGTAGATGGGTATAATATTAGCTTTTTTCCAGATACTAGGAAAAATACCACTTTTGATACATTTATTAAAAATTATAAATAACGGTTTACATAATGTGTCAGCAGACCGTTTAACAAAATAAGGAGGAATACCATCTGGCCCCGGGCCCTTTGTTGCATCTAGCAACTGTAATTGCTTGCGGATCTGAGGAAGGCTAAGATGTACGGTTGAAAGCGAGGTATTATTATCAAGATAGTGAACATTATCAGGATGCCAATCCGGAGATAGATTAGAGGGATTAGACACAGACTGAAAAAACTTTGAAAATAGGTTGCAAACCTCTGAGGGATCACTCGTAGATTCGTTATTGAAGAACATACGAGATGGTATGTCCGATTTACGTTGACGATTGGCTATAAATTTCCAGAAGTACTTAATATTACTTGGAATGGCATCTTCGACATTGTCTATGTAGGATCGGTAGCATTTTTTACATTCCGTTTGAAATCGAGTTCTATATAATGCAAATATCTCATAATCAGATACATTATTGTATTTCTTCCACTTCACCCAGGCTTTTCTTTTACAATTAAAAATATCTATTAATGACTTACTGAACCAGATTGGAAACTTAACGTTTTTAGGTTTTAATAAAGGCACATGCTTTTTAACAATACTAAACAAGTGATCATAAAAAATATCAACACACTCTTCAGCAGTCTTATTGTTAAAAACAATAGGCCAATCAACATCGGTAATTTCTTTGTTAATAAGAAGATAACCCGCCTTTCAAAAAATATATTTAGGAGTGTTTTGAACACCTTTTTTTTATTAATGTTAGTTTTAAATTAGAGGGGATTAAGATAGATAATGGAGGGTGATGTTGATCAACCTGAAGTAATTCCTGATTCGGTTTCGAAACAGTACATGAATTATTAAACAACAGGAGATCGAGTATGCGACCTTTTAAATTAACCCGATGGTTGTACTGTCTAAGATTATAGACAGTCTTAAAATCTTTTAATCGATTGCAAACAGCTGAAGTGCCAGTACATTGCAGGTAGTTAGAGGAGGTACTTATCCAGTTTACTGTAGGCATATTATAGACTCCAAGTAGAAGTAGATTATCAATATTATTAGCCATAAGTAGATTATCCAAAATATCGAAGTGTAAATTATAACTTTCTAACGGCATGTTATTAGGCATATAAACAACGCTAAAGAGAGTATGTGTAGTATTGTTATGGCAAGGTATAGTAACAATGATTTGTTCAAAGTATTTTTCAAATTGTAAATCAGCCGGAATCGCTAGAAAACTAGGGTTATACTCCCGTAAAATTGCAACTAAGACACCTCCCCCATCAGACTTACTTGTTGCAAATCTATTACGGTCACAACGAAATGTAACAGGAATTAGCCACGTCTCTGTCAAATATATATATTTGTTAGTTTGTTTGTTTGTTTGTTTGATCGCGCTAATCTCAGGAACTACTGATCCGATTTGAAAAATTCTTTCAGTGTTAGATAGTCCATTTATCGAGGAAGGCTATAGGCAATATTTTATTACGATAAAACTAATAGGATCGTAGAAACAGAGGAAAATGTGGAAAAAACGGGTGGAAATATTTGAAAGGGCTTATTTGAACGCGCTAATCTCAGGAACTACTGATCGGATTTGAAAAATTCTTTCAATGAAACGGAATTTTTCAAATCCGATCAGTAGTTCCGGAACGGATTGGGCTGATTTTAGTCTTAAAATATTCGTAGAAGTCCAGGGAAGGTTTTAAAGTGACACGAAGTTCACCGGGACAGCTAGTGTTCATATAAAGAGTATTAAGCTTAGTACGTATACCTGTACAGACTGAGATCATATTCATAACAGCCGTTAACTGCCATTGTGAATGTTAACTATTTTAACAATAAAAAAATCTACAAAGTCTAAATTCTAGGGAAATTAGTTATTAGTGTTAGCCTTAATTTTACACATTAGATCATTACTGTTTCTAATAGTTACGATGGGAGATTTTTCCTTCCGCCTCACGAGGATGTTGGAATGCTTTACCCAGACAAATTTGTAGTCGTGTTTCTTGGTCATATCACGGGTTTCTCGCAACAGTTGTTTTCTTGAAAGAGTCAGATGTTCGTTAATATAGATATTTCGGGGATTTCCAGATATTCCTAAGTCTAATGTGGTTAATCCTTTCTTTAGACGTCATGCACTTAATATGTTGTCTCTCAAGATCCTGGTGCTAAATTTGGCAATAATGTTTTTGGGCCTGTCGTTAGAGATAGCATGAGGAACACGATTTACGGAGGTAATCTGATCTCTGGAAATTGGTACATTAATTTTTTTGCTTACGTCTTCAAGTAAAGCAATAAGATTTTCGCCACGTCTTTCAGGGACATTGGATATTTCAATGTTACATAGCCTGGACTGTTGCTCAAGGCTCTCAATTTTAGCTTCTAAGTTTTTGATTGAATCATTATCCCGCAGTTTCTGATTTGCTTGACTTTCTAAATTCTTTTGGCGATTTTGATAGTCGTCGTATTGATTTGAGATGAATTGAGTTGACAATTTAATCTCAGATACCGAATCCGTCAGCTGAGTGAAGTTATTTTCAGAACGAAGATTTCTTTTTTCAGTTCTTTTGTGTATACGTCTAAATCATTTTTATAGTCTTAATGCTTTCATTGATCACCACAAGATTCGTATCCAAGCTAGTCTTGAGCTCAATAAGAGCGTCTTTAATTTCTGTAAAGTCGGCACAGCATTCAGGTTCTTTCTTCGTTTGTTTTCTTTTAAGATTTTTGATGTTTGCGTCACCCTTCCATGTTTGATGGTGGGCAAGATCGGGTTCCGAGACCGACTGCTCAGAGCGCAGGGCGTGTTTTGGGGGTGTACTCTTTTTACTATACATAGTGTGCAGGCCGAATTTCAGAACCGTCAATTTCTCCCAAATTGGGTAAAATTAATTACCTTGCAACCCTATGCGTGTGTCAGATTCAAATTTGATAGCTGTCAATTGATTTTGACAGCCCACGAATATAGAGTTGAGGGTGATTCCAAATGTTTCTTGACGTTTTTGCAATAATTAATTAGGTGAGGGTATAAAATTCCAACTTATCTTGGGTTGATTTATTAGTTTTAAGTGAGGTATATAACGTGCAAACACTGTCACAGAATCTACGTTCGATAAACTATAGTTTACAAGTAAGTATATATCAAAATTTTCACTTTAACAGCTATTTTAATAGAAATAAATGCGGAACTGTATGTGCACTGTGACAGGGTTGCAAGCCAAAAAAAAAAACTAAGACCTAAGTGATGATACTTGATGGTGTGTAGTTGTAGGGTGTGTCCCTGTATAGAGTTCACTGTGAAAGTAGTAGCGCTTTATTACACCCTGTAAAAGAGACACATACACACCCTACAGCAGTACTATTTTTTTTTTTCCACTTACACTTACTCAAATCACACGTTTATGTTGACAGGTTCATAGCTGACGAGATGGACAGAATGTAAGTATATTGTAAACTTTAGCAATGTGTAATTTTGATGATAATGACATTTAACACAAATTTTACCAACTCATCCAATAACAATTTTATTGAAAAGAGGTAGGGCACCCAGGGTAATTTAACTGTTTATAAACTTACCCTGTAAAAACTAAGCCTGCTCCGAAGCTCGGTCTAATTAGACGCAAAAAAAAATCGTAACCTCGGAATAATTCGCATAGAGCTGAAAATTGGTAGAGATGTTAAATACACCATTATAAATAAAACATCAAAAGTCCCCGGCGATCCTCCTTGTGCTAAAATTTTTATTCAAGGTCAAAGGTATGAAAATGAGGTTTTCCCCGTTTTTTATCCAAACTGTACATTTTATCACAAAAGTAGGTAGGACAAGAGTTTAGATCATGGAATTCTCTACAAAAAATATTCAGACACTATTTTCATACGACTTAACATTCCTTATAAATGGCGGGCTTAAAGTTTGGGAAAATCATATCTACACTTATATTAAAAAGTTTAAGAAATTGTGGAGCTACTGCTTTGAATTGAAAAGTTCGTTTTTTGTTGGATAGTCTTATTTATCGAGGGAGACTTGAGCTATATAACATCACGTAACGCGTTGGCACCAATAAGAGCAAAGAAACAGGGGAAAATGTGGAAAAATTGGGAAAATTATTTGAAAGAGCTTATCTCACAAACGGCTGAAACATTTTTTATGTTATTTGGCGCAGATATAAAGTAGACCACGAGGAAGGGCATAGGCTATTTTGTTTCTCGGGTAAATGTACGGTTTCCGTGAAATACATAATTAACAGGGCGGAGCGGAACTTCTTGTACTACGTACATACTGCATACGAGGGCTGTTCATAGCCAAACATACTTCTGTATGACTTATTACCGTTACCAAATCTAAACTTTTCGAGTCGCAAAGAGCAACAGTACGCTTGCAAGTCACTCAGAAGTATGTCAGGCCGAGAACATTTCAATTTGTTCAAACGACCCTAGTACTAGATGTTAAGCGTGACTCCGCCCTTATTAATTATACATTTCACGCAAACCGTAAATTTTCCTGTAAAACAAAATAGCTTATGTTCCTCCACGTGGTCTATTCTATATATGTGCCAAATAACATAAAAATTGCTTCAGCCGTTTGTGAGATAAGCTCCTTCAAATAATTTTCCCCGTTTTTCCCCATTTTCCTCTGATTCATTGCTCCTATTGGTGGCAACGTGATGTTTTATATAGCTCAAGTCTTCCTCGATAAATAAGACTATCCATTATCCAACAAAAAACAAATTCTTCAATTCAAAGCAGTAGTTCCACAAATTCTTTAGCTTTATACACACACCGGCATATTTAGCGGAACATAAAAAAAAAGGTTTGATATAAGTATCATATAAGGTTGCTGGCTGGTTTATACGTCATTTAATTTAAAAAATAATTATTTCAAATTAGGAAAACAATTGAACATCACATTTTATGCAATTGTTTTAATTTTATTCGAATATACCTTACGTAGAGCGAACTTCGAGTATTTCTCCCTTCTGAATTTTATTTAAATTTTTCATTCAAATATTGTTTTTTTGTAAAAAAAAATTAATCTTGTATCTTTTTGGAGTTGAGGACTGAATTATGCCTGACTTAGCCCCAACGGAGATTGCCAGGGCACTCGAAATGCGAAGATTTGGTCTAACATACAGATTAATAGCCAGACATCTTCGTCGATCGATTTCAACGGTCCATCGCAGTGTCAAACGATTCAGGGAGACTGGCACTTATGTGAGAAGAGCAGGACAAGGCAGAAAAAGACGCACTTCGAGTAGGGATGATCGTTTCATTCGGCTTCGTGTACGTAGGAATCCCCGTTTGACGGCCGTCCAAGCCCGACATGAGTTAGAAGCAGTGCGGGGAGTAACCGTAAGTGAGCGTATGGCACGAAGAAGGTTAGAAGAATCTGATTTGGGTTCATTTGTGCCCGCCAAGGCTCCAAGGCTCGAGGTAAATCATCGTAGAAACAGGTTAACTTTTGCTCAGGAACATCGACTTTGGAATGCGGACCAATGGAGTAAGGTATTGTTTAGTGATGAGTGCAGAATTCTCTTAAATCAAATTGACGGCAGGCAAAGAATATACAGACGCAAAGGAGAACGTTACATTCAGACAAATTTTGAAACTACAGTTGCATACGGTGGTGGATCAATAATGGTTTGGGCGGGCATTTGTTTGGGAGTTCGCACAGACTTGGTAGTGATTGACAGAGGGAGTCTGACTGCGGACCGCTATATCAGAGAAGTTTTAGAAGAAAATGTCGTACCGTTTGCCCCATATATCGGTGACAATTTTGTTTTAATGCAGGATAATGCACGGCCGCATACCGCTCGGGCAACTCAAGCTTATCTTAATGATATGAATATCACTGTTATGGAGTGGCCGGCGAGATCATCGGATATGGACCCAATAGAGCACGTTTGGGCCTTGCTGAAAAGAAAAGTTAAGTCAAGAATTCCAGCTCCTGCCAACGTGGGTGAACTGCGAATCGCCGTAGTTGAGGAATGGCGGAGACTATCCCAGGAGACCATCGATAACATAATTCTCAGTATGCCTAGACGGTTAGAAACTTTAATAAGAGCACGTGGAGGAAATACGCGATATTAATCACCATTTTTTTTAATTTAATTAATTGTTATTTTAATAATAATTTTCACTTTTCCCGGTTACATGAAAAGTTCAAAAATGTACCATTTTTCACAAATAGCCTTTACTCGCAAATTTTGTTCATAATATGATCTAATTTTAAGTAAAACAAATGAAATTTTAAATAACAAAAGAAGTGTAGTAAGTAGATTTTAAAATAAAACCATATTTTTTAAATTATGGACCTTTTTTTTGTGTTCCGCTAAATATGCCGGTGTGTATAATATAAGCATATAGATATGATTTTCCCAAACTTTAAGCCCGCTATTTATAAGGAATGGTAAGGCGTATGAAAAAAGTGTCTGAATATTTTTTGTAGAGAATTCCATGATTTACACTCTTGCCCTACCTATTTTTGTGATAAAATGTACAGTTTGGAAAAAAAAACAGGAAAAACCTCATTTTCATACCTTTGACCTTGAATAAAAAATTTTGCACAAGGAGGATCGCCGGGGACTTTTGAGGTTTTATTTGTAATGGTGTATTTAACGTCTCTACCAATTTTCAGCTCTATGCGAATTATTCCGAGGTTGAATGTTTAATTTTCCTGGGGCACTCATCCTATAGGCTGTATTTAAACATATCCTCTACCTGAAATTACGCTGTAACTTACCCTGGATCCGCACATACCCTGTATCTGAACTAAACTTGGCCGCGCTTCCACCGACGCGGAACGGAGCGGAGAGGAGCTTAGCGGTGCCGAATTGACCAATCACCATGCTCGAAATCTTCGCCCCGCTTCGCTGTCATTCCGCTAGAATAGCACGATTGGTCAATTCGGGCACCGCTAAGCTCCTCTTCGCTCCGGTCCGCGTCAGTGGAAACACGGCCTTACTCTGTTACCGAACTTGTCCCCATCATTAGGAAGCAGCTCTGAATTTATGTATATATGAATTTATGTCCTAGGATGGCGGCAGAGTTCCTAGTACATAGGGGCGGCAAAATTAAAGTGGCCTATATAACACGGTCAATGGTCACATTAACTTGACGCGTCGCTGGAATGCAATAATGCCCGCTCCATAATGACGTCATCAAACCATGCGATGAGTTAATGTGGCCGTGCTATACTCATAAATAATCGGCCAAGTGCGAGTCGGACTCGTGCACGAAGGGTTCCGTACCGATACAGAGCAAAAATAGGCAAAAAATTGTTTTTGTATGGGAGCCCCCCTGAAATTTTTATTTTATTTTAATATTATTATTAAATATTAAAGTACACATATTTTAACAAAAGAATGTGTGAAAAATTCAAGTGCCTACCTCTTGCCATTACTGATATAGAGCGAAAAAGGCCGAAAAAATCACGTTTGTTGTATGGGAGCCCCCCTTAAATATAAATTTTATTTTGTTTTTAGTATTTGTTGTTATAGCGGCAACAGATATAGCGGTTCTTGAGATACAGCCTGGAGACAGACAGACGGACAGACCACGAAGTCTTAGTAATAGGGTCCCGTTTTTACCCTTTGGGTACGGAACCCTAAAAATACAAATCCGCCCCTGACAGGTCGTCGAAAACATCGAACAAGTACAACTACCGCGGTCAGTTTCCGGCGCGGTTCAAGGGTGTGGTGGCCAGCAGCAATGTGTTCCTGTACCCTTACCTGTTGCCGCCCTCGCCCTTTCGACCACAGTCAGTGCGACGGATAACTTACCTGAGATCTGAGGACGAGTGAGTATAGCTTGTTTTTTTTTGTTTTTTTTTTTTGTAAAATAAAGGGGGCAATTGGGCAAACGAGAAAACGGGTCACCTAATGAAAAGAAACTACCGTCACCCATGGACACTCGCAACATAAGAAGAGCTAGGTGCGTTGCCGGCCTTGATATTATAGTTTTAGGGCTTTTTATTGTGATGCTTGTTGTCCCGCGCGCGGATCTGGGCCCGTACCACGAAACGGTTTTGAGACTCAAACAATCGTACGAGAATGTTGTACATTTCACGTTTGTTAAAGTAGGACGCGGCATTCTCGTTCGATTGTTTGAGTCTCATGCTACGTTTTGATGCTTGCCGAGCCTCGGCAAGCCTCCACAAGCCACAAGCCTCCACAAATCTCGCTTTGCATTTGGAAGTCGTTTTCAAGCTCGTGAACGCGTTAATCTACTACGTACATCCAAGCATGGCGGACACCGAACTTGTGTCGGCTATTACGTTTGGTTTCCTATTATTTTTAATGCTCTTATAACCAAAAGTATCATCACATAATATATTAATTAAAAAGATAAAACCGACTTCAAAATTGAGAATTAAAATTCCCTATCTCAAAAACTACTGAACCGATTTTGATGAAACTTGCACTGTTCCCTAAGTTAAACAATACCTAGTATAATAAAAAAAAAACTCCAATCGGACTTGTAGTTCCGGAGATATGCGAACACAAACATAAAAACATACATACATACATACATAAACTTACGAAATTTTTTTTACTAAATTTGCTACTAAATATTTAAACACTAAAAATAGAGAAAAACACTAAAAAATATATAAATAAATAGTAAATTTACTACAAAATATTTAAATACTAAAAAATATTTTTTAGAGTTGAAATATTTTGTAGTAAATTTAGTATTTATTTATATATTTTTTAGTGTTTTACTCTATTTTTTAGTGTTTAAATATTTAGTAGTAAATTTAGTAAAAAAAATTATACACAAAAATATTTTTTTTAGTGCTAAATATTTTGAAGTTAATTTTTGTACAGGAACCTAGGTAATTACTATTTTAAGCTGAAAAATAACTCAAACATGTTAAATATTTTCGTATGAGGAAATGATTTTGGTATTACGTATGTATGAGAATTTCGAGGGTAACCCGGGCTCTTAAAACGGTTTCGTGGTACGGGCCCAGATCCGCACATTTACGACGTAAGAACACTGACTGCGAATAGCGACAACACGACGAAAAAAGAATAGAGCGAGATCAATAGACTCATATGTCTTAATCCCCTTGATAATACATAAGATATACGATGTATCTTATTACATTGGGAAAAGGTGCAACAAGGACAAAACATTATGTAGCGTTTGAACCTTCCCCAGATTAATAGCTCTCGGTCTGGACGAGTTCTTCTGGTACGTGGAGCACAACCCGGAGTTATACCGTCTGCCGCGACTGCCCGGGCGGCGCGGGCTGCAGGCGGCCACGGCGTTAGTCTGCCGCTACCTGATGCCATGGATGTCTCCTCACTGCCTTGCATCGCATATCTTCACAGTGCGGAAGTCTAAGGACATCGATAATCCTATATATGTGAGTATGCCCTAATCTTCTACCGTGGCTCAAGCCGCATTGCTTTGCATCCATTGTGGATGATTTAAACAGTATTTTCAGAGCGAAGTAACCACTCTTCAAGTACTGTAGTGCCTGGGACAAGATTTTTAAATGTCCGTATGGTTGCCCAAGTGCATACGGCATTCTCGCAACATAGTCGGCCTAGTCCAGAGGAAAGAACTAGTCAATACGTCTGGGACCAACCATGTGCGGGTTTCCTCACGATGTTTTCCTTCACCGTACTAGCGTCCGTATAATGTACTTGAGATCAGAAAATGTCTCACCCTCTGCGAGTGCGAACCAAGGGTCTACCCGCGGAAGTCTAAGGATGTCGATAATCCTATCTATATGAGGACCAAGCCGGTGTGGAAGCTTTGTAGTCACTATTAGGCTGTACTTGTCTCGTAAATAAGGTTTTCATAGACGACAATAGTTCGTAGCAACATCGTAACGCACGTTATCTTTAATCACTAATTTAAAAACCATGATTACTAATTCGGGACCTACTAGTTTAGAAATATAAGAGGCACAATAATTGCGAAAATATAAATCACAACTGTATTGCAAATATTAATTCCTTGCCTTGATTTAGAGGGTCACGTCATCACATGACATAACTCAAGTCTCTTCTAACCTCGCATCTTTCTGAGTCGTAACCATAGACAACCCTTTTTTTCAGAAATTCATCAAGAACCGCACCGTTGAGCCTGTTAAACATAAGCTGCTGCCGTTCGACCCCACGCGCACCCTGTACGACCAGCCCGAGCATGAGATGCCGCGCTCCTGGGTCACCTACCTCGCCAAGACCAACAAGCGCTTCCGGGTGAATATGCATGCACCTTGTATACAATGATATAACAATATTCAACCTTACCCTATTCACAGACTTTGTATCTGATCGAATGTATAGCCAAAAGTAAGTCGATGCTATAACACAGACTATATCAAAGCTTTTAATAGAATTGACCTTTAACTATTGTCAAAAAAGTTAGCTAAAGGTGAATTTCTTCGATAGTTTCCTTCGAACGTAAGGGCTGGTATACACGTATTAAGTAGATAAGTAGTTAACTAAATTTTAACTTTATTTTAAGTTATTTATTGCATGTAAACACAAAATTTAGTAGCAAGCAGCAAGTTAAAATTTAGTTAAGTACTAACATGGAAATTAGAATTTTGACTATTTTCTGTTAAGTTAACAGGCGTGAGGCGGGGCTTGTCACTTGACACATTTCGGGCAGGCACTTCAAATTAAGTTAAAATTTATAGTTTGTGCGTTATAAGATGATATGGTTGACACTTCTCATATTCCTTGCAACGGATTTTTTTACAAGAAAATAAAAAATCAAAAAAATGTAATAAATTATATTCCATCTACAAAAACAAATGTTTCCTATAACTGTAAATGAATAAAAATGAAAAGTTGCTAAATGCTAACTTATTAATATAAAATTATAAATATTAACATTGAAATAGGAGTATGAAATTATTGATACGAAAATATTTGAAAAATGTCAGATGCATGAAACGGAACTTATGCCGATAGAGATTGACACTGTTGAATCGAAATCAAATCGAAAAAAAGGGCGGCCATCTTAAATCGAAGGCGCCACTCTGAAACGTCAGTACGAAATCGATAGTTTCGATTGCAATTCCTTTACGAAGTGATTCGATATTTTTAAATTATCGATTAAAATTTTTGGGTAACTTCCCTAATATTGTCAATTATAATGTGTCACCCATATCATCTTAAAACGCACAAACTATAGTTACTACTTATCTACTTAATACGTGTAAACCAGCCATAAGTGATAGATTACAAGCGGTTGTTGTCAGTGGAAACTCCTAAACATGACACCTAGTTTTTAACCGACTTCCAAAAAACGAGGAGGTTATATGTTCGGCTGTAGATATTTTTTTTGTATGTTTAACGATTTTCGAAATTTTTGTTTTGATGTATTAGGTTTCATTCCAATTTGGTACCATGTTCACAAAAGTGGTGACCTGTTGATGGGATCCAGGAGTAATCGATTGAACTCCTCGAAATTTATATGAAACTTAAACATATGGTGATTTTGGTTTTATGTGAAGTGTACTAAGAATATGCTACCAAAAAGTCAAATATTGGGTCAAGGTATACCATGGTTTCGAAGATGCTGAGAGAACTCCTGACTCTCTATAGCTACACGTTTGGGAGTTTCAGCGTTGTTTTAAGAACAGAAAGCATATGCTACTTCAAGTTCTAACCGCAGGGCATGCGGCATGCCGCGCTGCGAGCATTTTGCAGCACGTGTTCACTTAGATTTTTTTAAATGTATTGTTTAAATTTATCTATCTACCTGATATTTGGGCCTTGGGGTATGCCGTATGACTCTTAACAGTCTTAACAAATTGTAATAAGATACGTAGAATATACGCAGTACCACCGACGACCACTTATAAATTCGCGGACTATGACGGAGGTCAACTTAATAACAATTATACGAGATCAATTACCACTCAATATTATGATTTATGTTGTCAATTCAATGCTCACTGCTCACACCAAGCTCACTGTTGAGTTGTCAGTTGCTTACAAACTTTCAACAACACAACAGAAATCTGTTACAAGTTACAACTACCTATATAAAACTTCTACGTACAAGCGATAGCGAGACACAGGAGCGCCTCAGTGACATCTAGTGAAGACAATATGAAACTATTTTTTTATACAATATTTTGAATTGGCACTAACAGTTTACCTACTAGGTAACTAAAAAGAGTGAAATTATTATTTTTAACAAAAAATTAAAACCGACTTCCAAGGTAAAAACAATATTAATAGCATCCTTATAATATTATGAACTAAAAAGTATTAAATAATTTTTCCTATCTAATATGTAGTGCCTTTTCCCGAATTCGGCTAAACCTCAACTATTTCTGTACTCAATCTTCATAATTTTGAAGTCGGTGCCAGTTCCAAAAGTTTCAAATTTTCTGTCAAAGAAATAAAGATTCAGCTATATCTGGTACCGACTTCAAAATTATGAAGATTGAGTACAGAAATAGTTGAGGTTTAGCTGAATTCGGGAAAAGGCACTACATATTAGATAGGAAAAATTATTTAATACTTTTTAGTTCATATTATAAGGATGCTATTAATATTGTTTTTATCTTAGAAGTCGGTTTTAATTATTATACGTAGATGACACCATTTACTCTGGAGTCCCACAAGGACCCTTGTTGGGGACATTACTTTTTATTATATTATTTATATTGGTAGGTGTTTCCTTAATTGATTTTTGAAGCTGAAAACTTATTTAGCGGCGTTGAGCATTTTTGTGGGATGGGTAAAAACTGTGAAACTAGCGTCAGATTCTCGTGCTGATCAAAAACCGCAAGACGGTTGGAGAGTAGTGTTGTAACATCGAAATCGATTAATCGAACAATCGAGTGGTTTTTTTTTCGATTCTCGATATTTTTTAATCGATTGCAAGGGTTTCAATTTAAATAAAAAAAAT
Source organism: Lysandra bellargus (assembly GCA_905333045.1). NCBI lineage: Eukaryota > Metazoa > Arthropoda > Insecta > Lepidoptera > Lycaenidae > Lysandra > Lysandra bellargus. The sequence goes on along the minus strand of HG995352.1, from coordinate 4,389,875 downwards.
ATTTTCATAAAAAATGGGTTAAAGAAAATTGTAAGGGTTTCGATTAAGTAATTAAAAAAAACGATTTTTTAAAAATCGATTTTCATAAAAAATGGGTAAAAAATTTAATTGATTGTTAAGGGTTTCGATTAATTAAAAAAATCGATTTTTTAAAAATCGATTTTCATAAAAATGGGTTAAAAAAAATAATGCATAACGTTAATAATCAAGTTTTCGCTTCTGCTGGCACTCCCGGAGTGCAACCCGTCTTTTTTATTATTATTCGCGGATGACATGAAAATCTTTAAAGCTGTTAATATTCTCAAGAACCACGCAACCGCGCCCGACAAAAATTCAAATAAAACACCACTAGGCTATAGATTTTATTTTCTATCAGTAAGTAGGTCATGATCTAATTTGGACTAATCTTGATATTTGTTTCAGAAATATCTGTACAAACGGGCTTACGTGAACGGCGCGGAACCTTTCGGAGTTGAGATAGACGGTGCTAAAATTTTAACCAACTACCCTCCCAAGTCAATTTCGTTACCGATCGCGCCCATCCGGGCATATCGAGGATATGAGAAGAAAGATAAAGTGACCACACAAGAAGTAACCACTACACCGACTTTGACAGTCGCTACCAGAGTCTACAACCTGGTCACGACATCCAATGGCATCGCACTAGTGCCCCTAACCACGCCCCAAGCTCCGCCCACCGTACCCACATCGGTTATAACCACACCCATATGTTCGGTGGCAGAAAAGCCACCCATAACGATCCCCACCATAACGATCGATAATGGAAAACTGATTCCTCCACCAAAGGTACCGAGCGGTATACAGTTTGTGAGAATCGCTCAGAAACCAGAAAATATAATGAGCAAACCGGTATCTCAAAATTCCGAACTACACTGCAGGTGTTGTGAGATTCTAAGGAAAATGAAAAGGACCAGGCAAACACTTATAACGGATTTCATAAGAGGTGCCAAAAGGAAATCTTGTCCGTGCCGATCTATCAAACGACCGAGGATGACGAATAAGTTGAAATTGCTCATAAAGTATTATGCGATGTATTCCAAAACTGTTTATAGACATGTCAAGAGTATTTCTGAAGAATTGAAAGGAATAAGTGCTGAAAAAGTAGAAGAAACAAGCGATGAATCTGTTGATAAGGAAAAAGATACAGGTGACGTATTTTTATATACTTTAACCCCCATACTCATAAAGTTAAAATCTTCACAAGCCCCTTAATTATTTTGTGCTTTAATAATTAATAATAAAATCAAATATAATAAATATTTAAGGGGGAGTCACAAAAAAACACAATGGGGATTGGCCTTTTTTTAAATTTTGCTCATCACAGAAACATTTCGAGGAACAAGGTCAGTGATCGTTTTTCTGTATATAAACGAAAAAAATACCCATTAGTTACTAATATTTTTGAACAAATATGTTTAACCTTAGTTTGACCTTCAATGGCGTTAAATTAGCAATAAATTCGACCAACATTACGTTTCGAATTTTTGGTAAGCTTCTCGTATCAGCTTTCACATAATGAGAATTTGCATTTGACGAACCAGCCATTATAAATAAGATTGAAACGAAATTTAAAACATACTGCAGAGGTCAATTGGCCGCCGATGATGACGTCAGAACGAAACTTTAAAAAATTATTGAGAAAAACTAGCTAATGAATTTAAAAATTATTTAATTTATGTTCTTAAAATACCCTATTTTAACGAAAAAAAAATATAAAAAGTACCTGTGATTTTTTTGGACAATGCCCATTATTTGCCCACGCTCGCTACGGTACGGAAGCTTCGTGCGCAAGTCTAAGTCGCTATTGGCCGATTTTATTATGTCTCTTGGGCCTTATGAAGATGACCTAAGGAAGCGTTCAATTTTAGGCTCTCCTGTACATAACCAAGATAACATTTTTCAGAATTGCCAATTATTTGAGGTGTAAAATTTTTGTTACGCGTATTTATAATGTTCTTTTTGTTCCAGCCTTTGCTATATCCTTCATAATGAAATTATCTGTCCATATGAATATGTCTAAAACAATGTACAGAAAGCAGCGGATCGACGAAATATTGCAAGCTTTTGACATACACAATGGCAACCCTCTGTATCTTGCTGCGGATTTGCACAGAATTTTGGCCCCAGATGAAATGGAACTATACAGAGAATTCATGGCGTTTTTAACACCGGACCAAGCGGACAGACTGGAGAAATTCAGCGACCACTTCATTGGTAACTGTATGGAGGATTATATGAAGAAAATTGAGGTATGTAATATAGTTACTTCGCTTGAAGCGTAGCGCGTTAGTAATAAAAGGATCTATACTGTATTGATCTCTTTTGTAAATCCACTTTTCTAACATTATATCAGTCTTAAACAAAACATAAGTAAAAATCACAGACATAGATCAATTAGTGTATGTACTATCAGGGAAGTTGATTCATATGCAGATGGCGGTTCTAAGTCATGTGGTCGGCTTATGTCAATTCAATGTTAGCTGTGATCGGTCGGCTGGGTTTGACGTAACGCGACCAAATTACTTAGGTCCGCCATCTGCATAGGAATCAACTTCTCTGATAGTACTTCGCGTGCCATATCGCGTTCCCAAACGACGAGCAATTCGAGTCTTTCGAAAGTTTGTTCTTTAATCTGCTGTCGGAATCGGACGTCAATCTGAATTTTAAAAATGCCCAAATGCCTAAAAGTGCCGTATTGAGCTGTAGAAATTCGAATAGAAAGCAGTAAAATGGACTATCAGAGAAGTTGATTCCTAGGCGGATGGCGGACCTACGTAATTTGGTTTGGCTGCGTCGAGGAGTCCGACAGATCAAGAGTAACATTGACTATACATAACCCGACCATAAGACGTAGATCTGCCATCTCAGACCGCGTTCAAATGACACGCGTCGACCACGCGCGTTGTGCCCACATTACACCCGCGCTCGCCACGCGCTCGCCACGCGCTCGCCACGCGCTCGCCACGCGCTCGCCACGCGCACGCCTCGCCACGCGCACGCCTCGCGCACGTCCCGCGTACGTGTCTGAAATAGCTTAGGCTTGCTAAATAAAAGTATTGTATAAATCATAAACACCAATAAATAAAACGTAGTTTATACGTATTGTAACTACGTAATACAATTATTCACTTAGCTTTTCTTCATTTCCAATTATTAAGCTGAAAGAACTGATATTACACAAAAGGCCAAGAAGCGTTTTAACCAAATAAATACTTATCTTATAACGATCTTTATTCGAAGTACTCAGAGCCAATTCACATTGACAGGAGGCAGAGTGACGGCTTACAACAAGAGAGAGAGAGTGAGTCCCTTCCATCAGACAGCCCGCCTTAAATACTGCCATATCAAAAACAACCCCACCGCCATCATCACTCCGCCCCACGTCTGACTACCAAGATTTGTATCTAATATCATAAATACAATGATTCATAGTTACAATCATCCTGAACTCATTATAAATCAAGTATTTAATTATAACACTTTTATATTAATTTATTAACTGTACTATCTTTTGTAACAAAAGTATCATAACCGGAAACAACAATAATTATTGTCTGTTTAAAGATTAATTGACGTGTCCAAAAATAATGTTATAGTATTATATTTGTTGTCCAAATATCATGAATTAATTATTAATAATAATTTGTTCAACTCACATGAACTATTGAAATATGTACTTCTCATAAGAATTTCAAGTTAAATAACAAAACAATAAGGCAAAACCATTGTTACCATTATACATCATTTTATTTATGACTATTATTGAAATAATAGTCATTTATATTCATCTATATTTTGAGTAAAGCGGGTCGTACCTCACACACGCATAAACTACTAGTGACTGGACTACTTCGTTCTGTAGACGTAGTGGCTTCCGTCTCACAACGTGAGAACGTTTGAAATAAAATGGATTTGACTAAGTCAAACAAAGTTCTAATTACATACTATAATATGTATAAACAATGGAAGAAAGAAAAAGACAATAAGATTAAGCGCGGGCGCAAGGCATGTGCAGCGCGTATGCGGGCGCGAGCGTGCGCGGGTGGAATTCGATAAATGCAAATTGAGATCTATTGATGTGCAAAGGCACAAATAAAATCAACAATTTTCAAAGCTAGTTTGACGCGGGTGCAGAAGCGCGTGGCGTGGGCGGGCCGGGCGCGTGTCGTCTGAGCACGGCCTAATGGTGCACCAAAATAATTTTACCAAAACATATTTTTAGGAGTGTATACCAAATAAAGATCACCGCTACGCTGTCACAGAGTTACTATTATCCATGTTCGGTAAAAACACTGCGACCGCTTGTGAATGGTGCTGCGGCCTCCTCGAAAATCTGCGTGACTACCCCGCACTAGCAGAATACACTTTCTATCTGTTTCCGCATAGACGGAAAACTGCGTAAGTAGTTTAGTTAAATAAATTAATATTTAGAAGAAATCTTTAGGTCTCCACACATAACCGCGAATTCGCGCGAATTCGCGTCGCAATATCATTTTTATTATGAGTTTTGTCGCAGATATTTGCGATGCGATGCGCGCACGCGCCGCTTTTTACTTCGTTGTATGAAATGATACCTCGCATAGTCGTCCGCACCGTACGCGCCGCATTTCGTGTACTATGCGGTGCGTTCGACGCGTACTGCGCGGACAAATGTGCGATCAGCTTAAGTGGGCCCAACAGCAAAGCAACAGCCTTTTGACAGCAAATATTGCACAATAATAATTATCTGTCTGTTAAGGTTAGTAAATAGCTAAGACTGATGGGAATCTGTCGTAGCTCCTCAGAAAGTTTGCAACATACAGTTTTCATAATAAAGCAAAATAATCTATTTAATTGTCACAATTTCAGGGACGACTTCTACAAAAAATCCACTTGTACGAATAATAATATGGACTGTAACAAGGACGAAGAAGATGCTACTGTTAATAATAATGAAGAGGAAAATATAATCAGTAATAGTATCAAACAAAAAATAACTAACAGAACGCCAAACATATTGAATAACGAAGAAAACAATGAAATATCGAAAATTGTTGCTGTCAACTCGAATAACGGAGCACCAAAATTAATTAATAACAAACAAAGCAATGAAACAATAAAAATAGTGAATGACAAGCCAACTAACGAAACACCAACAATAGTTATGAATAAACCAAATAATGAAGAAGCGAAGTCTACAAAGAAAAACCAAAATAGTACGAAACAGAAGTTACGTTATAGTAAAACCAGTTCTAGTGAGGAAAAGGAAGCGAGCATGTCTGACAGAAGCACAACGGCTGATGATGATGAGACTGAATCTAGCGACAACCAAGAAAGGTAATTAATAGAAATCCATACTTCCTGATAAGTGACTAGGCTATCCACCAATTAACTTGACAGATCAAGCATGGATCTGTCAAAAAAGTTGTGATTAGCCTATTTGGTACTTTATCAGAAAGTGGTGAAATAGGCCCTTAATATTATAAATGCGAAAGTGTGTCTGTATGTCTATTACTTCTTAATAGAACAGCATATATACAGTGGCACGAGCTGATGACTATACTGTACTCGGCGAAACATGGCGGTAGCGGTCATTGACTCCCTGTCAAAAACTTGTCATCTATACATATTATAAAACAAAGTCGCTTTTTCCCTCATGTCCCTTTGTTTCCTTTAATCTTTAAAATTACGCAACGGATTTTGATGATACTTTCAGTGTTAGATAGCCCATTAATCGAGGAAGGCTATAGGCTATATTTTATCAGTTATCACGCTAAGACTAATAGGAGAATGTAGAAAAAACGGGGGAAATCATTTGAAAGGGCATTATCTCTTATCTTTTAAGAAAGTGTTGATGGACACAATCTTAGTAAACTCTACCTAGCAGATTAAGTTAGTGCAAAATTACTTATTAGTCTTAGTTAGGCTAGATTGTAATATTTATAAAATACCTATAGAGGTATTTTATGTAAAAAAAAAAAACTCGCGAACTACTGCAGCAATTTTTATGTTAGTTCATATTTGGCACAGATAAGAAGTAGACCACGTGAAGGACCATAGGCTATCGATTTTAATCATTTTTTCAGTGGCTATATATTTTATAGCCGTGCGACGCCGGGGCGGGTCGCTAGTTTTCTATATAAACTGCGATTAATTATGAAGTGTCAGATGTTGTCAATCGCGGCTTTGTATAGAAAATGACAAGTTTTTGACAGGGAGTCAATGACCGCTTCCGCCATGTTTCGCCGAGTACTGTATAACGTTATTCACAAAGATTTTATAATATTATGGTAAGGCAGTTACACACATTGATATACTAGGTGACGATAGTAGTATCTATTTTGATGATAAAGTTAATATACTTAGTGGATTTAGAGCAGAGGTTCCCAATTTTTTTTTCTCATAGACCACTTTAAACATTTTGTTGGATCCGGTGGACCTCGCAACCCCCCCCCCCCCCCCCAGGCTCAAGGCCGGTCTAAAAAGCGTATTCATCCAACAGTTGGACCTTTATTTTTTTGTAATCTAAGTTTGACTCACAATTCACAGTACAAGGAACCAATAACCTTCGCTTCGGGATGGTAAAACCCGAATTACGTACGTAAACGCAAATATTTTCTTGTTTTGTAGCTATTTAACACAAAAATTACTACACTTTTACTTATTTCTAAATCTCCTCGCTCTGTAATATTTAATCTGCTATTAATATAATATGACTGCCTATGTTCGTAGGAGCAGTCAAATCAGGTCACCTAATTTTTATAGACCCCGTTAACGACTCGTGGACCCCCATTTTTTTTCCACGCAAGCGTAGACCCCTATCGGGCTCCCGTGGACCACATGGGGTCTACCTAGACCACTTTGGGAATCAATGATTTAGAGCAACAATCTCGAGCTGTCAAACGAAACTGAAATTGATTTACAACTGTGTGTACAAATATTTTTACGTGTGCGTGTTAGTGAAGTATTTACAAGCATATTTATTTCTTTCCGTCATCTTTCTAAGAGCTTAAATTGTCAACGTGCCGATAAGTGCCGATTGAATGTCTAACAGATGAAAAAAAGAGTTCTGCTGTCATGTATCACACGTCTATTTTTACCACGCAGTGTTACTGATAGTGATATCTCGCTTGCTCGGGCCTTTGTTTCTCTATTCCGCTAGGTATATTAACTTTATGATTTTGATATTTACAACACTCCCACTCAAAATAAGGATACTTTTGAGCAAAATAAGGATACATCAAAGCAGCGCCATCTACTGGCTAACGTGGATACTGCTTTGATCCCATATAAATTCGCGTTTACGCGCTCGATGCGTATGATCAAATAAAACTCGCACTAACCCCTCTGACCTTTTTTCTTTTTAAACTCTAGGGAAGTTACCCTAAAAATCGAAAGCGAATAAATAGTATCGATGCATTGATTACTTGTAACGAAATATCCCCATAAATTAATAACCACGTTGTGAAAAGTAACATATTTATGTGAAATGAATAATGATAATACTAAATTTAACAGTTTTTATAATTCAAGCGAATAAATGCATTTTTTTTGTAAATTATTATGTACTTGTCTGATTTTGCTCCTTGAATTTGCAAAAGAAAAAGTAATAATGGGACAGGAGTTTGTTTCAAACGTATAAAATTCAAATATTTTATTTCAAGTCCGTATCGATTTATTCGTTTTGGTCGATGTTTTTACGCAGTTCACTTCACTATGGAGATTAATCTGACAGATGTCAAATGTGGCCTATTAAAATGCCCCGACTGTAGTATTTAAATAATTAATAATCGCATAAATCAGTCAAAAATTCAGTTCAATTTTGTTAACGTGTGAGTGTACACCGACAGTATCGTATGCTAAGTTAAAAGTTTGATACCCTTTGATATACCGCCACCCGCGCGATAACAAAGACGCAGCCCGAATATTCATGACGATAGCCGATAACGGCCGGTCACAAATGCGTGAATCGTCTTATAATTTATAGCTGTTATAGCACGAAGCTTCGTGACGATTGACGATAGACGAAAGTGCGGCCGCAGCATGACAGACATGACATGAGTTGTCAGTGTAAGGCGTCCGTTAAACAAGTGTAAATCACTCCCTAGAGTCTAGTCTAGACTCTAGATTTTAAAGCTTTGAGTATTTATAACAGTACTACTGTTATTAATACTCTAAGATTTAAAGCCTTGTCGAGCTGTACCATACGTAGTATCTCATAATAGTCTGTGGCTGTACTTGCTTGACTCTTTTGATGTGACGCGCGTCAAAAACCGACAAAAGTTCGGATATGTGTATTTGGTATTGGTCATATTTGTCAAATAGGCAAATAAGGCCAATACTTGACAAACATACCGTCTACACATGGTGATTGTTTGGCGAATACATCAAATACGCAAATACTAATAGCCATGTGAAGTGCCTCCATGACAAAGTCTTTCGAGCGGCGGAGTAATTTGTATTCTGTGGGCGAGCCACTCTGACATTGGCAACTTACCGAGTCAAAGAAGAAGAAGAAGACTTGTAATTTGTAAATAAATACAATGTGCAAGTGTTTTCTTTCGTGGGATACTTTTTTAAGTGATTAGAATAATTAGTAATTGCAATATTAGAGTTTAGTGGTTATCTGTTCGTGTTAGTGCACCGACAGAGAATGGAGCCACGAACTTCGCGAAAAGACTATAAAAATCACCAATATTCTGGTGCAAGAAAAAGTCGTAAACGAGTTCGTGGACAAATGAAACGCTATCACGGAGAAGTGAAAAGGTAAGAAAGTATTCTCCTACATTCTATTCTATTCTATTATGTACTCATAAAGTACCTACTTATTATATTTATATTGAAAGTTTGGTCAGAGTATTGTTGGTTTTGTTTTTGAAAATATACCTTTTTTACTTGTTGCAGTCGTAATGAAGTCTGGTGTAAAATACCGAAGTTAGACGTTGATGGCAAAAAAGATGATTCTCAGGCTAACATTTCTTCAAGTTCAATGTAAGTGCACCATCAAATTCTATACTTCATAATATGTAGACAATAACTTTAAATTCATCATGAGTATTACTTGTTACTATAATCCACTACAGACAAAAAATACTTTAAACCTAACTACAGATTGTACATTGTCACGACGTACAGCACCAAATCAAAGAAGTTTAATGTAGAAGCAAGTTATACACAAAATGAACAATTGGAGAAAACTAAAAATGAAACCACAACAGCAAAGCCATTGGACATTTATGGCCACTTATTGGTCCCACTGTTAACAGTCACGGGTTGGCTGTTGAATATGTTTCACCAGATAATTTGGCTGGTCTTTCTGGAAACAGAATTGTGGACCTAGCGCATATCCTTCAGTGGGCTTTCAAGCTGGAGAGACACCGATCAGAATGTAAAGGGAGCAGCATTTTATTTATAAACAAATTAAAAGATGGTTTCAACAGCATATTATCTATATTCAAATGCAGCATGATGTGTTTAAAACAATTCAAGAAAAGCAATGAAATAGTAGCCAAACACAATAAAGCCTTTGTTTGGGGAACATTAACAGCTGGCAGTTATTACTCCCAATCTGCTCACATAACCAACTTGATGGATATCCCTACCGTGTCACCAAACAAGTTTCGCAAGACAGAGCAAATATTAGGTGATCTCTGGCAAGACCACCTAACCAAAGAAATTTAAAGAAACGGTGAATTAGTGAAAGCTCTTGCCTTGGAAAAACAATGTGTTGATGAAGATGGTGTGGAATTTGTGACTGTGAAGTGTGGATGGTGGCTGGCCATTTCTCAAATTAAGAAATGTTATTTTGTGCGCTATATTTCTCCAGCTCATGATATTACAGTCCTAGAAATCGAGTGTGACAAAAATTTTATTTTGCACATGTTACCTAAATTGGTATTATTTTATAAAAATTTTGTTTCCCCGAGGTGGTACTTCGAAAAGTAAAAAATAATCAAAACTGCATATTTTATTACTTCTTGAATAACCTCTGTAGTTTAGTGGTGACAGCATTTGACTTACACCAACCCAGAGGTTCCGAGTTTGATTTCGAAAAATAAGATGATGCTGATGTATGCTTTGGAGGGCATGCTTAGCCGTCGATCCCCAGTTACTGCCTCTGGCGCAATAGTCATTACATGAGCCATGTCAGACATGGCGGCTCATAAAGTCTGAAACTAGGACTTATTCAATGTATTATTATATTTCTCTATGCTAGGACTGTAGTTGTACTGCAGACCAAACGATAAGAAGAAGACTTCTCAAATTATTATTTTATACCTACATGTCAATTGTAAAATGTTATTTATATTATTAACACATTCAATGCCACCAATACACCTGTAACATACCAGTGGTGCCACTTGATTTTTTTGTTTTTTCTAACTTAAAACACATTGTTTAACGTATTTTATATATTAAATAATGCAATAAATAACGAAAACCTCTCTAAATACGATAAACGCACCAATTGCGTTGGTGGCACTGGTGAGACAAATCCAATCACAAGTGCCATTCAACGCACCACTTACGTTGACGCTTTTGTTTTAATTGAACTGTGTTATGCATCATAGTGGGTAGCTGAATAATTTTTAAATACAGGTAGGTTTTTTCTACATACAGTTAACCGCTTATCAAGCTACCCATGGTAATTCAAAGTCCTTTTTCCCCTTCATTCTTTGAAAAAAAAACTGAAAATTGAAATAAAATCTATGTTCTTAGTCAAAAACTTCTCTAATTCAATAAAACTGAAAATATGTTGAATTGAAATCAGGCAGTTTTTGGGCTAACGGTTTTTTCGCTGTCAAAAAAAGAGGGGAGGTCCAGACCAAAAACCGACAGTGTCACCACATGTAAAATATATCTCCAGTAGCTAATGAGGCCAAAGATTCAAATTAAATATAGCCATTATAATGAAAAACCGGGGAAAATATCAAAGGTACCTCAACGCATATGATGCGTTGGTGGCACCAGAAAGTAAACTCGCAAAACGCAAATGGTGCGTTGCTGGCACTGAATGGGTTAAATGTTATTGTAAAATATTATTTAATAATAATGTAATAAATAATAACTGCAATAATAAAAACCTGATTTTTATTTAGAACTCGCACAAAAATACAAAATATATTTAATGACTAAAATCTCTTATTTAAATGTATTTGCATAAAATTACAAAAATATAAAAAATATTAAAAGTTCAAACAGTTCAACAGTATGTCAATTGTCAGTTTAGAGATTCAAAACCAACCCGATTCCTGCCGGCCTAAGAGCCTTTACAGACGTACGGCACGTGTCGGCGGCACGCGTCGGCGGCAGACGACGGCACGTGTCGGCGGCAGTCGACGGCACGTATCGGCGGCAGTTGACGGCAGCCGTCAACAGTTTATCATGCTTGCAGTTGTGACGTAACGCGTAAAGGTAAGCGTCCACAGGTCTGTATCGTACGCAACGGACGTTTTGCATCAAACGGATATTTTTTTACAGTAGATCCACTGTATCGGCAGCGTACGAATTACCGACTAGCCAGTATTAGATTAGGAGGTCACGACATTTTTGGTAACGATATCCAAACTGACTTATTTTAGACTAGATGACGCCCGCAACTTCATTGCGCCAAAATTCGTTTATCGCGCGGGAACCGTACATTTTTCCGGGATAAAAATGCCTATCATATGCCCTTTCCCGGGACTCAAAGTATCTCCGTGCCAATTTTCAGCAAAATCGGTTCAACGGTTTGAGCGTGAAGAGGTAACAGACAGACAGACAGACAAACTTTCGCATTTATAATATTAGTATAGATTGACAAGATAAAGAGCAACTCTCTGATGCCCAATGTGTCAGTCTGCCTGCGTAAAGTAGTTGCGTTCTCTGTATAGGGCGCCTGAAAACCCAGTTATCATGACCAAAAAAAAATGATATTATTGATAAGGTTAATCATCGATGAAAAGTTTCCTCACCGGTCATAAAAGCGTCTGTTTTTCGTTTTTAAACCAAGCACTTTACTAGTAAAATACTTTTAAAAGAATATACGTTCAGACGTAGGTCAGTTTTGGTGCCAATAAGCTAGTACGTACTGACAGTTTACGATTTGTAATTTTCAGCCATTTACCTGATCATTTTTTTTGGTCACAATATTAAGTCACGTTTGAACGCAACCGAATATTTGGTCAGTTTTTACGCTACTTATATGAGAACGACTAGTACTTACCTAATATAGCTTACTCAGCCATTTACCTTATAAATTTTTTTTTTTTTTTTTTGGTCATGATAACTGGGTTTTCAGGCGTCCTATATAGAGAACGCAACTACTTTACGCAGGCAGACCGACATATTTGGCATCAGAGAGTTGCTCTTTATCTTGTCAATGCAATGTAAGTCATTTTGGATATCGTTACCAAAAATGTCGTGACCTCCCGTAATATAATATGTTTATCTTCAAATTAGTCCAAACAATATTCCTAATCGAAAATTTCTACTTTCGATTTTTACATCCACACCCCCCTTTTGAGCATTCATTTACTAGGCTAGTCGGTAATCCGTACACTGCCAATTCAGTGGACGTACTGTGAAAAAAATGTCCGTTTGATGCGTGACGTCCGTACTCCGTTGCGTACGATACCGACCTGTGGACGCTTACCTTGCGGGGGTACGTCACAACTGTGGGCCTACCACCAACTCTCCTAAGCGACACCGTTGACAGATAAACATTTATTACTTTTACGTCAAGCTAGCGATCTTAAAAAGTTGATGTTTCACAGCGGATTTAACATTGTTTTGCATATTTTACTGTTTTTTAGTAAAATTATATTTAAAAAGTGAGTACGGTAATGTTATTGTAATCTTACAACAAAGTGTTCTGGAAACATGATAGTTTTAGAAAAGTTCGTGGTTCGTGGTTCGTGGTCCCCTGCAAGCGTCATAAACTGTCAACTGCCGTCGACTGCCGCCGACACGTGCCGTTCCTCTGTAAGAAGCCTTACATGCGCAAACGAGAAAATCTCGAGATATCTCACTCTCGTGTGTAGTTATATTGTCGATAACGACATAATGTCAAAATCATTTTTGACACTATGTCGATAGATTTTGACGACAGATCTACACGAGAAAAAAATTATGTCATGTTAGGGTCAATAGAGATGAAGAGAAACGCCATCAAACATCGAGAAAACGTGTAGACAAAATTTTCTCGTTGGCGTATGCTAGATGGGTTGGAGTGTTAGCGGTTTGCACACCATGATTATATCCTGGTAACTGAAAATTCGAAAGAAAAAAAGCAACATAGGTTTCGCCTCAAGGCATCACAGCTGCAGTGTGATGAGTTGAGGCAAAATTACTCATTCAAAACAGAATTCTATTCACAACATGAGAAGATACACAATGAGTTGACAGACATCCCGCCCATTAAAAATTTTTAAATGGCTCATTTAGTAATGCACCTCAAGCCTCAAGGCCACATAACGTTGCAATGTGGATATACACATCACACAAGTGGGCTTTATCATTTATCTAACAAGCTCTCAGTAAAACCTAAAAACTCTACACATTTTGTAACAAACTTAGTACGACAACATTTTTTTATGGAAATTGGAAAGCATTACATTTCGTTTTTTAAACTTAATCTTTTTTCAGTGACGAGGAAGTTAAGAAAGAGCCTGAGGGAGAAATTATGGAAGAAGAGAGACGAAATCCTGTAGAATTACTTTCTGAAGTCAAAGAAGTAAGTAATACTTTTAACATTGCTCAATCGGTATTAATAGATTTAATTCAACTAAGAGCCAGTCCACACGGCGCGTTGCGACAGCGTTGCGTTGACGCAGCGCTGCCGTTGCATTGTTTTACATACAAATAACCAAGATGTTCACACGGCGCTCTGCATCGTCGCAACGCAAAATGTGTGCGATGCTCGGGGGCTGCTGTCCGTCCCGAGACGAAGCGGGAGGGGGCGTTGACGTTAAGACTGCTTCGTAATAACGCTGCGATGACGCAGCGCCCGTGTGGCCGGCTATGCGTTAAACGGCAGCGCTGCGTCGTCGCAACGATGACGCAACGCGCCGTTGGGCTGGCTGTCAGAGCCTCTTTCTGCCGCGCTCAGAGACATTTAATTAAGATAAACCTTCAATTTAATTAAGACTTTGACAAATAATGTACGAGGCTTATGTCAAAATTTTAAATTAGGCAGCAGTGAGATGTCTGTTTAATACCTGAATCTAGAGGTTTTTAAATGAATATAGAGATTGATCAATGAATCTTATTATAAAAAACTAAAAGCAGATATATGTTACTACCGCGCGCGTTGTGAAGACTCAAATACGACCCAATTGGGTCGTCTTTTGTTTAGTCTGTCTCTTTTAAGTAAATGACATTTCATATCTTTTGTTTCACTTATCTGTCAAAGTCCAATTTTGAATTTGAAAATTGTTCGGAAGAGATTTAAGCCGGAAAATAGTATGAACGTAACAGATCTGTATAAGTAGAATATCATTGGAGATTGATACTTTTTATACGGATATACTTTTATTACGATTACCGTTTGTTTCTGTAAAAAGTTCTAAAAACCTTCAAGCTATAAATAAACATAATACTTTGCAGGAACCTGCAGACTCATACGAAATAACATACACAAGTACTGAAGTGCAACATAGAATCAACAATGAAAACCCTCAATCCGTAGAATCTGTAGTAGAAAGTGAAGTAGATGTGAAAATAGAACCGCTGGAATGGAAGAGAGAAGAAGATAAGTTGCTATTGGAACTGATGAAACAGTCCCTAGCGGATGGGAAGGCTAAAACTATCTACAGCATAGTCGAATCCCAGTCGGAAAAGTTCTTGCAGTGTTGCGAAAACAGGTCGCTACTCGACATCACTAAAAGACTTTTTCATTTATTACAAGTTTTAAATGAAAGTTAATAAAATAATTTATTTTTATATTATACTCTTTTATTTATAAATCCAAGACTGGGTTGCACCAACTAACTTTAACTGCAACTTTAACTTTGACTACAGTGCAAAATGTCAAATCTCTGGTTAAAGCAGTTTAAATTATAAGTCTATGATATGGGTTAAAGTTAAATAATATTATGGCGTCCAATGACGCCATATTAAGTTTATACGTATATCTGAATTTTTCGTGAAAATTTACTGTTTTACAGTGTTATGTTTTTCCTGTCGATTTTTACGGATAATTCAATTTTTTATACCCTCAATTCTGTTACCTGTAGCTTCAATAAAAAATAAACGCAACAGACATCTGTCAATTTCTCCGGTTAAAGTTAAGCGAAAGGACGCCATATTTAACTTTAACTATAACTTTAACTTAAAGCCCGTCACAGACCTAGCTATAATATATATTAATATGTCTATAGCTAGGCATATTAATATATATTTTCTATACTAATTTTCGCGTGACCACACACTCAGCTATAATATATATTTCTGTGACATGTGGATTTAGTATAGAATAATATGCCTCGCTATAAATATATTAATATATATTATAGCTAAGTCTGTGACGGGCTTTAACCACGCCTCTGGTGCCAACCCAACCTAAACGATGTAAGTTGTAACGTGTAGGAAGCGTGCATTGATTAGAAAC
The DNA here is from genome assembly GCA_905333045.1 of Lysandra bellargus. Lineage (NCBI taxonomy): Eukaryota > Metazoa > Arthropoda > Insecta > Lepidoptera > Lycaenidae > Lysandra > Lysandra bellargus. Next base: position 4,374,286 of record HG995352.1, on the reverse strand, counting down.
ATTAATCGTTATTCGTTACTAATCTTAATTTGCAATTGGTGAACATGTAAAAAATTAATTTGGGATATTTAAAAGATAATTATGGCTTTCTTGTTATCAGTTGCAACTTGCAGCCATCAGTCTGATGAATAAAGTAAACTGATAAAGATATTAATTTACGAGCATTATTGCATTTTTGTAATTTTTTGCCCCAGAATTTAACATATAAAAAAATATAACTGTCAAATTGACCCTATTTATGCAAAATGAGTCCAATCCACACCATTGCCAAAATTGAGTTAATAATGCAGAAGTATTCCAAAATGGCCCTTTTATCGACCCTATGAAGATCGTAGTAATCTAACAATTTTTTCAGAACAAAACATTTTTACAACAAAGTTATCAACTAACAAATTAATGAGTATTGTTTTTTTTATATAGATCCAAACTACATATTGGTCTCTCGATTTTTTTTTTAAATTAGGCAAGTAGAATCATGCGACTTGTTTGCATATTAAAAAAGGCTTAGTTCTTAATATTTTACAAAGACTCACGGGTCATTGTGACACAGGCCCGACACAAAATAGACATATCCCATTTTTTGATAGGGTAAAACGACTAGTGATTAGATAGTACCAGTTATTGGACAAAACACAAAAACGCAATATTATTTATAAAGTTTGTTTAAAAAACTGCATTTTTAAAGTAATAAAACGAAATTTTAAAGATAAACAGGTAGCTATTAAAGCAACCTTAATAAATATTATAGTGTTTTTGTGCTGTATCCAATGACTAGTACTGACTAATGTCCAATCACTAGTCATGTTCACCCTATGTAATATTTATATTCAAAATCAGTGGCTAAGACGTTATTTTATTGCTTTCTTTTTTCTCTTTAGGCCCAGTAAGAAAAGTGCTAATACGAAGAATAAAAATCGTTATTTGCATGTTTTTTGCAATTATATTCAATATCAGTGGCTAACACTTAGAAATTATTATTTTCATACCGTGCCTAAAGAAAAACACAAAACCAAAAAAAAATATTTTGTTTACTTAGGTACATTTAAAAAGAAATCGGTCAAGTGTGAGTTGAACTCGCGCACGAAGGGTTCCGTACCATTATAGAGCAAAAGTAATAAGTAGTAAAAAGTTTTATAGTGCCCAAGTGTGTGCCCGTGTAAAAAGTCGGTCGTGCACCTGATCTCTCACCAGTCATGTCGGTCTTCCGCTTCGTTGGGTTACGAGAGTAAAGAATAGTGCTCTTGTGTATTGCGCACACACTTGGGCACTATAAAATTACTCCTGCTTAACTGGCCTGGTTTTATTGAAACCAAAGTGCACTTGTGTATTGCGCACACACTTGGGTACTATAAAATTACTCTTGCGTAACTGGCCTGGTTTCATTGAAACCAGAGTGGTCGTGTGTATTGCGCACACACGACCGTTACGACACGATCGTATAGAGGGGAAAAATCCAAGAAGAACAAGCCGAAGAACCCCATATCGAGGACAAACAGTTGCCGAGTTATAAGCACTCAAAGTTTGACATTGACAGCTCGGCAACTGTCAAACGTCGAACAAAAGCGGCCATAACTCCGCTCCCAATAGGCCTAGAGGAACGGGGTTTCTTCTAACATCAAAGGCAACATCTCAGCTACCCCCTCCCTGAATTTGAACTAAATCGGAGACATCAAATTTTGTCTCAATTCTGAGGCCAGGATCGAATAGAGAAGAAAAATCCAGGAAGAACAAGCCGAAGAACCCCATATCCAGGATAAATAGTTGCCGAGTTACAAGCATTCAAACTTTGACATTGACAGCTCGGCAACTGTCAAATGTCTTAAAAAAGTAGCCATAACTCCGCTCCCAATAGGCCTAGAGGAACGGGGTTTCTTCCAACTTCAAAGGCAATACCTCGGCTACCCCCTCCCCGAATCTGGACTAAATCGGAGACATCAAAACTTCAAGGACGATTCTCCATTACTATTATTTTTTGTATTATTATTAATATTTTTTACATTAAGATTTTTGCAACGTTGCTTGAAACCATCACTAATGCGAAAGTGTTGTCTGTCTGTCTGTCCGTCTGTCTGTCTATCTGTCTGTTTGATATCTCTTCACGCCCAAACCACTGAACCGATTTTGCTGAAATTTGGTATGCAGATTTGAGACTTTGAGTACCGGGAAAGGACAATTCATCCCGGAAAAATGTACGGTTCCTGCACGATAAACGAGTTTTGGCGAAACGGAGTTGCAGGCATCATCTAGTTTTAAACATCCTTGTAAAAACTAGAAAAAAGTAGGAGCCCCACATTATACCAGGTAGGTACTTACTGCCGAAGCATACAACAAGATATATTTAGGATATGCTCACCTAGATACAAAAAAATATTAAGTTTTAAATCTAAATTATATATTTTTTTCATTTCAATCTTTTTTTTTTGGGAATATAAGCAACAATATAAACTAAAAAATAATGAATATGTATTTCATTCTATTACTACATAACCGAAAGAAAAAAATGCCGGTTTTCTTCAAAATTTGAAAGTTCATGAGGCCTCAGTTTGTTTAAAAGCAAATTTTATAAGTTAAAATCGTTGTTTCTATTACTAATTAGATGTTAGACATCCAAATCGGGTGCACAGATCTCATGCACGAAAATCAAGTTGACGTGTGTAATAAATCTAAAAAGATGGTTCGCTTTGGATTATATGTATCCCACACTAATATAGTTTTCCTAAAAGGAACCCTCCTGTTTTTGTTTAATTTTTGTTGGAAATAGTAGTAATTTTTAACATATTTATGTTTGTACGCATAGAATAAATTACCAAATATACTATTGTAAATTAACTTTACTTAAAATAACAATCACTTTTAAAGAATACACAATTTTAATAAAAACGGCTTTTTCTCAGAACTGTCATCGTGTGAGTTGAGTCCGGTATGCATAAATAGGTCCAATTGTTGTTTGAGTTTTGTATGGACTATGGAGTTTTGAGCAGGGCTTTATAACGTTATCGAATAACAGAAAAAATATCGTTACGTACCGTTATTTTCATAATGGTAGCCAGATAACGTAATTTTTTTAACGATATCTAGTAAAATAACGTTATATTTACCGTTATTATTATAACGTTATTTTTTCGTTATGGCATAACAAAAAAATAACGTTATAATAATAACGGTAAATATAACGTTATTTTCTGATATCAGATATGCGATCGTGCACGGTGCACCAAATCTCACTCATATTTAAAATGTAATAAGCGTTCTCTGTGAAAATACAAAGAAAAAAATACACCTTAAAAGCGTGATTACGTTTAGAAAATTTTCCCGCCTGTCATGACTTTCTTGACGGACTATAACGTAATCAAAAAACATATATTTACCGTTATAAATCCTATATAACGTTATAACATTTACCGTTATTAAATACATTTATAACGTTATTTCTAGTATCGGTTAAATTTTCATAACGTTATCTATGCCCTTGAAGCAATAACGTTATGAAAAAATAACGTTATTTGAAGCCCTGGTTTTGAGTTTTGACGTCAGTCTATGTGGTCTATTGATACATGGCTGTATGGGCTTTGTTCCCTTTGCCTGTCCTGAATGGGACGAATCAAACCAAAAAAAAAAAGGTCTATTGATTTTTCGCGGAATTGTCAAATCAATTTGAAATGATAAATATTTGTAACACTTTCCAAATTTAACGATTTTAAACTTGTATTTACATTAAAATCAGTTATATTTGCAATACAACATTAAAAATGGCGCGCTACAGCAATGAAACTGAAGAAAACAAAATAGACCCGGCGTCCGTGGCTGCAAACATTAAATCTTCTATCAAAACTGTAAGCAAAGCATTAATATTTACTGGATTCAAACATCTACTTCAAGGATGATTTACATTGATACAGTAGCTGGCGCCAGTATCACTGGATTCCGTCGCTGAATCAGCACTGTATCAATGTAAATCAGCCTTAACATTTACTAAACACAAACGATACAAACGTGACTTCATTTATGCTTGACTTTCATTGACTACAATGCATAAGTTGTGTTATATTTTCAGGAGATAATCAAAGAACTTTTACAAGGGTCCTTTCAAGACAACAAGACCAAACTTGGCAATGATGCATTGAACCTTGTGGTGGAGGTGGCCAAGTGTCTGGTCACTGAGACCTGTCTGCGGGCATCAAGCCATGCTCTACGCGAGAGCTCCGACAAAGTTGATATTGAACATGTGGAAAAGTGCTTGCCACAGTTGGTAAGATACTTATTTCTTTCTGATTTTATGTTAGTGTGTCTATTTATTACCACCTCATGCCTAAACGGCTGAATCGATTCAGATGAAAATTTGTCTGGAGAAATTGATAGATGGGAAAGATGGTATTTGTTGGGGAATTATTATATATTACGGGTATCACCAAGTTGAATAGTATATTCTATCTCATTTAGATTTATACATGAACAAAAATTGAGAATGTATCATTAAGTGACACTTTAATTGGAAGCATTACAGCAGCCAGTTCTTGAGCTTCATTTACACAGAACTAGACATACAGACGCAACATAGTTGCCTACAACTATGTTGCGTCAAAATTAGTTTATCGTGCGGGAACCATAAATTTTTCTGGGATAAAAAGCATCCTATGCCCTTTTCCTGGACTCAAGGACCTCCATACCAAATTTCAACAAAATCAATTCAGCGATTTGAAAGTGAAGAGGTAACAGATAGACAGAAATACACTCTTTCGCATTTATATTTGTATGGATTACTAATTATAGTCCGTCAAGAAAGTGAAGAAATTAAAAAGTGGCAACAGTAGTGTCATCTCTTTTTTCTTAGATTGATTTGAAAGAGATGACACTACAATGTTGCCACTTTTTAATTTCTTCACTTTCTTAACATATAGTCTATATGTCACTTACGCACAAACATAATATTGTAGGAATAAAAATGTTTATAGTTTTTGTTTTACAGTTACAAAAATGGAATTCTTTTCAGTCAAAAATAAAAACTTTTTTGGAAGTTCCCAAATATATTTTGTAATCGTCGACTTTGTATTGTAATCTTTATAATTGAAAATTTGTTTTCAGATGCTTGACTTCCCTTGAAAGGTGCATTTCTTTTTCTTACTTAAAATAGTTTAAGTTTTTGTGTTTTACCTGCTAGAAATTAGAATCTATTTAAACCAAAATAGGTGACATAAATTATAAGTACAAAACAAAAGATTTTATGTAAAAAATTTTATTATACAAATATTTTGCTGTCTATTCTTCTGTGCACTGTCTCTAGTTCACAAAAATATGCTTACAGAAAGAAGTATTCCATCAAAGATCTGAATTTATTCTTTAAAGTTGTGTATAGTCAACACAAAACATAATATTCTTTGAGAACTAAACCACAAAGAAAGGTTAGCTCCACCCCAATAAAATGCATAATGAGGAGTGCTGCTAATCCTGATTCTGGTATTGTAATCCAATGTTATTACACTTTTTATGCGATTTCAATGTAGACTTAGACCTCAGTACAATAAAAATTAAGGGCCAACCCACACATACCACAACCACACGACAACTTCAACCACACCACGTGGTCGGGTGTATATTTCGTATTGTAAATGAACTGGACCATTCACATGTACCACATTTTGCAGTCGTTGTCAACCACTTATCAGATAGCTTGTCAGACGCAACCACGGCCGACCACATCGCAAGCATAACGTTGCGTCGATGCAACGACAGTGCGCGCACACCGCCCGCGCTCTTCCCCCCCCTCCGTTTCATTGACTTTCGTACGTAACCACATCGCAACCACTGGCGACAACGCAACCACGTCGGCATTTTGTCGGTACCACAACGCAAGGCTGCAGCGACACCATTCACATGTAACCACTGCTCGACGACATTTTGTCGTTGCGATGTCGTGTGGTTGTGGTACATGTGGGTTGGCCCTTAACCTCAAACATATTCTGATCGTACAAAACTTTGAAAACCAGTGGTTTGATTTATATTAATGGTATTGCAGTTTGATAGGTTTCCTGAGAGAATCTTAACTTTATAAATGTCCGGTTTAAGGTTCTAGTTTTCTTTTGTAGTTGACTATACTTAATCTTTCGAGCCCCAAGAGGTCGCATGCAACCGCAATAACAATAGAAAGGCTATGGTCTCGTTTTTCCACGATCGAGGGATTAATATTAATTGTCAAATCAATGTAAAAATACCACAACAATTTAGTATAAGACATACATACACAGAACATTCACCACAGTCTCAATTTAAAAATCACTGTTCCAATTTCACCAATGTCTGCAATTATTGTTAAATCTTAAAGTATCATGATTTCTTATTCCATACTTGAAAAACGAAATAGGCTGGTTTTATTGTTAAGCGTTTCGGCAGCGCCGTTGAAGCGCCGCGCGTTCGAAGATGTATGGGGGTAGTAGTTGCGTTTCAGAGTCGCGCGCTTGAGCAGCGCCGTTCGTCCGTACGTTTTCTTCGTCTTGGAACGCGCGCGCTCCAACGGCGCTGCCAAACGCTCTACAATAAAACCAGCCATAGATAACATAATTGATAATATAATCAAATAATAACTACATAAAGTTTTGGTGAAACTGGGTCTTATTCTAAAGCCCGTCACAGACCTAGCTATAATATATATTAATACTTCAGTCGGAATTTCCAGGAATTGCTATTGTATTCTATTGTTGTCGCGATCACCGGTGCTCGCGCGGGGCCTGAAGGATTAATATGTTTATAGCTAGGCATATTAATATATATTTTCTATACTAATTTTCGCGTGACCACACACTCAGCTATAATATATATTTCTGTGACATGTGGATTTAGTATAGAATAATATGCCTTGCTATAAATATATTAATATATATTATAGCTAAGTCTGTAATGGGCTTAACAGTGCTTGACTTTTTAGTACCTTTAAAGCCTTAGGGCTCTTATACACAATAGTTTACACAATAAATATCAAAACAACTAACACATTATAACCTTATTATAAAAACTAAATATTGATGTACACAGTTGAAAGTCGTAGCAGATTGTATCATTAAATTTTTGTAAATGATAGTTTTTGACATAATATATCAATTTTATGAAAACAGTTCTTAGTGACAATGTTTAGAGTTAAATTGGTGATAAGCAATAAACAAATTGTATGAAAATTAACACAATATTTTAGCACAAAATGCATGTAATGTAATAAATTTATATATCTAGAAAATTGTTTTTGTTATTACTACATTTGTATGACTAAATGTATAGTTAGTTACTCTAATCTTAAATTTTATTACACCTAAATGTTGTACACAACTGAATTTAACTCTTGAACTATAGAAAAGAAATTAAAAAACAAACCTAAGTTTTTACTAATTTCAATGATTTTTGCAGATTTGAGATAGCCGATAGGCAAACTATAAGCTCAAAAATGTAAGAGCATTTTTAATAAAAATTATGCAGCGCTGCTTATGATGCATTCTTGCCTACAAATAATACTAAAATCAGCCAAGTACGAGTTGTACTCGCGCACGAAGGGTTCCATACCACTACAGAGCAAAAATAGACTAAAAATTGTATTTTTTGTATGGGAGCCCCATTTAATTATTTAAATTTTATTATTGATTATTAAAGTACAAATACAATATAAAGTACTTTGTGTACATTTCAATTGCCTATGTGTTGTCGTTATTGATTAAGAGCAAAAAATAGCAAAAAAAACATGTTTGTTGTATGAGAGCCCCCCATATTAAATTTATTTATTTTTTGTTATAGCGGCAACAGATATACATAATCTGTGAAAATTTCAGAAGTCTAGCTAAAGCGGTTCGTTACAGCCTGGTGACAGACAGATGGACAGACATCAAAGTCTTAGTAATAGGGCCCTTTGGGTACGGAACCCTAAAAACTAAGGAAACGTAACTCCCATACTTCAATCGTTTTGAATTTGGTTCTCAAGGTTCTTTTCGCACACTAAAATAATATTATTATGGCAATAGCTATGAAACACTAAATTCAAATTGACAAAATAAAGCCGTTGACAATAATTGTCACTTCTATAATTAGTAAATACACAAAATTCTTGCATGTATTTGTCTCTTTTTGCATAAAGTATGCATGTATTCGGGTCACATTTTGTAGAATCGGAACTTTGACACAGTTACTCTTTCTTAGTTTTTATTATTCTTAGATTATTGCACTGTATCTTCAAGGACATTCAAGGTCGCGTCCCAATTTGGTATGAACTTATCCTAACCAATCAGTCAATTGACTGTGTAATTCAAGATTCACAATGATCTAAAAATCATGCACTTGGGGTAACTAAAAAATAGTTCATTCAAAAACGAGGCAGGGCACAGCACCGTAGGAACTATACTTAGAACAAGTCCATTTCATCGTTACACATAACCTCAAGAAAGTCTTCATCTTCGTAATCTAACGGCTGCCTGTCCGTTCGGTCTGGTCGTGGAGATCTGGCTGTTGGTGATAATGGCTGCCCGCAGTGGGAATGACCATCTGTGTCGCTGGAGCACTCTCGAGCGTCGGTGGCAGGCGAGGGTGGTGGGTTGGAACCGTGCTCCGACTGTGCAGTTGCTTCACCACGTGATAATAGTGAGGGTAGTTCTGCATCTGTAATAATAACATATTTTGACTTAGATAGAGATTTTTGTTACTAAGGGCCATAGTCACCGGGACGCCATGGCGACGTGGCCAGCGACGTCGTCAACTAGTTCTAATATTGAGGTGTATGACGGGTAACTCACCTGGCGACGTTGCCAAGTAGCCAGAGTCAAACGCTCCGCATGCGGCGACTGGCGACGTTGCCAGTTGTTTGTACGTCTTTGTATGCTCCGTCACTCAATCAGTCGCTGATTTTAGTGATATCCTCAGATAATTGAAATTTTCTTAAATCTTCATAAAATTTAAGAAAAACACCGCTTCGCTGCGACGTAGAGACGCCAAACGTAGCCATGATAACGTCGCTGGCCATGTCGCCATAGCATCCCGGTGAGGTATGGCCCTAATGCAATTAAGTAGGTACTAATAATATTTTTAATATTTTGTCGCAACTTTGTGTGCACACTATTATTGTAAGTACATACATAGACTACCTTCACAACCCTCCTTTTGCCTATTATTACAACATACAATAGCTACCAATAAGGCGCTTTGCAGACGACAGATCGGTGCGGGCTTTTGTCCGCGGACATGCAGCGCCGCCAGTGCGCGCCCGGCACCTGCAACCCGCCATGTGCGTTGGTAATATAGGATTCCTTTTGCGCTATCGTTCGCGGCGAAATTGACCGGCCCGCTCTACCCCGTCGTCTGTGACCGATTTACAAAAAGTGAGTCACGCGCGCCCGCCTTACGCACTACTCGCTTTACCAGATCTCTTACCACCAATTTGTCAAGCGAGTCGAAAGTTTTGTGTGGCCTATGTACTGCTATTTGTTATTTGTTATTCTAATTTCAAAGCTCAATTCAAAAAGGCAAATATATTGTATGTATTTGACCACGGCAGTTGGCACCCTAATGGGTGGGAGGCCTCATGTAGACGTTCCAAGTGTTCATTTTTAACCTATATGGAAATAAAAAGATTTTGATTTTAATTTTTATGCTTCAAACATTCCTTCTACTTGACACCACCAAAACGACACCACCGGTGGTGTCATATGAAATATCTTATTCTACTTATATGACACCACCTTAGTGATGTCTAGAAACGCGTTTTTTAACAAACAGCTCCCAATTCATTACTTTAAGTTATCTATAGCTAAACGATAATAATTAATAACAGAGTTTATGACAGTTGTCTTGCAGGTGGAAACCCGGCCTTATGTAACATCTCTGCACGGCATGTTTCTTACAAAAGAATAAACTCCTTGAGGTCATCAGGCGACAGGCTCTAATTATTGTTATAAGAATTCCCTATCTCATTATTAAGTATGTTTATTATTAAAATTATATTTATGAATTCTGTATATCTGCATATATTATAATATATAATATAAAGGGTAAAAAACATAATTTTCTGCTATATTTGCACTCTACCTGTCACTGGCAAATCAACTGGGACTTGGGAGGCATATCACCAAAAAAAAAAAAGAAGAACATGGGCGCCGGCAGAAATAATTTCCAAGGGGTGCAGATTTTAGTTTTTTTTTCTTTTTAGTTTTTACGAACAACAGTGACTATCTATATACGTCAACTGCAGAATACATTTAGTGCCAAAACATTACGAATTATTTCAATAATAATTCCTGTTGATCCCGAGATTCCCAATGGGTGCAAGTGCACCCTCTGGCACCCGCCTGCCGGCGCCTATGAAGAAGAATACTATAATCTGTAATATATAATCTATATACCTGTAAGGCTTTGTTTTAGCTGCTCTACGACCTTCTGTCGGCTTTTGACGCGCGCTCTCTTGATCTTCCTCACAGATTCCTTGCGATCCTCATTAAATATTTGATTTATCATGTCTAATGATACCTCATCATCTCTCTTTAAAAGAAAGAAAAATATTCCCCCTGGGGTTCTCCTCCGCGTACCGTTCTGAAATATAATTATCAAAATTACTAGCTGTCTCTGTGAACTTCGTGTCGCTTAACCTTCCCTGGACTTCAAGGATTATTTTAAGACTAAAATTAGCAGAATCGTTTCAGCTGTTATGGAGTTATAGCGTTACTAACACAATTGGAAATATATATATATATATATATATATATATATACAGTAGAACCCGTTTAAGACGATCACGCTTAATACGATTTCCCGCATAATACGCCATTTTGCATCAGTCCCTGCAACATGGGACATATTTTCATACATTCTTTAACGCTTAATACGATCGTCATCCTGTTTAATACGCCCTAACAACCAACCTCTTACGGCATTGTGTACCGTCAAATCAGTGGGAATGCCAGATAAATCCTGTGTCTCAGGTACGTTTCCTGGTGATTGGTAATGCGAAAAATCCATGTTGTTTCAAAAACGTAAAATCGCTTCCTGTAACATAATATATCAGCACAATCTCGAGCTTCGAGGATGACCGGCATTCATTTCATCGTTTGGCTAAAAGCTCTAGATGATCACTTCCAGATTAAATTAATGTAGACGCATAATTCTCTTCATTGATATGAAAACCTACATTCGAAAAAACGTAATTAATATTAACTCATACATATGTAGTAGGTCTGTTTTTTATTTCCCTATATCCTGCATAAAACTCTTTCCCGCATAAGACGCATTTTTGGTTGTGTCCCTGTGAAATTGTATTAAACGGGTTTTACTGTATATATAGATTTTTACAAGTCTACAGTAAAGCCGGTTCAAATTCTGTGAGGAAGGCCGTACAACTTACCATTACAAGCATGCCACCATCTGCTTCTACTCGTTGTGTTTCTTTGTATATTTCTATGGCCTTACTAGCTCCTAACACTTGCACAATTCTACCTGAAAAGTATTCAGATATCTTGAGTCCTATATTTACTGTTAAGCCTATGTATAAATGATATTAAATACTTCAACAATCTGCAACTAAATAAATATAATATGGCATAGAAGGAATTTTAATCCTTCGATTGGGGATTCTCGGAAATCCTATTGTATTCTATTGTTGTCGCAATCACCAGTGCTCATACAGAGTTTGGTGGGTTAATACACTTTATTGTGCACAATCAGCAGAATAATCTTGTGTCTTTGTCTTTCAAATGTGTCAAGACAAGACAAACATTGTATTGAGTAGGAACCATAAATTTTTTCAGGATAAAAAGTATCCTATGTCCTTTCCTGGGACTCAAAGATTTTGCTTACACTTAGTATGGAGATATCCATACTAAGTGTTAGCAAAATCGGTCCATTAAATATTCTGTGTCACAGTAGATATTAAATATAAATTGTCTAGAGACTAGTAATACTTACAAACTAATTCTTTCTTTTCTTCCGCCAATTTTTCTGCTATATCTAACCCTATGTTCTCTATTGGATCATCAGCAGTAGTAACAAGTTCTGGGATAAACCTCGGATTCTGTTTTTCCTCCTGTGGTTGATCTGTGTTCACACGTTTTCCGAGCCTTAACTTAACATTAGACCTATCTGTGTGTGATCTTTTGTTTGAAAAATTATCTCTATTTTTCCTATCCTTTGAATTTGTGAATACCTTCTTAGATATATAATCATCATCTAGTCTATATTTTATTGTGTAGTCATAAGATTCAACGCCATACCTAGACTTTTTTGACACATCACAACTTATCATATCTTCAGTCAACAAATCTTCCTGAAATGAGGAGTACAATTGTATCAGAATAATATCAAATCAACAAAAGAACCTATCAAGCAGAACTTACATGCTTATGTTATGTGATTGTATACAACAGCTTGGTGGTTTATTGACATTAATTAATAAGCTCTACTAGAGATAAAAATATGCTAACTTGAATCAAAAATACATTTTTTTAATATGCAAGCTTTCAAGCCACAGTTGTATGTGAACAGTTTCTCACCTGCAGAGCTTTACACCACACATTATATTTATCTTTCTTGGCATTGCCCTGCGGCTGTGGTCGGCGAGGCCTCATCTTGCTGCGCTTGGCGCGGCGATGAGGCTCGTCATCCGACTCCGAGCCAGACGACTCCTGTGGCGATGCCTCGTCGCTTTGCTCATCCTGAATCTGCATGTTCACCAGCGACGGCGGGTTGAAACTGTCCGGCCGCGGCAGAGGATTATAAGTTCCCTCCTCCACATCTGAATCCTCTAGCTACAATACAACACTCAATTATTACGTATTTTTGACGATACATTTCAATGCTTCACTACGTAGGTTAGAACAGTTGAGTGTAGATCTACTGTGGAAAGTTTTCCCCTTGAAATTAACTGTTATTGGGCTTATTATGGACTCTTTGACTTTGTCTATTAGAAGGAACAAATTTTAACGAAGCTACGAACCTCTCCCTCCTCCCGCTCATGGGACACCTCTACATCCAATTCTCCTTCTGTAGTGGACATCATGATCGACGGATTTGTTGACCTGGGAGTAGTATTGGCACATGAAAGTGTTTAAGGAGCACAGAAATTCCGCCGTAATCATAAAAAGTCGCTTTCCGCTTGCCGTAAAACTATTTATTGTAAATGTCAAAAATGACAACTCTGTCATGTGCTGTCGCGTCAAAAATGAAGGAATAACCAATTCAGAGACTACAGACGAGGGCAAAATGTAAGTAACCAAAATAAACCTTATCGTCATCATTTTACGTTTCAATGTTTTATAAAAGTTAAAACTATCATCTGTATACTGTATAATATAAATTTTTGAAGTGAAAACTTCTTTAGCGGCTTTGAGCACTTTTGTGGGATGGGTAAAAACTGTGAATCTCGCGCCAGATTTTCGTGTTAATCGAAAAACCATACAAAACGCGTAAGACCGTAAAACGGTTGGAGAGTAGTGTTGTAACATCGAAATTAAAATTAAATGATAGTTAAAATTAAGTAATAATTAAAATTAAATAATAATTAAAATTAGTAATAATTATAATAATTAAGTAACATTTAAAATTAAATATGGATTAAAATTATATAATATTTAGAAATAAATATGGATTAAATAAAATTAAATAATAATTAAAATTAAATGATAATTAAAACAAAGTAATAATTAAAATTAAGTAATAATTAAAATTAAATAATGATCAAAATTAAGTAATAATTAAAATAATTAAGTAATGATTAAAATTAAGTAACAATTAAAATTAAGCCATGATTAAAATTAAGTAATGGTTAAAATTAAGGAATTATTAAAATTAAGTAATAATTAAAATTAAGTAATGATTAAAATTAAGTAATGATTAAAATTAAGTAATTATTAAAATTGAGTAATGGTTAAAATTAAGTTATGATTAAAATGAAGTAATGATTAAAATTAAGTAATGATTAAAATTAATTTTAATCGAAATTGATTAATCGAACAATCGATTGGTTTTTTTTTTTCGATTGTCGATATATTTTTTTAATCGATTGTAAGTAAGGGTTTCGATTAATTAAAAATGGTTTTAAAAAAAATGCACAACGTTAATAGTCAAGTTTTCACTTCTGCCGGCACTCCCGGAGTGCAACCCGTCTTTTTTTTTATATCACAACATCGGCAAACAGCAAAAACTCAGTGTGAACCAACGTGGAACAAACGATCAAAAGAAGAGCCTGATGCCTGATGTATTTGTAAATAATATGATGTTAAAATGTAATAATTATAGTGACAAAAAAATATGTTATAAAATGTTACAGGTACGATTTTTTGTAGTTTTCTTCAAAGTTTCGTTAAAAACTATTTTCTATAAAAATCGTTGAGCGGGGAATTGACTACCGGGCCGCCCGCTAATGTCGGCTCTACAAGATGGGCCAGGGTAGTGGGCCATCACGATGGACCAGCGTGGGGAGGACATAGTGGCGTAGAATGGCCGATGGCACCAGCGATGGCCGTGGAATGGCAGCGGTGTCGGCTTTTCGGCCGCACATCAAAGGCTGATGGCCCAGCGATGGCGGTACGCCTCTACACGTTGGCGATACGAATTACGACAGTCGGTGCCTGATCGCGGTCAAGTGAGGACGTCGTAACTCGTATTACAATTTACGAATTTCATTCAAAATGACGAGTACGTGGTCTCATAAGTATCATAATTAATGAAGCTATATTAATAATATGATAAAGCCGAAAGTTTGTATGGATGTTTGTTACTTTTGTTACTCTTTTACTCAAAACTACTGAACGGATTATAATGAAACTTTACAATAATTATTACAGGGAAAAGGTGGTAATGTGGCCCCTGCACATATATTGGTCCCCCTCAATATTTAATGTTTTAACAACGCTATCCAGTATAATGAGGCATTTTCTTATCTTTTTAATTTGATTGTCAAACAGTTTCCATTTTAGTAACTAGATGGCGTATGGGTAGACAACTATCGGTAATACCAGGGAATACCATCAATAATTGCTACAAAACCGGGCAAAAGAATGCAAAACTTGATACATTTCAATTTGAAAAAGACGAAATAATATTCCAATGACTAGGATAACAAAGTTATTACAACGATATTTTAGTTAAAACTCACGGAAGAAATAGCCCTATTTACCGATATTCACACCAAATGTCACAAGAATTATACATTTTGGTTTTGACAACATCTTACCTGCACTTGCACAAGTAATAAGATAACAGATATTTCATGGCTAATACTTTACCAATAATGAACATCAAAGACCCAAATAACACAATTTGGGAAAAAATAATAAAAACCACACCAACATAAAGTAGAAGAAGTTTGAAAGTGACATGCCCGCCAAAACTCTTTCAGTTGTCAGTTTTCAGCTTGACAATTTGCGTGTTCCTAAACTGTTACCAGTATACTGGTCTAATCGCTTAGGCCAAAGATCGCTTAGGCTTAAGATATTTTGATTTATGTCTCCCTTGACAGTACACTGATATTTTTTAGAAACACAACCAATATGTATCCGCGATGCCAACCTGCAGATAATTTCAGATCGGTGGGGAACCAAAGAAAATCTAGAAGTGTCTATCGTCGCGCCGCCTGGTGGAGATAAAAAAAAGAAAACTCCCCATTTTGGTGGAACGGGATGCACCGTACAAATCCAACAGAAGCTGTCAAGTTCGATTGTAATTCGATCAAGCTAAACTTGCGACCTGCGAAACTTTGGAGGCACTTCACATGGCTATTTGTATTTGCGTATTTGATGTATTCGCCAAACAATTATCATGTGTAGACGGTATGTTTGACAAATATTGGCCTTATTTGCCTATTTGACAAATATGACCAATACCAAATACACGTATCCGTACCTTTGTCGGTTTTTGACGCACATCAAAGGAGTCAAATAGGCAAGTAAAGAAAATGAAGTAAAAGTTTGATATTTGACGTCCATGTGTGGAAGGCCGTATTTGTTTTTATTTGCTACAACAAATAGCCAGTAACAAGTACAAATAGCCATGTGAAGTGCCTGCATAAGAGTATGTGATTTTATTTCGATAGTTAGTAAACAGAAATATTTGGCTTTTGTGATCAAACATCGGATACATCAAACTGTTCTCCTACAGAATTTAAAAGGTAAATATACAATTATATAATTAATAAATATTTTTCGTGCGTTTGTTTAAATATTAGCAATGATTGTAATTTGGCTCCCTCACATTGGTTGTAATGTTGTTCCAATGACAGAACTGGAGAGCCATGGGTACATTATCAAATTTTTGACTAATGGGCTATGTAGCCTGTGGAGGCTCCAAAGGTGACTACCTATTATAGTCCGTGATCCGTCAAAAAAGTCACGACATTAATAGAGTCGCCACTTGTTTCCGGTGTGACCTCTTATGGCCATACTGTATCCAGTCACTATAAAAGATTTTGATACTTTATATTAAATACAGTTTAAAAAATACGTAGTAAATATTATGATTTATATTTATTGTGTAGTTAAGAAAATTTGAAATAAATATAATGTAGTTATAGTGTGTGTTTAATTTACGATAGTACAAGAAACAATCTAATGTATGTAAAGTATTATAATCTTTGTATAACTCACCTCATCACTAACTTACACGTACTGTAGCTGGTTTCGGTGGCTCCGGTAATGATCTTGTAATGCTATTATGTGTATTTTGTATCATATTATAATAGCATCACCTACTTTAAAAAATATATTGCCTGTTTACTTACAAATACATTATTGGTTCTGTTAAAAAGACTTAGAACATGTAACTTTATGTTAGTTATCACAAATATGTCATTAGCTGGTTAAAATTAATTGTATGTATCTATGTGCATGATGGTAGAGACTGGCGACTGCTCTCCACGACACAGGGAATCCTAGTGTGGAGAGCAGTGTTTTGTTTAAGACACTTAACATCTAAAATTCTTTTTATGTTTGTATATGTCATAGTCTGCCAAGAAAGTGAAGAAATTAAAAAGTGGCAACACCGTAGTGTCATCCCTTTCAAATCAATCTAAGAAAAAAGGGATGACACTATGATGTTGCCACTTCTTAATTTCTTCACTTTCTTGACGGACTATATAAAAAATGCAATAACTCGATTAAGCAGTTGAACCGATGTGGCTAATTTAAGTCTTAAAATATTCCTGGAAGTCCAGGGAAGGTTTATAAGTGACACGAAGTTCACCGGGACATCAGCTAGTCCAGTGGTCCCCAGCCTTTTTTTCATGCGGGCCACAAACATATTTTGTTGTTGGTGTCGCGGGCCGCAACAAAAAATTTTTAAGGTTAAAAAATAACATTCTCCCAAATTAACGATTTAAAAGTGAAAAAAAATTAACGACTATCACGTAGACTACGTTATTTTGCCGGTGGGTGTGAATTTCAAAACGTCACGTGGGCCACAAATAAAGTTTATTGTATATTTCAATATCCTAATAAAGGGTTGTATTTATTTTCAGTGTTTTTTTTTTCAAAATGATAGCATAAATTCTCCCAGCCATTTCGGTTATTTCGTTAAACGCTTTTTCTGCTACCTGTAAACATAAAACGTAATACTTAATTATAATATTATATTACGCTGCATCAAAGTGTTAAAGGAGTTAAGCACATACACTGTGACACGAGAATTTTATATACATCTAAGATTTAGTGAAGAATTACGCAAAGCACTTAAGTCAAAGTATAAAGTATCAATCATTGTTAGGCGCGTTAAATTAAAGATTTCTTTGACAGTTCATTGTTAACGTAAACATAAGGTTATTGTAAAATTGTTGTTTTAATATACTTACTCAGGCTACTTAAAATTGCATTATACAATAAAATTAACAAACAGAATTTATAAAGCAAACGCTTAATTACCTGCTACTATGGCGATTGAACGATCAGAATCGGAAATGTGGACGCGAGAATTTCAGTGATATTTTCACGTTTTACTATTTTTCTTCAATGAAAATCTTTAAATTTTCAGCACTCTGACACGTCTTTCACTATAATTGTTAATATTAATCACAGTAACATGTAGTTTTCATGTAAATTTCACATTGTAAAACTAAATGCAAATTGAAAATGTTTGTTTTGTAAATTTTATGTTATTTAGAGTATTGATACTACAACGGGTTAAATGTCAAAAGAGTGTTGCTATTGCTAAAAAAAAAAGTTTCGCCTCCTAGACATTCTTGACGCACTCAATATACATTTGTGATTTTTGCCGTTAAGTTTCACTTGTGCAATACATTTAATGTGATATCCCTGGGGGGCCACATTACCATCACTTGATCTCAAAATACCAAATGTGATTGATTAAGAATAATTAAAACTTTCGATTATACTGCACGAGTTTTATTTATTCCCTAATAAGACATGCTTAGACAAATGAATAAGAAGTCCCTTAATGTATTTTTTAGGTTTCTGACTCCTATATTTTTAAAATAATGCTTGATAAACAAAGTGGGGGGCTACATTACCACCTTCTCTTATATAACTTTTAAGTTTTACATTATATACATAACTCCCGACTTTTTAAAGATACAAGTTTGGAAGTTTCGGCGTTGTTTTAAGAACGAAAAGTATAATATGCTATTACTTATTTTACATTCATCATTGTCATCATCATCACTACCATAAACCATTATTTTAATTTTAGTCTCGAAATAATTATTCGTAGAATTCAAGAGAAGGTTCATATTAGGAGGGAGGTGATATGAAGTTCACCGGGTCATCTGGTGAAGTCATAAATTATTAATAATGTACGTTTTGCATTGCTGCAATGGCTAATGGCTTACAAGTTCATCTTGAACGACGTTTAGATCACAACCACAGAGTACTTTATTATGATCACAACTGAACCGTACCGGTCATGTAGAGGTGTTGCGAGTTGCAACCAATGCATGGCCATCGCATGCGCCATTCGATTGGCCAGCGCTGGCCACTCTTGTAGAGGGGCCATGGGCCATGGCGCCCATGGCCCATGACTCTGCCCATGATATCAGATTTTTGACACTTTAGACATCTATAGAGCTATTTTAATGTTTAAAGTGTCAAAAGTTAGGTTTTGAAGTCAAATGTGTGTTTTGTATTGACGCTCCCGCTTCGCAGTCGCGTGGTCGCGTAGGTTTGTCCTAAGCCTAAGGAACAAACCTACGCGTCAGTGACAGGGGACGCGGCACGCGATGCGGGAGCGTCTGCAACGCGAAACTGGCCGTGCACCAGTGTTTCCACTATAATGATTTCGTTTCCCCACGCCTCAAATCAGATTTCTCTTTTTTCCCCTCAAAAATTATTTTTTTGCTATAGTTTTAAGTTTTGGCACAAGTACCTATATAAACTAAAAAGAGACTTTATCGTTTTTCATCTATAGCCTGCCCACTTACGCCTCTGGTTATACCATACTAAATTAATATTATATTATTCACACTAATTCCAGTTTCAAAATCTAATTTTTTATTACAGACTTTCTATAGATATTAGATATTAGTTTCTCTAGGTTTAATTTCCCCTTTTATAGTCTTTCCCTTTTTCTTCCCCTCTGGACTCTGATTTCCACTCAAAAGGGGGAGTTCCCCTCATTGTGGAAACACTGCCGTGCACACCTGCGCGACTACGGTGCGAACGCCGAACTTCAAACTTCATTTGTTAATGAACAGTCACTGAAGACGCGCGACTTAATCTGGATTCTGGTGTACAAATGCTAAATTGTTGAGGTACTGACATCCTCGTACTTAACATCGGAGTCGGACTCTGACGAGGAAGACCTAAATATTGCTTGCTTTTGCGGAACAAACAACATGGTAAAATTTGAAATTTTCGTAATCTTGAGATTAGGTATCTGTTCTCTGGTGTCTCTAGTGTTTCCTTATTCATTGATCAAAACACACATTTGACAACTTGACCCTACTTGACGCTCTCGCTTCGCAGTCGCTTGATCGCGTAGGTTTGAACAAAGCATTAGGCTGAATTTCTGAACTCAGATCAGGTTTCAAAACATTCTTAAAGATTTCTTGTGGTGTCTAGTAACTTGTGCTCTAGTTGCTATAATGCCTCCATTACATGGCTATTTGTATTTGTTATTGGCTATTTGTTGCATTTGGCAAACTATTGACATATGCACAAACAAGCAAATAAAGGGAAAATACTGCCTTCCACACATGGACGTCTCACGTCAAATACCATCCGAAATTTTACTTGTTTTTCTTTATTTACCTATTTGACTCCTTTGATGTGCGTCAAAAGCCGGCAATTTGGTCATATTTCGCACCTTTAAAGTAAAACCGTTACTAAACGAAATTTTTCATAAATTGATGTATCGATGCCATCTATCTAAAATAAACGTAAACTACAAGATAAACTTGTTTTTTTTTTGCAAAATGTTGTGTTTTGCGTCATCTAGCGGTAAATGAAAGCATTACTAAGCCAAGTTATGATCGGGTCGATAATAATTACAATATTGTGTCTATACTCTATACCAGGGGTCACCAAATGGCGGACCGCGGTCCGCATCCGGACCGCCGACCCATTGTGTGCGGACCAAGGATGTTCGAAGATGATCTTCATTCATCTTAGGTCTTCAACATCTCCAGGATTTAATGTCAATATTTATAGCTTGCACCTACGCTTGCACCAATATATTCACTCCAAACTTAAGAGAGATTCATTCTTATCTCATCTCATTAATATCTAAATAAATACTTTTGTAATTTCCGTAATTGCCTTTGTTTTTTTTTTTTTTTTTTTGTAAAATGTATGGATCACGAAGGTCATTTCATGTCTTAAAACGGACTCCGAGTGAAACTAATTGGTGACCCCTGCTCTATACCAATAAGAACATGATCGTGATAAAGTGATGACGGAAGTTTAAAACAACAGTGTGATTATTTGGATAAACACGGTTTGAAGTTACAAAAAACTTAGTTGTTGTTTTCTTATTTGGATAGGTAAAGTGTTTCAATTTGTTTAGACACATTTTCGTGTTATGAAATTACGCAATTTACATAATTAAATTTCACAGTTTGCCTTTATTTTTTTAGAGATTAATCCAATAAGGTTTATTTCTAGAGTATAACATTTTTTTTAATATTAAAAAAAAATATTATTAATATTATGTCAATAGATTTCACTCATTATTCTAAAATTAAGTGATAGAAGTGAACGTTATTTTGTTAGCTCAAAGTAGGTAAACTACCTCTCATGGAAATATAAATGAGGCTGTGATTGTTACTATGTTTCTTGGTTTTTTATTTTTATTTTATTGCTATTTTCAGTTGATCTGCTTTCAGTCAAAGTGTTTTAAAATGTAAAAGGATAAAATAGTTAAAAGTTAAGACGGTAAGATACTGTCTTAACTTTATGTTAAATTATGAAGTTTTAATAGTTTTTTTTGTTTAGTAACATTAGTTGCACTTACAACTATTAACAAAAATTAGTGGTAAAGTGTATTAGTGTGTGTTTAAAATATAAATCAAAATAAATAAAGCTGTAAATATTATAATTAACTTTTTTAAATGACAAGTCATAATATTAACACAAATCTATAACATAAACTCATTAAATATTAAAAAACCCTGAACTCAGATTTTATTTACAAAAAACAGTGACTATTTTCTAATATTTGCTCCCCTGTAAAATTTGATAATTTCGTTTTGTCACCGTTTTACTTTTGTCAAACATACCGTCTACACATGGTGATTGTTTGGCGAATACATCAAATACGCAAATACAAATAGTGTGAAGTGCCTGCATAATATGGATTCACCAGCAAAGTTTTATCTTTTTGAAATGAAAACTTCTTTAGCGGCGTTGACCGTTGAGCACTTTTGTGGGATGGGTAAAAACTGTGAAACTCGCGTCAGATTCTCGTGCTTATCGAAAAACTTTGGAAAAATCGTAAGACGGTTGGAGAGTAGTGTTTTGTGTCGAACTCAAACTCGTACTCGAACTCATAACCAATTTTTTATGAAAATCGATTGATTTTCAGAGAAAAATGGGTTAAAAAAATGCACAACGTTAATAATCAAAATTTCACTTCTGCCGGCACTCCCGGAGTGTAACCCGTCTTTTTTCAACTTTTTTATTCTTGTTAAAAAACTATTTTGTTCATCCCTACACGCTATTAAGAGGAAGTGACACTAAGCTTTGAGTCAATTGCATACTTTTCTAAAATATATTTAGACCTTACATTAATTATAATTCTATAAATTAATGCATTTTTAGTTATATTTTATCATAATTCAATTTATTAACCTCTCATGGAAAAGTTCTGTTATACAGCTGCTGAGTGCTGCTACAGCAGCTGTTATAAGTTTTCGTACCGAATGATCGGATACATGCTGTTGTTTGTAAGGTTTACTTTTTTATTTTGCCTATTGAAAGCCTGAAATCTAGTAGATTACAAAGTTTTGTCTTTGTACTGATTATTTAAAAGCAATTAAATTGCAAAAAAAAATTAATAAATTAATGAAATTATTATAATATGTATGTTCAAAGTTTTGTTTTTTTATAAATGATAGCATATATATTTTCCTCTAATTGGGAAATTATAGTTTATTAATTACTTAAACCATAAATTTATGACGTTTATTTTCAAAGTATCCGATCGCAAAGTATAAAAATAGAAAGCTTCGATGTTCAACCCTACTAAAAAGGAAAAGGATGTGACGTCAAAGTTTTGTCTATAATCTAGTGTTTAATTACAATTTGATTGATTTATCTATTCATCCTACTGTATTATACTGAAATATATATTTTAAACGGTTTGTTTTAAAGAATGGAACTGAAATATATTAGAAAAAGCTTATAATTGTTCGCAGAAAAATATGTTTTCAAAATATACCACGAAGTCAGTAAAAAAATGTTTTGTCTATGATAATCCAATGTGGCCGCCCATCACCATCAGCAAGCGTCAAGTGATGGCGTTTTGTGATAGACTTTTGTAAATAAGTTAGAGTGAAAAAAATTATAAACTGTGCATTTTCTAACTTAAAATTAATATGAGTAGATATTACGATTATGGTAATGCAATATCATGGTAAGTAAACTTTAATATTTCAATGACATCCATTGTTTTAAATTTTGTATACGTTTTCTTTTGAATTATAGTCAAATTTATTTAAATAATGAGGACTAAAGTAAACTAAACAATTAAATTATTTATTTTTAATAAATTGTAGTTAGTAGTATGTTGTTTACTAATACGGTACAAGGCTTATTACATTTTGTTTCAAGGGAACTCGTGTTCTAGTTTTTTTTATTGTGTTCCTTATTCTGTAGCTTTAACTATAGTTATTTGATTTAAAATTATACAGAATTTATTAATATATAAATTGCCTAAACATTGCAAAACCACTATACAATGTGTGTTTTGACATCTTCAAAAGCGTTGAAGTTAATTTTTTAAACTATTAAAAATAAATACATGCAATAAAAGTTATATAAATTTTGTCATTTTTAAATATTTAGTATTAATCAGCATTAAACATAGTTTATCTTTAAGTCCAGGCATAATTCTGCAGTATTTAAGAACTTGAATTCTTTGCAATTTTATAGCTATGATTATAAAATTTTTGTGTAAATTTTTGATTAGTATCCAACCATAATTATTTTATTATATTTCTGTGGTGGTCCTGTCTCCCTCAATTTTTTTTAAATTACATACCGTACTTGTAATAATTTTGTTTCTGGAAAATTTCCTTGACAGGATATTTCATCTTATTTCTCTTACTGCTCCAATCCTGTCCTCCACTATAGATTTTTATGTCAAAAATAACAATATTTTTCTCCTTAGCTTACCTTCACTGCTGCAGTGGAATAATTGATCCTAATTCAAATAAATTGGACCGCCAGTGTTATTTGGATCACTGTTACTTATTTTTGTGGTCTCTTTGCTTTGTAGAGAGCTGTAAGAAATGTTTTAACCATTGTAGACTAAAATGGGTAATTATTCAATTGCAGATGTTAGTTTCTCCTCTCTTTCCTTTCGTCAGCATTATGGAGTAGCGGTAAGAGAAATAAGCGGCCAATATTCCTTTGCTTCGTTGATGAAGTTTTCCAGGAAGCTGATTAACAGATTTACTGAGACATTCTGTCCGTTTTTGGACTCCTGAATTTCAGTTGAGTTGAGACAATCCCTCGTCCACAATGGTTAAAACACGTTCTTCAGCGAGGGTAGTCAATTCTGCCCAGGGTGAGCCAGCTGCAAATGGAAGTTCCTCCGAACTTAGATCGCGGCTTAAGCAGTATAACGGAAACAATAATACACAAAAGTCCAGCTACCCTAGGCAAGTGTTGAGTTTCTTGCGTTTGCAGCTCTCTAGTGTGAGCTAAGCTACAGCAAAAATAGGATTTTTTTGCATGTTAATCTCCATTTTCATTGTGCAGTGTCCATGCTAAATGCTTTCACAGTTTTGGGAAGGTTGTTAATGGTGGCAAAATACATGTACAACACGCAGAAATTAACTTGACACCTGCTTCTATAGAGTTTTCTTAGAATCAGATATCCAATTGTTTTCTGTGTGTTATAAAGTTATGGAAACAGGCTATCAGAACACTTTTACTTTTTTTCAATTTATTATAGGCTATAATGCTGCCAATTTAAATTGCACACACCTCAAGTGATATTACACATCTATTTGTTTGTTCAAGTTTTATGTGAAGTGAAAATGAATTGGAAGTATTAAAACTATTTTCTTACAAGATTTGTAAGTGTTTTATGGATGCGGAAAATGTGTTCTGATGGCTTGATTACGATATAAAATAAGCAATAGCTTTAAGCATGGGTGTTGCTACTGGTTAATGTGTAACCGTAAAGCAAAAATGAAATGTGCTACTAATCCACATCAAGCACCTCCATTGTGGGTATCACAGCACAATAGATGGGCCTATTTCCATGGTGCTCCCCCTTAAGTTCTTTGACTTTCGGTCATTGCAACTTTGTGCTGTCTCCCGCTTTTATGGGGAGGGAAATTGGAATCTTCCTACTTCTCTTATTTTCTTCTGATTAATTTCGTTGCGGGTCCCAAGACAGTTTTAGCATATCCCTCGGGCTCCCTGAGATCATATCAAAGGGTTTTCGTGGTTGGATACCGCTGTCGATCCTGGCGACACAGAAGATACAGTGGTAGGAATGTGTGGTGGGCCTAGACACAATAGATTTTCAATTGTTATGCGGCAGCCGGCTGCCACTTGGGGATTGAGTATGTACTGTTCTGTATAAAATATAACTGACATTGAAATACATAACTAAATTAGGTCGACTACCACAATTTGGTTATTTTTAAATTTAGATCATCAATCAATCTGAATAATATTTGAAATTAGGGGAAAACCGTAAAATATTAGTCACAGACATGTGTTTTGTCTATGGTCACGAGTCACGACGTGTAATATCGGCGTTAGTTTAAGCGCTTATTCCACTTATCCTAGCTAGGATCCTAGCTATGATCCTAAATCGGAAAAAAATTTAGTCAAGTGGAATAACATTTAGAAAGCTAGGATAAGTGGAATAAGCGCTTTAGGGTTATTGAACAAGATGATATGATAGGGTTACATTCGGGTAAATGATCCGTAGGTTCTGCGTTCTGCAGTATAGGGTCGGAAAATACGTACATAACTGTAGCTGGGAATTTACCTATTAAACAATGCTATTTCAACACGAAAAATAAAAACACAATCATAACGTGGCTGCGTAAATACGTTTAAGTAAACGAAATAAATTCTATTATAAAGGTACTTATCACATTGCGATGCGAATTTCATTTAAAAGACTGAGGAGTGAGTACCTTGCAAAAACACAAGTTCCCAATTGGCAATTTCTTATACTCCTTACGTCCTCTGGGCTCGGAGGACGAGGCCGAGCCTATCTGAAGCTACAAGGCATAATTCATTTTATCAGATTGTAAAAACAGCAAAGCTTATTATTCTCAACTAGACGTTCCGCGCGGCTTCGCCCGCGTAAATTAGATATTTCACAGACAAATTATTCCACAAATAATAGTATTTTAAAAAGATAAAACCGACTTCAAATTTTTGTACGTAATTAAGAATTAAAATTCCCTATCTTAAAAACTACTGAACCGATTTTGATGAATCTTGCAGTATTCCCTAAGTTGAACAATACCTAGTACAATAAAAAAAGAATCACTAAAATCGCACTTGTGGTTCCGGAGATATGCGTGCACAAACATAAAAACATACATACATACATACACTTTTGAAATTTGGCACATGTTTGTTCAGAAGCTGTCATAGATTAACATATACAAAAACTGGACAGTTCTGGAAATATGACATACATACGCATCGAATTGATATCCTCCTTTTTTGAAGTCGGTTAAAATAGCCTATGATCCTTCACGTGCTCTAATTCTTATCTGTGCTAAATAACAGAAAAATTGCTTCAGTAGTTCGTGAGATTAGCCCTTTCAAATAATTTCCCCCGTTTTTCCCACATTTCCTTCTATTTCTTCGCTCCTATTAGTCTTAGGGCCTGTTTCACCGCTTCCTGATATTAGGTGCCGGATAGGCTTAATTGACAGATTCTCCATACTCTATCTGTCAAGTTAAGTGGTCCCTATCAGGAAGTGGCGAAACAGGCCCTTAGCGTGATAAAATATATCTTATAACTTATAAGTTATAACCTTCCTCAATAAATGGGATATCTAACACTGAAAGAATTTTTCAAATCGGACCAGTAGTTCCTTAGATTAGCTTGTTTAAATAAGCCCCTTTAAATAATTTCCCCCCGTTTTTTCCACATTTTCCTCTATTTCTTCGCTCTTATGGGCCAACCCACACGTACCACAACCACACGACATCGCAACGACAAAATGTCGTCGAGCTGTGGTTACGTGTGAATGGTGTAGCTGCAGCATTTTGTGGTTGCGTTGTGGTACCGACAAAATGACGACGGCCAGTGGTTGCGATGTGGTTGCGACGCGGTTGCGATGTGGTTGCGTCGTGTGTAAGTCGAACTATTGAGGATATAGGAAACACGTCTTGCCCAAAGTCATGGATTTCGAAGAGGACACTTTATTGTTGCTATCCTTGCTTTAAGTATTATTGATAAGAAGAAGACGATGGCGATGTCAGCGTAATCGTCGAAATAGAATTTATTGGGTACATCCTTTATTGGTAAACAAAAGTCAAAGCCAATTTCGTACTGATTATCTTATACTGAGAAGTAGGGTTGTTGAGGAAGTGATTATGAGGAAGAGGAGGAGGAAGAGGAATTGTCACGCGCAAAATTTGAGGAAGAGGATATTTTTTGAGGAAGAGGATGCGGATGAAGAAGCGGATGAGGAATAGGAGGATAGGAAATTATAAATACTAGCGGATCCAACCCAAAAGCCTTTGTCCTGTCTGTGCATAACAATACACAAAAAAATATTAAAAGATCATTTTCCAGTGGACCAAACTATGAATCTAAACCATTCTCGAAACACACACAATAAAGAATCATCAAAATCGGTCCAGCAGTTAAGGAGGAGTTCGTGTGACTAGTGTGATTTTTTTTTTCATTTCATGAACACGTTTGGCGTTTACTAAGATTATGTATGGGATTTGACATTTGTACAGCGCCACCTGTGAGCCCAGTCCAGTGAGTAATCACTAATCCCATACAAAATCTTAGTAAACACAAAACCTCACACTCGGCACACAGTAACATACAATACACAACACACGCACACAAAAAAAAAATGAGTGAATAATACAATTCATGATTCTCGCGCTATGGCGTGTGCGTTGCCATGATTGGATACGCGACGCGCATGCGCAGTGAAATTCCTCATAAATTCCTCTTGAATTTTGAGGAGGCGATAGCGGAAGAGGATTTTTTTTATTTTTATTTATGAGAATGCGGTAACAGTTGAGGAACCCAAAATATTGCGGAACTTCCTCATTATGAGGAAGCGGAAGAAGAATCCTCAGCAACCCTACTGAGAAGGTTCAAGATAAAGTTTTTCAAAAAATTTCACAAACACATTTGACTACTTGTTAAAGGAACTGAATAGTGATTTACAGAAAAAAAGCGAGATTTTTGCAAATAAAAATGTTGTTCGTTTTATCAAAATGAAGCTACTCACAAAACATTAGCTTGATGGTAATCAAATAAAAATTGTTTTATGGCTCCCGGACTATATTATTTCCACGCCTCGTCACAGAATATATATTAGTTGTACCAACAGAATTCCCACTAACGAAACCCGTTTAAAGAATTAAGAGCCCGGGTTACCCTCGAAATTCTCATACATACGTAATACCAAAATCATTTTGTCATACGAAAATTGAGTTATTTTTCAGCTTAAAATAGTAATTACCTAGGTTTCTGAACATAAATTAACTTCAAAATATTTAAACACTATTTTTTTTTTATGTAAATTTTTTTTAAACACTAAAAAACACTAAAAAATAGAGTAAAACACTAAAAATTATATAAATAAATAGTAAATTTACTACAAAATATTTCAACTCTTAAAAAATATTTTTAGTATTAAAATATTTTGTAGTAAATTTACTGATATTGGTATAACGGATCAAGAAATCGAATCAGGAAAACTGATGTATGTGGCCGCTCTACATCAGTTTTCCTGATTCGATTTCCTGATCCGTTTTCCGAAACCGGGCCTCCGAAGGGCGGCCACATACGGCTGGCCGCAAACCTACGGTTTCCTCATTTCCTGATCAGGAATCCAGATTAGGTTTTCCGAGATCCTAACGCAGACGTTAGGTTTTTTGTATTTTGTACGCGCGACCTGATATTCGAACCGTACGTTAGGTTTTTTTCCGTCCGGAAAATGTAAGAACGTTTGCGCCCAGTAGAATATTTTGTATGTAAGGTATGCATTCGTGTCTCCGAATCTGGATTCCTGATCAGGAAACCTAATGAGAAAACCGTACGTTTGCGGCTAGCCTACATCAGTTTTCCTGATTCGGGAACCGTATCACGAAAAAAAACCGTACGGAAACTGATCGAATGTGTGTGACATGCAATTACTTTTGTATGAATTTACTGCGTTCGGAGGCCCGGTTTCGGAAAACGGATCAGGAAATCGGATCAGGAAAACTGATGTATGTGGCCGCCCTTAGCCTTTTTTTAACAGGACGAAAAATATGATACTTAAGTTTTTATTTAGCGCGATCGAAGCATCTACTTCGAAATAATGCTTCAAATCCCAAGCGGTCAAATTCGACCGCGAAAACAATAGATTTCCAGGAATCAATGATCGAGGGATTAATAGTGATTTAAAAAGTTTTAAGTTCGGTAACTTGATGTCGTAATGTTGGCTGCAGCGACCTTGCTACGCCACAAAAACTCGCTTGCACCTCTAAAACTAAAATATTTATTACTAGATGATGCCCGCAACTTTGTTGCGCCAAAACTCGTTTATCGTGCGGGAACCGTACATTTTTCCGGGACAAAATTTATCCTATGTCCTTTCCCGAGACTCAAAGTATCTCCGTACCAAATTTCAGTAAAATCGGTTAAGCGGTTTGGGCGTGAAGAGGTGAGAGACAGACAGATAGACAGACGGACAGACGACAGACAGAAACACTTTCGCATTTGTAATATTAGTATAGATTAGCTCAGTCAACAAAGAACTTGTAGAGTGCGTGAGCGAGAACCTAAGCGATTTCTGCTGAAACTTATTCAGGGTGGTTAAGGACAAAACATACTAAAAGTCCTGAGGTCTAGGAGGTGAGCCGGCGGGAGGGGGGGGGGCGACAAAGGTCTACATTTTTGGTTATTCGTCAATAACTTAAAAAAATATATATAACCCCCGACCCCCCCCCCCCCCCTCATACCTCTTGAGTCATTCGTTAACCGGATGTGCAGTCGACGACGAAACGGTGTACCAGTTTGGAAGCTAAGGCTGGTTTTATTGTAGAGCGTTTGGCAGCGCCGTTGGAGCGCGCGCGTTCCAAGACGAAGAAAACGTACGGACGAACGGCGCTGCTCAAGCGCGCGACTCTGAAACGCAACTACTACCCCCATACATCTTCGAACGCGTGGCGCTCCAACGGCGCTGCCGAAACGCTTAACGATAAAACCAGCCGTACTGCCATAGTATTAAGAGCTCTCCTGACTCAAAATATCAAACATCGTCCTTCTCTCTTTACACTCACGCCCGTCTTTCATATGCCAGGTGAAAAAGGACGGCGCGGAATCATCGCCAAATTAGTTTTACTTGAATAAAAGACGAACTATAATGATTATGAAAAAAGTGTTTTGAGCAAATTTAGGTTTTATCAATGCCTTTTTAGATTTTAAAAAATATTAAAGAAAAGACAGCAAAATTCGAAGATCCAAGCAAAAATGTATGTAAAACAAGGTTTTTTGTAAAAAAGAAACTATCGAGCATTTTTTCAGTAATCGTGTTTTCGTCTTGAGCATTTAATCTTCATGAACTGAAGTTACTTGTGTCAAAAAATCAGTTTTCTAGACCTAACAGATTTTGAGATCTAGGTTTAAGTATGTAGTCAAGTTAGGGTCAGGTACGCTCTTAAATTAATTTATTAAATGTGTAGGGATCTTTACTTTTTTTAGCTTAAAAGCTGAAGCTACCGTTTTAGTCTATGCCTCTAGGATTAAAATCTTTGCTCTTTGAGTGTCTTGATACATTTCATTTTGATCTAAAACCACATAATACATAGTACTAATACAAAACGAAAAATTTAAACAACCATATTACATATTGTGTTATTTGATATTTCTTTTCTTTATTGTGCGGTCAATACATGATATTTAAATTGGTACCATAAAGCATTATAGTCGTGCATTCTGAATGTTTACATTTTAAAAAATTGGAGTAGCTTTGATGCATGTGTGCTATAGAGTTCCCTGTAATGCTATAAAAACCTTAAAAGCGGTTGTTACTAATTGTTGACATAGGTCAAAACTGGTCTAATTATTCCACTGCTGTACATCTTAGTTTTACAAGGCTATGATAAGAGTACTAACACTAGAGGGGGAGGGATTGAGGACTAAGGACCTGTTTCTTCAATCTTTTAATAAATAAAAGACTTTCTGAAAGAAAGTATTGTATGTATTCGGAAGTTTGCAACTCCTTTATTCAAATTTTAAATTAACAATTTCTGTAGAGATAAAGTTTTATTACAGACAAAACATGCAATTATCAGTAGATTGCGAAACAGGCCCTAAGTATTTCCCATCAGAACTCAATGCAAAAAAAAACAATAGTCTATAGTTAAAATTAACGATTGTCTATGGTCACAGGAACGGTCAGGGGCTGCAGTCGGGCAGCGGGTCGCAGGGCAAGGATCCGCTCGCGCCCGCACTACCCGGTTCCCGCAATATGTACCAGCACCCAGCCGTCACAGGTTACAACCCCCAGGACAGGAACCAATCTATGCCAGTTACGGTACGGATGTGAGATATTTTGTGTGTTTGTGTGTAACAACTTTAGGTGTTGGCTGTCTGTGGGTGGCAGCTCTAAACGGCCCCCGAGACGGTCAAACGGTTTGATTCAAACGTAACTTACGTGTTTGATGCAACCGTTTGATGTCGGTTTGAACGGTTTGTCAAACGACACTGCGCAGTTTAATTCAATACACGCTGTCGAGTACACGTCTTGTGATGCAGACAAGATGCTCTAGACAGTCTAGATTCTAGAACGAGGATCACGATTTTCTTATGTTTATAACGTTAATGTCCTCAGTCAAAAGAGAAAAAACAAAAAGAAAAAGACTTTGGTCCAAAGAATAGTATGAACTAAAGGCCCCCCGAGACGATCAAACAGTTTGACTCAAACACGTAAATTTTGGTTTGACTCAAACCATTTTGATCGTTTACAAAGCTAGTTTGAACGGTTTGTCAAACATTTACGTGTTTGAAGCTCGTTTGATGAAATTTCATATTTTTGTTGTGTTTGACGCGCCGTTTGATCGTGTTCCGATGCGTTTGAACAAACTTTATACCATTCTTTGGAGTAGGTACATTATTTTTAACCGACTAAAGAAGAGGAGGTTATCAATTCGATGCGTATGTATGTATAATGTAATATTTCCAGAACTACCCAGTTTTCGTATATAATGTTAGTCTATATCAGCATCTGAACAAATGTGCAAAATTTCAAGTGTATGTATGTTTTTATGTTTGTGTTCACATATCTCCGGAACTACAAGTTTTAAATATTTTTTTGTTGTACTTTATTAGGTATTGTTTAACTTGGGAGACTTCTGCAAATTTCATCAAAATAGGCTTAGTAGTTTTTGAGATAGGGAATTTAATTCTCAATTTCGTACAATTTTTAAGTCGGTTTTATCATTTAAAAAATAATATTTATTCGTCACAAGACGTGTACTCCACAGCGAGTATTGAACCAAACTGCGCAGTTTCGTTTGACAAACCGTTCAAACCGACATCAAACGGTTGCATCAAACACGTAAGGTTTGAATCAAACCGTTTGATCGTCTCGGGGGCCCTTAAGATATCGTTTTATCGATGAACATTTACAGAAAGTGCTAGAAACTACAGCTTCTTTCTTTTTTTCTTTTTACTTCTTCAAAATCCAGCACTAAACTAAGCCGAGTTTGATCAAACGCTTCGGAACACGATCAAACGGTGCGTCAAACACAGCAAAAATATGAAATTTCATCAAACAGCTTCAAACACGTAAATGTTTGACAAACCGTTCAAACTAGCTTTGTAAACGATCAAAATGGTTTGAGTAAAACCAAAATTTACGTGTTTGAGTCAAACCGTTTGACCGTCTCGGGGGCCCTTAACATCTTTAGGTGTCGGCAGTCTACACCCTACAGGCGGTTTTAATACCATGATGCCATTAGATATTAGATGACTTCGAGTGGCGGCTTTAGCTTCATGACAACTCGTTGGCAGTCTACAATTACTAACATCATTTTAGGTATTAGCTACGGGTACTTTCTACGGGTTCTAACATCATAACATCTTTAAGTGGTGGCTCTAACAGCATGACACTGGGTGATGGAACTTTTATCCGAGTAGATTTTTTGTGTAATAATGGACATTGAAATCTTGTGGCACGGCGCAGGCTCGACAGAACGCGCTGTACAGCGGCATCTACCATGGGTACGGCGCTGGAGGAGGGGCAACACTAGCGCCTCTACCGTCGCCTTCGCCGACTACGCCACTGCCGCCCTTCCCTGTGCATCCTGATGTGAAGTTCAAAAAGTAAGTTATAGTACCATTAGGAAAAGTAGCCCGCCATTTGAATATGGCATACGCAAAAGAGTACTTTACGACAGTACACAACACTTTACTAAGATTAGTATACTTGTGTGTACTATGTACTGTGTACACTATAACAATTACTTTTATGTGGAAAAGAAGATTATCAAAATTCAAGCACTAGGCGACTTTTTTAATTTTAATCCAAATTAAACCTTCGATTGTGGATTCAAATCTATTGTGTCTCGCTCACCGTTGAGCTTATGGGGTTTGATGGGTTAAATACATATTATTATAATGTTTGTATCCTCGATACCAGTTTAAAGGCGGAAAATCAATTTTTTATTTATAACGGTATGCCAATAACTTTTTGCTATGTACTATCAGAGAATTTGATTTCGAGGCAGATGGGGGACCTACATAGTATGGTCGCGTTACGTCAAACCCAACCGAAAGATCACAATTGAATTGACATGATCCGACCAAATGTCGTCAACTGCCTAGGAATCAATTTCTTCGATGGTATATTGCGGCAAGAATAATTTACCAATTTCCTAACCCAGGTTGCCCTTCTACGATGTGTTGGCTGAGCTGATGAAACCCTCAACGATGATGCCGATGCAGGCGACCAGAATGCAGGAGGGGACATTCATATTCCACCTCACACCGCAGCAGGCCACAGAGATTGCGACCGGCAAGGACGTTGTAGGAACTACAAATAAACTGGATTATGTTATACAGGTCAGTGTATGTGACATGTCAAAATGGCAGTTTTATTTTTGAAACTTGGACGCTCGTGTTGACAGCTACTACTGAATTTACTAAATTAAATTACTAAAGAGCCACTAAACAAGAATTGGACACTACTTGCACTACACACCTGCTCTCCACTGCCTCAATTACTAGTCACTTGCACTAATCAAAGTGAATACAGGCCTTTACTTTCTACTAATCACTCATCAGCTGTACTAGTCACCTGCACTTAATCACTAATCAAAGTGAATACAGAACTAATCACGTTACTACGCAGCCGGCTAATCACATGCACTATACAGTCGCTGTCCTCACTTACTTTTTCCTAATAACTAATCACCTGCCCTAATCACTTGCACTTATTACTAATGAAAGTGAATACGGGCCTTTTCCTCGCTGATCGCTCTGAGGCGTTCCATTTACACTCTCAAGTCTCTCAACAACCGTAAGGCCCACCTAGGCCGCGCTCTTTGTTTCGATTATATTACGTATTTCGATGACTTAGAGAATACTTTTGTATGAAGAAGTTTGGTTAGTTATGACCATACTCTGAATGAAAAATAAATAAACGATCTGTGAGCTATTAGTATTATTTCGGCTATTCAAAATTGTGCTCTATTTCCTACGTGTCAAGGTATGACTCTTTTTAAATTAAATAAGGGGGCAAACGAGCAAACGGGTCACCTGATGGTAAGCAACTACCGTCGCCCATGGACACTCGCAACATCAGAAGAGCTGCAGGTGCGTTGCCGGCCTTTTAAGAGGGAATACGCTCTTTTCTTGAAGGTTTGCAGGTCGTATAGGTCCGGAAAAACTGCTGGTGACAGTTCATTCCAGAGTTTTACAGTGCGCGGCAGAAAGTTACGCGAAAAACGCACTGTGGAAGACTGCCACTCATCAAGGTGATGAGGATGGTATGTTTTTCGCGTGGGACGATGGCGAAAAGTTGCAGGTAGTATGATTCCGAACAATTCCTCAGAGCACTCCCCGTGATACAACCGATAGAGGATGCAGAGTGAAGCTACATCTCGGCGTAATTCCAAGGGGTCCAAGCTGTTTGAAACACTATGGCAGTCAACAATTAGAGCGGCCCTTCGTTGGATACGATCCAGAGGGAGCAGTTGGTATTTTGGCGCCCCTGCCCAGAGATGAGAACAATATTCCACATGAGGTCGAACCTGCGCCTTGTAGAGTTGTAGGCGTTGGTCCGAACTGAAGTACTGTCTCGCTCTGTTAAGAACACCAAGCTTCTTCAAGGCTAATTTGGCCTTACCCTCTAGATGATATCGGAACTGGACTTCGCTCGATATGTTGACGCCAAGCATCTCAATGCTAGGGGAGATGGTTAAAGATGTGCCCTCGAAACGAGGACATACGACCATTGCTGACTTTTTAGTGGTGAACGCGCAGACTGACAGACTGTGTCTTGGCGGGGTTGAATTGGACCAAGTTACGTCTACCCCATTCAGAGACCTTCTCCAATGAATTCTCCACCTTAGACACAAGTTCGTTTCGACTCTCAGTGACATTCTGCCTAGAAATATTGGGGGAGCCGGTATATACAGCATCACCTGTACTGTCATCCGCATAGCAATGAATGCCGCTGGTCTGCAACATGTCATTGATATGCAGTAAGAATAGAGTAGGCGATAGCACACAGCCCTGAGGGACACCAGCATCAACAGACTGAGTTTCCCAGCATTCGCCGTCAACTACGACCTTTATGCTTCTGTCTACTAAGAAACCAGTGACCCACTTACATAATTTCTCAGGCAGCCCGTATGATGGAAGCTTTGAAAGCAGCGCTTTATGCCAAACCCGATCAAAGGCCTTCGCAATGTCCAAACTAACAGCCAATGCCTCTCTTTTCGACTCAATTGCCTGAGCCCAACGATGAGTCAGGTACGCCAAGAGATCACCAGCCGAGCGACCCTTGCGGAACCCGTATTGTTTGTCGCTTAGTAATCCCTGGCCGTCCAAGTATCGAAGAAGCTGGCTATTGATAATGGATTCCATTATCTTCGAGAAGAGAGAGGTTATAGCGATTGGTCTGTAGTTGGAAGGATTTGAGCGATCACCTTTTTTGGGGATCGGGTGCACCAAGGCTGTCTTCCAGGAAGCCGGGACGATGAAAGTAGAATAGGAGAGCCAAAAAATACGTGTCAAGACCGGAGCCAACTCTGGAGCACACTTTTTTAACACAATAGGCGGGATTCCGTCAGGCCCACTCGACTTTTGGATATCAAGGGAACGGAGGGCTTTTCGCACTGGGCGCTGATGAAACCGAATATCCGACATGATGCTCGTGCATCGCGGTATGGTCGGCGGTTTTTGCCCCCCGTCATCCAGGGTCGAGTTTGACGCCTTTGCTAAGCTCTTTAGCTTGCCCAGAAGATCGGCTTTGTCTTTTGCGTTGGGCCAACGACCCATTTCCTACGTGTAGGGATGGTAGGGTTGGCTTGCAGAAATTTCCTTCAATAGCTTTGGCCAGAGACCAGAATGCACGGGTTCCCGAGGGGAGGCGCTCAAGTCTCTTGCCAATTCTATTGACGTGCTGTTGCTTTGCTTCCGGCGAGAAGCTTTTTTGGGGGATGAACCAAACCAGGGACGAAATCTGCCGCCAGTTGGCACCACAGAGGACGGAATGAAAAAGTTCCATCCCCTGCATCACCACATCGGCAACAGAGTTGGCAGTGTTGTCGGGATCATCCGGCGAGAAGCACACGGCGCACAGCGATAGGATGCAAAAAACGATCGCATCCCATCCCAGTCTGCCGACTTGTAGTGCCACACACGACGGTATTTAACAGCACGCTGTCTTAACACCGTCGTAAGTGGCACAGAACTCCTGACAAGGCAATGATCCGATGAACCAAGTGGTGCGGTTACGGATATTTGGTAGCCGTCAGGATTTGACTTGTGCTTTGTTCGAAGATTTTACTGGTTTTCACGAATGTATGTAGCGTTTTGTATTGCGAATAGTTTATTTTACTCATAAATATTTTATTTATAATGAGTAATTTATTCGTTTATTTCTTCTGAACAAGTCACTAATTATAGTTTCGAAAGTTTATAATTGAGAAACTAATATCACATCGGACTAAATACTATATTATGATGGCTTGATAGATAGAAAATTTAACATATATTATAATGTAGTTCACACAAACATAAAATATGGATTGTATGTAAGGATATTACATTAATTTTACAAAGAGGGTAGGCCGGCCGCCATTTTTTTTTTGCACATTGACCTGCCAACTTTTTGCATAGATTTTTCCCGGAACTAAGGGGTTAAGGCTATGACGTTGTCACGTTCAACTATCGTCAGTAAACCGACTTTACAGACAACCGATTTTTTGAGCACATTTATTGTCTGGAGTAGTTGATTCAAAACAAACTGTAGGGATCTGGATAAATGTAGGGATGAACATTTATCCAGATCCCTTTTAAGGAAGCCATTCCATGCTTAATCAAAAAGAAATGTTTAATTTTGATTTTAAATTATTTGAATTGTATTATAGAAAGTCGCTCAGTATAAGTATTATTTTAGGCACAACTAAGATTCTGCCTGTTGGAAACGTCTTGTGAACAAGAGGACTACTTTCCGCCGAGTGTTAACGTCAAAGTTAACAACAAAATGTGTCCACTACCTGTAAGTATACTTTTTAAGGGTTTATTTTTTGGCCATAAGTTCTCAAAGTTTATACATAAATGTTTATTGATTTATTTATAAAGACATTAATGGGGTCATTCACAATTTCCGTTCAACTCGGATTTAGAAATTTATTCTTGGTCAACGCTGGGCTAGGCGCGCTTTTATTGACGCTTAAATTGTCGAATTGAAATCGAATTTTGCATTGTTAATTAGGTCCAGTAAATTTTTAATTTAACTACATACATAGTAATATTTTTTAAGTTCAGATAATTTCAAATAGTATAATAAGTCAAAGGACATAGTTACATTATATTACAATATATAAGAAGTTGTATAAGAGTAGGCTTTCACTTCTCTATTGATATATATTTTATTACAACATTTTTACAAAATCTCCTTTCAGAACCCAATACCTACAAACAAGCCAACTCCCGAACCAAAGCGTCCACCACGACCAGTGAACATTTCATCCCTCGTGAAGTTGTCACCGACTGTAGCCAACACAATCCATGTCACATGGGCTTCAGACTTTACCAGAGCCTACGTACTATCAGTGTTTATGGTCCGGAAGTTAACGTCAACAGAACTGCTGCAGCGGCTAAAAAATAAAGGCACCAAGAATCCTGATTACACGCGGTCACTGAGTGAGTTCTGTTTGATTAAACTAATACTGCTTTGATATGGTTTTGATGCAGTTTCTGTCTATTAATAATTAATCCATGTTATCCATTCTAATTCTAATATAAAATATGCAAAAGTGTGTCTGTCTGTCTGTTACCTCTTCACTCCCAAACCGCTGAATCGATTTTGCTGAAATTTGGAATGGAGATACTTTGAGTCCCGGGAAAGGACATAGGATACGTTTACCCAGTTAACCCCGAAAAGTGTATAGTTCCCGCGAAGTTATAAACGAATTTCATCTAGTACTTTTAATAAAATACAGAAACTTATTAAATTAAATGTGTTAGATTAGTTAAAAATGGATGCATGTGAAAATATCAATTTCGTTTTGATAAATGCAAACTAGATAGAAACTCTATTAATGTTGCATAACAATTATAGTAGAATCAGGCCTTGTACCATGAAACTGTTTTGAGACTCTAACAATCGGACGAGAATGCCGCGTCCTACTCTAACAAACATAAAATGGCGGTGTTAGAGCAGAACGCGGCATTCTCGTCCGATTGTTTGAGTCTCAAAACAGACTAATAGTAGGCCTACAGGTTTCGGTATCACACGTATCCAAGGTATGCTATCATTTAGAAAATCAGTTACAGAAATTTTCATTTTCTAATCATAAAAATTCTCCGTCCAGTCAAAGAGAAGCTCTCCGAGGACTATGACAGTGAGATAGCGACCACCTCTCTCCGGGTCTCCCTCATGTGTCCGCTGGGCAAGATGCGCATGTCGTGCCCGTGCCGGCCGGCCGCCTGCCCGCACTTGCAGTGTTTCGACGCGTCCCTGTTCCTGCAGATGAACGAGCGGAAACCGACTTGGGTGTGTCCGGTCTGTGACCGCCCCGCCCCATATGATTCGCTGGTGGTTGACGGGTGAGTTGACACGTTTTATGGAAGAATATATAGATTATCTGAGGATAAGAGGACTTATTGCCTATAATAATGAGTGAAGATAGACGTGAAATTCCAATAGTGTGAGTTGCGCTTCAGGCCTCTCCACATTGACATATGAATTATAATGGATTTTTAGTAGCGATTCCAAACATGTAGAGGGGCGTATTCAATATGACATTAGTTTACGGTATAGGCAGATTTGCAATAATGACCCATCATGAAAAGAAGTCTTTTTTTCATGATGGGGAAAAGTCTTTAGAAGACGAATTTATTTTCTTGCGGATATGGTCGTGCGTGCAGATTTTATTTCCTATTCATTTTAAAGCGTTAAAAAATGCGCTTGCGAGCATCACTAAATCCATATGACTTTAAAATTACCTTAAGGAGTGAGACCATATTTAAAAAGAAAATAATTTGCTCATGTATAAAATTCTTAAGAATTGTTTTTATTTAAAAAAAAACGCATTCCATCTGTTAAGTTTGTGATATTCTTGTCAGGTATTTCCAAGAGGTCCTAACTTCGCCGCGGCTAGCTAGCGACTGCAACGAGATTCAACTTCACGCTGACGGCAGCTGGTCCGCGCACTCGCCGCCGCCGCGCGCGCCGCCCCCGCAGCCCGCAGCCACCGCGGAGCCCGTCACGCTGATAGCTGATGACCTAGGTATGTAGGTGCAGTAGCGGCGTGAGAGCCAGTCCACACGGCGCGTTGCGTCGACGCAGCGCTGCGTAGTTGACGCATAAGTAGGGCTGGCTTAACAATAGTAGACATGGGAAAGAATCGGCATACTGACAGATTTTATTGACAAAATGGCGGATTTCCATTGTCTAACTGTCACTTTGTCTATTCTTTCGTAGAAAGAAACCGCTTCCATGGTGACCATGCTACGCTTGCGGAGATACAAAAGGTGAAATGATGCAAAGTGGTACAAACTAAAAAGTAAAAACATGTTTTTATCAACCCAAGTTGACGAATATCGAGATTTTGTAGTTAAATGATGCTTTGCAGCGCTGTAGAGTGTTTTAAAATATAATAGTATTTAACCCATCAAGCCCCATAAGCTCACCGGTGAGCGAACACAATAGAATAACAATAGATTTCCAAGAATCCACGATCGAAGGAGTAAATAAGAACACAAAAAAATCATGTATTAATATATATCGTAACTTTAAGTTAATATGATCTGATTATTAAGTTATACTCTAAAGCATTGATTCCCAAAGTGGTCCACGGGAGCCCGACAGGGGTCTACGCTTGCGTGGAAAAAAAATGGGGGTCCACGAGTTAACCGGGGTCTATAAAAATTAGGTGACCCGATTTGACTTCTCCTATGAATATAAGCAGACAATATTATATTAATAGCAGATTAAATATTACAGAGCGAGGAGTTTTAGAAATAAGTTAAAGTGTTGTAATTTTTGTGTTAAATAGCTACAAAACAAGAAAATAATATTTTCGTTTACGTACGTAATTCGGGTTTTACTACCCCGAAGCAAAGGTTATTGGTTCCTTGTACTGTGAATTGTGAGTCAAACTTAGACAAAAAAACTAAAGGTCCAACTGTTGGATGAATACGCTTTTTAGACCGGCCTTGCACGGGAGGGGGGGGGTAGTTGTGGGGTCCACCAGATCCAGCAAAATGTTTAAAGTGGTCTATGAGAAAAAGAAGTTAGAAGTTTGGGAACCTCTGCTCTAAAGCCTATATTCATAACAGAAGTGATACCCGTGGACAATGGTGGGGGTGCAAAGAGAGCGGCGGTCGGCGAGAGCAGGACGGCGAAGGTGGTGGATGTACTTGTGGACCTGACTTCCGACTCTGAAGATGAACTGCCCCTGAAGAGAAAAGTGCCGCAGACGAGCCCCGCGCCCGCGCCCAGTGAGGACTACAGTAATTCTACGGCTAGCGGTGAGTAAAATATAGTTTCGAAATGAGCTTTGTCAAAATGATCAGTCGAAAGACAATTTCTTAGTAATAATATTCATTTATTAAATCCATACTTTATAAATTTATAATTCGGATAGCAATAAAATATCTAATCATAGATATAAAATTAAATAAATAACAACATCTTTATTAAACATACAATGGACAGTGCACAGGCAGAGTTTATAACAGCAAATTGACGTGACGCACTGTACATATATAACATTGAATTACTTAAAACTTATTTGGGTGATTGGTAATTGCTGTGCAATGCACACACACACCGCATGTTTAAAGGGAAACCCACTTAGGCATCGACCGCTAGGATGTTGAATGTTGGACCTTTTTAATTTGTTCAAAATTTCTCTATCTGGCGAGCACACTATAAGGCTGCGTTTCCATTGAAGCGGAGCGGAGCTTAGCGGTGCCGAATTGACCAATCACCATGCTCGAAATCTTCGCTCCGCTTCGCTGTCATTCCGCTGGAATAGCACGATTGGTCAATTCGGGCACCGCTAAGCTCCGCTCCGCTCCACTTCATTGGAAACGCAGCCTAACGTTTATTTGATGTGCAGCAACAGAAGCGGTGTCGTCTAGCGGGTACCGGTCGCCGGGCGCGAGCGGCGGCGCGGTCATCTCCCTCGATAGCCCTTCGCCCCCCGCCCCGAATACACCGCCCGCGCCCTCAGCGGAGGCGCAGGCCGATTGTGAGTATACTAGGTGTAATAAAAATACTGATACTACAGGGTAAGTATTCCCAATACCTAAGAGCCAGTGCACACGGCGCGTTGCGTCGACGCAGCGCTACCGTTGCGTTGTTTTACATACAAATAACCAAAGTGTTCACACGGCGCGCTGCGTCATGACAGCAGCGCGCAACGCACACATGATAGACAGCAACCCCCGAGACGAAGCGAGAGGGGGTGTTGACGTTAAGACTGCTTCGTAATAACGCTGCGATGACGCAGCGCCCGTGTGGCCGGCTTTGTGTCAAAGGGCAGCGCTGCGTCGACGCAACGCGCCGTGTAGATTAGCTCTTAGGGTGTGTACTGTGAAAGCGCTCTGTGCAGCGCTGAATTAGTTACCGCTGCTTTTTACATGAAACATACACACTCTAAAGTGTATTATCAATTTGTTTTTTTACGTCACAAGTGGAAATAATTTGCTTGGGCTAGGTCAACCCCAGTCGACAAAACACGTCTCATATTCACTTAACCCGCCATCTGCCTATAAATCAATTTATCTGATGGTAAAACATATCAATCATCATTTTTAATATTTTATAACGAATGCATTATGTCAATATTAATATTATTATTAATTATTAGGAGGTTACGATACTATTGTAGTACATTGTGCAGGCACCAGCAACAACGCTGAGCGCGAGGAGGAGGGGTCGACGCACTGGGCGCCGTACGCCGACGCGGAACGTGACAACCACGACTCTTATAGGAGGTAATGTTTAAGTTCTAGGTGCTTAGAGGGCTGGGTGCTGAGTCTAATTGCATTTGATAATATCGATCTACCCTAATACATGCAAACCTATGCATTTCGGTTTCTCGCATTTCGCGATGATAGCTAGTTTGGACACAACATGATATTCTTGCATGCAAACTAGCGAACATGATACATATTATGCGCCATGGCTACGCAACAGAAATATAACACCGAAATTCTAAAAATGTGGACCCAGCTTTAATAGATACTAGACATTCCGCGCGGCTTCGCCCACGTAAATTAGATATTTCACAGACAAATTAGTCCACATAAAATAACCTATGACCCTTCACGTGGTCTACTTCTTATCTGACCCAAATTACAGAAAAATTGCTCTAGTAGTTCGTGAGATAAGCCCTTTCAAATAATTTCCCCCGTTTTTTCCACATTTTTCTCTATTTCTTCACTCCTATTAGTCTTAGGGCCTGTTTCACCGCTTCCTGATAAGGCTATCCACCACTTTACTTGACACATAGAGTATGGAGAATCTGTCAAATAAGCCTTTCAGGCAGCGGTGAAACAGGCCCTTAGCGTGATAAAATATAGCCTATGGCCTTCCTCGATAAATGGGCTATCTAATACTGAAAGAATGTTTTAAATCGGACTAATAGTTCCTGAGATTAGCGCGTTCGAATTAGCCCTTTCAAATAATTTCCCCCCGTTTTTTCCACATTTTCCTCTATTTCTTCGATCCTATTAGTTTTAGCGTAATAAAATATAGCCTATAGCCTTCCTCGATAAATGTACTATCTAACACTGAAAGAATTTTTCAAATCATATCAGTAGTTCTTGAGATTAGCGCGTTCAAACAAACAAACAAACTAACAAACTCTTCCGCTTTATAATATTAGTATAGAATAGATATACTTGAAAAAGTATTGGATAGCCTGAGAATCGACAAAGATTCTAACA
The DNA here is from genome assembly GCA_905333045.1 of Lysandra bellargus. NCBI lineage: Eukaryota > Metazoa > Arthropoda > Insecta > Lepidoptera > Lycaenidae > Lysandra > Lysandra bellargus. Next base: position 4,330,813 of record HG995352.1, on the reverse strand, counting down.
TCTTAATTTAAAAAATCGTCTTGATTTGAATTTTTGATAAAAAAAAACATCTTTTGTTCGCTCCGGTCACGATTCTGACATTTTCAGTAGGTGATAATAACTGATAAGCTACAGATTATTCAAAAGTAATGCTATTAGCGCTGGTGTTTTCGACATTTGAAAATAACACAACAAACCTTTTTTTCATTAGATACTGACTGAGGGAGAAGAGTGGTCGTCCGTCGTACGCGAGCGGCCATTCTTCTGAGGAGGAACAGGAGGTTACCTACCCCGAGGTACCTGTGCTGCAGTCCTAAATGTCCTTCCGTGCCGCGGTCTTGGAGCCCCGCGGTTTGAAAGTGCTGCGGTTTTTAAACGCCGCGGACTCATAGATCGCCGTCCGCAACATTCTTAATTGCGGTCTTTAAGTGCCGTGGTCTTTAGAAAGCAGCGGTCTTAGAACTCTGCACTCTCAAAGTGCTGTGGTCTTTAATAGGGGTCTTCAACTGATAGGCTTGGAACAAAGAGTAACCAACCTGTGCAAAGTGTCTAGAAAATTTGTGGCTGCACGTGCAATGATTGCTTAGTATACTGAAAATGACAGTCAATCGTTTACCAGATTAAATTAATATTTCTAAATTCTGATTGTTTGATTTAAAAAAATGACACTGATAAACATGTACAGCTCGACAAGGCTATGAACGTGGGTGACATTGACGGGAGCGCTGCTGGTAAAGGAGACCTGTCAAACATATGTCAAAAATGACGTTTTTGTATGATAGAAGCGTTAGTTCCTTTTCTCACCACGTTCATATAAAGCCTTGTCGAACTGTATAAGTTATCTGATTTATTGTATTAGGTGTCTCATAACATATTATTATTTCGCGATGTTAAAATTTATATGCTACGGACAATTTCGTAATTAAGACTAGTGTACGTGTGAGATGACTGATATTTTATGTAATTTAACTAGTTTTTGGTTCTGTGAGTTCAATGTTTAGGGCATAGATATAATTCATCTGTAAAATAGTGAACATAAACATGACTAAGTATTGTTGTAACAGAATCAAAGGAGTTGAGGTCGTTCTAAGTTTTTTACTTCGTAATCTCCAACCGCCGTATGAATTTCTAATTTATTTATTACTAAGGCTTAGAAAATATTTTGTTGTAAGAATGTTTCCAAAATATAAAGCTAAAGAAGTAAGGTATAGTAAATAGATGTAAATAATAGAATTGTGTTTTTATTATTAACACCCTTATTCATAATATTATATTAAGTAGCCCTATTCGTGTAAATTGTAAGTGAATTCAACAATAAAAAATAATATTCAAAATTGTATTTCTGCTACCTGGATTGTAGATTGTCTTATTATACAGGGGTAACCACTTATGTCTATTGTCTTTTACACATTATATGGGTAATCTGGAGATCTAACTTTTCGCTGTATAATATTTTTTTACGAATTCGAATGATATTCAAAATGGTTCAATTACCAGCAATTACATTGAACGTCACGCGGGCCACTGATAGAGTCCAGGCCAGTGGGCCGCGTGTTTAGTATACCTGCTCTAATAACCTAAAGTAAGTGCGTAAAGGTTGATAACCAATCAGTGGTAATCAACCTTTTTTTATACGGGCCATAAAATAAATTGAAACGTTGTCGTTCTAATGTCTATGCTGGTGCTGCCATCTAGCGTCAACACAGTGTAGTAAAATATTATCATATTTATTACCAAGTCGAAACCAAATGAATTTGTGAAGTGCATAGACTAGAAGTTGTTTGGGTTTTACAATAGATGGCGTTACTACACTTATTTTACTAAACTTGAGAGTTGAGACTTTATCGGGCGACAGAACTCAGAATATTCAGCTAGGGGCTTAAAAGGACCTTTCGAAATTTTAGATAATTTATATTTTGTAGAATTTAAATTGTAATAATATAATACTAATATTAGTAAAATTTTGAATATTAAAATTTAAAATAAGTATGAATTTCGTACCACTCATACTCGTACGTGTATAACATAAATCATAATATTTTCGGCGAATTCATTTATCAAAACTATTGTGTCTATGTTTTCGTAAAAGTAAAAATAAATTTTTAAAGCAAAAATATTTATTTTTATTACAATAAGTTACCTTTACTTATTATTTGCCTAAAGGTAAGAGACGGTAAAAGTAAATGAACTCTTTACGAGTAAAATGCTTTCAGTGAAAATTAATGAGTTTCTACGATGAACTAGGGATGAGCAACATTAGCAAAATATGTTTCGAAATTAAACCCACGGATTAGAGTTTAGACTGCAAAGTTCGGTTGATTACCATGTGGCTAGGGACGAGTGGACGACCGACTAAAACTTAAGCAATTTGATGTATGTTAATTTTTGAATAGCTATTAATTTATTACGTAATTACGCATAATTTGAATATTATTCGCGCATATTCATATTCATTCTAATAATAAAGTAACTTTAAGAATCTCGTGAAAATCGGGTCATTGACTCGGGCTCGCTCCGCGGTAACGCCTCGATGAGTTATGACAGCAATAAACGCCCCGTCAATGGCCAATGCCGAGGAGACAAATTATCGTAATCGCATACAACAATGATTACGGAATTCTCACAAATCCGCGATATCGATACACGCGGTGCGGCGAGCCGGTGACTCGACTTCCAGTTCCAAATCTCAATCATTATGTGCCCTCACATTTTTCTATCGTCCGTATACCTTTTCGGCTATCTCCCTCCCACTAGCGGAGCGCGCGCGCCGTCTCGCTCGCACCCGCGCGGCCCGCAGCCGGCCGGGGGACACGTAGCGTTGCTCGTTTCAGCGGTCGTCCGCCGTCTCGAAGCGGCGCTGACGTGCAGTACGCTAAACTAGCGTTTCTACCGTGAAATAACCAGTGCTATTTGTTTATACCTACTATGGATTCGATTACACGGGCCCGAGGATCGACCGTCGATTGCGAGGTGTGCTTGTGTACGTGTTGAGTTCGAAACGGTTCCGACGGCGAACGGATGCCCTGTGCCTTTATTTGCTGAATGGATTAAACGTAATTCGCTTCGCTTTTACGGTGGAGAGGTCGGTCGGCGTATCGATCGTATCGAAACAAAGCGGAGGATTGTTTTGGCGGAAGGAGCCGGCGAATTTCGAGGTGAGTGCCTAGTATAGGAGCGAGGTAGCGTTCCCTGTACGTGCGGGGTCCGGGACGCGAGGGGGTCCTTTGTCAGAAGCTTTACAATTATGGTCATTCGCTCGAACGATCGTAGTTCACGGTAAAGAAGGTCGCGTAGCGGAATGCAACTAATAGCTTTACGTTCGAGGAGAGAGCGAGTAATGCCTTCCCTAATGGGATAATGACTCTCCGCTGGCCGCGCCGCTGGAAATATTTAGGTATAAAGCGGCGGAATCGCGTCGTGTCAACAAGCGCTGGGCTGTTTGCCTTCCCATTTATACGACACGGATGACGGGAGTCGATAAGGTGGAGCTGAAACCCGACACACTTCCAATACTTTCAACGTGTACATTTATATCGAGTGCCGCTGTAACCACTCATTGTAAATAGTCAAATACTTAAATCTAAACAGGTTCCTATCCTGTCTAGTATCCAGTTAGTAGGTACTAGGATAATAATTTAGGATAATTGCGATGTTTATTACTCACTTAGTAATTACGATTTAACAAGGGCTATTACAATACTTAAGTAAGTGCTGTACAATATTAATAGTATCTTAAGTTATAATAATATTGCATTCTTTAACTGCAAAGTAAAACAGAAGTTAGGACATGCAATCTTTAATTGCTTGGAAATAACTATCACGGTTAACACAAAACTACTTACAAATTACAATACATACCTACATTGATACATGCAAACTTTAACTTAAAAACGACTCATCAATGTAGCAATTAGTATAATTATTAGGACGTATTATTCAAACAATGCTAATAATCTTATCCAAAGGGTTAAAGAGCTCAAGAGAGCATCTTATTATTAACCCCAAAGCCAAACTAAAACTTCTTCTTCCACACAATAATTATTATTATTGTGTGGAAAGACTTAAGTTTTAGTTTGGGGTTAATAATAAGATTTTAATACACCAGCGAGACAGTACTTCAGTCCGGAGTCCGGACCAACGCCTACAACTCTACAAGACGCAGGTTCGGCCTCATATGGATATTGTTCTCATCTCTGGGCAGGGGCGCCAAAATACCAACTGCTCCCTCTGGATCGTATCCAACGAAGGGCCGCTCGAATTGTTGACTACCATAGTGTTTCAAACAGCTTGGACCTCGGTTGTGTCACGGGGATTGCTCTGAGGAATTGTTCGGAATCATACCACCTGCAACTTTTCGCCATCGTCCCACGCGAAAAACATACCATCCTCATCACCTTGATGAGTGGCAGTCTTCCACAGTGCGCTTTTCGCGTAACTTTCTGCCGCGTACCTACTGTAAAACTCTGGAACGAACTGTCACCAGCAGTATTTCCGGACCTATACGACCTGCAAACCTTCAAGAAAAGAGCGTATTCCCTCTTAAAAGGCCAGCAACGCACCTGCAGCTCTTCTGATGTTGCGAGTGTCCATGGGCGACGGTAGTTGCTTACCATCAGGTGACCCGTTTGCTCGTTTGCCCCCTTATGTAATAAAAAAAACCTTAATTATTAAGGTGTAAGTAGGTACCTACCTAAGAAATCAAGAAGACATGACACTCGAAAGCGAAGTCTCAATACGCTCATTTTGGGTAGGGTTGCCAACCGTCCTGTTTTCCCAGGACATGTCCTGGTTTTTGTAGTGTCCTGGGACGTCCTGAATAGTTTTTAAGCAGCGTCCTGGGTTGTCCTGGGTTTTTTAATTTTAAAATTCGCGCGCCTCTTTTCAAATTTTTACGCTACGAGCGGCCAACGTGCCACTTGATGATATCTCTTTCGCTCTACTATGGTCGCGCAGTAAATCAAAGCAGTAAAACTAACGCAAAAAATCAAACATCGTCCTTCTCTCTTTACACTCACGCCCGTCTTTCATATGCCAGGTGAAAAAGAGGAATCATCGCCAAGTTCGTTTTTTCTTCATAACTCGATAATTATACAACATTTTAAAAATCCGCCAGGCCAGTGTCTCAATGATAGAATTTTATACAATGTGTTAAAATATTAACTTAGTTTAATGCACGGTTACAGCAATATATGAAAAATTGGTGAAAATTAGATACATCTTTGTGATTTTTTTCTATCGAGAAAATTTTAAAATATTGTTATTTCGCTGAAATCAAATTCTTGGAAATATAATGTAGTATCTATGTTTAGAAAATGAAACAATTTGGGGCTTATTTTCAAGTATGAAAATGAATTATAAAATCGACAATTTTGGGTTAGTCGCCCCTTAATGTGTCCTGTTTTTATACTGAATTGTCCTGGTTTGTCCAACTTCAAATCCTGGTTTTTTAAATTTGATTTTGATTTTGCAACCCTAATTTTGGGTAACTTTGAATTGCGGTTTAACTTTGAACAATACAATATGTATTTTGTATTGTTCCAAGTTAAACCGTAATTCAAAGTTACCCAAAATGACTGTAATAATTCTTAACATTAGGGCCCCAAAACCTAACAGCTCTTTCTAAATTCCAATGGTGGCACTTCACATGGCTATTTGTATTTGCGTATTTGATGTATTCGCCAAATAATTACCATGTGTAGACGGTATGTTTGACAAATATTGGCCTTATTTGCCTATTCGACAAATATGAACTAATAAACCAAATACACGTATCCGTACCTTTGTCGGTTTTTGACGCACATCAAAGGAATCAAATAAGCAAGTAAACAAAATCAAGTAAAAGTTTGGTATTTGACGTCCATGTGTGGAAAGCCGTATTTGCCTTACTTAATTTGCTTGTGTTTGTGTATACGTCAAATTTGCCAAATGCAACAAATAGCCAATAGCAAATACAAATAGCCATGTGCAGTGCCACCATAACATTACTACAAAGAGCAAATCGGCGAATTCTTTTTCACAGGTTCCTAGATTGTTAAGAGAATGGATCTACATTCTACATCAGCGGTCGGCAACCTTTTGGCAGGCAAGGGCCACAAGGTGGCAAAACAAACTAGTGGCGGGCCGCAGGCATAGTATTTTAACCCTAGAAGCCCAATACCTACGCATAATGAGGGCTTTTCTAAACCACAATTTAAAAAAGTTCAACCCCTCTTACGTATGGCACTAGTAAAAATGGAGCTGTCAAAATTTGTAAGAGAGAGTATTATAAGGGGATTCAGACAATAAACACAGTTTTTATTACAAAACTAGCTGTTGCCCGCGATTTCGGCCGCGTGGACTTTAGCTTATAGTTTTTCCCGTACATCGATATACATTTTTCCACAAAAAAAGAAACCTGTGTCGTTTCCCGTGGTCTATTCTTCATGTGTGCCAAATTACATAAAAATCGCTACAGTAGTTTCTTAACATCTCCGTTTTTTTCACATTTTCCTCTATTTCTTCGCTTCTATTAGTTGTGGCGTAATAAAATATAGCCTATAGGCTTTCTCGATAAATGGCCTATCTAACACTGAAAGAATTTTTCAAATCCGACCAGTAGTTCCTGAGATTAGCGCGTTCAAATAAGCCCTTTCAAATAATTTAGCCCGTTTTTTCAACATTTTCCTCTATTTCTTCGTTTCTATTAGTCTTAGCGTGATAAAATATAGCCTATAGCCTTCCTCGATAAATGGGCTATCTAACATTGAAAGAATTTTTCTAATTGGACCAGCAGTTTCTGAGATTAACGCGTTCAAATAAGCCCTTTCAAATAATTTCCTCCCGTTTTTTCCACATTTTCCACTATTTCTTCTCTCCTATTGGTCGTAGCGTAATAAAATATAGCCTTTCTCAATAAATGAACTATCTAACACTGAAAGAATTTTTCAAATCGGACCAGTAGTTCCTGAGATTAGCGCGTTCAAATAAGCCCTTTCAAATATATTTCCGTTCCGTTTTTCAACATTTTCCTCTATTTCTTCGCTTTTATTAGTCTTAGCTTGATAAAATATAGCCTATAGCCTTCCTCTACAAAGGGGCTATCTAACACTGAAAGATTTTTTTAAATCGGATCAGTAGTTCCTGAGATTAGCGCGTTCAAACAAACAAACAAACTCTTCCGCTTTATAATATTAGTATAGATGACACAAACAGCTAGTTGCGATAACGATGGCAATACTTGTTAGAAAACATTGTTTTTACTTTTTAATACTTATAACTTATTCTCAAAACATTCACGGGCCGCAAGTGAAACGTTCGCGGGCAGCATGCGGCCCGCGGGCCGCGCGTTGCCGACCGCTGTTCTACATTACCTATAATACCTACATATAAATAATAAATGCGAAAGTGTGTCCTGTCTGTATGTTACCTCTTCACAGATTTTGCTGAATTTGGTATGGAGATACTTCGAGTCCCAAGAAAGGACACAGGATACTTTTTATCCCGAAATAATTTATGACTCCCGCTCGATAAACGAATTTTGACGTAACAGAGTTACGGGCGCCATCTGATTGTCTAATATTTAAATATCGTTTCTACATGTATAAAATTGCCTAGAGCCTTCAATAGCACGGTTTCACTGTAAATGTTGATGTAAGTTTTTATCGCAGAGGTTATAACACAAACATTTATCATTTCAACTGATAACACGGCCTTATGTCATAGATTAAGATTGGTTTCGATTAGGTTGACTGTGGTCGCTATGAATAATGTATGTTTTGATTAATCGCGACCAACATCGAAACGTTTTCTCGTTTTATGGTGTCTTCTATACTATTTATAGTCTAAATCACGCAACGAGTCACAAAGTTTGAAAACTAGTAACCATGATTTTCAAATTCAAATATTTTCAAGAAGCTTACGTGAGTTGTGAGGTATCGACTATGGTATGAATCAATTATGAATGATTTGTAGTTTCATTCTTGGGTTTGGGTTTGGGCGTGAAGAATAACAGACAAACACGCTTAAGGGTCCGTATAAGAAATTTGCCGATTTCGCTGATTTAACAGACGTGATTTAACAGTTAAAATACAGTATTTCTATAAGTTTTAATGCGCAACATGTTTTTTTTTACCGTTAAGACGTCAATACAATCCATAAACAGGTGATATTCTAAACCTTTTACAGCAAAAATCACAAAACTGTCGCGGGTTTGAGTTGGATTATTTAAAAATACTTAAAAAAAGAAAAAATCTAGCTCCAACATTAGATTATAATTGAAATGATCTTACATGTTGTGCATTAAAACTTATAGAAATACTGTATTTTAACTGTTAAAATATCACGTCTGTTAAATCGGCGAAATCGGCAAATTTCGTATACGGACCCTTAACGGTATGAAAAAAATACAATGTATTGTTGAGAAAGTCGTCTATAAAATGTTAGAATTACTTTTTACCACTTTAATATGAAATAGTTGAATAAAAAAATATGTAACTCGGCAAAATTTTAGAGAAAATGGGCAAAGAATTGCTGTTAATTTCGGCAACTTGGAGCTGTAATTCATAAAAAGAAATAATCTATAGATAAAATTCTATCCAATTCGAGAAAAAATAAAAAATAAAAAAAAAAAAACAAATTGTGCCAAAAACACGATTCAAAACCACCTAAATCTCACATTATATTACTCGCCGCAAGGCTCGAGTCGGCTTTCCGCGCTTAAATATATTTTAAATCTATTATGGGGAAAACCTAATAATATTTCTGTAGCGAACCTTTGCAATTTCGTATTCATCGGCAAAATATCGTATACGGACTCTTAATTGCATTTATGATAATTATTAAGTATGGATATTAATTAACACTCAAACAAAAAGCACTCCAGTTACTTGTAAAGATAAGATATAAGTAGTAAATAATCATTAAAAGGTCTTGGTGTGTATTATATTTAATAATTTCTTGGACTTTATTATTTATTATTATGTGAATGCCAGTCGTGTTACAATTAACCTCAATTAAAGTTTGAAAGTCAGCTGAATGTTTTAGAAGTGATAAAAATAACTAACAACGATCGCCAATTCCTGGAAATCTTTTGTTATCGCGGCCCATATGGGCCTTACGGGGCTTGATGGGAAGTGGGAACAAACTACCTTAATTTGGGACTGGTACCAACTTCATAATAATCAAGAAGTCACCACTTTTGTGAACGTGTTACCAAATCGGAATAACAGTAAGTACTATAATTTGAAAATCGCTCAACAAATGGCGTGGAGTAATCGTAAAACATGTATTTAGAAAAATATACACTGCCAAACATAATAATAATTAAGAAATAATATTTATTAATACTATAACCACCTTTTTTGAAAACGGTTAAAAATCTCTTCCATATTTCATGTTGTATATAAATACGTGACGAAAAGCAATTTATTAAACGTTATTCCAAATATTTATGACGGATCACGGAATATACATAATTTTTAATTGGATATAAGTATACAAAAGGCATGAAATTGGGTGCGGGTTCGCAATTAATTTTGTTCGTCTCTCGCGTATCAAAAGTTTCATTAAATCATATTTTATTATACGTTTCAATGAAATCGGTAATTCATTTTCACAGGCCGTCGCGTTGGAGGTTTAATATTTTATACCAAGCAACGTACGTAAAAAGCATGCTATGTCCTTACCCGGGACTCAAACTACACTAGATATCCATACGGTATGGATAATGTAGTTGTCCAGAGTTTTGGTCAAAATTTCATCAACATCGGATCAGTTGTTTAGTGTGAAGAGGTAACAGACACACACAAATCTGATACTACAGTTTGGCATAAATATATAATTTATAATATTAGTATTGATGTACCTCGTTAAAAGTATATTTCAAGTATTGGCTCCCTGTTTTTATCCGCCGTCATAAACTTCAAAGTTCAAACACAAAGACCTCTCTTCGTTATTTAGGGCTCATAGGGCTTCGTAATCCGGGAAGGATCGATGCTCTTTATACAAGGGTCCGTTTTAGGACGAATTCTATTTTGTGGATAGATCCACACTTTTACAAATTAGATGTTTCCAAAGCTACGTAGGATTTAGGAAACAACTATTTTAACCGACTAAAAAAAGGGGGAGGGAAAGTAATTTAGAGCAGTAGGTATGGCCTAGTATGTATGTACGGTACTTAATATTTCCAGAACTCAGTTTTCGTACGTTAGTCTAGATCTGTAGGTTATCTTAATTCAGGCTTAACAGAATGTTAATCTTATGTTGAGCCTGAAGTTGCAGCTTCCATTTTGTTAGTTTAAACTTTAAACGGAATTGATTCAAAATGGCGGTTTGACGTAAAAAATGTGTTGAATTCTTTTATACAAACCGTCGATATTCATCTCTCGCGGAGAATTTATTTCATGATTGCTTCTGGCACATGAATTCAATGAAATATTTAAAGAACCGGGCACAAAGGAATATTTACGTCTGCTTTAATTACCGGCTTTCATGAATATGGGAAGGTTTATATTATAGGTACAGTTAAAGTATACTTAAAAGATAAAATCTTATTTTGCGTTAAATCATATATGTATATGTTACGCTCAAAGACCGAAATCGCTCAATTATTCGAAAACTAGTAGTTGATGCCCGCAACTATGTTGCGCCAGACAGACAGACAGTAATAATAATAGTACGGATAGTATGGAAGTATGGATATTTTATAAATAATAATGATAAACACGTTATGCAGTGATTTAATAAAAGAAAAAATATTTTGTACCTAGTACACGTGGTAATTCAAATATAATCTTCCATACCTATGGACAATTAATCAATCAAGAAAAACGAAAAGCATATCAGCCACGACACGAATTTCGCGTTGTGGACTTTTTGCTATTGCCAGAACGCGTCGTGGCCGTTTCACTGTTACCACAACGCGTTGTGAGCCTTTTTTTCGCTCATTGAGCGATTTCGGTCTTTGAGCGTAACATATACATTAAATAATAAATGCATACTAATTACTTTAGTTCATACTCTATTTAAACTATACTACATACATTTGCGTCCCGAAAACAACGATGTTAATACATCCCGGAAAAGGACACAGGATAGTTTTTATTTCAACAAAATGATCGGTCTCGGTTGAAGTCGCGGAAAACTTTATTCATGAGTTAAATTATTCATGAAAATTGAGGCTTACTTATAGCACGTGAGTTTTTTTCTATCAGGCGATTCGTCATCTCATTGCCGTTGTCACAATGATGAAAAACTGAAAGCAGTCTATATGTTATCGCGCGTTGTGAAGATTGGGTCGTCTGTTATTTAGTCTGCATCGAGCGCAGTCACGAACGTACCGCGTCTTGTCTTACCTAAATAAATTGAAAAAGACGTCATGCGTGTTTCGAAAATGTATCAATTATGACTCAAAAGAAAACAAAACACATGGAATCTCTTACCACATGTCTTGATTGCAATAAATACGTCGATTATTTACATTTTCAATTATTTTTTCGAACAATCTGGAAAAAATCGAATTTTCGTCATAGCTCAGGCGAAGAAAGAGACAGCGATACGATTCGACGTTTAAAAATAGAACTGTCTCTTTTATGTAAATGGTTTTTCGTATCTTTAGTTTCACTTATCTGTCAAATTTGTCAATGTTTGCAATTTTGAATTTGAAAATTGTTCGGAACAGATTTAAGCCGGAAAATAGTATGGACGTAACAGATCTGTATTTAAGTAGAATATCCTCGTCCTTCATCCATCCTTTGTCTTTTGAGTACTTACATTTCTCTTAGATATCATTTTACTGTGCAAATAAGTAACGAAAAAGTTGTGTTTTATGCAAAAAAAAACGTTGTAGAACGCAAATATATATTTTAGGATATCCAAAATCTACTTAAAATAAACGTGTAGAGCGTGTTGATTTGACAAATTAGTTATACCGAGAACGAATTCAGCCCGAGGTACAGGCTAGGCGGTCCGACCGGTTCCACATACGTCTACCCATAATGCCGATCATATTTTGTTCCAAGTTTGAAATTCATTTGAACTTCGAATGCGATACAAAACTTTTTCGTGTTTGATACTGGCTGGCAACGATTTTAATGTTGCTTTTTTTACGTTAGCAAAGAGCTTCGTAATATGGAAGATTTTCGTGGCAATTTCATATTCGAAATTAATTGGCGCTATTCGCCCGAAACGAAATAAATCGATTATATCAAAATAGTTAAAATATTTCCCAATTATTCTGTACAAAGCTTTGAATGATAAATTACTTTATAGACCCGTGAAAACCACGACAAATTGATTTCATAATTTGTCTATCTATTATGTTTTAAATGGATAATTCTGTCGGGCACTAAAATTATGGAATGGTTTAGTACAATAATTGAACTCGTTATGTATTACAATTTTAAGCAATGTTGTATAATTTATTAACTTGAAAACTTCTAAATGCACAAAAATGAGTTAACTGCAGTTTAGCACTATTTCTGTCGGAACATAAACAAAATTTATTACCAACAGAGCCGTAAATGTGCTCTAAAAACTTTAAGTGGGTTTTCAGAAGTTAAATTATAAAAATGTTTTAATAGAAAATATTATTTACGAAACTTATGATTTTTTTTACTGAAATATTTTCCGATACTCAAAAAGGAGGATCATTTCTTAACATCGATAATTATTAATATTCTAGTAGGCCGTAATAGTTTCGATAGCGAAGTCAAATTGCCTTCGCTAACAGTTCAACAAGGCTTAAAATTTAAATGAACGTGGCGAGAAAAGGAACTAACGCTTCTATCATACAAAAACGTCATGTGTTTGACAGTTCTCCTTTACCAGCAGCGCCCCGTCCACATTCATTTAAATTTTAAGGCCTTGGAGCACTATAGTTTGGTTAGCGAAGTTAGATGTCAGCAGGCTTAGCATGGCACAGTAGAAATGCTAAAGAATAGAAATGTTGACAGTTTTTGAGGACAAACTGACAGATTTCCTTTGTTAATCCATCACTTTGTCTACTTTACCGAGGAATAAACGTTTCTATGGTGCTCATGCTAAGCCTGCTGCAATGTATGGGATAAGACAATAGGTACCCCAGTAAACACAAAACACCATTTTAACAAACTTATTATAGCACGAGTTAATGTACAAAGTATTCTAACCAAATCGTATATCGGCTGTATATCTTTTATACGACTCTTAAGTAAAATTTGGGCCCCCCCCTTTAGACAGCATTGAGTTGTATAAAGTCTATTTAATAGCATTATAATTATCATATTACTTCATTAATAAAGTCAGTTATGAGCATAGGAATAAACAAATGGCATTTTTTGCGACTTTAATACAGTCTAATAATTAATTTTATTTTCATTTTATTATTAATTATGAAAGTGTAGAGGTAGATAAATACAATTTAGTATTGTATACTTATATATTTTTTGTCTAGGTCAATATTGATATCCAGCAAAATAATATGGCAGTGCGTTACTTCCAGGCACTTCACAAACATTTCAAACATGAAAATACTCTTAGATTATTGTCGTTTGGTTTGTTTGCCAAAGCGGGACAATTTCGGCCTCGCGGGGGACAGCGGTACAGAATGTCTGAAAGCGGGACGTATGGTCACGTTATGCATACCCCGAGTTGGGACTTTTGCAAATCGGTCAATGACCAAGTTTGTGCACCGTAGGCTACCGTAGGTTAGGAGTTAGGACGGGCAGAATGCACATGTCGACGAGTCGTCGCTTCAGGGAGATAGGTAAACATAGGTATGTACTTAGTACCTACTATATAATTTGTACTTCTTACTATGTAATACACATTACATACGCCTTGAAAGGTATCCCGGTATGTCAAGTGTCGACTAGACTATGACGTCATAATCCCCGTCTTGTCTTGCAGTAGCATAGGTCGTTTCTTCAAAAGGAAGCCCTAGCCTGAATTAGGTAAGAATTTGGATGACGATCAAAACGTAAGAAGTAGGGAAGCCTACAAGAATGGACTCCGCTCCGCTCCGAAAACCGCCTCCTTTTTGGAAGTGGTTAGATTTTAGAAAATAAAAAAATAAAGAATAATCACTGCCGTTGAATTATTAATGTTGCTTTATTTTGCTCATTGAGTAAAAATTAAGTTATGTAGTTGGATTGAGCTATGCTACTCCAGATCCAGACGTATATAAAAGCATAAAACTTTAAAATAAAATGTTATCAAGTAAATGAATTTATTTTAACATTTCCAACAAGAGCGTTGAGTCGACGTTATTGAGTTAATGGCGCTGGGAATACTGAAATACAATAATATGTCGTCCTTACTGACAGCCATTTGTAATGATAATTTTAGTTAGTCCTCTGGGACTAGACTATTTAATACATTTCGTGAAATTCATAATTTCCTAGCTATTGCCACAAGTTATAAAAATGTTTTGACTAATATAACACTTTTTAACCCCCGACAAAAAGAGGGGTGTTATAAGTTTGACGTGCTGTCTGTCTGTGTGTCTGTCTGTGGCATCGTAGCATCCAAACGGGTGGACCGATTTTAATCTACTTTTTTTGCATTTATTGTTACACTAGATAACGGCTCCAATTTCGTTACGCCCAAATCCGTTTATCCCGCGCAAACCGTACATTTGACCTCAACAAAAACAATTCTCTGCCGTTCCTGTCTGAAAGATACTCCATACGGCATACCAAACATCTAAATCGGTTCAAGATGTAACAGACAGACTGACAGACAGTCACAATTTCGCGTAACATTAGTATGGATAGTGAGGATAACGAAGTAAGGATTGAGATATAAATTACTGATGTAGTGCAAAAGGTTAACACATGCGCCATGCCGCAAATATATTTTTTTTATCTAGGTTACGAATAAGGGTCTACACAGACAGACCGCATTTCAATTTGCGGTTGGATTGCAGTTGAAATGCGGTCCGTCTGTGTAGACCCCTAAATGCTAATTTAGATCTTCTAGAATCTAGGCACTCTTCATCTAAAATCACGCTTGGTTAGAACTCCTCTCGCGTTATTCGCGCCTGGTACTCGGTTGTGGACGGGAGCAAAACTGTACTTATACTCACATTAGAGTTTTAACGCGTAAGAAACTAGAAAGTCTATCTGGGTGAACCAGTGAGCCCAATAGGCGTAGCCAGGTTACTTTACCTGTAGCCCTAGCATGGCCACCAAAAGAAATGCGAAAGTATAGACAAACTGTGGAGATAAACTTAAAGTGCCGTACCGATCTTTTTTCGTTCCGAAAAATTCAATTAATATGCCACTTTCAGACATAATATCCTACTTTATGATATATATTATAGTCTGTCATAAAGTGGAATTTTGTTTGAATTTTTGTCGGTCCCGGTTAGCCGCAGTAAAGATCGGAACGGCACCTTAAGTTTATGTCCACAGTTTGTCTTAGATACTTTCGCATTTCTACTGGTGGCCATGCTAGGGCTACTGGTGTGGACTACCATCTTGATAGACTTGGTAAGCTACGGTGCTAGATGGTGCTAGTGGTGCTACGGGAGTCGGGACCTTTGAAAACAAGAACTAGACAACATGAGTCCTAAGTTAGGACATCTAACAATTGCTATACTTACTATTTCTCAGGCCTTTTTTTAAAATATGGGATGGTCAAATTTCGTTTAAAAGAACATAATTAACATATTATGGCGCATTTTCACTGGTCGATAGGTGCGGGAGATTTCTAAAATGCATGCCACGACCAATCAAAATGCGCCATTAGTTGTCAATTGTCATAGACTCCCCGTAAGCTGTATACCGCACGAGTTAACGACTAATGAAAATGCGCCCTTACATAAACAGCTCTTTTCAAGATCATTGTTGATCTTGATTGTACAGTGTTTTGCGTTAGCTGATCAAATGTCTATATTTCTCTGAAATCTCTTTATGTAACTAGTCTCATGTGGTAGCTTTGGACGCTTTAAAATCGCTATTTAACCCATTAGCCCCATAAGGACACCGGTGACCGCGATAACAATGGGATAACAATAGATTTCCAAGAATCCGCTGGAAGGATTAAAATCTTTATTTAAATAGAGTACATCTGATTAATATGGATAAATCTCAAGATAGGGGTCGAGATATGTCCGCCCACAAGCAATTTGCGAGAGCGAACTAAACGCTATGCTAATATAGCTCGCTTTAATCACGGCCTACGGGCATCTCTACAATGAGGTACAATATATCTTGTTAAATGGATGTTTGAGCACAATTAATACAAATTGATATTTGTATTTAACATACAGACTTATGGATACTTCGACAACTCACGTTCGATAATTTCCACGGCGAAATTAGAAATCACACACGTATGGCTTGCGATACCCTATTTCTAATCATACATTTTTGGTTTTTTTATTTTCGCTGACGACATTATCGATTGCAATTTGCCTATATGTATACCCAGAGTAAGACGTTTTCTAGACAAGACGTTTTCTTTATCGATCTTTAAAGAATCGCCGATCAAAATGTATGGAATTGACAGAAGCGTTCGATAAAATAAAGTCGACATTCGACTCATGTTTATGCCAAACGTCTTGGCTAGGGGCTCTGGTTATATTATTTTATTGCTCCTCCACATGAGTGGCCAGCGCTGGGAGGCCATCGAATGGCGCCTGCGATGGCCATGCAATGGTCGCAACGCCACTACACGATGGACGTGTAAGCATTAGCCATTGCGGCAATGAAAAGTAACAAACATCCATACAAACTTTCGCCTTTATCATATTTATAATATATAATTCATTAATTATGAGACCAAGTACTGGTCATTTTGAATAAAATTCGAACGAATTACGACGTCCTCACTCGACCGCGGTCAGGCGTCGACTGTCGACTGTCGTATCGCCATCGTGTAGAGGCGTACCGCCATCGCTGGGCCACACTGACCTCCAATATACAAGTACGCCGGACCGATGACACTCACTTTTTTGTGCCTATTTGAAGCGGAATCAGCTCCCCCATTATCAGGGATAGGAACTAAATTTGATGTAACCATTGGTAACCATGTATGTATTTTAATTCTCTATGGCTTAATCATTTGAATTGTTTTCGTGTTTTTAAAATGTTTTAAAAGGTTTTACGCGATTAATACTTCAGTCGGAATTTCCAGGAATTGCTATTTTATTCTATTGTTGTCGCGATCACCGGTGCTCGCGCGGGGCCTGAAGGATTAAGTAATATATAAATAAGTGGTGGTAGTTTACAGTTAAACTATGAAAGAGTGTATGTTATGTAAAACGCGGTACAAAAAGGGATGTGGGGTTACATTTCACAAGTAAGTGATTTTAACAGCAAATCTCTACGATATTAAACAATTATTGATAATATAGGCACTTTAAAATGTGGCACTAATCTTATTATATCGTATTCACCACATATTTACCTTTGTTTTACCGATTTTTGATAAACAATAAAATTCAATAGTGCTGGAGTTTTCTGTCGATAAAACTTATCGATATCTATAATAATTATATTGAAATCTCCGATAACCGATTTTAAATATCAAATACATATTATGCTCTTAAAATAATTGACAGGTTTCCGTCTGACGAAGGAAGATTGGAATTATGGTTGAAAAAAATTGAAAAGCCTGGTTGGCGTTCCGAAAATTGCTACTACCGCTTGCCGTTACTATTTGAAGTGTAAAAACGTTCTCTGTGAAAATACAAGGCGCAAAACTACCATTCGATCGTGATTATGTTTGGAAAATTTATTTCAGCGTCTACTCTTTCTTAACAGACTAACTGTGTAACGGTAACTAATAAAATGTAATGTTAAAGTATCGCACATATATTTTTATTATTTATAAATACCTTACCTACTCCACCCCAATAAAAAAATGTATTCAAACGTTCCATATTTGTTTATGGATTGCATTATCCAATTAGTTAATTTCCCTCGCACTTCTGCAATCAGCGTCAAAATGGCGAAAATCAAATGAGATAAAGTAAATCGATAAAAATTGGCTTGCTAGATCCATAAATAAATAGGGAACTTTTATATTATTACTAGACGTTCCGCGTGGCTTCTCTCACGTAAATATCTAATTTCACAGACAAATTGATCCACACAAAATAGCCTAGGGATATAATCCTTCATGTTATACATTCCCCCGCTTTTTCCACATTTTCCTTTATTTCTTAGCTCCTATTAGTCTCAGCGTGATAAAATATATAAAATGGGCTATCTAACACTGAAATCATTGTTCAAATTGGACCAGCAGTTTTGGACTGAGATTAGCGTAGAGATGAGAGCGTTCAAACAAACAAACTCTTCCGCTTTATAATATTATATGATGAGATTAGTTAGGGTCTAATCACACAGAACACTTATTCAGCTCTGTTCAGCTTTCATACGATACACTTTAGCACTACTTTGATAATATTAGAAATGAAATTAGAAAATACAATACAACAAAGTTTTTGTTAGAAGCTTATCTTCAGTTTTGTTTTTAGTTTTTCGTAGTGCTAACTGGTAAGAATAAATAGATAGGCGTAATAAATCAAAAACGTATGAAATCGTTGTTAATTTATTACGCCTATCTAAATTACGGAGAGGAAGTCTGTAATCTTTAAAACAAACATGTAGCGTTTGTATTATTCAATTTAATATTTTTGTCCTAATGGTCGACATTATCTGAAACTGGAAACATTTCATCGATAATAGAAAAGACAGTTGTACATCACTAGTATTAGTTCCAAATACTCCCACTACTGCTATCAGCGCCAATATGACGAAATGATGGTGACTTTCAAACGTCATTTCTACGTCAAATTTAGTTCCTATCCCTGATAATGGGGGAGCTGATTCCGCTTCAAATAGGCACAAAAAATAGCTGTCATTTCAAAGGGTATCATCAGTCCAGCGTACTTGTATAATGGAGGTCAGTGCTGGGCCATCATCCTTTGATGTGCGGCTTGGTACAACTAATATATATTCTGTGGTGCGGCGGAAAAACCGACACCGCCGCCATTCCACGGCCATCGCTGGCGCCATCGGCCATCCTACGCCACTACGTCCTCCCCACGCTGGCCCATCGTGATGGGCCACTACGCTGGCCCATCGTGGGGAGCCGCAATTAAGCTCGGTCGCGTCAAACTAATGACCCTAATCTTCGTAGA
Organism: Lysandra bellargus; assembly: GCA_905333045.1. NCBI lineage: Eukaryota > Metazoa > Arthropoda > Insecta > Lepidoptera > Lycaenidae > Lysandra > Lysandra bellargus. Next base: position 4,311,729 of record HG995352.1, on the reverse strand, counting down.
AATCGTGACTCAAAGGAAAACTTAGTAGGTTTCTACCTGAGCTTGTAACAGGTATTCCTCGAGTTGACTCACAATAGTTTTTTTATCAACAAATTGACATAATTTTACATAAATCAAGCTAGAATCGTTTACACTTTTACAGGAATTATTTTAAAGAGTCATCGAAACTATATTAGGCTATGTTTGACCCACAGACATAGATCAAGATAGATACCGCACGTTGCTCCATTTGTATGAAAACGAGCGTGTCACTTTTTTTCTACCTACTGTGACGTACCGATGATAAGAATCGTGTCTATTATCTAGGCCAACGTTTCAATTTGAATGTCTACAGCTCAATACGGCACTTTTAGGCATTTAGGCATTTTTAAAATTCCCATTGACGTCCGATTTTGATAGCAGACTAAAGAACAGTTTCGAAAGACGAGCATCGCTCGTCGTTTGAGAACGCGATGTGGCACGCGAAGTACATAGACATGCGGTATCTATCTTGATCTATGTCTGTGGTTTGACCCAACATCAGAGTCTGTGGTCTGAGTTCTGACTTTACAACAAAAGTCAAAGCATCTTGCCAGAAACAACCAAAGGGTTGTTTTACTAGCACTTTCTCATTTCTACTGAGGCCATGCTAAGCTGATATTACAAAATTTCTTCCAAAAACTTTAAAATTCAAGACAAATCGTTTTTTTTTTGTGAAATTAAGTATTATATTAGATAAATATTTAAAAAAACAAATTTAAAAGTAATTTATAATTATCTTGCACGCCAACAAAATAAAGTAAGTAACAAAAACAAAATATAAATCATGTTTATCTTTATTGCAATTTATATTATCTTGTTGACTTTTAACATTGCCAATATCAATATTCAATACGTTTAATTTGGATTTCATCAGATATTTAGATCAAAATTCTAAATAGAAATATGTATCTTGCTATTTGCTAACCAATAAATTAATATTATTATATGATTGGCATTGATCATTAATTATTGTTAAATCCGTTGTCGCGTTGCGCGTTAAAATTATATTTAAATTATAGTTTAGCAAATTATTACGTTTACGATTCTAACACGAACCTATTAGCAGGTGGCAGCATTCAGCAACGAAGTTTGACATGAAATTATTACATTTTGAGATCATTCTACATAAATGCGTGTCCGAGTTTAAATAGATTCTATAACTTTAAAATATTTATAAAAAATGCATAAAAAATTATCAAACGTCTTGTTTTCTGAAAAAGGAAACTGGCCACTAGTCCCGGCCATCATCTTATAGATATTTTGATTGTTTCAACTCCATAATGGAAGCAACGCACCATTGCATGTCCAAGTTCTTTTCAAAATGGCGTCTCCAGACGTTATTGCTCCGATTAAAATTGGTCCGATCGTAAATCGAATGGGTATCAATCGATCTTTACGATCGGAACGACTAGGGCAACATGAGTCGTAAGGAGGTGGCGCGAAGGTCGGCGGAACCAGTTTGGCGGGACAAGGTGCGGGTTAAGAGCCCGGGTTACCCGCGAAATTCTCATACATACGTAATACCAAAATCATTTTGTCATACGAAAATATTTAACATGTTTGAGTTATTTTTCAGCTTAAAATAGTAATTACCTAGGTTCCTGAACAAAAATTAACTTCAAAATATTTAAACACTAAAAAATAGAGTAAAACACAAAAAAATATATACATAAATATTAAATTTACTACAAAATATTTCAACTCTAAAAAATATTTTTTAGTATTTAAATATTTTGTAGTAAATTTACTATTTATTTATATATTTTTTAGTGTTTTACTCTATTTTTTAGTGTTTAAATATTTAGTAGTAAATTTAGTAAAAAAAATTTATACACAAAAAAATTTTTTTAGTGTTTAAATATTTTGAAGTTAATTTTTGTTCAGGAATCTAGGTAATTACTATTTTAAGCTGAAAAATAACTCAAACATGTTAAATATTTTCGTATGACAAAATGATTTTGGTATTACGTATGTATGAGAATTTCGAGGGTAACCCGGGCTCTTAAGTTCAGATTCACCGCCCTTTCATGTCTAGTATTATAGTCCGAGAGCTAATTTTTAGACCGAGAGTATGTGGTTAACGTTGGCCTACGATGGACCATTGATGGACCATCTGACTTTACATGGACATCTGATTTTTTGGATGTTGGCCAAAATAGCGCATATTGAAAAATGATTTCAAGTTTTATTTTTGCAAACAAAACTAAATAAAAAAAATTGTGCTGATTTTTTAGAGTGAGATGGGCCCAAATGGTGTTACATGTCAAAAAAGATTTCAAGTTTTGTTGCCGCAAAGTCGAAATATTTTTGGAAAGTTCAACTGATGACCTATTATGCGTGGCCGGCCACTAATTCACAATAATTTCGATGTTACCAGTTACCATATAAATTTTAATGACGAACAACCGTTACACGTAAAAGGAAGTCATTCACATAATAAAACGTATCTTTATGGCATTTACGAGCGTTTCATTAAGCGTGAATAATTTTACGAATAGCAAAAGCGAGGTCTGTATTACAAGTACTCGGTATTACATACCATATATAATATACATATTCAGGGGAATAACGGCTTTGCACATGTTTACTCATAATTGAATATTTTCCAAGTGCCATTTTATGTCTCGACTCTCGACCGTTATGCTATTTACGATCGATATAACTTAGCGTTTCGTATTATTAGGCTTTATAAAAGTAAGTGCTAACTGTAAAACTTATCTAGAATATCTAAAGATTCAAAAATAATTAAAAAATAGATAGAAGTCATACAACTTCATACAATAAAATGTATCACTGCACCACGGATAGAGTGCGAGCGGTCGTAACTCGTAACTCGTAATATCAGCAAGTTTTAAATTCGTTTGTCATTGGATTTTTAAGAAATTTCCTGAGAGAGAAACTTTCAACTTCAAAACTTTATTTGCAACCAAATACATATAAACTCAAAATGCATTGACAACTACAACTTATGCCTTGTTATGACAAAATGTCTGTATAATATTATTATGTACTCATATACTCAAAGAGGACTATTATTAAAACATTTTAAACCCCCGGTTTAACCCCTAAAACTTTCTCCGGTATCCATCAACATTGTACAAGTTATAATAAATTGCCCATGTAAAATCCTGCATAAATATCTAAACCCAAATAACAACCTCCGACTGAAATCCGAATGGTCATATTTTTTTTTACTTCGACATTGGAAACAGAATTAACTATCGACTGATGATGATGTCGGTTAAAAAAGTACTTACTTAATGAGACTAACGATTATAGTTTTAATTCCTCACCGTTATATGATATTGTTGTTAGTTCTCACGTGGTTACATCTAACCTCGGTGTAATTATTACAAGTACAAAAACATGTGAGATTTTTTCTCAAGTGATACGAATCAGCGATGCGAGATTACAGTCTCGGTTTGTTCGGACACTTTGATATGGTAATTGTTGCTAAGAATGAATATTTGTTTTTAATACCATGAAAAACTTAGTATTCATTTTATCCATACTAATATTATAAATGCGAAAGTGTGTCTGTCTGTCGGTTACCTCTTCACGTCCAGACCGCTGAACCGATTTTTATAATAAATAATTGGTATGGTTATTTATTTTGAGTCTCGGGTAAGGACAAGGGATGCTTTTTATCTCGGAAAAATGTACGGTTCCTACGCGATAAAGGAATTTTGGCGCAACGGAGTTGCGGGCGTCACTAGTTATTAAATAACTAATGTACAAAAAGTTAAAATATTCTACTTGGTATAAAATTATTTTCAATGCTACAGACATTTTAAGAGATGTAATAAAATTTTGTACACTTTGCCCATGGCCCAAGGATGACCGTGATGGTTTTAATGTTTTATAGCAAAAATTTTAATAACGATGTGCTTCGGTGCATTTTATAACTAAAAATATAACGAATTATTACGTAGCTGATTTTAATAGAATTCCAGAAGTATAAAGTACCAATTATCACGGAGCATGCTCCAAGAAAATATTCAAAATGATGTTCACCGTTTACAGTAGCATATTTTGACAGTAATCTGTCAAACCGCTGTGTTGACACGAGGGTAAAAACCGGTCCGCTTCAAATCCCCCATTCTCCCCAACTAATAAATTTTAATTGTTTTCTTCACACGACTGTCAAATCCCAATTATAAAAAAAAATACTGTGTAATCGTTATCTAAAATTGAAAGGATTATGCTTGATGATAGTCTTTTATTTGCTAACTTTTCGGTATAGGTAAAGCGTACAGAATAAATTGCCGAATTTTTCCACAGTAATCTCTGACATAATTTGTTCACTGAACACTACACCCATGTCATATTTAGAACAAATTTAAAATTAAACTCACAAAAAGTAATTAATAGTTGAATATAACTAACCCTTTACGCTTCCTAAAAGTTTTCATACAGATTTCCGCATACTCCTAAAAATCAATAAATACTTTTCCCCGCGTAAAATTTGTTTGAAGTGCGGTCTCTCGTGTATGCCTTCGTTCAACTGAGCCCCTAAATTTATATTCAAAATGTGTATCTTATTACGTTCTTTCATATTCGAGGGTCATAAGTAACTTTAAGCTCCTTAAATAAGCCCTTTACTAAAATACTTCAATTTCCTGTTTAGAAGCATGTTTGTGAGTTACAGAAGGGTGGAAACAGGTTTAATTTAAATTAATTTAACTCTGGCTTTCATAATTTTGATGTTATCCGCGGTTGACTTTTTGATTGTAATTTGTAACTTAATGGATCTTATTTGTATAATTTTATTATTACTCATTTTATGAAACTTAAAATAGAAACTACCTTTAGTTTTATTTCCAGAATTCGCAAAGAACGTGAGTATAATATATATTTATATTATACTTACTACTTTAACTAAATAATTTGATTAAATGTGTCGTCTTTTTAGTGAAAAATATCGGTATGCATAATGGGACCAATACTGGAAATATCGCGAAATATATCAGTTTAAAAGAAAATAAAACTCAGAAAATGTTGTATTGACAGAGATTTCAGCGAGTAGCGTTCACAATAATATTGTGAATATGTATATATTATCGTTTAACAAGACGATAACGCTTGTCTCCTGCACGCTATGAGCTCCTAGTACCTGATTTGCGAAATGGCAACATGATCGAAATTTATTTTATGACTTCAAACTTCGGTGGATCATTTTTCCCCATTCTCCCTAATGTTTGGAGGACGTTTATTGAAAAAAAAATATGTTACGTTTTTCTGACTTCTGTTTATTTGATTCTTCATTGTAAACGAGTGTATTTTAAAAACATAAATAATATTAAACAATATACTTCGTTTGCGATTTTTCTTTTAAACTGACTGTATCTAGTCTGAGCTATACTTGCAATGTCGCATGTCGTTTCGTTATATTCTCTACCGCAAAGTTTAGTCGTTCGCATTTTGTAGATTATAGACTACGAATAATAAAAACTAATAATTATAGACGTATGTAACGTTTAGTGCAAAGAAATAAGAAATAACATTCCGCGATATTATATTTATAAGTGATTTGTATGTGACTCGCATGAAAATGTAATTTAATATAAAAATTTTATATTTTTAATTTTTAAATACGCATTCTTTGCGTTTATTTATAAATTCTTTATTTGCATTAAAAATTTAACAATATAAAATAACAAGAACAATATAAAGGAATAGCAAATAGGCGGCCTTACCGCTTTCAGCGGTTTCTTCCAGACAACCACAATAATATGATAACAGAAAATGTAAAAATGCTGAACTTAAACAAAAATTGCGTTTTTCATATAAGTCATTGTATGTACTCATATTTTTGCAATTATTGCTCACTTTAAGTGCAGCCTGCAGATATTCAAAAGATTAAATGAAGATATCATTATAAGAATTGCATGCAAGTCAAGTATCCGAGTTTATGCACTATAAAAACATGATCATTGTAATAAAACGCGATAGCGAGAAATTAATTTGTTCGCAAACATTTAATCCACACATTGTTAGGAAACTTTTCCAAAGCAAATAATGTAATCTGGCGAGTCGGCGAACATTGTAACCTCAGTCAGCATTTATTAAACCCCGGTCAAAGGTGTGCAGGCAGTCAGGCACTGCATATTTAGGCGAGAACGCCTTTGTGGCTAGGAATTCGATATTGCTACCGAAAGTGACGTCACGGATAGCAATACTAACCGCAGATAACGACATCCTTTGTTTAATTTACTAGGACAAAATCTGAGGCAATGGGTAGCTTCGGTTTCCATAACAACCGCGCCCCGCGCCGCCGCGTCCCCTCCCCCCGCGCGAGTATCGATCGCGTCCCTCCCACCCTCGCGCCACTCCAAATCAAATTACGCCGTACGCGCGCGGGGCGGCTGCCGGTATAGGGCTACAGTCGACCGCCGCACTCAATCAACTTTGTATTGGCGTAATAGTATTTTAATTCTATTGCCGCTTTTGACTGCAGCCCTGGTAATTGGTTGTTTGCAAATTAGTTACACGATGTTTCAATCGGCCGATGAATTGCGCCAGATAATGGTGATTGATGATTTTAAAAGGTCACTCGAGTTCGACCAATTAGGCCGTGCTCCGTGGGCAGCTGAAGTTTTTTGCGGCGTAAAAGTGTCTTTATGGCGACTCGTCGCCGGACCGCGTCGTAAATTGAGAATGAATTTGAAAACAACCTCCTCGAAATCCTGCGAGCCTCGTGAATATAAAACGGAAACATAATATAATATTTACGTAGGAGGAAAATGTACATCGGATTTGTATCGCGAAAAATATTTTTACCGCGTGGGATACGAACACTGGATTCTATTGCGTATTATAATTCTAATAAACATGTGCAGTTAAAGAAACTGAAAAAATTGTCGGAATACTTATCATAATAATAAAAAACCGGCCAAGTGCGTGTCTGGCCACGCGCAGTTCGTACGTTCCGTAGTAGGTACCGCAATTTTTTTAAAATGTTTTGTACATGTCACCGTAAGATTGTAAACACCGCGAGATTGTAATATGACGAAGTGATGGATTGTAAACAAACAGTTTTCCGGTGATTTTAAATTATTTATTTCGTATTTAAAATAACTTCAATTGCCTGAGAATATTTGATGTATAACACTGAATAAAATTTAGATATATTTAAAGTGCAGTTTGAATAATAATTATAAATTAGGTTAATTTTAATAACCGAACATTCAAACAGCACTTTAAATATATCCAAATTTTATTTTATGTTATATATCTCGTACCATTGGGCATTGAAGTTATTTAAAATACGAAATAAATAATTTAAAATCACCGGAAAACTGTTTGTTTACAATCCATCACTTCGTCATATTACAATCTCGCGGTGTTTGCAATCTTACGGTGACATACATAGTAAATGAATGTAACGTGTTTTACACTACTAACAACATCAACTCAGTTACTTTTCAAAGGAATTTGAACGAAAAGTTCCTTTATACTTCGCCGAATATATTTTAATTTTTTTTTAGTTGATCGACTATAACTTATGAAGTCTTCTTAGCCGTGATAGTTTTCCAGAAGCAACCGTTTAGCTGGTGGAAGGGGGGGGGGACACTGGACTCTAACGATTTTTTCCACTTTAAAACTTAACATTTCACAAGCGGATCCCTAGCTTGCTTTGTAGGTCCTATAGTCTCTGAGCAAAACCGCGGACAGATAGACAGACAGACAGCCGGACAGACCGAAACTATAAGGGTTCCTTGTTGACTACGGAACCCTAAAAAGATCTCAAACTTATCACATTACTTTAAAGTAAAAAGATAAGATAATAATAAAACATCTCGCCTCAGAGAGACAATTCCAAGCTTCAAGTCGGTACACGGTTGACTTTCAAGTTCTGCATTATTATTCAACTACATTTTAGCAAAGAGCTCCGAGTTGAAAATTACGGCTGCATCCAGATTTATGCACGCGGATCTAGACTCTATTACTAAGTTCCTATTTCTATCTATATAGAGTTCATATTTGTGTCTATATGGAGTACATATTTCTGCCTCTATAGAGTACATATCTCTCTCTATAGAGTCCATATTGCTGTCTATATAGACTATAGAGTTCTCTGTACGCGCTTCATTTATAATTTTATTGCGGTTTATATCTTAAGAGCACTTTAGTTTTATCTACGCGTAATTAATATGATTTTATCATGCAGTATAGTCGAGTTGGTTTCCGCTATTTTTGATGAGCAGGTTTTAATGAAATAATTGCTATCTCGAGGCTTTAAAGTTTAAGAGAAGTGATTCAGGAAAACTACTTTAGATTATACTGTTGCAAATTAAGTATTTAATTGCAATTGATTTTATGTGAATCATTTTTTTCTTTCGTTTAGGAAAAACAAAAAGCTTCCCTTGAGTTTTCTCGAGACCTTAACTTCTAGAAAAGAAGTATGTAAGTACTTATTAAGTAAATTAGAGCAGAAATATCTTCAAAATATTTTTTTTTCAAATTCTGCACTCCCTTAAGACGCTGACAACTGCCAATGACCTTGATCTCGCATCACTCTCGCACCTGTGTCGATTTTCATGCCAGAGAGACAGAGATGTGAAGTGTTCACTCGGTAGCGTGGATACATTTTTCGTTTGTTAGCTCAGGAAAAAATAAATATTATGGGAAATCTAGATGTCAGAACCGAAAATTAAATCCGGCAATCTTTGGATTTTTATAAAAGGTATCAAATAAACAAATTTTTAAGCATAGATTGTATTATTACTTTAGTTAGAACTGTTTAAAGTTCCTGAAAGATGTGACTTTGGTTTTTTTTTCATTCAGTAGGAGTACATTATTATTTATTTTATTATTTAAATTCGACAAGCTTTTTCAAATATAATCAAAAGTCACATTTTTTTTGTGCCAATCAATGAAATACATACGTCTAGAAAACTGCACAAAGATGTCGAATTGGCAGCTGTCTTCCCCTTAACTTATCGCGTATCTGTATCTTAACTTCGGTCGCGGATTCTTGGAAATCTATTGTTATTCTATTGTATATTGTTGTCCTCGATCACCGGTGCTCTTATGGGGCTTGAATCTTGATAGGTTAATTCATAATTATTACTTATATCAGATAAAATTTATTTACTATCTTGTAACATCTTATATCTAGATTCTAGATCTTGATGGAATTTTTTGATACGAGTATGTATTTCATAAAACTGTAACTCGACTCTTAAGAAAAATAATGTTTTTAATTTGAAGTTGTATTGTGAAAGAAAAATAAAGAACTAAAAGTATCTCGTATTGAGACGGCAAATAAAGATTGTATTTGTTCTATAAAACCGCTATATCGGGTTAACCCTTTGTTTAGTTACCTTATCTCTGGTTGTATCATTGGCACTTGGCAAAAAAATCGTAACTTCGGAATAATTCGCATAGAGCTGAAAATTGGTAGAGACGTTAAATACACCATTATAAATAAAACCTCAAAAGTCCCTGGCGATCCTCCCTGTGCAAAAAATTTTATTCAAGGTCAAAGGTATGAAAATGATGTTTTTCCCGTTTTTATTTTAAACTGTAGATTTAACATAAAAATAGGTATGGCAAGAGTGTAGAATGTAGATCATAGAATTCTCTACAAAAAATATTCAGACACTTTTTTCATACGACTTACCATTATTCCTCATAATTTGCGGGTTTAGAGTTTGGGAATATCATACTTATACTTATGTATTATAAAGTTAAATTTGTGGAACTGTTGGTTTGAATTGAAAAATTCGTTTTGCGTTGGATAGTCTCTTTTATCGAGGAAGACTTGAGCTGCATAGCATCACGTTGCCACCAATAGGGGCAAAGAAACAGAGGAAAATGTGGAAAAACGAAAAAATATTTTGAAACAGCTTGCAATAACTATTTTGATGGGGTACATTATGTTTTTTGTATTATTAGGAGCCTACTGTCAAAACGCCTACACAGCCCTGCCTACACACTAGATACGAGCGCCGTGTCGACGCGCCGTCGTCGCCGCGAATTCTCACGACGCGCCGCCGCGACGGGATAGCGATCGACGTTGCCATGGCGACATACTTATTTATCACTTCAATAAAATAATTTGGGCGAAATACTTTATATTATGGCAAAGCAACGTTTGCCGGGACAGCTAGTATTATATATACTAATATAACGTAATAATATAACGTAATAAATAAACGGTCAGGCATTTGCACCCCAGCCCTTAGCAGCTGTTCAAACTTCAAACGCCATTCATTCGATTTCGATTCCCATAATATTTGCTAAAAGCTGGCAAATAATGTTACTTTTAAAGATAATTTGTTGATGTTGCTTTTGGTCAAGAAATGTTTTCTTGTTCATCGTACATTTACTTGTTATGCGTAGTTCGCATTGGTCAGCTTACATTATTCTTATCCAATAATCCAATCCAGCTCTGGATTGCTACTGAAATAATGTAAATGGGCACTGGATGCACTGGAATGTAATTGCAGTGCCGTTTACATTACAATTTGGTATGGAGTTACATTGAGTCCTGGGAAAGGCCATAACTTTTTAAGGGGGTGACAGACACGCGAGTAAGTACGCGGACTTAAGGCTCGACGATCTTAATCGCCTGTGTGTCAGCAAAGAGCCGCGAGCCGCGAGCCTGGGGGTTACCATGCCCCCAGGCTCGCGGCTCGCGGCGCGTAGCGATTCTCGTGTGTCGCCGACGCGAGCCGAGTAAGTTCGCGAACTTAAAATCCGCGTACTTTAAGTTCGTACGTGTGTCACTCCCTTTATCCCGGAAAAATGTACGGTTCCCGCGCGATAAACGTATTTTGGCGTAATGCGGTTGTAATCTAGTTTAAAATATTTATTAAGTAAAATAAAAACTAACCACTTGTCACTTGTGTCAAATATAACCGGTTCTAAATAATTATTAGTAAGTATAATTATTGTGTTCTTAGTTATCATAATTACAAATTTATTAACATATTTTAACAGTAAATACTAATAAGCAATAATAATTGTTTAATGCGTTTTAAATGTAACAAGTTTCCATAAATGGGTTGCATTTAGCGTTTGTATTTTTGTGCGATACTAAATAGGTCTAGACTAGACTACAGCTATACTTACTTAAACCAGTTTTAAAAACAGCTAAAAAATATTCCAATATAATATTATATTATGTAATACTTATACAAAATAATGGACCAGATGGCGCCCGCAACTCCGTAGCGCCAAAATGGACAAATTATTACCGAATCGATTACCGAATAGTGAATACCATTTTTCCGGGATAAAAAGTATCCTATGTCCTTTTCCGGGACTCAAGGTATCTACATACGAAACAGCAAAATCGATTTAGCGGTTTGGGCGTGAAGAGGTAACAGACAGACAGACAGGCAGATTTTCGCATTTATAATATGTATTAAGTATGGATATGGAAGTATGGATTAAACACTAATGACTAATTAAATGAGTAATGACCAATGATTTGTGAATTGTGAGTAATTTAAAAACAAAGACATACAGAGGCCATTTCCAAATCGCTTTGAAAAGCTCTAGAGTCTAGAGTCCATTAAAAATAAATTATAACGGCTGGCGCCGGTTCAAGTATGCCTTATCTACATGAACTTCTTTATTTTGCCTTTTAGTTTGTATCAGACTGATCCTTATGTCGTTAGTATTAGGGTTCCGTCAGGGGTAAGATAACTGTGTACACGGTTGGAATCATCATGTGCCAGAATATCTCGACATCAATAACATTCTTTAGTTGAGCTGTTTAAATATTTTGCTCATTAAACGAACTGAAGTTATCTGTGAACTGCTGTGCCAATGTAGATATGAAATCTACAGCAGTACAATTTGTATTGTTGCAAAGAATAGGGATGATGACAAGGTCAAAGATTAGCCAATTTTGTTAATAAAATAAAGAAATCACGGTAAAAAACATTCGATAACTTATGCAATTAGAAGCAACTTTTGTTATGAAACCACTTTCATAAACGCAATATTTAATATACCTATCGAACAAAGTTCTCTCCCGATCCATACAAACTACGAAAGACTGACGTCAGTCTTTCGTAGCACTTTGTATGGAGCGTTTCGGGCAGGTCTATTTTATGAGATGTTTGAATTGTCATATCTTAGTGAATTTTTAAGCTATCAGAGTCATTCTTTCAGCGATGTTTCTATTTTTTAAGGGTCTTTCAATTACCAATAAGAAAAAAAATTAGCCATCAAGCCTTAACTTACCAGAATACGAACATTTTACAATATTGACAATTAAGTACTCATTTTTTTTTAAATAAATCTTGTAAGTTCTACCTACTTCATCATACTCTACATTTGGCTACACATAAAATCCACTTATTTTTATTTAATCATTTTTCTGGCTACATATTTTGAATTTTGATCATACATGAAAAATACGGCAATTTTTTGACTGACACTTACCTGCTTCTTCTACTAACGTCTTCAGTTCCAGCAGGCTTAGCAAATAGCATGGTAACCATAGAAGCGGTCTCTTTCTACGGAAGAATAGACAAAGTGACAGTTGGACAAAGGAAATCCGCCATTTTGTCACTAAAATCTGTCAGTATGTCCATTCTTTCCCGTTATACTGTTGTTATGCTAAGCTTGTTGTTCGATAAACGAATTTTGGCGTCATCTTACATCTGGTATGTAATAAACTCTGTTATACTTTCAAGTTTCAACACTATAAGGGAGACAAATGCACGATATTCTCTCGTTATGCCCCTAGATTTCACCCTAATCGATTTTATTGGTACAGTCGATATTAATAGTACATTTCAACCAAGTATGACTATCGTAATACGGTTGAAAAGTGGTTCAATTGTCCTTCATAGTGGCACAGTTAGTTTTCGATTTGATGCGGTCGTAATGTTCACATGTTGAAATTATTGGAACGTGTATGAACTATTGTTTTATCTGGGGGCACGGCAGTGCCCCAGCCAAGCTTTTTAGCAAAGGCACGGCCGTACCATACTTTTCTCGAAGCGGTTCACGGCTATTTCACACCCCCTTTATCTTCGATGTTAACAAAGCTAGGGATTTCAAAGTTTGGTCACTAGGAGCAAGTATTAAAAGTAGCTTAACCTCCAAATTACATGAAATTTCGATAAATAGTTTAATAGTTACGGATGGTCAAAGTTACTACATTTTGTCGCTCACTGACATATAGATCATCAAAATTCTAAGGTACTTCTAGCAGACTTAGAACCTTGAAATTTGGTACCCGGATAGGTCTTTATTCACAATGAAAGGAAAAATTATGAAACCGGCCAAGTGCGAGTCGGACTGGCGTACATAGGGTTCCGTACCGTAAATTTGTATGGGAGCCCCCCTTTAATAATAAGTTTATTCATTTTTTATTATTAATTATTAAAGTTAACTTAAAATTGAGGGTTTCCTGAAATTTTCAAAAACCTTAGTCTTACCATTATGGACATAGAGCAGAAATAGGGAAAAAAATCGTGATTGTTGTATGAGTATACCCTTTAATAATTTATTTTATTTTCATTAGACTATTAGCTTTTATAACGACACCAGAAATACATAATTTGGGAAAATCGCAACTATCTAGCTATTGCGGTTCTCGAGATCCAGCCAGGATGTACGACGGACAGACAGCGAAGACTTATTAATAATAGGGCCCCGTTTTCATCCTTTGGGCAGGGAAACCTAAAAACTGAAATTGAAAAATAATAGTAAGTATAATACTTTAAGTATTAAATAAAATAAAATATTTTTATGTTTGTAACTTTGCAAGAACAGTATGAGTTTCGACTGCATATTTGTTTGACGTACAAAAGGCTTTAAGTTAGTTATGAGCTTAATGAAATGGTATTAATGAAATAAAAAATAATATTAACAACGTTAATAATGAAATAATAATTAAATTCGTTTTAAATATTATAAATGTAATCACTAATCAGTACTGAGGTATACACTCCTTACTTGCTCGATATAATATGGGAGTTTTAAGTTATCGCATGAAATAAGGTGTGCTCCTTTCTGCGAAGAACGTCAAGACGCTTACAACAGTGCTGCTATGTATTCAACGGTAATGCTAAAAATGACCACCTTCAAGTATTAGCTTAAGAGTCAATTACATATTATGAACTCAGAACTCAGAAGTATTTACGTTACGTTGTCCACCTATAGAACTAACGAAGCCTCAAAGAAAAAATATAAAGGAGATAGGGAATGGGTGCTAAGCAAAGTACAGAAAAGTTATATAACGTGACCTGAAAAGAAAAGAAAAAAAACCTTCAAAAAAGAAATGAAATCCCACCAAAACATGAAATGTAAAAGGAGCCAAGCAAAATATTGCATAGCTATTCAATTCAATACTTCTGTCGTAAAAAGTTTTCAGATCACATTCAAGCCACGCCTTCAACTTATTTTGTAATTTAAATCAACATTCAGCAAATGTATCAATAGATTTCTTTATTTTATAATTATTATAGTGGCTTGGCAATGAGCACTATATATATATATATATATATATATATATATATATAGAATAGGCCACGTCCTCCACGTGGCCTATTCTATATCTGTGCCAAATAACATGAAAATTGCTTGAGACGTAGGCTATTTTGTTTTTCAGAAAAATTAACGGTTTCCGTGAAATTTATAATTAACGCGGGCGGAGCCACGCTTAACATCTAGTACTACATACTAGGGTCGTTTGAACAAATTGAAATGTTCTCGGCCTGACACACTTCTGAGTGACTTGCAAGCGTACTGTTGCTCTTCGCGACTCGAAAAGTTTAGATTTGGTAACGGTAATAAGTCACACAGAAGTATGTTTGGCTGTGAACAGCCCTTGTATGCTGTAGTACAAGAAGTTCCGCTCCGCCCTGTTAATTATATATTTCACGGAAACCGTACATTTTCCCGAGAAACAAAATAGCCCATGTCCTTCCTCGTGGTCTACTTTATATCTGTGCCAAATAACATAAAATATGCATCAGCCGTTTGTGAGATAAGCTCTTTCAAATAATTTTCCCCGTTTTTCCCCATTTTCCTCTGTTTCTTTGCTCCTATTGGTGCCGACGTGATGTTATATAGCTCAAATCTTCCTCGATAAGTAACAAAAAACGAATTCTTCAATTCAAAGCACTAGTTCCACAAATTCTTTAGCTTTATAATATAAGCATAGATATGATTTTCCCAAACTTTTAGCCCGCCATTCGGAATGGTTAGTCGTATGAAAAAAAATGACTGAATATTTTTTGTAGAGAATTCTATGATCTACACTCTTGCCCTACCTATTTTTGTGATAAAATGTACAGTTTAGGAAAAAAACAGGAAAAACCTCATTTTCATACCTTGAATAATAATTTTTGCACAAGGAGCATCCCCGGGGACTTTTGAGGTTTTATTTGTAATGATGTATTTAACGTCTCTACCAATTTTCAGCTTTATGCGAGTTATTCCGAGGTTACGATTTTTTAGCGTCTAATTAGACCGGACTAATAACAAGTAACAACCCTAAACATCTACACACACCCGGTTCATTTACTCATGTCATATCAAGCAGGTAATGCACTATTATTCTGCTTGTCTTTGACAAAGTTTGTCAAATAATTGTTCATTCTTTCACGTTTTGTAATAAAACATCAAAGAAGCCAATTATCTGAGTCAGCAAAGCGAAAACGGAGAAATACAGACGAAGGAAACCATCTCGAAAGTAAAGGGAAGCAACTGATTTAATGAACAAATAAATATGGACACAGTTAAAGTGAATAAATACTAGGAACGTCGTAATAAATACACGATTCTGCTATTTTTAACCGACTTCCAAAATGGAGAAGGTTTAATATGTTCGGTTTGGATTTTTTAAATTCAATATTAAGGGCATTCCTTACGGAGATTCCGTAATTTACCGTATTTCAAGCCTTATAAACTCATAATTTGAAAGCTATAAAGTTATAATAAAAATATAGCAATAATCTTCAGTACATCAACATTCCTTTCCCCGTTTTAAATTTTCTATTTTTGTTTATTATACTTATGATATATGTATCAGCTTCCAAAGTAAAACCAATTTATTAAAATTCAAGCATACATTCAGCATCTCCTTAAGATTTACAAATTACTTTTGTTTGAAACACACGCCAATTTTTTTAAGACAATTTTGAACTAAGATAAGTAAAAAAAATAGGGTTTTGGTGCGATCTCGGCAACGCGGCGAATGTATAGCCAAGGTCGTTTGCTCGGGGCACGGCCTTAATACACATTTATTCCAGTCTAGATATTAGCGAGCTCGAGAACAACTGAACCGATTTGACTAATATTAGTCAGAAGTCCTGAGAAGAATTAGAATAAAATGATACGGTCTACGTAGTTCACTTTGTCATGTGTTGGATTATTTTTACTTGCAATTTCATGGATTCATCATCCATCCATCTCGACAAAATTTAATTTACGTCATTAGATTATATTTTAGGATAGTTAACGATTAATTCGTGAGTCGGACTGAACCGTTTTGGATGCGGGCCAATGTTGAGCGCTCGGTATGTGATATAAACAAATTACCCCTTACAAATTAACATTCAATTACTTCTGTACGATTTGTATGAAGCCATCAAAGAAATATTACCACTATAATTGTACAATAATGTCTTATGTAAACGCGAATTCTTTCCCACTCCACCCTTTGCTCGATTTTCGAATTACCAACACTCTTTATCGAATAGGGATGATGACAAGGTCAAAGAGTAGCCAATTTTGTTAATAAAATAAAGAAAACACGTTAAAAAATAAGTGTTCCCAAAATTTTAGCTCGATAGCATTTGTATTTCTTTTGTTATGCGCCTTCAAAGTTGGATAATCAAGTCGATTTTGTTTTTCAATTAAATTTCTTAATATTTGTATACCATTCGTTAACTTATGTAATTAGAAGCAACTTTTGTTATGAAACCACTTTCATAAACGCAATATTTAATATACCTATCGAACAAAGTTCTCTCCCGATCCATACAAACTACGAAAGACTGACGTCAGTCAGTCAGTAGCACTTTGTATGGAGCGTTTCGGGCAGGTCTATTTTATGAGATGTTTGAATTGTCATATCTTAGTGAATTTGTAAGCTATCAGAGTCATTCTTTCAGCGATGTTTCTATTTTTTAAGGGTCTTTCAATTACCAATAAGAAAAAAAATGTCATCAAGCCTATTATGTTGATTGTTGACCCATGATTGTGAATAATAACACCGGTTTCGGTGACGGTGGCCGGTTTCATTGAAACCAGGCCAGGTACGCAGGAGTAATTTTACAGTGCCCAAGTGTGTGCGCAGTACACAATCTAGCACTCTCTATTCCTTTTACTCTCATAACCCAGTGGGACGGACGACCGACACGATTGGCGAGAGTTTTACATGCCCATCCGTGATCCGACGCATGGATCATCTTACTTGTCAGACAATCAGATGATCAGCCTGCATTGTCCTAACCAAACTTGGAAATAACATGTTTCCAACGCGGGAATCGAACCCACGATCTCCGAGTCAAGAGCGACGCTCTAAACCACTGGACCACGGAGGCGTCTAATGATTGTAAAGCTGCATGCATTATAGGCATAGCAGCCATTTTAAAAACCAGTCTCGGGGGCTCCGCAAAGGCTTTGTAAGTTCTAGGGGCACCGCGAGTGATTGTTTTTAGAACGTACAGCCTCAGACCCGTACAGCATGTAAATATTTTTTTTGGGGGTGCGTCAAAAATGACACTACATGAACATGATGACATGAGTAACAGCTCTTTCTGCAAATTTTTTAGCATAATATGCCCATTGGAAAACTTTTCTATTCGAACACTAGGTACAAGGTAATAATAATAATAATAATATCTATGGACGCTTCACACCACGTCAGTCTGGCCCCGTGGTAAGTACCTGAAGGACTTGTGTTACAGGTACCAGACAACGGAAATATATTTAATACTTTTATACTATACATATATTTAAGATTTTTATTATATGATACACATATTTAATACACATCCATGACCCAGGAACTTCATAAACATAAACGAAACATTTTTGTTCCGTCGGCGGGACTCGAAGCCGCGACCTCCGGCTTGAGCTACCAAAGCGCTCACCACTGCGCCACGGAGGTCGTCTAAGGTATCAATTAATTTCGCCCGCTGTACATAATTGAGTCTGTTTGGACGCTCTAGAAGTAATTAATTAAACGCGGGCCCGTAGACACATGTTGTGAATTCGAGATCGCCGCGCCGCGCCGTGACCTCAGACTCGTGACTATCGGCGCGGCCTCGCTAGGGCTACCTCTTCATATCTTCTGGGATCCTGGTATTTCGCCAAAGCAAATCATCATAATACCTCGAAGAATACTTTTTCGTCCCTACAAGTTATGGACTATGGACGGAAAATGGGAAAAGTGGAACTTTCATCAAAATATTACACTACTAATTAATAATTATTAATGACGCCCGCAACTCCGTTGCGCCAAAATTCCTTTATCACGTGGGAACCGTACATTATGTCGGGGTATCTATGCCAAATTTTTAAAAAATCGGTTCAGCGGTTTGCGCGTGGAGAGATAACAGACAGACAAACACACTTTCGCATATTTTATAATATTAGTATGGATTGAACTGCAGTCATCTTGTGTTGTTTTTTCATTATACAGGGTGCAATTAAACCTTCCTACCAAATTCTTTCCAGGGCTTAGGTATCATTAGGAGAGTCCATTTAACCACAAAAAATTGGGTGTTATTTTTTTCGTTGCAGAACTAGGTCACTAGCCGCGCGGGGGCACGACATGCCCGATGCGTAGTGTCCATTAATTGTAGTGTTTTTTAGGATAACTTTCGGAAGCTTTTTCTCAACATTTTAGTACTGAGTGATTATATAAAAGAAAAAATACGTGTACATATTTTAATTTTTTCAAGGATCAATATATTATATCAAAATTTGGCAGGAAGGTTTAATTGCACCCTGTATTGATAACGTACAGTAGTAATGTGTCATCTGTCTGATCACTGATCCGATAGCGTGTCCCTCCCTGCTCCTCTTGTCACCAAAGACACCTAAATATCGAGCATTGCACATTCTCTTCCCTTTTTTCTGAGCAATGACAGCAATCTTAAAGTTTTTATGTATAACCTTTTGATCTTCATTTAGAAGGTTATCTCGTAATAATTCTCAGAAATTGCCATCGGTAACCCTACTCGAGACTTACTAATAAACACCTACGAAGCACCGCACGTACAGCGACGCTTCGTGCGAACACAAATTGCTTTTGTTCGCGACGGACGTGTTCTGATCCACAGCGTGTGATGGACCTACAATACAATAATTACCTTGCTTATACAGATTACAGTTACAAATTAGAGACAAACTACGATAACATGGCGCGCCCTTCCAAAATTCAAAACGTTTAAAGTGCTTTGTCAAAACGTTTGAAGTGCGTTGTCTTGCGCGGTCGGCTAGTTATGATTAGTTGACCAACAAATCTTGGTAATAAGCGACATTAAGTGGAATATTACGAGTACCTACTGGTTGATTGGTTGAATACTTACTACATACAAACTCTTTCATAAGGATGTGACTACACACATTGAAACAGTAATTTGGGGGAGTGCGCCATGTTATCGTAGCTTATCTCTAGAATTAACTTTCCATGTTTTCTGAATGGAGAAACGCGGCATATCGTGAAAGGCAGCTTTAGCATGTTCCTCGGGCTCCCTGAGATCATATCAAAGGATTTTCGTGGTTGGATACCGCTGTTGATCCTGGCGACACAGGATATACATCTGTGAGAAGTTAGATTAGAAAAGTGACAAACAAATCAGACATTTTGTCCCTTTATCTGTCATTATATTCTTTCATTTCTACTGTACTAATGCTAAGTTTGCTGAATGTTTGCATTCATAAATTCTGTATTAAAATCTATGCTTTGTTCTTTCCAGGTACTGAATGTTTCTACAGTCTACAATCTACGCACATTATTATGGATGAGAAAAGGTAACAGACAGACAGACACACTTTCGCAATTTTATTATTAAGACGTATTGATAAAGGATAAGGTCCAAATTGGGCTAATTTTAAAAGTGCCGGCCAACGCAAATAAATCCATTATTTTAATAGAACATAATCTAAGGAATAATTTTTATTATTACACCAAAGTTCTAAGTCAAGTCTCCGAGTTGTTATTCAAGGTCAAACTTTCTTTTATAACATGTAATAAAACTTATTTTATTAATTAAAAGCAATAAGTAATCGATCCCAACGTCCCTATCCGAGTTATATACCTATAAATGGTTTGGAAAAATTCAAAGGAAGATGGAACCTCTACGTAGTTACCATTGCTTACTTGGAATACTAGGCAAATGCCGTGCGTACCCCAAGCACGTAGAGTATCCCCCTTACTTTGAGTTTTTTCAAACCATTTGTAGGTATTTGGCCTCCAATCTGTTCCATGACTCGGATAGGGACGTTGGGATCGATTACTTATTGCCTTTAATTAATAAAATAAGTTTTATTACAAGTTATAAAAAAAAGTTTGATCTTGAATAACAACTCGGAGACTTGACTTAGAACTTTGGTGTAATAATAAAAATTATTCCTTAGATTATGTTCTAAAATTCTTTTAAAATTAGCCCAAAATTGTATGGACGTTGGATCTTGTCCTTTCAATTTATACTGCTTAAAATAGCATATATTTATGAATGATATTAAATAATTATCTTTTAAACTGCATAGTTCTTAAAGTATTTGGAAGTTGGAACTCGCAAGGTGCAATTTCTGCTATTTTTCCATCGCATTGTTTTGTTCTTTATTATTCAAGTAACGATAACGTCATTAACTCATTGCGAATAGCAAATACATACTTCAATTGAGTTGACAAATGACTTAATGTGGTTTGCTGAAGGCTAAGGGCCAACCCACACGTACCACAACCACACGACATCGCAACGACAAAATGTCGTCGAGCTGTGGTTACGTGTGAACGGTGTCGCTGCAGCATTTTGTGGTTGCGTTGTGGTACCGACAAAATGACGACGGCCAGAGGTTGCAAAGTGGTTGCGACGTGGTTGCGATGTGGTTGCGACGTGGTTGCGTCGTGTGCAAGTCGAACTATTGTAGTTCGACTCGGGCTTTTATAGCGGAAACACGTCTTGCCCAAAGTCATGGATTTCGAAGAGGACACAATATTATTGGAGTTTACTCCTTAAGAATCGATTTTCATATATAAGGCGCCCGGTATGAGAAAAATCCGAGGGGTAAAACCTACTAACAAGTAACGAAAATGTGTCACGTTTTTGGTTCTAATTTGTTTTAACAAGATTTGAATGCACAATCCTTTAAAGTTTAAAGAGTGGGTATTCCCGGGTAAATATTAGGTATACATATAGAATGTACACATTATTCAGATAAAAAAGTAGTAGAGTAGTAGATTAGTTCAAATTCGGGAAGGGGGTAGCCGAGGTGTTGCCTTTGATGTTAGAAGAAACCCCGTTCCTCTAGGCCTATTGGGAGCGGAGTAATGGCTACTTTAGTAAGACGTTTGACAGTTGCCGAGCTGTCAATGTCAAAGTTTGAATGCTTGTAACTCGGCAACTATTTGTCCTGGATATGAGTTTCTTTGGCTTGATCTTCCTGGATTTTTCTCCTCTATTCGATTCTGGCCTTAGAATTGAGAAAAAATTTTTGATGTAAACTCCAGTCATGCGTCGGAGCTGACACACTTTTTTGTTGCTATCCTTGCTATATGTATTATTTTTTTACTTTGTTTCTTTTTGAGTCTACATCAATTTTGGTGTAAGAGAATTCCACATAATTTCTTCAGACTGGAAGCTTAATAATCAGTCTTTTTACTCAGAGTAGATAACAACGTTTTGAATTCCCACTTTTCACGAAAATTGACGTTTATTTTACCTTCCAGTACCAACTTTTGCCACAGCTCTAATGAATTATGAAAACACAATATCTACATATAAAAAACCTTGACTGATGATAGCTACCACTTTCCAGATTTTTCGCTAAATAAAAATGTTGTTCGTTTTATCAAGATGAAGCTAGTCACAAAAAATTAGCTTGATGGTAATCAAATAAAAATTGTTCTAGGGCTCCCGGACCATATTATTTCAACGCCTCGTTTAAATTTCTAAATTTAAACGAGGCGTGGAATTTTTTCTTTCTTTCTCGTTAAAGTTTTGTGGTTGCGACGTGGTTGCGATGTGGTTGCGACGTGGTTGCGACGTGGTTGCGATGTGGTCGGTATTTTACAAGTGGTCGACAACGACTGCAAAATGTGGTACGTGTGAATGGTCCAGTTCATTTACAATACGAAATATACGCCCGACCACGTCGTGTGTTTGTCGTGTGGTTGCGGTTGTCGTGTGGTTGTGGTACGTGTGGGTTGGCCCTAAACAGCACGCAATGGAAAATCATAGGTACCGTACTTAATTTGCACTGAGAAAATAAAGTATTGTAGTCAATTACTTAATAGGCTTGTAGTCAAGTTAGAATAATGTATCTATGTTTAAATAAAAATGAATTTGAAATTTTGTTAGTTTCCCTAAAACTTGAGAAGGGCTGAACCGAAATGTATCTAATTTAAGTCTAGAAATTATTGTGAAAGTCCAGAGAAGGTTTATAAATTATAATAATATTAGAAATAATATTATGAAGTTTACCGTGTCATCCTCAGAATAAATATTATGAATTATGATGATACTAATGTGAAATTAGTTTAGAACCTACAGAGAACAACGGTCTATACTTTATAGGTGACTAGTATATTAACAGATAAAACGGTTAAAATATTTTTGGATGCTAATTTAATAGCGTACAAAACTCGTATAAAACCCGTAAAGTTAATATTCCGATAGGTATATTACCTTTATGATAAAACCATATAAGTAATTTCATGCCCTACCTTAGTCATAAAAACATCAGTTTTGTTTTTTAATTTGAAGAAAAAAATAACAATGTCTTAAAATACCAAGGCACCATAAGCGGCAAGAAGTCGACTTGTTTGGAACAACGCGTGGGTCGGCGCTTATCGAACGATCTTCAAACGATTACATGATACACAATCAATCTTTATCACAAAGCATAACTGTCAATTTACTAAGGATTTTAACGTTATTACAGACCAAATTAAACATATCGCGATTAGGGAACTACGCCGTCATTGGCAGCTCTACCTATGATTGACTTTACTCCTAAGATTCATGTTTGAAAACGGCTATGAATGCCAATAGCTGTAGTTGGTACTACTAATATATTCTGTGGCTGTAGTATGAAGTCTTAAGGTGCCCCTTCAGTCTTCACAATGGTCCATGCTGGCCCACTACAAGCCATCGCCATTGTGTACTGGCTACTTTAGAGTGAGTTACATCAACTTAATAATAACGATAACAAAATGTCAAACCAACAGTCAAATCTCCGGCTTGGTCAATAATGGGTTGCAAGTGGCACCATATTTTTAACAATAGTTAAAGTTTCGCCATAATATAATATTGTAACGACGATCTTAACAGTTAGTGTCAAAATAATAACAAAATTCAGTTGTTTTATCATTAGTTAAAGAATTAAAAAAATACCTTGTGATTGTCATAGTTGCTTGCTTCTAAAATTAACCTTAGGTAACTGTAGCTATGGGGCATCTCACTTTTATAGTGCCAATAATAATTGAGTGTTATAACGTCTTATAACTATGTAATTTGAAATATGCTGTAGATTTCGAATGGCATTAGTCATTACTCATTACTTACAGATATTAACATAATCCCAACAATAATATGCTAATGTATTAGAATTAATTTGTCTAATGTATTCAATGTGATTTATTATATAGATTTTACAATGGTTGTGTACGATGTTGACATTTTATTTATGGCTTGAGATGTTACTGATTACAAGGCCCGGGGCAAACAGTAAACTTCCAAAAACATTCGGTAAGCATTCGGTGATAGTGGTGTCATCAGTTTTTACCAACGCTTATTAGTTAGTAATGGTACCTATATTTTAGGGTTTTATACTAAAGCATTTATGTTACCTAAGTCCTTAGAGCTAAAGGACTTAGTTGATACTTAAGCGTTGGTGAAGATACATTTTTTTTTGTACGTAAATAATATTTTCCATAACTCCAAAAGATCGCTATTTAGCGTTAGCGCAGTTAGTGGAAACGGCTACAGTGCTTTCTTCGTGAGTTCGGAAGTTTCTTTTCTCGTGAGAAGCGTGTTTGAAAAAATAATTATATAGATGATTTTTTAATAGCTAAAAATAGCAGAAAAAAAAACATTTGTTATAATACTAGCTGTATAATAATATTACGTTTGCTGTGTCGATTTTGCATATTGGCAAATCTGAAGTTGCAATAAATCGTTCCATATAATGACGATGTTTTGAACGTTCGCCAAAAGAGCTTAAAGCAAATTCAACATCTTTTAAGTACAACAATATTCAGATAAATCAAGGAGCTTCAGCTAAGAATGGATACTACGGTTTTACAGAAATTAAACGGTTTAATTTCTTTAAAACGTGTTGCACATATTATTCAGTGCGATACTAGGTATAATTTAATGAACATTTTTATGTAGATGACGTGTTATCAATTATCATCAGTCAGTCAAAGTGTGACGACCGATCACCAAGCCCTCGGAAAGCTCGGCTTTTGGCTAGTTTATTCCCTTTGTCAAGATAACGCTAGGAGGTGAGGCATTGCGTTTTAAATAAACACATTAGTATGAGGTCGGTGCGGCAATATCAAAGTGTAGAATTCCGCATGAACAGCGCAAAATATAAATATTGTGTCGGTAGAAGGATCAAAAGTGATTTGAATGCAGAAAAGGTTCGCCAGCTAGGGTTGCCAAATACCACAAATATGTTGACTTTAGCTGTGCCAAATACCAGAAAATTATATTGAGTTTAGATGTCACTTGTAAATGTAATGTATTCATCTGTTTTGGAAATAGTTAATTTAGCCTAAAAGCTGAGGCTAATTTTATATTAAAATATGTATTCGAGCATTCCCATCCAAACCATACTGTGTAATTTCTAGAACCGCTTTTTAGTTACTATAATCCATAGAAATTGGCTGGTATTTAATTGCGTTTCATTCTACGTGCTATTTATCTTTATATGTAATACTTATAATAATATGTACTTATAATATTATATTATAAGTATAAAGTAGACCGCCGCGCCGGGAAAGACGTAGACTACTTTTTTGTGGGAAAATGTACGGTTCTAAATAGTTCTAACTTCTAATACCTTATTCAAGCGGACGGAGTCGCGCGCAAACAGTAATAAAAGGTATTTTCTTTTATCTGCCAACCCTATTTTTCTATCAGTTTCGCGTACCGTACAAAATGTTCTGTCGATGCTGCTGGCGTATGGAACGGATATTGTAATTCGTTGTATCTCCAATACAAAAAATATTTTGTCAGATATGCATGAAACGGGTTAGGAGACTTAGGACTAGAGGGAAATCGCATGAAAATCAAACACAATACATAATATTATATCCTACTAATATGATAAAGGCGAAAGTTTGCATTTACACTTCCAGCTGTGGATATTTTTTTTATTCTAAAAATATATTTTAACTCTGCGATAAGAGCAACATAATAATTACGCGGCTCGCAGCAACGTAGGTTCAATGTATTCACAACCTCAGCAAAGTACCGCAAGAGGGAAACAGGCCGACTGGGCCGACATAAACACAGAGCAGGTGACATTTTGTAATTACACAGTTATTTTTATGGAGCCCCGGTTGTTTTAAAAATGTGAAAATAGCTTGTGCAATAAACGAAACGTATATGTTCAGGCTTTTTAATGGCTAACATTAATTTTTCGTTTTTGTTCATAAAAGTCCTTGGTATTTGTATCTATTACTGTTTGAGACTGTATTCGCCCATAGGTTTTCGCCGCTGGCTCGGATCGGACTCGAAGACCAAGCCCCAAGGCTACACCGGTAATCTTGCAGAGCGGGGGCGTAAATAAAACACGAGGTAGTCGAGGACAACATTAACCCCGAAATGCACATCGCTTACCCGGCTCAAGGCAATGCCGTATAGTGAGCCGCTCCGATTCGTATGTTTTTCCGTCTCACTTTTACTATCGGAAGCGGCTATTTTTCCCTATTTTTCCATGAGCCAGGTAATTGAAACGCATTTCGGGAAATTCTTTATTTATCGTTCTACAATATTTAACTTAATCTAAATATCAAAACTTATATTTTACATAATTACGGCTAGACGAACATAAAAGTTAATACAATTTCCATACATTTTCACACAATTTTCTCGATATTTTCCGAACTACTTATTTTATTCAACTAATTTTTCTTCTTATTAGACAACGAACTACTTTAATAAATAACTACTTTTTACCTCTTAGGGAGCCACAGATTTATCACAATTCACTTTTTAAAGTTTATTTGTAAGAACACTGATTTTGCACTGAGTTTATATCTCACATTTCACTGTTACGAGTTTGTATGCACTCACTATGTGTATCTCGGGTGCGAGGCCGCTGTCCTCAACAATTACAACCTCGAAACAAAATAAAACTGTGTAGGTAAGTACTTACTATACTTTTAAAAATACCTTGCGATATTTAAATATGTACATAAATACTATGTAGTTTATAAACAAGTTGTAACAACAACACAGCTGCGACAAAGTTAATAACTTAATAACTCTGTCTGCACAAATACTAAAGTCATAATGACTAGAAATGTACGTGCGACGAAGTAAAAGAGTTCAAGGTTTAGACAATATAACAAAAAACTTCCAGTAGACTGCAGGGGTAGAAAATTGAAGGGGATCTAATGTAGCAAAAAAAGTCTAGCATTATATTTTTTTACAAAATAAGGGGGCAAACGAACGAACGGCCCCCATATCATTGCGAGAGCAATGCGATAGCAATTATTGCGCGATTGATAATTGCTCCAAAATCGCAATTTCGTATCACGTATCAGCCAAAACAATACGATTGCAATCAATCGCTATACATGACACCATTGTTTTTATAACCAGCAATCGCTTGTTGATCGCTATTTTTACGTGATAGCCCTGCCGGTCACATGGAAAGCGACTAGATTCTAGAAGCTAAAAAACAGCCATGTATGAGACATGTTTTTTAAGATCCAGTTGCAGTGTTTGAATAATATCTCATAATATCTAATAATATGTATTCTGAAATCTGAATACTAATATTAGAAATGCAAAGGTGTTTTCGTACGTCAAACACTCTGGATAAAATAGATACTTATTTCAAGAGAGACCTTACTGGTTACTCAATATAACTTCGTAATAACTAATAACACAACAGCTTAAAATCCTTAAACCCGGGTTATAAAGACCAGCTGAATTCTCCGTATTACCGCGGTATGCGAGGGGCAAAAACTGGTATTGTCGAAATTGTTTGGGGCGTTAATAATGCCCGTTCCTCACTAGTCTCACCCCCGGTTGTGGTTTTTTTTTTGTTTTTTTTTTGCCAGTCATGTAGGCAATTAATGTGTTGAACGGTTTAGATTATGTGATATGGTTTTTAGACACTGGTAGACCTTTTTCACTCAAGAACCAATTTTTATGCCAGATGGCGAGGCATTCTGATTCTGAAATCTCCTTGACTGGATTTGCGTCCGCCCCAACGCGCGGTTTCGCGGCTACAACGCGAGATAACAGTAAAATATATTTCAAACCTGTTATATATAAATTATTATAATAATTTATAAGTCATCAAAGTTATAAAACTTTAGTTTAATTCTCTATAATAGTTTGAAAGAGTTTGAAGCTATAAATAAAACGCGTTCAGTCATTAACTCAAACTCAAAGGCAAGTGAAGCCAGCTGTAATATTCTGAACGAAGGTATCATTAAATAGTCGTTTCTATTTATTTAAATTGACGCAGCGTATCGGAGAACAGATCTAACCGAGTATTAATCGACTCCTAAATACGGGGTTTATTATTTCAATCCGACTTTAAGTGAGCAAGTGAGCAAGTGACTTGGTCTTACTTTAATCGTTCTAATAACATCATTATTTTTTTGTTTATTTTTTTATGAAACAAGGGGGCAAACGACAGGGGACACTCGCAGCATCAGAAGAGCTGCAGGTGCGTTGCCGGCCTTTTAAGAGGGAATAGGGTAATAGGGGAGGGTAGGGATGGGAAGGGAAGGGAATAGTCCAGGGTAGCGAAGGGAATAGGGTAGGGGATTGGGCTTCCGGTAAACTTACTCACTCGGCGAAACACAGCGCAAGCGCTGTTTCACACCGGTTTTCTGTGAGAACGTGGTATTTCTCCGGTCGAGCCGGCCCATTCGTGCCGAAGCATGGCTCTCCCACGTATATTATGAATTTATGATTCCCTGATAGATACTCTAAAGACTGGTCTTGCAACCTCCCCCTTGGATTCTCGTTTATTAAAAAAAGTCAAAAAAGAAGGCGACTGGCGACAGCTGACAGCTTACTTTTTTTAAATAACTTTTTTATTGCAAAAGGTTTCGCCTGTCGCCTTTTTTCAGTTCCCAATAGAATTTTGTGCACGACAGCACGATGCTCCACGGTCGTTGATATAGTTTCCGGTGTCTGTTACGAGGTATTGTTTGATTAGGCTGCTTCCATCCGGTCGACCCGACCTACCTACATCGATTTGTTCTGTATTCCCCAATTTTCAACCTTGGTTCCCTAACATGAGGCATGATTTTGTATAACATGTAGATTGCTAGGTAAATTGCTTTCAGAATCTCATATTGTCTGACACTGATAGACGTTTGTACTTTGTATTACAATTAGGGAATGCAAATCTCGCGAGATTGGGGCTCAAGCGAGATCCCGCGAGTTTATGAATACAATACCGCGAGATCTCGCCAATTTCGAGATCTCGCGAGATTAGCAGTTTGGTGGATTTTTTTTGCAAATAATCACAATATTTGAATAAATTACGAAAAAAAGTAATAAATATTATAAGTATTATAGATTCATTATAATTCATCATATTAACATTCATTTTCACGACTATTTCAATAGAATTTTATGCATCAAACATTGTATTGTTTGATGTATCTGTCTATAATTTGAAATAGTAAACTTTGACATACATATCTAATATCAGCTGTCAAATAAAAAATGAAAGAAATAACCAGTCTTCTCTTCCATTGCGCTTTTATAATTTTGGACGTGGCGGTAATATCGTGGACGTCCGCGGTAAAACGATGGCATAGGGAAGTAAAATGTATGGAAATTTAAATATGGAGACGCTTTTAAATTTCCGTCGACGGTAACTTTTAAACGCGCACGTTATAGGACATCACGAGTCACGACGTTTATACTTCTGAGCCGCACAAAACGTCCGCGGTGCGTAAAATCAAAAGGGCATTTAACGTACACCCAACGTTTTATCGTGGAAGCCTGCGTCCACGATAACGTGACTTCCAGAATTATAAAAGCGCACTATCAAACACAAATCTTTTAGTAATAAAACAGTACTTTTATAACTAACAAAACAACGAGAAGTGAAAATTCAGGACCTAGTTGAGAATTACAGTGCACAGTTGCTTAGGCCAGCTCCTCTTTGTTTTTACTCCGTGATCGCAACTCCGTCCGTGTCAGTCCGCGCTTCGAATAAGACGTTTTTATGCTCAAGTGCAATCTCGTCAAACTCGCGAGATCCCGCCTTTTTTTCGGCCGAGATCAGTCGCGCTAAAAAGGCCGAGATATCGCGAGAATGAGATCTCGCGAGAACGAGATTGCATTCCCTAATTACAATAATTATTAATGGTTTCATAATGCAATAGTTGTGTTAAAACTTAAATGTTAACAATAATCATCCTATGTTATTACTTATTATAATGATGATTTTTAACCTAGTCTTGGCAGTAATCACCTACATTTAAAGATTTAATTACGTATGTTTAATATACACTATTAAAAACTAGATGGCCATTGGCCTGGTAAACTTCGTATCACCTTCCCTGGACTTCCAAGAATATTCAATACTTACAAAAATTAGCTATGTATATCGGTTCTACCGTTCTCGAGTTTTAGCGACACTAACAAAATTTAAAAATTTATTTTCATTTTATTTACTTACCAGAAGATTTGATTTCACTTGTATTTTAAGTTTTCACTTACTTATACCTATCTCAGTGGTATTTTGCCGTATTTTCTCATATGAAATGAAATAAAATTCTAGTTTGTAAGCAGTAGACGGTTCTCGAATACCATTCATGTTAGCCGTAGCCCGTATCAAATATCGCTCGCCGCTCGAAACTTGATAATGACATTCTACTAGCATTGCAGCTGAACGCAAACGTTCACAGAATTCACCTGAGCATCTCGAGTTAAGCTGACGACCGGACTACCTCTTAAGGGATCATAGTAGCCTGGTAGAATAAATATTATATCCATATTATTAATATTATCAAATGCAAAGGTATGTTTGTCCGTTGACCGCTTTGTTAACGCTAAATGAAATAGGATAAACCTAAATAAAAACTTGTATTTTGCTCGGAAAATATTATGGGACTAGACGTTCCGCGCGGCTTCGCCCGCGTAAATTAGATATTTCACAGACAAATTAGTCCACAAAAAACAGCCTATGATCCTTCACGTGGTCTACTTCCTATCTAACCCAAATAACAGAAAAAATGCTTTAGTAGTTGGTGAGATAAGCCCTTTTCTAATAATTTCCGCCGTTTTTTCCACATTTTCCTCTATTTCTTCGCTCCTATTAGTCTTAGCATGATAAAATATAGCCTTTCTCGATAAATGTGCTATCTAAAACTGAAAGAATTTTTCAAATCGGATCAGTAGTTCCTGAGATTAGCACGTTCAAATAAGTCCTTTCAAATAATTTCCCCCGTTTTTTCCACATTTTCCTCTATTTTTTCGCTCCTATTAGTTTTAGCGTAATAAAATATAGCCTATATCCTTTCTCGATAAATGGACTATCTAACACTGAAAGAATTTTTCAAATCGGATTAGTAGTTTCTGAGATTAGCGCATTCAAATAAGTCCTTTCAAATAATTTTCCCCCGTTTTTTCCACATTTTCCTCTATTTCTTCGTTCTTATTAATCTTAGCGTCATAAAATATAGCCTATAGCCTTCCTCGATAAATGGACTATCTAACACTGAAAGAATTTTTCAAATCGGACCAGTAGTTCCTGAGATTAGCGCGTTCAAACAAACAAACAAACTCTGCAGAATTATTAGTATAGATTTGCTGAGGGATTTTTGACTAACAGGTTTAAAATCCAAATTCAAACCAAAAGTATAACATAAAATACAATAAAACATTTGCCGATTTCACTGTGAAAAAACAATGCTTTTGTTTTTTATTTTAATTCAAAGCCGACCTTTTTTTTTTTTTTCGAAAGGGTCTAAGCTACTGGTCTGGTTAAGACCATGGTAGTTTAATCGTGGCTATAACTAGTCTGTTGCTAGTTGGTTTGGAGATAAACAATGAGGGGGCCTGGCCCCCTCCCCTAAAGTCACACGTGTGACATTCTAATCGGGCAATATTGGGGAGAGCTACGAAAATAAGCTATTTTCATCTGACGTGGGGACACGGATCCCCCCTGCTCTTAAGGGGTCCGACCCCTTACTCACTCTCTGACGAGTGAGGCTGCTCGCGCGCGGTAGCACAAACTAGCTGCGTACGAGTTATCGCGGTAGATGAGCTCAAGTTATTAATGTTATTGCATAAAAGAGGGCCGTCCCTCTCCCCTTCCGAGTCCGGTTGGGGTGACATACGCGTGTATGTTCTAATGTCAAAGTAATTGGTAGAGCTCTCTACGACAATGTCGCGGTCGCGGTCATGATTTAGGTGTGTTCCTATGCTATCCGCATGCGAACTCGAACCCGGGATCGAGCTCGGCACCGGATTTCGGTCGGTCTGTCTGTTTGTCGTTCGGGTCGTGTTAAGTCCTCGGGGAAGGCGCCGGCGTCGTCCCCGGTGCAGTACTAACCACGCGGGTGAGTGTGATTTGTGTTTGCGTAACTGTACACAGTACGTTACGTATTCTGTGATGGGATCTACAGGGTCGGCTAAGATATGCTTAGGCCGCCTGAAGGGGTATCGGAATGTCCGTGCGTCATGTTCGTAGTCCACAGCCTTACGAATGAGCGGATTGGGATGTACTTTTCCTTTCTCAAAGAATCTCTCCGAGAGTTCTTTGATATAGGCTTTGATAGTGATAAGCTCGCAGTCTCAAGCCGACCGCAGGCCGCAGCTCAACAAAAGAATATGAAAAATATCTTCACGGTACCGCATTGACTGGAATATCGGATATTCCAATATTACACGTTGAAATCTTCAGGTTCTATATCAGAGGAATTGTATCTTGTTTGATGTATTACGGCGGGTTGCACCAGAGGCGTGGTTAAAGTTATGGTCAAAGTTATGGTTATAGTTAAAGCTAACTTAACTTTAACCTTAACTTCAATCTTAACTTTGACCACAGAATTTGACAGATGTCTGTTGCGTTTATTTTTGTTTATAGCTACTGCAGTTACAGTATAAATTATGAATTATCCGTAAAAATCGCCAGGAAAAATATTTGTTATAACAACACTGTAAATTGTAATCAATTGTAAATTTTCACGAAAAAATTTCGATACATTATGAGCTGTTATAGTTATCGTTAAATATGGCGTCCATAACCAAAGATTTGACATTTTGCACTGTAGTCGTTTAAGTAAGTTGGTGCAACCCACCCTTAATTGCTTTGTTGATTCGTGAATCGTGATACTTTGGAAGTTTGTTAGAGATCAACTACGATAACATGGCGCGCCCCTCCAAATGACTGTTTCAATGTGTGTAGTCACATCCTTATGAAAGAGTTTGTATGTAGTAAGTATTCAACCAATCACAGTACACGTAATATTTCAGTTAATGTCACTCATCTATACTAATATTATAATTGGGAAGAGTTTGTTTGTTTGTTTGAACGCGCTAATCTCAGGAACTACTGGTCCGATTTGAAAAATTATTTCAGTGTTAAATAGCCTATTGATCTAGAAAGGCTATAAGTTATATTTTATCACGCTAAGACTAACAGGAGCGAAGAAATAGAGGAATATGTGGAAAAAACGGGGGAAATTATATGAAAGGGCTTATTTCAATGCGCTAATCTCAGGAACTACTAGTCCGATTTGAAAAATTCTTTCAGTGTTAGACAGCCCATTTATTGAGAAAGGCTATAAGTTATATTTTATCACGCTAAAACTAATTGGAGCGAATAAATAGAGAAACATGTGGAAAAAACGGGGGAAATTATAGGAAATTGCTTATTATCTTATGAACTGCTGGAGCAATTTTTATGTTATTTGGCAAACATGAAGAATAGATCACGTGAAGAGACAGGCTATTTATAGCGGAAAAATATACGGTTGCGTGAAATTCCTAAATTACGCAAGCGAAGCCGCGCGGAACATCTA
This sequence comes from Lysandra bellargus, assembly GCA_905333045.1. NCBI lineage: Eukaryota > Metazoa > Arthropoda > Insecta > Lepidoptera > Lycaenidae > Lysandra > Lysandra bellargus. Next base: position 4,278,311 of record HG995352.1, on the reverse strand, counting down.
TATAATATAATAAAATCGTAGGAATGTCAATTCTGTATATTTAATATTTTTGTACAATAAATAATACTTGGGATGCGTCATTTGATCTACTATGCTAACGCGGACGAAGTCGCGGGCAACAGCTAGTTACCAATATATTTTGTTGGTCAACTAATCATAACTAGCCTACCGCGCTGCGCGCAAGACAACGCACTTCAAACGTTTTGAATTTTGGAGGGGCGCGCCATGTTGTCGTAGTTGATCTCTACTAGTATCAAGTATGATATCCTAGTAAGGGCCGGGACACAAAAACACGGCACGGCGCCGTACGGCGTCGTACGACGTCGTGCCGTAGAAACTCACGTAGAAATTCAAGATGAGGCGACGTCGTACGACGCCGTGCCGTAGAAATCACGTAGAAATTCAAGATGAGTTTCTACGGCACGACGTCGTACGATGCCGTACGAGTTACGACGTCGTGCCGTGTTTTTGTGTCCAGGCCCAAAAACTATAAAGTATTGAAAGATTTTATCTGTCAAAGATTTTAAGGAGCATTTTCATTTTTTAAATAAATTAAGCAATAACACTTCCACTGTGGATGGGGTCTCAATTCTCAAATTACCCCATTCGCTTAGTCAATAACTTATCTTGAATCAACATTTTTGCATTACCTCTTATCAAGATTATCGTTCTAATTATTGACTTCTTAAGTCTTAATACGGCAATAGCAGCGTTAAGCTTTCAAGTTTCAACACTTTACTTTTAATTAAACTAGCAACATTAGCAGCGGTTAAAGCTTCAAAGGAATGCAGTTCTGTACAATTGAATTAAAAACGAACCCACGAATGCAATTATTTCAGACATTTCATGTTTAACTGCAATTCATCGCAATATTATGTTATTCAACTCCGAGAAGTGTTTTAAACCGCCCTAACCACCCCGTAATTATTCGTTTCTTTAAAAATGTATTACACAAATAAACTTTACGAGTCGAGCGTTTAAACACAACTTTTTTATTATCTCACATGTTTTTGTGGCCTGCACATGCTAGCTGCTAGCACATGCTCCCATGTCGTCAATATAAAATTAATTTACCCCGATTTTACAACCAATAAGCATACGCTATAAAACGATTAATTTAAAACGACACATTTTTGTGCGACTGGCGACGCTGAAATGTCGTTATGAATAAATATGTTTCAACCAGAATGATATAACAACGGCGAACATTTTGTTATCCCTTCATGCATAAATGTTTGTGTAATAATTTTGGAAGCCATGTTCCGTGGGTCCCCGCTCCCCGCGCCCCGCGCCCCGCGCCGCGCGCCCTGTACACGCTGCGGTATCGTGCTTCTCTTTCTGACTTTTATTTTTATGAGCAATCGACATGCCATGCGTTTAAGCGTTCGACGCAATTAATAATAATTAATTTACATTAAATATTACTGAATTTCTGGTCATCACGATATTCAAACGACGCATGCGTGTCACTGTGACATTATTTGCGTGTAAATTAACACTTTACTCCCACTAAGTGGAGCGTAAAATTACTGTTGCGAGGTGAGCATCAGTTTGTCGGAGCTTCGGACAGACTTGTCCCCGCAGACACCGCGCGTAACGCGTTGAGCGTCGTTCGTTTTCGTGAAGTCAGTATTCGAGCAGAGCGCGCACCAGACGCGCGTACTTTGTTGTTTACTGTTTTTTGCTTGTGTTTGTGTGGTGTTTGATACAGAATTTTTGTTGTAGGTGTACCACGGATCGCAAGGAGGATCATTGGCATGGTGTAGTGATAGTGTGACGTGTGGCTCGCGCAGTGCTAGTGTTAACCAAAGTGCAACAAAGTGATAAATGGATTGTGTCTGTTTGGGATTATCATCACCGGTCATCAATAGATCCAGACGGGAACGGTAAGGTCCTAGTTCCAAGTATCAAGTTAGGGCTTGTCTAGAAGAACTTAAAATGACGCGCCCCTCCCTCGTATTCACTGTACAAAAATGTTCATTTATATCACTATTTATATCAACTAGTGAAGTGGTGGGGTGCGTTATTTCAAACTAGCTGTTGCCCGCGACTTCGTCCGCGTGGACTTCAGTTTATAGTTGTTGTTCGATTGAATAGTTTACGTGCAAATCATAAAGGTAAATTTTGTGGAAACCGTACATTTTTCCGCGACAAAATATATCCTATGTTCTTTCCCGGGACTCAAAGTATCTCTATACCAAATTTCAGCAAAATAGATTGAATAGTTTAGGCGAAAATCATAAAAGTTTATTGTGCAGGAATCGTATATTTTTTGGGACAAAATGTATCCTATATGTCCTTTTTAGGGTTGCATTTTTGCATTTAAACTACATTGGTTCCTCTGATTAAGAAAAATAAAGTACACAGTATAAAAATAAAGTACAATTTATTTTTTTTTATTATTTATATTTAAAGATCATTAGGTGAGTCCTAAAGTTCTTACTTGAATCAGGAATGACGTTCATCAATTATGTTTCTGTATAACTTTTGTCTCGCTTCGTGGTTTGAACCATAGTTGATAGTAGTTTGTAAAATTGCTAATGTCATTGTCGTCTCAGATCAAAGATCGCAGCGGCATTATCACGTATCTTGCGAGAGCAATGCGATATCAATTATTGCGCGATAATTGCTCCAAAATCGCAATTTCGTATCACGTATCAGCCAAAACAATACGATTGCAATCGATCGCTATACACGACACCATTGTTTTTATACCCAGCAATCGCTAGCGCGATTATTGCTAGTGGATTGTTGATCGCTATTTTTACGTGATAGCCGGTAGCCCTGCGGGTTTCTGAAGTTTTTGACAGGAGTTTATCTTTTCACTAGCGTTGTTGATTGGTTAATAATAATTCAAGACGTGAGTGGAAGAATAGGGTTAAAGTAGGTAGCATGAAAAAAAACCTCCCGTCTTTTTGCTTAAATGAAGCCTGGAGGCTTTGGGGCCGGAAAAATTGTTTGAAATAGAAAAACCGTGGATTATATGTGTAACCAGATATATTAGCTAGGTTATGAAGTAGATAAGTTACAAGTTTTATGGCCTGTTTCACCGCTTTCTGATAAGGTGCCCGATCGGCTTATTTGACAGATCTTCTCCATGTAACTCACGTCTTCAATTATTTTGACGCTAGCCAATCAAAAGCAATAGTAAAAAAAGATAAACTCCGGTTAAAAAAAACTGAGAAACTGGGCTTTAGACATTCCAAAAATGGTCACAAGTCAGTAATAAAAATCGGCCAAGTGCGAGTCGGACTCGCGCACGAAGGGTTCCGTACCGTTATAGAGCAAAAATAGGCCAAAAATTGTGTTTTATGTATGGGGAGCCGCTCTTAAATTTTTATTTTATTTTTATTCTTAAATACTGAAGTAGGTACTTAGACATATAATTAATACTTCAGTCGGAATTTCCAGGAATTGCTATTGTATTCTATTGCTGTCGCGATCACCGGTGCTCGCGGGGGCCTGAAGGATTAAGGCCTTGGTGAAAATATCAAGTGCCTACCTGTTGCTATTATTGATATCGAGCAAAAAAGGCCAAAACAAAAAACACGTTTGTTGTATGGGAGCCCCGTTTAAATATTAATTTTATTTTGATTTTAGTATATTTTGTTGTTATATCGGCAACCAATATACACAATCTGTGAAAATTTTAGAACTCTATCTATACCGGTTCGGCCTGAGAGACAGACAGACGGACAGACAACGAAGTCTCATAGGGTCCCGTTTTCACTCTTTGGGTACGGAACCCTAAAAATGTACGATTAGTAAACCTAAGGATGATTGATGATTACAGCTTAGTGCTTTGGGGTCACTGACATAGTATGTACTACTTAGTACTTACTACCTCAGTGTTTGGGGTATTTTTATTCTATAAACCCTAAGGATGATTGCTGGCTACAGATTTGCTGGTCAATGCTTTGGGGTACCTACGTACCCCATATGCGAGAATGCCTTCTACATCCATACTTCCATACTTCCATATCCATACTAATATTATAAATGCGAAAGTGTGTCTGTCTGTCTGTCACCTCTTCACGCTTGGGCGTCATATTCACGCCTTGGGTATCACTTCTAGAAAGAAATTTTAAAAAGTTATGGTTATGAAAACAAAGGGCCTGTAAAGATTCGAGGTTAAAGTTTCATTAGGAGTGATTATTTTATGAATTATTCTAATACTTTTTGAAAAAATTGGTCAGGACAGCGATTTACGAGCTTACAGAGAAATGCCCCTAAACGGCTGAATCGATTGGGCTAATGGTACACAGATACTTTGAGTCCCGGCCCCCGGGAAAGGACATAGGATACTTTGTATCCCGAAAAAATGTACGGTTACCACGCCATAAACTAATTTTGGCAAACGTCATCATGTTTAAAAATACAGCAGAGCCTTTGATTTAATTACGTCAAACGCTATTGAAAAGATAAACCCTTGTCAAAAAAGTTTAAAGTAATCCAAGTTTAATAAATGAAGTGATTATTGTCAGTAGACCTTGACAGTAGTTTTGTATGTTATAGCCAATAATAGGGCTTGAATCTTGATATAACCCGACCAATTAATAATGTAGGTCCACTATCTGCTTATGAATCAATATCACTGATAAGACGTGATAATAACTGATAGTAAAACAAAACTGAGATTCTACTATACCAGTGTTTCCCAACCTGTAGTCCAATATGTGGTCCAACCAGTATGTATGTTATACATAATATGGGGGTTCACGGTGTCATCTCTAGACGATACATTTAAAATGTTATGCCTTGGAATCGATCCTCTTACAAAAATGAATCCGATTTTTTGTTGTTTATTTTATTAAGGTGACGCCGCGTTAAAGTAAAAGAAACCGTGTTGGATACGTTTTAGATAGCTTGTTTTCTATGAGAAGCCCGGCCTCTCATAGAAAACAAGCAATGGAACAGCAAAAATGTAAATGGCGTAAGCGACAAAATGGTTTTTGTCGCGTAATTTAAAAACCGTAGTTAAGGGCTCGGGTTACGCGCTCGATCAAATGAAATTCGATACCGCGCCAGTACAAGTTTTATATGTTTCTGTCTCGCTATTGCGAGGTACCTACCCCGTGCCCCCCGCGCGCCTCCGGCAGCGTATTATATGTGTGCGTGCGTCGTCATTCATAATTATTTTACTCTGATCAAGTTATTCAAGCCGTGCGTTTGTTGCGATTTGCGAACTATTATATTTTATTGTTTCATGAATCATTAACAATATTGTTTTTGTGGTTGTTTTATATATTGGAATAGTAGGAATACGGGCGCGGGCGTAGTGTCGTCGATCTTGTCACTGAACTGAACAGAATACAGATTCTACATAATATATTAAAATAATATACTTACTATAATATCTACATTGGACTCTTCACAAATCACACCACGTCAGCCTGGCCCCGTGCTAAGTACACTAAGGACTTGTGTTACAACTTACAAGTACCAGACATATAATACCGAATATATTATAATTTATACTAGCGACCCGCCCCGGCGTCGCACGGGTATAAAATATATAGCCACTGAAAAAATGATTAAAATCAATGATCTATCCTATGATCTACTTCTTAGCCTATGATCTACTTCTTATCTGTGCCAAATAACATAAAAATTGCTCAGTAATTCGCTAGATAATTTTCCCCCGTTTCAAATAATTTCCAACGTTTTATCCACATACTCCTATTAGTCTTAGCGTGATAAAATATAGCCTATACTCTATAGCCTTCCTCAATAAATAGGCTATCTAACACTGAAAGAATTTTTCAAATCAGACCAGTGTTCCTGAGATTAGCGCGTTCAAGTTAGCCCTTTCAAATAATTTCCCCCGTTTTTTTCCACATTTTCCTCTATTTCTTCGCTCCTATTAGTCTTAGCGTGATAAAATATAGCCTATAGCCTTCCTCGATAAATGGGCTATCTAACACTGAAAGAATCATCAAAATCCGTTGCGTAGTTTTAAAGATTAAAGGGAACAAAGGGACATGAGGGAAAAAAGGGACTTTGTTTTATAATAAGTACCTATAATATTACTTCAGTCGGAATTTCCAGGAATTGCTATTGTATTCTATTGTTGTCGCGATCACCGGTGCTCGCGCGGGGCCTGAAGGATTATTTAGATATAGATTTCCTTTTTATTATACTCAACTTATTTAAGATCCATACTTCCATACTAATTGTAAAAAATTAATAAAAAAGTGTGTCTGTTTGTCTGTCTGTTATTAGCTTATTACCTCTTCACGCCCAAACCGCTGAACCGATTTTGCTGAAATTTGGCATGGAGATACTTTGAGGCGGTCCCGAGTCTTTGTCCTTTGACATATAATACTTTTTATCCCGAAAAAATGCACGGTTTCCGCGCGATAAACTAGTTTTGGCGCAACAGAGTTGCGGGCGTCATCTAGTTTTTACAATATTATTATACACATCCATGAGTCATGACTCATGACTCATGAGTCATGAGTCATGACCCAGGAAAACGTTTTGTTCCGTCGGTGGGATTCGAATTTCGAACCAGCGACCCCCGGCTTGAGCTACCATGCGCTCAACCACTGCGCCACAGAGGTCGACGCTTTTATTTAAAAATTATTAAAAGACAGTACGTAACAATAAAGTTTCAAAAACAGAAAAAAAGCTACTCCAAATATTCCTCACATTGTTATCATTCAAAATAATAAAATCGGACAAGTGCGAGTTGGACTCGCCCATAAATGGTTCCGCAATCCGCAGCAACAATAAGGTTTATTTTTATGAAATTATAAGGTTTTTTTTTATAGTTTCGGAGAAAAGTGGCTGTGACATACGGACAGACAGACACACAGACATGACGAATCTATTAGGGTTCTGTTTTTTGCCATTTGGCTACGGAAGCCTAAAAATCAAAAGAGTATTATTAATTACTAGCTGTTGCTGTTCAGTGTTAGATAGCCCATTTATCGAGGAAGGCTATAGGCTATATTTTATAACGCTAAAATTAACTGGAGTGAAGAAATAGAGAAAAATGTGGAAAAACGGGGGAAGTTATATGAAATTGCTTATTATCTTAAGATCTACTGGAGCAATTTTTATGTTATTTGGCAAACATAAAGAGTAGACCACTTGAAGGGAGATAGGCTATTTTTTGCGGAAAAATGTACGGTTGCGTGAAATTCCTAAATTACGCAAGCGAAGCCGAATAATAAAATCGTAGGAAAGTCAATTCTGTACATTGAATATTTTTGTACAAAAAATAATACTTGGGATGTGATCTACTATGATAATGCGAACGAAGTCGCGGGCAACAGCTATATTATAATAAAGTCATAGGAAAGTCAATTCTGTACATTGAATATTTTTGTACAATAAATATTAATACCTACTTGGGATGTGAACTACTATGCTAACGCGGACGAAGTCGCGGGCAACAGCTAGTATGGAATATCTATTTCTTCGCTTCTATTGATCGTAGCGTGATAAAATATAGCCTGTAGCCTTTCTCGATAAATGGACTAACACTGAAATAATTTTTCAAATCGGACCAGTAGTTCCTGAGATTAGCGCGTTCAAACAAACAAACAAACTCTTCCGCTTTATAATAATATTATTTAATTATTAAAGTATTTATATTATTTAATTGAATAAAACTGACATCAGGAAATAATTACTAAAAATACAAACTAAAATAAAATATACAAACATAGGTATACAAACTTAGAATACAAGTTCACTTTTATATTTTATTTTATTTCAAGACAGAAATTAGCAAGTCTGTTCAGGAGTTCTCGAGTTTTAGCGAGACTAACGAAATTAATTATACATAATATCAATGTAAGTATATTGTATAATCATATTATAATATTATGACTATCGCTAATATTCCTAAACGTTATTTACAAAATACAGTATATAAGAAAATAATAATATTATGATTTATGATATTCATAATTATTATTTATTTTAAACTACTGTGTGATACATCATACATCCCACCTTTCGGTATCCATTATTAATTATTATCAAAAGTTTAAGCAATAAAAGCAAGTTGTTCAAGCAATTGTCTTCAAGTATCACATAAAAATTTTCAAAATCAACATTCAACAACAATAACATTCTCTCGATCGCGGATTCTTGGAAATCTACTGTTATCGCGCGCGCGGTCGCATGCGACCGCTTGGAGCTTGAGGGAATATTGTACTTGAAACTCCGCCACCCGGCCCGTGCCTCCCGCGCCTCCCGCGCCCCCCCGCCCCGTTGCCCCGTTGCCGCGCTCTGTCGTGTGAGCGGATCGGCACGATACCATGTTGGAAATTATAGAGAAATTTCGTTGCGTTCACGAATACCAAAAATGATGAATGAAAATTTATTATATTGCCATTCTTTTGAAGACATTCTGTAACTACACAATATAAGCTGTGTTCCCAGGTAAAATACATTACAATTCGATGAGTTTTTAATATAAAACAAGTGTGCGAAAAGTATGTCGACAATGGCGTAAAAATTTATGAAATGTAATCGCTTATATTTTTTAGTGTGTAAATATTTTGAAGTTAATTTTTGTTCAGGAACCTAGGTAATTACTATTTTAAGCTGAAAAATAACTCAAACATGTTAAATATTTTCGTATGACAAAATGATTTTGGTATTACGTTTGTATGAGAATTTCGAGGGTAACCCGGCCCCTTAATACATTTCATATAAGCTATGGACAAATTAAAGTGTATGCTTAAACAAATCTATGTACAAATTTTGGAAGCTTAAATCACTCTCCTCTGTTGGCAAAATAGGAATCCCTTTTTTTACAGATATCTTTTTGATTGATTATTCTGTGTTATAAAAGTTGTCCAATCGTGTTATGCTATGGGTAATTTAAAGACAAAGACATGATGAATACTGACAACGAACTTTAGTTTCTTAGCTTTAGTCATTGCTGAGAAAAATCGATATCGCTACAGCCAAATTATCAAGGCGTCATCTTAAGGGGGTCCGTAAAAACTGTGCTTGATTTTCTAGGGGTCCGAGTCTGAAAAAGGATGGGAAACTCTGTACTAATAATACTATACATAATACAATAGTTATGCAAAAGATATAATGCCATTTCCTTAGTATGTTTAATATTTCCTCTTTTACATAATAATTTTTGCGCTTTCTAAATAACAATAAACGTAAGACATGAATGGAGTGTTGAATGTTATTTCAATAATATTATGTTTAAACTTTAACGTTCGTTTGTCAAATATAGATTTTCTGTATTTTACTTGTAAACGGATTGTTAGGGTCATTTCACATAGCAATTCAAAACTGAATATTTTAATAATACTACTACAAAATACATACAACACGGGCAAAACTAGACGCACGGTTTGATGACGTCATTATGGAGCTTGCATGTTAATTTGACATTTCGATGCGTCAGGTTAATTTGACCGTGTTGTATTATTGATATTAAGTACACAAGAAATACGTGCAGATTGCCGCTGGCGGTGTTATATTATATTTATTTTGTGTAGTTCGTTAAAATTAAATATTACAAAACTTCTTTTGAAATCAACAAAAAAGAAAAAATTACACTACGAAACTAGACTTTTGTGACTGTGATGTGAGTGTGAATGTGACTTTGGCAGTATTATCTAATTATATAATAATATATATCTATTAATACTTCAGTCGGAATTTCCAGGAATTGCTATTGTATTCTATTGTTGTCGCGATCACCGGTGCTCGCGCGGGGCCTGAAGGATTATAATAGTAACCTTCCTCGCTGCTACATTTTCAAGAAAATGTACCTAAAATAATTCCTCTAGAACAGCTGACTGCCTCCCGCCTCCCACAGTCCCCCCACTTACAATCGTAAACTGTTTAACGTCGCACGTTGTCGTCGCACTGTTTAACGACTGTGATCATAGTCTTCTAGTCAGTAGTGTCTGAATCAGATTTGGAATTATTATGTTCTAAAAGCTGATTTTTGTTCAAAGCTATTCACGTCCATGTCAAGTTTTTTCTCATTTCTACGTATAATAATTATTCTAGAATCTAGTACTTCAATTCCATTCTTTATTCAGCATCTTATCAAATTATTTTTAGCTGATTTTTAACGAAATATGCAGTCATTAGTGCTACTTAATATTAATAAAGACGATATTAACATAATAAGTGAATAAAATGAATTTAAAACCGTCCTAAGTATTTGTATTGTGTACCTTGTATGGACACGTTTTTCTACTCGTCCTGTTATCGATACTTTTAGAACAAAAGGCTGTTTTTTGTGCCAATAATGTTGAAATATCTTTAATTGTTTTTTTGCTCAAAATGCCTGTGTACATTTGTAATATTTTAGGGGAAGAGTTATTGGAAAAGATTAGGACGACGGTTAATCCAAAAGACGGTTCGGTTAAGGTGGAACGGGTTAGGAAAGTAAAGAATAGAAAAGTCGTCATAGGATGCATAAATGAGGAGGAGAGAAACGAGGTAAGGGAGAGACTAGGTAAGAATGAAGGACTAATAGTTGAGGAAGTGAGGGATAAAAACCCCCTTCTAGCGTTCAAAGATGTGATGAAGGTCGACGTAGCTGACTTCGTCACTGCGTTCTGCAACCAAAATGCAGACATCTTTGAGGGCTTGAGGGGGGACGAAAGAAAGGTTGAGGTAGCATACGTGAAGAATGCAAGGAACCCCCTACAGAAACACCTCGTGACCAGAGTCAGCCCACAGGTATGGAAGAGGTGTGTGGATGTAGGCTATGCCCATATTGGGCTAGGCAGAGTGCGTGTGGAGGACCATAGACCGCTAGTGCAGTGCTCCTGTTGCCTGGGGTATGGGCACACGAGGAGGCACTGCCAGGAGAGTGAGGTGCGATGCAGTCACTGCGCCGGTCCTCATCTGAGGACTGATTGCGACAAGTGGCTGCGGGGAGAGACGCCTAAGTGTATCCTATTGATTAATGAATTTGGGAGATTGACCATGGTATCACAAGAAATTGTCTCTGATGCTGGTGCTGCTACAAATACTGGCTTGAATTTCATTTGGATTTACTACAATCACGTGTTCAAATAATTCTGTGGTGTGCTACTATCGTCAGCCGGGTCTAGAGAGTCATAATTCGTGTCATAAGGTGTTACTATGGCCAATCTCCCAAACTCATGAAAAAGCAACCTTCCGCATTTTCCAGATCGGGATGCTGAAAAACAAAATGTTTTGATATCATATGGACCATCTTAGTGGGAACCCTTCAGCACGGTTTGATCGGTTTCTAGAGACTCGTTGCTCTCCTGGAGCCTTTTTACTGATCGCATCGGCTTAATTTTTGGCTGATTTAACCACATTATTCTGGTTTTGAACTGGTCTACAGGCTGTTCTGGCATAAATTCGGTCTATTGTGACTAGAACAGGCATTTAAAAGATTTTTTAGTAACTTAGATAGTAGGAAAATGATTACTTGCAATTACAAGGAATTTTGAGCCTCATACCGCAGAAAGACTCAAAAAATGTATTTTTAGGTAAAAATAGTCTGCACTAACCATAGATTAGGATTAATTATTATTAAATTGACCATTGGCAATAAAAATGTTGAAGATTTTTTCTCATTAGAATGAAATTTTCAGTTTTATAAAACGAAGTAATGATTTGTTGGTTACATACGAAAGTTCTACGGCCATTGAAAAATCAATGATTTTTCGTAAAGACAAAAAATCCAGAAAAGCTTTTTATGTTTTATTAAAGACCATAAAATAAGCTATTATTTATCTATTTACTCTATTCAAAAATTCCTGATATTTCAGAAAATACAAATATCCTTAGGTCGTATTGATGTGTGTATTTGAAAATTGACCAATTTTAGAAGCTCGCAGCAAGGCAACGATTGGAGATAGATACAAAGTGTAAAGGACAAAATTGTAGAGAATATTATTAGCTTTTCTTATGTAGTACAATAAAATTTCGTACGAAGCACCGTTTTCGTAAATTAGTCTAAAAACCAAAAAATGGGTCCTTCTTTTCCCCCCCTCCCCTCCGGCGCACCTCGGAGGGGTCAGGACTTTTAGTGTGTTTATCTCCTAACTAGTCCAAACAAAGTGGCGTAGTAATAATTTCTGCTTTCGACATTTCCAATCAGAATCATTCGTTTGCTAGGCTAATTGTGCTTGCGGTGGTCAAATAACATCTCAATTTTTTCCACAATGATTAAATATCGAATGATTCCTTAAAAATCGATTATAAATAATCATTATAATTAATAATAAGTGTCTGGGTGTCCAATTTTTTACATATTTAGCACTTTCATAATTTAATTGGATATACTAATTATGATTTACGAGTACTGGTTGATTGGTTGAATACCTACACTACATACAAACTTTTTCATAATGATGTGACTACACACATTGAAACAGTAATGGGCATTGTCCAAAAAAATAGCATGTACTTTTTATATATTTTCTCGTTAAAATATGGTATTTTAAGAATATAAATTAAATAATTTTGAAATTCATTGGCTAGTTTTCTCTCAATGAATTTTTAAAGTTTCGCTCTGACGTCATCATCGGTGGCCAATTGACCTCTGCAGTATGTTTTAAATTTCCTTTCAATCTTATTTATAATGGCTGGTTCTCATTATGTGAAAGCTGATACGAGAAGCTTATGAAAAGTTCGAAACGTAATGTTGGTCGAATTTATTGCAAATTTAACGCCATTGAAGGTCAAACTAAGGTTAAACATATTTGTTCAAAAATGTAAGTAACTAATGGGTATTTTTTCGTTTATATACAAAAAAACGATCACTGACCTTATTCCTCGAAATGTTTTTGTAATGAGCAAAATTAAAAAAAAATGGACAATCCCCATTTGGAGGGGCGCGCCACGTAGTTTATCTCTACTAGGAAAATATGAAAATAATAGTCTGTCATCAGAAGAAATTACCGATTAACCCCGATTTTTTGGTTAAAACAAAGTCGTTTTTTTTTGTACCAGGACATAAAATATAAGAATTAAAGAATAGTAAATTCAGTAATCGTTGTTTACGTTACCTAACTGGCTATCGGTCCCTAGATGATAAGATGTTCTCAAATCAATTCGCTCACCTTCAACCAAGGAAACAACCATTGAGCATCCGTCTCGCTCTAACAACAGTATCCTTATGCGAGGAGAGGGATAGAATAAGTCCTTTGTATTTCACCAGGATACCTTATTACAGGTAATGCTATGATATTCTTAACCAACGCCTTTATTTGCTTTTATTGTATAAGATTTGTTCTTGGTTTCCTTTGAGTATTTGATTTCAAATCGTATATTCAAGAGAGTTATTATTTTTATTAAGTAATTACAAATTACACACTTTTATCACTTCAATCGTTGTTTTTGTATCCGAAAGTTTTAGAATCAAATATAAAGTTAAATAAAGAATTACAGACACTATAATTTATACCTAGGTACTGCTATTACTCAACGATTTTAAAATAATAATAACATCAAATAATTATGTTAAATGATAGCCAAGTTCAAGATTATCATATATAAACAATTAATACATTGTTATCGACTCTACCAACATTAATAATTATTAATTATTGACATCTAAATGGCTGCCAAGTTTTGTGATGTAAATCGTAATTGGCTAGTTGTATGAATAAACTAAAGCTATAATAAAATACCACTACTGTTATAAATGTGAAAGTGTGTCTGTCTGTTAGATCTTTACGCCCGAAGTCCAAACCGCTAAACCGATTTTGTTGAAATTTTGTATGAAGATACTTTGAGTCCTAGGAAATAAAAAAGTATAGGTAGTAGGTACACATAAATAACATAATCCCACCATAATTATTTTTAAACAAAAAATTGAAACCGACTTCCACACTAAAAACTACGGTGAATAAACTAAAAAGTGTTAAATAGTTCTATATTAGTGGCTTTTTAGGATTGGCCTAAGTCTCAATCTATGTCCGTACTCAATCTTCATACTTTTGAAGTCGGTACCAGCCAGCTAACTTCTATGTCAAAAATCTCAGAAATTTTAGGAGCTGGTACCGACTTCAAAAGTATGAAGATTGACTACAGACATAGATTGAGACTCAGGCCAATCCTAAAAAACCACTAATATAGAATTATTTAACACTTTTTAGTTTATTCACCGTAGTTTTTAGTGTGGAAGTCGGTTTCAATTTTTTGTTTAAAAATAATTATTTTTCTCTTTTTAGTTATGTATAATGTATAATATGTCCATTATGCATATCATACGAAGTCAGTTGTATATCATGATATTATCTATACTTATTATAAAACAAAGTCACTTTTTTTCCCTCATGTCCCTTTGTTCCCTTTAATCTTTAAAACTTCGCAACAGATTTTGATGATTCTTTCAGTGTTAGATAGCCCATTTATCGAGGATGGTTATAGGCTATTATATTTTATCACGCTAAGACTAATAGTGAAATAAGAAAATGTGGAAAAAACGGGGAAAATTATTAGAAAGGGCTAACTTGAACGCGCTAATCTCAGGAACTACTGGTCCGATTTGAAAAATTATTTCAGTGTTAGATAGCCCATTTATCGAGGAAGGCTATAGGCTATATTTTATCACGCTGAGACTAATAGGAGAATGTGGGAAAAAACGGGGGAAATTATTTGAAAGGGCTTATCTCGCGAACTACTAGAGCAAATTTTATGTTATTTGGCACAGATAATAAGTAGACCACGTGAAGGATAATAGGATATCGATTTTGATATTTTTTTCAGTGGCTATATATTATTTTATACCCGTGCGACGCCGGGGCGGGTCGCTTGTAGATTGATATTAGATAGATTACATCTTGAACAACAACAATAAAATTTTCAAAATCAAACAAGAAACGGCGGAAAAATACCATGAGAAGTACCAATAATAGGCTCATAATATGATGGTGCGTGGCATAATAATTATGGTGATGATGATGATTGATGAAATTGATGTATTGACATTTGCTTTTAGTTGTTTAAATAACTCCGAAATCCCCGAACATCTATCTGTAAGGAGTCAAGAGTTCTGTACAGCACCTTCGGAACCAGGGTATACATTGGTGCAAAATCTTACTTTTTGGTAGCATATACTTGAAATCCTTCAGAAAAAGTTAAAATATTTTCATATAAATTTTAAGGAGTTCCCTCGATTCCTCATGGATTTCATTATCAGATGACCACTTTTGTGAACGTGGTACCAAATTCCAACTATATCCTTTACAACAGCAAAAGAATTTTGGAAATCGGTCCACAAACGACGGAGTTATCCGCGAACAAACATAAAAAAAAAACATATACGGTCGAATTGAGAAACCTCCTTTTTGGAAGTCGTTTAAAAAACATTTCATGTAAAGTGTTGCCAAGACGATCACATAAGGTTTGCCCTGTGAAATAGATATAATTATTATCAGGTCTCATGTAGAGCCAAGCTTCTGAATCTACACGGCCTAACTCTACCGACACTAACTTCAACAAAGAACAACGAACCTTATAATTGGCATACCTAAACTTACAAGTGTATGTATAAAATGTACACCTATGAAATATACGACAATCGATAGAGAAGATGCTTACAACCAATAAATACTCTTTGACAAAATGTAAAATTGGTATACTTTCCGAGTTATTTTTGTTTGAAAATGTAAAATAAATAACATTTTAGGCATACAACCTGAAATATTTCAAAAAGTATATCATTTACGATATTTTGTCAAAGAGTACATTAATTTTTGACCGACTTCCAAGAAAGAGGAGGTAATATGTTCGGCTGTATGTATCTTTTTTTTTTTTTGTATGTTCCACGATTACTCAGCCGTTTGTGGTCCGAATTTTCAAAATTCTTTTTGTGTTGTATAGGGCTTAACTCGAATTTGGTACCATGTTCACAAAAGTGGTGATCTGATAATGGGATCCTTGAGGAATCGAGGGGACTCCTTGAAATTTGTATGGAAATATATAGTGATTTCGATTTCGATTTTTTTTTTGAAGCATTCGAGGCATATGCTACAAAAAAGTGAAAAAAGTAAGACTTCGCTCCAGGTTATACCCTGGATCCGAGGGTACTGAACAGAACTTTTGAATGCTTATAGGTACAGGTTCAGTGATTTCGGCGTTGTTTAAACAACTGAAAGCATAAGCCAACACATCAATTTGATGGATCATCATCATCACAACCATAATTATACCATGGGTCATCACACTATGACCCAATTATTGGTACTTTTCGTGATATTTTGCATCGAAGCAGATGTTTTTGATGATGATTTCGCTGTTTGTGGACCGATTTTTAAAATACTCATGTTGTTGTATAGGATATTATCTTAATTTTATATAATAATTATGAAAGTAGTGAGCTGCTGATGGGATCTATGAGCAATCGAGGGAAATCCTTGAAATTTATCAAAACACTCATAGTGGCTAAAATGTTGTTTCTAGTAAATTAAACATAATTTTATGTTACGAATAAGAGAAATTTCATACGAAGGTGTCTCTTGGTTCAAAGGCACTGAACAGAACTCCTGAACCTTTAAAGATAAAAGTTTGGAAATTGCAGCATAGCTTAGATAACTGCAAGCATTTACCACAATTTCGCTTACAGTAACATAATGTGAATAGTTAACATTCGTATTGGTACGCACAAAGTCTTATTTTGTAGATAACTAAAACAGTGAAATTATCATTTTTAACAAAAAAATTAAAATCAACTTCCAAGATAAAAACAATAGTAATATGAACTAAAAAGTATTAAATAACTCTTTCTCTTTAATAGTGCCTTTTTCAGAATTATTCGTCTAAATCTCAACTATTTCTGTACATACTACAGTCTTACTTTGAAGTCGGTACCAGTCCCAAAAGTTTTAGATATTCTGACATTGACTGAACTCACGATTAAATTAGCTGGTACCGACTTCAAAATAATGAAGACTGTAGTATGTACAGAAATAGTTGAGATTTAGACGAATAATTCTGAAAAAGGCACTATTAAAGAGTAAGAGTTATTTAATACTTTTTAGTTCATATTACTATTGTTTTTATCTTGGAAGTCGGTTTTAATTTTTTTGTTAAAAATAATAATGTTGTTTGTAATTATTTTGTCTGTCGATTGACGTGTGTTTTATAGGTGTACACGAAAATATGCCATTTTAAGTAGAGATCAACTACGATAAAATGGCGCGCTTCTCCAAAATTCAAAACGTTTGAAGTGCGTTGTCAAAACGTTTGATGTGCGTTGTCTTGCGCGGTAGGCTAGATACGATTAGTTGACCAACAAATCTTGGTAATAAGTGACATTAAGTGACATATCACGTGTACTGTGATTGGTTGAATACTTACTACATGCAAACTCTTTCATAAGGATGTGTCATGTGACTACACACATTGAAACAGTCATTTGGAGGGGCGCGCCATGTTATCGTAGTTGATCTCTACTGGGTATGCCACGCTCCATACAAAAAGGTTCGAACTCTTTTAGACATTTAAAAAATACTTAAAAACCGGCAAAGTGCGTATCGGGCCACGCGCAATATTACGGTTTCGTAGTAGGTAGGTACAGCTAGTTTTTGATAATTTTTGTCTGGTCAATAAAATATGTATATTTTAAATATTACTTCAGTCGGAAATTCCAGGAATTGCTATTGTATTCTATTGTTGTCGCGATCACCGGTGCTCGCGCGGGGCCTGAAGGAATATAACGTGTTTTACATTACTGACAACATCATCTCAGTTACGCGAAAAAAAATACTAATCAACGCTTGATGTGTAGGGGAGGTACCATACATTTTTTTTTTTAAGTAACCATTTTGTCGGCATCAATACAATGTGCATTCATGCCGAATGCCGGCTATGTAGGCCCTATAGTCTCTGAGCAAAACCGCTGACAGACAGACAGACCCAAACTATAAGGGTTCATTGTTGACTACGGAACCCTAAAAATACATCGTCTCGTCAGGTAGCAATATAAATTGACCCTAAGTTTGTTTTAGCAATCACGAAGCGCCGCTTGCGTGACACTTGTTGGTGTCGCGGTCGTGACGTTCCGGTTTTAATTACATAATTATCAAAGATGTCACTGTAGAGATTTTAGGTGCAAGGTAAGGTCAAAATTGGCACGACCTATACTTTCAGGTTTCGTATGACCTAAATGTGCTAGACAGTAGAGTCACAGACTATTTATTAGTAGAGTGTAAAAACTAATTATGATCATTATCATTCCTTATTTAAGGCCCTATAGACCCGAAAATTAGCAGGTCGATGTCTGTCAGTACGAATATCGACGTAAAGGACATTAAAATAACATTCATATCAGCGCGCCTTGTACAGTGGCGGTTACGAGTTATTTCACTTTATACGTAGCGAAACACGTACCGGGCCGCTAGTATTAGTATAGAATAGAGATAATATTTCAAACGAAACTCCAATGCCAAGTAAATATTAATACAAATTAGATTTATTTTTTTGGCGTAATACAATTTGTAACTTATATTTATATTGGATCATAAAATATATTGCCACTGGCTGGAGTCACAGCGATTTTTCTCCTACAAAATGCACGGGCAAGCTGCCAAATTCGCAGGCTCAGTAAATCACTGCTTACGAGGCTCGCAGCGCATGAAGGAGCCCCCAATCAGGCAGCCTATTGACAAACACACGGCTCGCATAATGGATTCCTCCGCGATTTATCCACGTCTATGCATTTCCTATTCAAACCGGGTTTTAACCGATTTAATGGATGCATTTTATATTGCGATTGCAATCATATTCGATTGCTATTTCACATGAGTGCGAATATTTTTGTTGAGAATTGCTTTACCCATTAATAATCATTTATTATCTTAGATACAAATGTTATAAATGTGAAAGTGTGTCGTCAGTCTGTCTGTTGCCTGTTCACGCCCGCACCTGATTTAGCTTAAATTTGGCATTGATATGCCTCGAAGCCCAGGAAAGGACTATAATACTTTTTATCACAGAAAAATGTACGAGCGCGATAAACAAATATAATATTATATTGTGGCGCAACAGAGTTGCTGGTGTCATCTAGATATAAAGTATAAATTATACTCTACAAGCCCAAATTCTGATGATCAGCTCAAACTCTTATTACAATATACGTACATTGATTTTGCAAAGTACCATTTAAATATTATGTCTTACAAGTTACAACTTACAACTAACTCTACTATGACGGCATAAAATCAAAGAGGTGTTAAAGTATAAAGTACATCTGAGATCATCGATTTGCATGCTAAACATGAAACCCATTTATAAGGAGATGTTTATACGGGGGCTTTAGTCTTTAGACTTTGCTGTTTACGTTTACTTTTTTTTTATGTACTCCTTTTTATTAATTTCCAAGGAAGTGGCCATGTTCTGTTCCGAATAATAATATAATAAGTTACATATTTACTAATTCCGAAGAAATGCCACCATAGCAGGCCTGTCCCACTCGCGCCTGTAGGCATCGAACTGTAAGTACCCCCCTAGGGGGGCACTTCAGTAGGGACTCACAGGCGAGCGGTGACGCGCGCACGAGTTTTTAGTTGGTTGATCGTTGCATGCCTACCTGCGTACTTATTCATTAGTGTCACAGAATTGATAAATTAATCTGGTCACAATGGACAATAAAAAAAGGGCAAAGAAATATTGCGCAGTGTTTAACTGTCTTAACACGGAATGTGAACCAAATTTAACTTTCTTTAAGCTCCCGAAGGACGATGAGAGTTAAGAACTTTTTTAAATTGTTTTATTATTATTTATTATAGATTTAAATTTTGTACAATTTATTATAGAGTCAAATGATTTAAATAGATTTAAATGCTAGTTGGAGTAGAATATATTAGTTGGGTCTTCGTAGAGGTATAATTAATAAAGGTATTTCATTGAAAAAAAAATACATTAATTAATAAGGTTAGGTATTAATTATTACTAATAGTAAGCATCGTAGGTTGGTGTCGCTTCGTGATGCGTACTATTCGAAACCTCATTTGTTTACGAAAATAACTAAGTTATACAAACACTTTGAGTAGGTAATATAAGACCGGCTTCAATAATTAAGATCGCGCATCACAGACGGTGAAGATAATATAAAATATATATTATCTTAGAGCATATTCTAGAATATCGCTCACCATAGAAATCCTATGAACTATCACACACGACGAAGTTAATATATATTTTATCTTTTGTATCTTAAGATACCGAGCGATATGGAAATATATATTTCGGATCTTAATATTTTATCCTTATCATCCTCGTATCTTAATACGAAATATATATTTCGTATCTTAATATGTTATCTTAATAGTGGTGGTTAATATAACGTATAACGTATAACGAAATAATAATAGATTAAAAAACACGTTTTTTTTAATTTAACTAATTATTGCATTGCCTTTGCCATTGGCTCATTTAATACGTATGCAAAGTTTCGAATTAATTGGACTACTGGAGATCGTGCTCAAATATTCCGTTACATACATACAGACTTAGCTTATAAAAGCGGATTAAAAATTATGACTAACTACTCATATGTTATAAAATTTTAGTTTCCGACACATCCACTTACGTCTTTAATAAATATAAATGGATTTTTTTTGCAACTGTTGTGTTAATACACAAACAACGAACTCTCTTGGCTTGTTTGAAGTTCGAACAGCGAAACGGAGCCAAGTATTAAAATACAAACGGCTAAGTTTACGTATGCAATAAAAATTTACGACAGTTATCAAAAGGGCCGTAAACTCAGTTATGAAGTGTCTCTTTGAATTTAATCTTGCTCCTTTTATATGCTGTTACCCTAATACCTTTTCTTAAGTGTAAAGTGTTTCGTAACCCAAATCATGTGCACTGTGCACATACAATTTAAAATGAAAATTTAAAATGTTGGTGCATAAAGCTTATTACGAGTTACGACTATCTTGATACTTTACTTCAACACACAAAATACAACCATTTTGTTGTACCATCGAAGAAATTGATTCATAGGCAGTTGGCGGGCCTAAGTCATTTGGTCAGGTTATGTCACTGAGGTAGTAAGTACTACGTAGTACATACTATGTCAGTGGATTATGTCAACTTAATGTAAGTCGTCATCCTTCGCTTGGATTTGACAAAACGCGATCAAAATACGTAGGTACGCCATCTGCCTAGCTATATTATATAATATCAACTTCTCTGACAGTACTTTATTGCATCGCCAATATTCATAAATCATAGTGTTCTTGTTGGATAGTTGGATCAGCGTTCATACATTTTTGCTCATTTTCCTTTTGACAGGTTTTTAGTAGCAATATCGTCATAATTTGAAAATCAACTACTTTTTCTTCTTTTCGCATATTATTATTCTTCCTGTTTAGACGTCAATATTTAACACGTCAGCTACGAATATCCAAAGCATAGTAAAAGGAGGGGAAGTAGGGTAACTCCGGCCCAATCCGCGATTTAATTACCTACTGTCTTAGGCCGGCAATACACCGTGTATTGCCGGCCTTAGGGTTGTCAATTTTAGGCGGCGGCGGCGCGACGTTGTGATGTGGGAGCGGCAAGCGGCTGTCCGCGCTTCGTTCGCAACCGCATGAACAGCGGCAACGTCGCGGTGTTCCGACTTTTAATAATAATAAGTGACTCTTGAATCTCTTGATTGTCCATATTTCGGCCAATTTTCGTGCATATTTGCATGCATATTTCGGCACTTGGATCGTGCATATAATCCGATGTCTAAATAAAATTATAAATATACCCTTTAAAACAACATTAAAAACTAACGCCTGTCTCTTATAGGTACCTACTATAAACAAATCTGTTGTTATGATTCGAACTTTGCTTTATGTGTATAATTAATATCTGATTTACAATTAACACACAGCAATATTTATTACTCCTGCGATTATGATCGGACATTTTTGATTCGTTTGGCGCGACGTGGCGCGACGCGGGAGTGCAGTGTAAAGTGTTAGCCCCGACTGGTATGGTCCGAAAACGGTCCGAGATTTTAATAAGTGTGCGTGCGGCGACGCATTGATACTGTGGCGCACACACACAAGCCGCGCGCGGTGCCTTTGTATGAAGATAACTTACTTCCCCTCCTTATGTCCAAAGTCTGGAGTACATATCCAACGACCTCAAATTGTCTGTCCATTCATGGGAAATCTCTTCGTTAGCGAGCGGGAATTAAAACAGCATTCATTATTTAAATGTAAAGACTTTATAGTGAAGACATTCGTAAATAACAATAAATAAGCGCCGAGCTTCAGTCTATCCCGCTAAGAGGCATATGGCATCCGCGGTTTACGGCCGTTTTACGATTATGGCGAGCCCGAATTGGTATGAAAATTCCCCCGTGCCTTTATTTCTACGTTATTATTATAAAGCATAGAAGTGGCGAGTTGTAGACATATTTATTATGATTAGATGATCAAAACTCTATTTTTAAGGCACTACCACAGGCTAGTAAATACTTGTAGTTGCAATGCAAGCTCTACTTTGTAAGTCGTTGGGTTAGGGCCGGGACACAAAAACACGGCACGACGTCGTATGGCGTCGTGCCGTGTTTTTGTGCTCTTACTGATTTCTGTGATTTTACTATATTTTTTTGGGTTACTTAAAAATATTAACTAATCAACAACGCTCCTCGATACATAAAATTTATGTTTATTTAATAAACACTAGTCAAGAAACCGGGCATAAGGATATGCGTTTGTTTCTACTGAATTGGTGGCACAAATGCCTTATTCTTCTGTCATTACTCATTAGATAAAAATATGTTCTACCAGTTGCTCTATCGTGATTCGTGATGGACGCTCGTTGCTGTTTGCCAATGACAACGGGGGGGGGGCCTCGAGCGAGACTGTCATAATAACTTTTGGGTGAGTCCACTAACTTTTCGACTAAGTATACTCAAGTCTTGAGCATAGTGAAAAAGTTAGTGGACTGTTTTGATGTCCCGGGAATTGGGACGAGCCGGAGCCTGGACGATGACGATGACTGATGATGTCGTGTGTTGCAGGGCTACAATGGTGTGTGCGCGTGCGGTGAGGGGGCGGGGCGCGAGCCGGCGCGCATGGCGGCGCCAATGAGGGAGGGCGCGCCGGTCGGCGGACCTCGCCCCGCGCCCCACCACCACCCCGCCAACTTCGAGTACGATGACAACGAGTGGGACATCGGCATCGGCGACCTCATCATAGACCTCGATGCCGACATAGAGAAGACCGACGAGGCGGGCGGCATGGCGGCGCGCGCCGAACCCGACGCGCAGCGCACCGCGCTCAAGATGAAGATCAAGAGGACCAAGCCCGGCACCAAGAGCTCCGAAGCCAAGCACGAGATCGTCAAGTCCAACGAGATGAACGGGGAGCAGAAGCCGGCCGCGGGCGTGCCGCCGGCGGCCGCCAAGCGCGGCTCCGGCGGCCACCGGCGCGACAAGGCGCGCGACAAGCACCACCACCCCCACCCGCCGCACGACGTCAACGGCGGCGCGCGCGTCCCGCCGCCACCCAACGCGCCCGGCCCGCCGCCGCCCGCGCCCGCGCCGCCACCTCCGCCGCTCGCGCCCGCGCCCGCGCCGCGCCTCGACGCCAAACCCGCGCCGCCGCCCGCGCCCGTGCCCCCGCCCCCCGCGCCTGCGCCGCCGCCGCCGCCGCCCCCCGCGCTGCCGCCCGCGCAGCCCCCCGCGCAGACCAACAAACCCGACCCCGACGACTCCCGGCAGGACCACAACACGCAACCGCCTGCTAAGAAACCCAAAACTGAATCTAAGGTACGTTTACTCTTTCATAATATAGTCACAAATCACAATATATCCTCATGGGTCGCAGTGACGTCAGGGCTACAGTTATAATAGAAAGCGACCTGCCTTCTTTAAAAAAAAACTTTTTATATCAACAGCCATGTCGTATGCCTCTTATTTCTTAATATTATATGTACAAATCAATAGAAAATAAAATCATGGTAGAGTTTTAAATACACTTTTTTCCTTTGCTAACGCCGCTGTCTCAGTATGAACCCTGTAGTCTACAAATAAGGCTCTAAGTCCAAATGTTAATGTTGGTAATAATTCTCCATTAGTAAAACTCGATCACGGTAGAATTTTGATGAATGTCACCGCTCGACGTAATGATATATCGTTAGCGGACAATCTAAATCTACACCGGTGACACGTATAAGGTTACGCGCAAATCCTTGATCCACTTGTATCAATAAAATGATCGCTAATTATCCGATAGCTCTTATCGGCCATGTTGGCGACTGTTTCGGATTTAATTGTCGGGGCGAGCTGTTTGTGAGGTTGATTGAGTGCAAACGCCGGGGTGTTATCCGGCGCTGCAGCGGTTCATTAAATCACCACCCCCTTCTGCCCTCCTGGTACCGCCCGCATTACAATACCCGGCACTCAACAAATTAATGCGATTGTGGCCGGGCGCTGAATTTAACTCCAAATCGGAAATTGATGCTATCGGTCCATCACTTTCGAATAAAATTTAACGCTACATAGTTCTTGGATTTTCCGTTCCATTTTTGCCGTAACATATTGAAAGAATTTGGAAGCATTCCAACGTGTATAGAGACTATTTGTTTCGATGTTTTCAGTCATGCGTTATTATCTTTTAGTGGATATTAGATCAGATTTTTATTGCCTACACCGAATGGGAGGAATAAATTTAATGAAAAAAACGAGTTGAGAATCTAGACACGCGGTAGCGTGTCAAGCCAAGTTCCAGCATAACAGAATGGCGAGCAGCACCGTGTGTAATATTACACGAACCATTTGCAGGTACTTTTGACCCTCTCATAATTCCGAAACTATTTGACATAAACGTTTCAAATATAATGAGACTTGCAAGATAACTACATGCTCTAAATTTCATAAGCACAGCTCAAACGGTTATTAAGATATTAACGTCCGAAAATCTACATTTTTATCACTGACTGACTGACTCACTACTGACACACTACTCACTTAAACTAGATTAGATTCTACTTGGCTAGTTTTTATCAGAATTAAAATGTTCAATTACTTTATGAAATGACTGATGTAATGAAAACTGGCCAAGTTGGATCTAATCTAGTTTATGATCTCATATTATTTAAATAACATTAATTGTTATAGATATTCAATAAAGCAAAGAAATAGACTCTATTATTTGTTCATAATGTTATTTGGTTCCTATACATACATATTTCGATTTTCCATGGAACTTGGCACTCATTTAGATCTCCATCCTTTTTACGGCTAAGTCCATAGACAAGAATAATGTTTGTATGGAACTTGGCTTTCAATTTTTACATATTTTATGTTTTTGGTGGGATTTACATCTTCTATATTCACTTGAAGTCCCCAAGTATCCTATTAAATTTATTGATGTCCTTTGTTACTTCGTTATAAAGTTATTCCAAGCTTCAACTTAATATGACCTAATGGATATTGAAGATTTAATCTTAGATATAAAGTGTAGAATAAGATCCTTAATCGCCCTGACATACGAGTTTTATATCTTTATTTCATCACACACACAATTATGTCTCAAGATGTGGAACTAGCACCTGCTCTCGTTCGTCTATCGCACCATTAATCTAGACGTGACAGTATTGCAGCTCCTCACATTACTGCTGCCCTGGTAGTTGGTACTTTCAAACTTATCACGCTTAACCACATCGAATTAGTTGAGCAAGAATACTTACTGATCATATTCGAGCAATTCTGATATATATATATATATATATATATATATATATATATATATATATATATATATATATATATGCCCGCTGATGCCCGCAACTATGTTGCGCCAGACAGACAGACAGTAATAATAATAGTACGGATAGTATGGAAGTATGGATATTTTATAAATAATAATGATAAACACGTTATGCAGTGATTTAGTAAAAGAAAAAATATTTTGTACCTAGTACACGTGGTAATTCAAATATAATCTTCCATACCTATGCACAATTAATCAATCAAGAACAGATCTAGAAAAACGAATAGCATATCAGCCACGACACGAATTTCGCGTTATGGACTTTTTGCGATTGCCAGAACGCGTCGTGGCCGTTTTCATTAGAGCCACGACGCGAATTTCGCGTCGTGGCTGTTTCACTGTGACCACAACGCGTTGTGAGCCTTTTTTTCGCTTATTGAGCGATTTCGGTCTTTGAGCGTAACATATAAGTATATATAATTGGAATCTCGGAATCGGCTCCAACGATTTTCATGAAATTTTGTTTAAAGGGGGCTTCGGGGGCGATAAATCGATCTAGATAGGAATCATTTTCATAAAATATCATTTTATGTGTGTTTTGAATTTTTTGAATACCGAGCGAAGCTCTTCTTACTGATTAGATACGGAAGAGTATGTCTGACTTTTACCTCTTCACTCTAAAGCGGCTAAACCGATATAAATGAAATTTAGTAAGGACTGTAAGGAGATACTTTTACAGACGGGAAGGACACAGGATGGTTTTCGTTGCAGAAAAGTGTATGATAGCGCGATACACGAATTAGGGTGCAACAGAGTTGCGGGCGTCAAGTATTTTATAATATGACAAAGTTAAATTGAAAAGGGGACGTCGGCATGTACTTTGAATTTCAATCATTAATCAATGTCGAGCGCTCTAAAAATTTCCGCCCGCGAAATCAATTTCGCATTCACCCTCTTAAAAAGTTTACAATTACAGACAATTCTAACTCGAGACATATTGAAACTCCCTGGAGACAAAACGTGAATTCCGAAATAAAGCCCAGTATACTGGTTTATACACAGTACAGTATTCAGTGCTCATGATGTCTTGATTTCGACGCCATATTGTGCTGGTATGCCACTGGCACTGGTTAAACAAGTGTGGCGTATTAGTAGTTGTCATAATATAATTCTAAGGGCCTGTTTCACCGCTTCCTGATAAGGTGCCCGATATGCTTATTTGACAGATTCTCCATACTCCATCTGTCAAGTTAAGTGGTGGATAGCCTTATCACTATCAGGAAGCGGTGAAACAGGCCCTAATTCTAATACGTCATACCTGTCCTGCATTTTCTATATGATCACATATTATAATGACACCCTAGTATGTAGTATTGTACGTCAAATGTCAAGACGTCATTGACAAGAATATCAACAGTATGGCGTCGATTCTTGACGTTTATCACTGGCTAGTAAGGTTAGGTTAAATTTCGGAACCTACCCCGTAATTCTGACTAAACAACATTGATGTTCTCTGTGACATTGTACTTAACATAAACCGTTATCTAATGGTGTCAATGTCTTTTTGTGATCGTTATAACGTTGTAGGCAAAGCGTGAATGTGTAATTACAGATTTCTATGGCTTACTATTATCATTAAGTTGTAGTAAAAATTCGCAGTTACGATATTTTATGGCTGCTTTGAGGTTTTTAATAATACTAACTAACTAACTCCGCTGGCTCAGCGACCCAACGTGGATCTTGGCCTCCGAAATGAGCTTCCGCCATTGAGCCCTGTCCTGCGCTACTTCCTGCCAAGTACTGACTTGAAGGTCACGCAGGTCAGCCTCAACGGCATCTCTCCAGCGATACCTGGGGCGTCCAGCAGGACGACGTCCTGTTGGACGGCCCTTGTACGCTCTTTTTACCCCGCGATCCTGTCCCAGTCTTTCTACGTGTCCCAGCCAACGGAGTCGGTGAGCCACTTCGACTGTACCACCCCTCCACTATATTTCCATATCTCTCCAGGTATGCCATCGATTCCAGGAGATTTGTTGTTTTTTAGTCTCATGATGGCCTTCTGCACTTCCTGAAAAGACAGGGCTTCTGTTGTATCAGGACTCTCTTCAGAGGTATCACAAATGATAGGTTCTTGTGAAGGGGGGCAGTTCAGCAGTTGCATGAAATACTCTCGCCACGTGGATTTTATTTCTTCTGCGTCATTTATTAAGTTGCCATCTTTATCAAGGAGAGATTGGGCAGTTAATTGGTACCCTTTTTTAAACAACCTTACCTCCTGATAAAATTTACGTGTCTCGTTAGCTTTTAGAATTGTCCCCATATTTCCCACTATTGCATCCAAATGCTGCCTCTTTGTTGTTCTTATGACGTTTCTTGCTGTGGTCCGTTTTAATAAGTATGACTGTAAAAGAGGCTTATTTTGTATAATTTATAATCAAATATATAACATAGATTTTAGTTAATAAAATAAGTATTTAAAATGAAGAAATAAAAATTAAAGGATAATAAATTATTATAGGTAAGAACACCCAAGACTCGGTCATATTATATGACTCAACTTTTAATATCTATTGTATCTTTTATAATATTATTTGATTAGATTAATAAACTGTCAAATCATTTGATTCAATATTTTCAATTTAAAGTGATTCCAATTACCTTTTCAGTTTCTTTGTTATTTAAAGTTATTGGAAAATGGAATATTATTTTGAATATAAATTCATAAATTGTTTCCGCTTGTTTCATAAAGCAGTTTCATCGTACTTAATCTGTTTTGTCACGCCACATTTCGTTAAACCCCTTTGTAAAACATCGTCTTGGTTTTGTTAAATAAAAATATGGTAGCTTAACATAAACTAAACAAACTTACAAATAATTTTTAACTGCAAGGGTTGTCTAAAATGTAAAGAACATATTTCTATTTTATTTTCGTCGTACAGCTAACATTTTACGTCCCGATATTCTATTTATCTTATAATACAGTATTAACAACCTCAACATTTATTATGACTTTTATCTTAATTAAGGAAATCGATTGATATAATAGTTAATACATAATATTATTTCAGATACAATCTATGTTAAGCTAAGCTCCGATACCTCTTCATCGGATCATAGCTTGAATAAATTAGCATGTTGATTACCACTTAATCAGTGCTCCAAGTTCCAACTTCCAACTAGATGCTCGCTTGTAACTTACTACTAAATTAGTTCCTGCAGTACGCCATACCTGATTACCTGGAAATCTAAAATGGCTTCATTTGGTTATGTACCGTGTACGTAACTTACTTGTCGTAGTACTAATTGCAATTCCTAAAGTTTGTGACCAAATTGTGCTCTTTTAAGTCCGATTACGTTCAAAAAGTGATTTAAATAAATATTGGGAATTAGACAAATTATGAGTAGATAGTGTATCTTAAATAGCGTTTTTTGTCTTAAATCCCTATTCCAGATTCCTGTTTTAAATAAAATATGTTTCGCTCACATAATATTGTTCTAGCTACGAGTCGACTACCATTTGAATAATGTTACTTATCTATTTTTATCATTTAATTTAGTCTTAAAGTTACCAAGATATCAGCAATAGAAGGAGATGTCTTTCAACTGGCAAGTGGCAGCTGCTACCGCGTAATTACCGGCTAATTAGGATGTGGGGGCAGCGGGCACCACTCGCGCTATCAATCGCCATTATTATTTCCGTTTCGTGTTAAGTATATTATCTGTGCGGTTAGCCGTTTATTATGTCAGAAACAATTGTAACGCTCGTAAATCCAGGCCGAATTGATTCGAAATTAATTACGTCCGATGTTAGACCATCGACAACATAATTTATTCACCGCTCTCATTAATTTCCAACGAGTGTTTAACTTAAACGATCCGGCGTTTATATAAATTTATATAAAGCCTTTAGAATCTGTCGTCGGACGCGTTTCATCGGGTTCTCGACGATAAATTCCAGTCTTAGTTGTCATAAACCCATTTAAGTTGGCCGGAGTTCCTGTCGACGGAATCTTGCTCCTCGTCGCGTCGGCTTTGTGCGCGACGACGAGTCGGTCGACCGCTCGTCGGATTCGTCGTAATCCTGGCGTGTACCTGGCCGGCTCTTTGTTCGAGTGGAAAGTTTTACCCGGAACGGATTTGTTGCGATGAACGTTCACCAAATATACAACGCGAATGCTATTTCTGGTCAGCTCTGAAGTTTCGCAGCGATCGAGCACTAGAATTTTATAAAGAGGTGAATCGTAAGCTTTTCTTTATGTAGATTATTTTTGCATAAGATCGTCCACATAGAAATCAACACGAGGCAGACTCATAATAATTCGTGTGTGTGTGTGTGTAATGTGTATTAATTAATCTTTGACCTTGTCTTCCCAAATTATCTTTTATCTCGTCATTAAAATTTTAATGTCGCGGTTTTTTCCCATTACCTACATGTACACAACACATTAGAAATAGGTGCTACCAATGATATTATATAAAAAACTCAAAGCAATACGACCCAATTGGGTCGTCTTTTATTTAGTCTGTCTCTTTTATGTAAATGGCATTTCGTATCTTTTGTTTCACTTATCTGTCAAAGTCCAATTTTGAATTTGAAAATTTTTCGGAAGAGATTTAAGCCGGAAAATAGTATGAACGTAACAGATCTGTTTAAGTAGAATATCATTGGGATTTGGGTGCTAGTGCTAACATTCACGCAAAAACACGTCCTTTTCACGAAAAAATAATACGATCGCGAAGAGACAAATTGAATAGACGGTACATTGCACAAAATCAACAATCGGCCGACTAGTCGGCACACAAAACCAACAGATGCAAAGGGGAGATTCGGGAGATGGGATCAAAAGGCGATTTTTTGTTAACCTTTTTTATAAACAGCTATTTTGGCCTCTTTGTGCTCGTGTTGTTTACTAATGGGTTCCGTTGGGTTCGACTTGAGATAATATGCTCGGGTTTTTTCTCGCCCATGTGTCGAGTTTTTGTCCGGAAACAGCTTCGGTCGGATTAAAATATATTTGTTGACCTTTCGGCTCGTACGGCGTTTTATTTTTATTGTCCCGAACTAAATGTTTGCGTTTTATTCGTATTACGAACATCGCTGCACTGCTCTGTGTTTATTCTATTTATTATTTATTTTTTTCAACTGTTTATCACTTGGAGCGTTTATTTATTCAGAACGTTTATAATTTAGCGCATGATATTCTGTTTAAGTTTTTATAAACGTCATAAAAAGGTTATTTTGCATTTCTTTGCAATTCCGATGAGAGCACTATTCAAATGTTTACAAAAGCCTAACCTACAATTTCTTTATTCACCATAATATCACCGTTATTAAATTATTTCCCGATTATTTAACTTTCATAGCTGGCACGTGGCAGCTCGCCAAAAGGGGTATAACATCTATCAGGGTTGAATTTCAAAGCACGTTCCGCCGACACTATCATTACGTAAAGAGCGCTAAATCAATCAGGCATTAATCCCTAATATTACTGGCCATAGAGAATTACGAAGGGTCCGTGTCCAGGATTGTAACGATAAATGCCAACAATATCCCCATTCGATATCTTTCACCCCTGCGAAGATTGTCGAGTTCACAATCGATATTCAATCTCTTTGACGCTCTGCTCTCCTGGTAACTTTTCTCACTTTGTGACGCCGTTAAGGGTTTTGAGAAATTCTTTTATCTCCCTCCCTCTTGCAGCTTTTATTATAATTTATAAGTAATATCTTCATCTATTCTTAATTCTTATCTATTATCTACTTTAATCGCATCGTGAATCATTCTAAATGGTTTTACTTTAATTTTATTTAATCGTATAAAACTAAATATTCAACAGTTTGATGCCTATAAACAATGATTTTGAAACCGGCCTTAGCAGCCTACTAACATAATATTATTTATCATAAATTATAAAATACTATTTTACAAACATTCTAAATACTTACTATGTTTTATATGTTTACAACATATTATTGTGAGTTGTGACTTGTGACATGTCAAGTTGTATGGAGCGATTAATTTAAATGATCGTAGATTTGAATTGTTATGATGAGCAGAATCAATAGAACAAAGTCCACGTCGCATTGTTTCTCTGAATATTGCGCGTTCAGATTTATTTCACTTCTGAGTTTTATCTAAATGTCGTCAACATACATTTCACGTAAAGCGAAAAATAAATCTGAAAACATTTTTCTAACGTAAAATTCCTGCTCTCCTTTCCTATTCAGAACAACTTTATAATTTTAACGTAAAAACGTGTCAAGCCAGTTAATGCGATTAGGATTTAGGAGGTAAATGTAATTAGCAGAATGGGGACGCGGCTCGCAGATATGCTAAAGAGATATTACGGTACGCAGATTATCCCTTATAATTGAATGCCGGACATCTCGGGCAGAAGCCGGGTATATCGCGTTATTAGGTGTGCATACGTAATTTGTTTGTTAAAGACGGTTCGCAGTTATACCCGCTGTGAATAATTTAAATTCATCCCCTCGTTGGGGAGGCGACCCCCCGGATCGATTCGGTGTGCGTCTGTGTGCGGTGTGTGTGTGCTGTTCATATTACAGGCGCTTTAGAGGCTCTGCGCCCCTGGTACAGAGTTCAGCTCGCCACAAAACCTGCTCAACTTGACGGGTCCTACTCGCAATTAAATAAATGAAGGGTACAGGGGAAAAAGGATCATTATCCAAAGTGAATCATTGTGAGAAAATGGAAAAAACTTAATTTACTTTGCATCATTATTTATTAAACAATTTACTACAGCAGCAATTAAAACTTTTTATTATAGCATATACTATAATTTAGTTTTAAATTCTTTATTATTTATTTACTTGTAATTAACTTAAGGATAAAGAAAATTTTGAAAATATTACTTGTAACAAAGATCATAGTCAACTGACATTGATCTTTCTTTCCAAGTTTAGTATTTATTTATTCTAAATAAAGTTCTATAAATCAGGGCTTCAAATAACGTTATTTTTTCATAACGTTATTGCTTCAAGGGCATAGATAACGTTATGAAAATTTAACCGATACTAGAAATAACGTTATAAATGTATTTAATAACGGTAAATGTTATAACGTTATATAGGATTTATAACGGTAAATATATGTTCTTTGATAACGTTATAGTCCGTCAAGAAAGTCATGACAGGCGGGAAAATTTTCTAAACGTAATCACGCTTTTAAGGTGTATTTTTTTCTTTGTATTTTCATAGAGAACGCTTATTACATTTTAAATATGAGTGAGATTTGGTGCACCGTGCACGATCGCATACCTGATACCAGAAAATAACGTTATATTTACCGTTATTATTATAACGTTATTTTTTTGTTATGCCATAACGGTAAATATAACGTTATTTTACTAGATATCGTTAAAAAAATAACGTTATCTGGCTACCATTATGAAAATAACGGTACGTAACGATATTTTTTCTGTTATTCGATAACGTTATGAAGCCCTGCTATAAATACCGCGAAAACAATGTACTTACGAAACCACATACGATACAGACAGCCACTGACAGCCAGCTGTCAAACTAAAAAAGATCAATGTCCATAGACAGTGATCTTTCTTTCTGCAACTACGGTGACATTGATCTTTCTATGATACGGCCATACAATCTTTTTTTGAGTCCCTTGTGTACGATGATCGTTTTATGCGTTTTTCATTAATATGGACAGAAAGGTTTTTTCATTTTGCACTAGATGGCATTATTAGTTTGTTTTTATCGAAAAGTGGACAATGATCCTTCTTCCCCTGTACCCTTCAAATACAACAGTATGTAATTTAATTGCAGTACTGACAATTATAGTTAAATGCTAATAAATTGAATTATTAATTTAGCATCATGAAGTGAAAAAAAGAAAAAAGTAAAGATTAAGTGAGCCAAACAGTTTTTTATCTATGTTTGTAACTAATGGATGAGATTGTCGCCAAGGAATTAAAAAAAAAAGAAATAATAAATTCAATGGACAAAGCTAAACCCACGTTCGTCGGGCGGCGTGTAATATAAAAACTGGCTCATGTTTTATTCATAATATCATCACAGATGCTTTATGTGCAAATTTAATACATATTGCAATAATTGCGTTTTGAACACGCTATTTTATAAAGGTTGAGTTGTATTTTAAGATTTTTAAGGTACTAGATATTATGATGGTGGATGGGTGAAAAGTCATACGGAGTCTAGTAACTAGTAAGCCCTGGTCGCTGGATAGAGAGAAATTCGGGCATCTCATTTTTACATGTGCACGAAAATATTGGTGTGAGGACTGAGGCTCACATACCGTGTGCATGGAAACGAGAAAAAATATGTACTTTTGAGTTTCGTGTGCGAGTGAAAGAGATGAGCAGGTTATGGGTCCCATTTGTCTTTGTCCTGTCCCTGTGATCAGACTATAGTTAGTAGCTGCTTAAGTTCATAATAATATTTTCAAAAGCAATAAATATCTTTTTAACCGACTTCCAAAAAACGAGGAGGTTATATGTTCGGCTGTGGTTTTTTTTTTTAACATGAACATAGCAACTCGGATTTATTTGATACTACATCCAATGCATGTTTAGCCGAGACTTAGCATGATTCATGGCTGTTCCCTTTGCGATATCTTGTCGCTTTGTGTATACTACTTTATTAAATTTATATTTTAATCTTTATAATATCTTTTAAATTACTTGAAAGCCTTCCAGAAGAATAATTTTTAAAATAATATATTTTGTAATTTAGAATGTAGAATATTTAGAATGTAGAGTACCATATTTTCATTTCTCGTATCTATCTCCTCTATGCTATAAACTCAACAAAAGAATGTTTCAACCGTTTATAACGTCTATCAATTATTGGACAAAATCCCCTAAACCGAGACTAATCCTCGGTTTCGTTCATACATTTTAAACTCGCCGAATAGCTCTGTACTCTATTTGTCTATAGTCTATATTACTAATTACTGTAACATTACAATTTATATACATCGAAGAGTCACCCAAAGGCTGTACATTAATTTGTATATTTTTTCTGCCAAGCAATAAAGGGTTTTTCAACAACACCCCTTAATGAGATGAAACGGGGTCCAAAGAAAAAAAAAAAACAATAATGACAGCCCGCGGGCACAAACTAGTAAAAGATAATAATTTTAAATGTTGAGCACCAGGGGGACAGCAACAGATGGGGTTGTTAACTTTGTGGGGACAATTATCGCATACTTATCAGTGGGGGACCGTTAACGCTTCGAGTCGTCCTTTATTATTTTTTCTTAAAGCGATTCAATTGTGCTGTAGAATTTGAATTCACTTGGACTGAATCTAAAAAATGTACTATGATTTGTTCATCTATACTCGCCTGGTAGGCTGGTACTTTGAATATTTACGGTACGTATAGATTTCAAACTACCACCACCTTATGATCTCCTAATTATGTTCTCTATCGTACTTATATTGAGTAAGATGAGTAAGATTAAATTGACACTTTTCATAGAATTCTTGTTAATTGTGACTGACTTGCGTCGTTGACTGTACTTTCGAAAAATTTGTTTAGGCAGTTCTTATAATAATCACTTGGTACTTGGTAGAGCTTGTATCTTGTAATGAAGCGCTTCACTACTTCAATAGTTGACAAAAGTGTAAAATTTTGTACTATAAATTAATTTGCTCATCGTATTTTTAAGTTTTACAAGCTCTATCTTGTAAAGTTGAATATCCAAGTGACATTTGCAAGCTAATCCCGGCCGAGATTCCAGGGATGGATTGCGTTGCGATAATCTCCTTAACATTGTAACTAGGGAATGCAATCCCGCAAGAGAATTTCAATCCCGGTATTTGCGGGATTGAACCATCACAATCCCGCTGGATCCCGGTATTTGCGGGATCCCGCTGGGTGGATTTAAACTTTTAAAATAAATCGTTATAATGACTTTACTTGATAGACCCCGTTTTATTCTTAGAATCTCAAATAAAACAAACTTTGTCGGACACTTTTTTCAAGGGTTTAATTATTAACATCTCCATACTTCAGACTTTATAAAAAATGAAAGAAAAGCTAATCATTTTTTTGGAAATGGCTTCGTAATAATAATATGTAGTTAAGAAAAACTAAAAAAAAAATCGCTTATTTTATGTCCATCTTTTACCGAATTTTTTTTCGAAATATAGGTAAAAATCGTGCTCAAAGATTCCGAAACGGTTCCTGATATTCGACACAAGGTAGCTAGCAGCTGGAAATGCTCGCTCAGCATCCACGCTGGTTAGTTCAATTGTCATTTAAAGTGTGAATTGAAGCTAAATTGTTTAGCGGGCTACCTGTAGCCAGTTCACGCACCCCGCGCGCAAAGTTACGCATATGAATCACATTTCTTTCCGCAAAATTTTCGACCGGGATTAGTCCCGCATAATGCATGCGGGATCCCGGTATTTCGGGATCCCGGTATTCCGGTATCCCGGTATTGCATTCCCTAATTGTAACTTATGTGCTCCTAATTGCTATTTCGTTTATATCAACGTAATATCAACAGGAGTTGTTTTGATTTAATTTAAGAATGCTCGATTTCTGTGTTTCTTCTTTCTTTTTTAACGACAGCTTTTCAAAAGTGCTAGAATTTTAGAACTAGAACTAGTTAAGAAAGCTAGTGTTAATCAAACAACGCTTGTTGAATAGTATGTTATTTTATTTGTAAACCCGTCATTCCCATGACCCATCTGTCAGTCGTGCTCAAACAATTTCAAAACGTTTCAGCAACTAAAAATATGTTTGGCGCACTCTGTAAACGTTGCTATTAGGTAACACTGCGACAATAACGTTTTATTTCGACGCTGATACTCATAATAATACCCTGATTCTAATATTAAATGTTGTGTCGGTACCCACAATTCGCCTAATATTCCTGCATCGCGCTATCGAAGTTTTCTGAGCGCGTCGGTATATATACGACAGATGAAATGTATCACGTGGGCTTCGGCCTGACCGGGCATACCACCTCGCTCGGTCGGAAGATCTTTTTATTCCCACATTGGTGACCCTCGACAGAACACGCCTCCATCATCATCACTGCCCGCCCCTCCGCACCACGCCAGCCAGCAACCGCCTCATCGGGTACCTCGTCCACTAGCCGCAATGTACCGCGGCCTGGGCGACTCCGCATCGGCATCATCGGGCTTTCTCACTACACCGACCGGTCAGCAAGCAGAGCACAACTCTCCTGGTCGGCAAGTAGCATCGGCCCCGCACGGCAGCTTATCCGACTCGCTGGAACTCACTGGCACTGGCGACTCAAGCGACAAGACTTCAAGATTCGACCTCCGGTCTTCGGGGGGGGAGTGATGTGGCGGTACCCACAATTCGCCTAACATTCCTGTATCGCGCTATCGAAGTTTTCTGAGCGCGTCGGTATATATACGACAGCTGAAATGTATCACGTGGGCTCCGGCCTGACCGGGCATAACGCCTCGCTCGGTCGGAAGATCTTCCTTTGTGGTGGCCACGCATATCCCCACATGTAGCTTCGTTACGTTTTTGATGATTAAAGTTTTGCTCAATAGTTTTGTTAAATATTTTATAGATAAACTTCTGTCAAAAAACCTCAGAAACTGGGATTAGTTATTACTTATTAGATCATTCTCGTTCTATCCATGTTACGCTCAAAGACCGAAATCGCTCAGTGAGCGAAAAAATAGCTCACAAACCGTTGTGGTCACAGTGAAACAGCCACGACGCGAATTTCGCGAATTTCGCGCGCGTTAGGTATGGAAGATTATATTTGAATTACCACGCGTACTACAAAATATTTTTCCTTTTAAAATATCCATAGTTTTATACTACTCGTACTAATAATTATATTAATATCTGTCTGGCGCAACGTAGTAGCGGACATCAACTAGTAGTATTATATTTAAATTATATTAATTTAAATAAAACTATATTTTTATTATTTATTGAAATCAGATTACTTTACTTATACATATTATATTTAAAAAAACAACAAAAATCAACAACACGTTGCGCCAGACAGACAGATAGATAATAACTAATATTATGATATATGTATAGTATGGAAATATGGATATTTTATAAATAATATAATGACAAGCACGTATGCAGTGATTTAGTAAAAGAAAATATATTTTGTAGTACGCGTGGTAATTCAAATATAATCTTCCATACCTATGGATGATTAATCAATCAAGAACAAATCAAGAAAAACGAATAGCATATCAGCCACGACACGAAATTCGCGTCGTGGCTGTTTCACTGTGACCACAACGCGTTGTGAGCTATTTTTTCGCTCACTGAGCGATTTCGGTCTTTGAGCGTAACATCCATACTTCATCCATACGTCCATACTAATATTATAAACGCGAAAGTGTGTCTGTCTGTCTGTCTGTCTGTCCGTCTGTCCGTCTGTCTGTCTGTCTATGTCTGTCAATCTGTCTGTTACCTCTTCACGCTCAAACCGCTGAACCGATTTTGTTGAAATTTGGCATGAAAATACTTTGAGTCCTGGGAAAGGATATAGGATACTTTTTGTCCCGGAAAAATGTACGGTTCCCGCGCGATAAACGAGTTTTGGCGCAACGGACTTGCGGGCGTCATCTAGTAATATTATAAATGCGAAAAAAAAACGATTGTGATAAAATTTGGTATGGAGATACTTTGAGTTCCGGGAAAGGATACAGGATACTTTTTATCCCTGCAAAATGTACGGTCGAAACGAATTTTTGTTCCTGACGATAGAATTTACGGACTGTATCGTACAAATAACGAATAAAATAGCACAATCTGAGTACTGAATAGCGAGAAATATTTCGAGAGCGGCCGGGCCTCATTACTTCTATATAAGTTTTATTACGATAATAAAACTGGTAGCGGATAGTTAAACTATTGTGAAACATTGTATTGTTTCCTTATAGTGCGACTAGCAATGAAATTCAATGTTGTTTTATGGCGGATCGAAACATCTTCGGTGAGAAAATAAAGTGTTATTTTCTAACCGACTTCGAAAGAAGGGTTAAAACTTTTCATTTATATATATACAAGAATTGCTCGTTTAAAGATATAAGGTAACACGATAACACAGTAGGGTCGTTTAGTTTTATAAATAAGTAGTTACAAGCTCTATGTCCAGCAGTGGACGAATATAGGCTGATATAATGATGATGATGTAATATTATGTATTTTAATCCGCGTGCAGTGTGAAGCTATCTGATAAATGACCAAAATAAAACTCGATGTATGTCCGAGCCATAATTGCTTATTTATTAAACCCTAGTACCGCAAGATTATCTAGCTGACATTAATTAAATGCGTGTAATTAAAAGTTATATGGAAGTACTGTTAAGTTTATTCGTAACGTGTTCGCATTTTAGAATAGTAATCGCTCAACAAAACGACCCTTCTTCAACGATGCACGTTTGAAGAATTGTCCCGACACAATTGTTTGACAAAAAGTAGAAATGTTTTTAGAAATGTGTTGATTTTGCAAGAATGAAACAGATGAATCCGAGCACACACGCAGTTAAAATATAAAATACAAAGGAGAGCGTCGAGTAACAAAAGAACAGTGAGCGTTCGTTGCAGTTTCCGACGTAAAATGCAAGTATATTTTTCCCGAACTCTTTCATTTTGTATGACTCGTCGTCGGTGCGGTATTTTAAATTTCTTTTCAACTAGCTCTCGGGCTCAAACTTTGAAGATTTTGTGTTAACTTATAGTATAGTTGCTTAATTAAAACATTTAATTATGATACAAAATAATAACCAAAGTACTAAGGACGCGGAAGGGGGAAGGAGCTCAATTCGTAGAGTATTCGGTCGGGCGAAGCGACAAGGATAAAGTTTCGTCGCTAATAGTAGGGGAGGGGAGGGTGCTATTTGTGTAGTCACTCGAGCGTCATGGAGACCTAGTAAGTTTTTTACATTAGGTAAAACTGATTAAAAAATAATAAGAGCGTTTTATATTTTAGCGGTGGGTTCAGAAACTGCAGCCATTTTAAAGTTTTGAAAAAGAAAATATGTAAAATTAAAAAAAAAAAAAAACATGTAAAATGTCCTCGACGACCACAAAAGATTTGCCCTATGAAAAAGACATCAGATCTAATGTAGAGCCAAGCTTCTGAATCGACGCGGCCTAACTCTATCGACCCTAACTCCAACACTTTCTACATATCCGTAAGTATGTATGGCTTCGCTGTTTCGAATATTTAGTTTCTGATCTGAAATAAGTAACAAAACAGCCAAGCCATACATACATACTTACTGATATTATGTAGAATTTGTTGGAGTTATGGATCGATCGAGTTAGGCCGCGTCGATTCAGAAGCTTGGCTCTACATTAGATCTGATGTCTTTTTCACAGGGCAAATCTTTTGTGGTCGTCGAGGACATTTCACATGAAATGTTTTTGGTGGGATTTCAGTCCTTTTTGTAAGTTGCTACTTGCTAGGCAGTCTTTTTAGTCTTTTTAGTGTTTTTTATTTTTATTTTTCATTAAGACGTTTTTAGTTAATGTCCATCCCGTAGAAACTTTTATGTTCTTATTCATAAAATTGGTGAAAGTCTCATTTAAACTTTCATTACTAAACTTATTTTACGGCGTATAAGTTATAACCAAATTTCGGCGTATTTTAGATATAAATAAAATATAAAGTATTAGACCTATTCACTTGAGACTTTGAATGTTTAATAAGTATATTAATAACATCATATCCTGAGAATATAAACTATCGGGCACGTCGGAAACCAACTCTGTAAGGGTCAACTTCCACCCCCCCCAATTTTAGGGGATGGGGGATGAAAATTACAAGTTTATGAATTTTTTTGTTGGTTGCATACTAAACTTAGATTACATACCAAATTTCAGCTTTCTAGCACTTCAGGAAGTAGCCAAACATTTTGATGACCATCAGTGTGTCAGTGACGAAATCGGCGTATTTTAGATGTCAATAAAATCTAAAGTATAAGAGCTATTCAATTGAGACTTTGTATGCTTAATAAGTCTATTGACGACATCATATCCTGAAAATATGAACTATCTGCTACAACGCAAACCAATTCTATAAAAGTTCAAAAAAACGGCGAAACACTTCGAGAAAAGGTAGGTAGTGCCCTTGCGCTTCGCTTGGCTCGTTTCGGCGGGTGTACTACCGTGCACCCAGATAATATTATGTTCATTCAGAAAATTGCTTTATAAATATATTTTAGACAACAAGAACTAAATGATTAAGTTAAGTGCAAAATAAAATATTAGTGAAGCTTAGTTACGAAAATAGGTTGGAGGAAGCTATATTTTTTTATATTTTAAAATGTCCCTACAGGCTTACCTAACCTTTGAATCGTCAGTGCTTTACATGGAAGCTTCTTTGAGGTATACTAAACATCCTCTACCTTAAATGATATTATATCCAATGACATTTCAATATTTAAAAAAAAAAAAAAACCCACCGGCTACCACATGACACATCTGATTTCTATACCATGATAACTAGACACATGTCGGAAGCCTACAAGCTTAATCTGATACGCTCGAGCTTGTCCCGAAATCCCCTCTTCGCCTCCCCAACTATAATTGCCAGACCCGACGAGCGAGCCGTCTGTAATGAGACCGGCTTCTTTAATGAAAATTCCGAGGGCGTGCTACGCCGTTCACAGCTATTTCACCTCTAACAACACCTTTATGTCCACGGAATAGAGATCGCTATCGTTGGAAATCCGAGGTATAATATCTAAGAATGGATTGTACAAGTTGATATTTAATCGGTGAATCTGTCTGGATTTCTGTAATTATTTGGTTTATGGTTTGACGTGAACTCGATACGCTTGAGAGTTGATGTGTTGTTTGTAGTTTGTACGTACAATTCAGATTAACAAAATATCAATTTTCATTTTGTAATTAAATTACATAGTAGCGACTGGCGACTTAAAGAAGACGTTTTAAGTGAGCCTCTGACCTGTGAGTCGTGAGTTAACGAAAGGAAAATATCTGCTTCTCCCCAAAATCGGTCATTGTTTCTATTCTTCTTTCTGTGGACATGCTAAGTCTTCTGTAGCCTTAGCATGGTCACCATAGAAACGGTTTCTTTCTAAGGAATAATAGACAAAGTGACAGATTGACAAAGGAAATCCGCATAGTTCAATTAAAAAAAACTGTATCTCCAATGTAGAGAAAAAACAAATGAATTCATGATTCCCTGGTGCTTGATATTTTGCACGTCACCTCGCGTGAAGTCGGTCCATGATAAAAAAAGATTGTGAGAACAAAATGGCGGATGATTTTATACCTGGCGAGTGCCAAGTGGTAACTGGTAATTAATTTTAATGATAGTCGTCACCTCACGGTTTGTTAATTTAATTGATTTAATTATTTCTTACAACTTACAAGGCGTTTTGAAGTTTCATGTTTGTTACCGTATACGGTAGTGTTAGTACGGTCTACGGCACAACTTACAAGTTACAAAATCAAAAATATTAATTTTATTGTTGCAGTAAAACAAATGAACATTTGACATATTTTGTGTAGCCTTAACACAAATTTAAATTGATACAGTAGCTTTATTGCAGTAATCAGGAAATAGGGTTACAATTAGTTACAACTTACAAGTCACAACTCACAAGTTACAGCTCACAGTAATTAAAAATTATTTACAGTAAAATTAAAAGCACTTTTAAGGTTAACATAGGTCGACTGATAAAATACAGTACCTAAAACCTATTCCTGAAAGTACTTCTAAAATCTAGTCTGTACAGAAATATTTTACCTCGGTAATTTTAAAGTGACCTTCATGTCGTCAGCGTAAAGACTCTTCAGAGGTAAATAAAGTCTGAACGTAACGACTTTTATCTTTATAGTTGGCCGTAAAATCAGTGTAGCGAGAATATCATTGAGTGCGTTCTTTAGTTTATTATGCTACGTATGAGTAATAAAAACTTAATGCAACGTTCGAAAATAATAAAGACTGCGCGCAGTCATTATTTTCGAACGTTTCGCCAACGATCGTTTCGCTAGTTTATCCAATATCCGCTCATCAGAGCTCGGAACCGGAATTTTTTTAACCAGGTTAAAACGCTCTTTAACCAGGTTTTTGGGTAAGTGTTCGTTCGGAGCGAAATCTAGATGCGAGCGATATTGCTTCTTAAATTAACCTGGTTAATTTCTTGCGGAAAGTAACTAGTGCAGTGATATCTTCTATCACTTTCTAGTGAACCATCTAATAGCCAATAAGCCATAACTTGTTTATGTGTGGACAATGGGTGATGGTCGTGGTGTGTGTGAGTGGGCGGGGCGAACATGACCGCGAACGGTTCTAACCGGTATTTTGAGC
Source organism: Lysandra bellargus (assembly GCA_905333045.1). Lineage (NCBI taxonomy): Eukaryota > Metazoa > Arthropoda > Insecta > Lepidoptera > Lycaenidae > Lysandra > Lysandra bellargus. The sequence continues at coordinate 4,235,348 of HG995352.1, read as the reverse complement.
AGTGAGCAATTTCATTTTGCTCTTAGAACAAAACCAGGAATAATTTCGGTCCGTTCAGAGCGGAATCGAAATGAAAACGCTCTTTTCGAAATGTATGGCGTTTCTAACGTACAGGATCGCGAAGATTAACCAGGTTTCCGAGCCGTGCCGCTCATGTTATCCTAATACAGTTTAGTCTTGCGGTAATAGTGGTTATGGAACCCTGGTAGATAGCGCTATGTTTTCAGCCCCCGACACAGCATCTTTCGTTAAAAACGATGACGAAATTCGTTATCAAAATATGCGGTTTGACATAAGTCATCGCTAAATGACATTTCAATTGCGAAGACTAATGTCAAATCCCATACATTCTGATAACGTATTTCGTTATCGTTTTTAACGAAAGGGACTTTATCTGCGGCCTCAGTCTTATTTTAGCGCACTATCATAATATTTTTGTAGATACATTATTATAGAGTAGAGACTAGAGACTCTGGTTTAGACTTTAGTTTAGGCTGTTGTGATTTTTATAACTTTTTATTTTATACCTCAGTTTTTTATTATTTTTTTCTTATTATAGCTCATAATATTTTCCGTATAAAATCGTTACTAAAATCACTTATATTCGGTTAGAATAACATTATTCATAAGTCATAACATCGTATATCTACAATCTGATAATGACAGAGCCGACAAGTTTTCGTGTTTTGAATAATTTTATAATTTGTATCTTGTAAGGAACAACTCCTACCCCTGCCTTTTACCAGAATATGATGAGATGACATATTGGCATGATGATGGTTTAAATTACGATTTTAACTTTAATTGAATTTTATTATCGAGGATTTAGAAGTGAGGAAACCCGGGATACCGATCATTTTGCCCTTTTCCATATCATCAGAAGTACACTAATTATTATACCTATGTATTATTATGTACTTTGTACTAACTACTAAGCCTAAAACCTTGCAATGCACTAGAAACTAAGTAAAGACTTGTATATGTAATATATTATGTGCCATCAAAATCCTTCGATTACTTTTGAAGCCTATTCAATTAGAATAAAAAAATGTTTTTTCTTTAAAATTTAATAATAGGTACTTAAGTACTCAATATTAGGGCGACGCCTTGATAATTTGGCTGTAGCGATGCCGATTTCTCTCAGCAATGACTAAAGCTAAGAAATTAAAGTTCATTGTCAGTATTCATCATGTCTTTGTCTTTGAATTGCCCATAGCATAACACGATTGGACAACTTTTATAACACAGAATAATCAATCGAAAAGACCTCTGTAAAAAAAGGGATTCCTATTTTTCCAACAGAGAAGAGCGATTTAAGGTTCCCAAATTTGTACATAATGGTTCAAGCATACACTTTAATTTGTGCATAGCTTTTAAGAAATCTAAACAAGCAAGCAAGCAACATCTTTTAAGAAATCTAATCTAAAAAAACAAGCAATCTAAAACATATCCAACACGGTTTTTTACTTTAACGCGGCGTCACCTTAAGTGTGTTTGATATATTTTAACCTACGTAATTTAGTACAAGACAAGGTATAATAAATATTAATGTTATTTTAATAATCATTAGTAGGTAATGTAATAAATAATTATTATTAGTTACAGAGTTAACTAGCAGACCGAGACATCCTCATTCCATTATTTTCGCTTCAATAATTGTATATTTATGAAATATTTTAATGCTTTCTAATGTATAAATATAAATAATTTAGTTACAACTTATAATAATATGTTCTTTTCATGCTTTTTCATTAAAGGAGACATCAAAATGTCTAATAAAAGCACTCAGACATAATATTTAACTAGCGACCCGCCCCGGCGTCGCACGGGTATAAATATAGCCACTGAAAAAATGATTAAAATGGATAGCCTATGATTCTTTACGTGGTCTATTTCTTATCTGTGCCAAATAACATAAAAATTGCTCTAGTAGTTCGCGAGATAAGCCCTTTCAAATAATTTCCCCCGTTTTTTTCACATTCTCGTATTAGTCTTAGCGTGATAAAATATTGCATATAGACTTCCTCAATAAATGAGCTATCTAACACTGAAAGAATTTTTCAAATCGGACCAGTAGTTCCTGAGATTAGCGCGTTCAAGTTAGCCCTTTCAAATAATTTTCCCCGTTTTTTCCCCATTTTCCTCTATTTCTTCGCTCCTATTAGTCTTAGCGTGATAAAATATAGCCTATAACCTTCCTCGATAAATGGGCTATCTAACACTGAAAGAATCATCAAAATCCGTTGCGTAGTTTTAAAGATTAAAGGGAACAAAGGGACATGAGGGAAAAAAAGCGACCTTGTTTTATAATAAGTATAGATGATTGCTTTATACTTTACTTCTTCTTCCTTCCATACTTGCATACTAATACATATTATTATAAATGCGAAAGTGTGTCTTTCTGTCTGTCTGTCCGTCTTTCTGTCTGTTACCTCTTCACGTCCAAACCGCTGAACCGATTTTGCTGAAATTTGGTATGGAGATACTTCGAATCCCGGGAAAGGACATACGATGGTTTTTATCCCGGAAAAATGTATGCGCGATAAACGAATTTTGGCGCAACGGAGTTGCGGGCATCATCTAATTTAAAATAAGTTTTGTATAAACTCCATAACTCTTTCAAACTCTACAATTTACGTAACATTATAATCCATATGAAGGAAGTTTTAACGTCTGAGCGAGACCATTCAACTGCAATCATAATGATTATATTATGTTTTTTGCATAATAAAAAACAAAATGTGTTACAATTTTATGTAGCAATAAACTTTTGAGGGCTAAGAATAAAGAAAATGAAACACGAAACAACGACTAAAATTTTACAACCACGAAAGTGGTACAAATGATTCACTGAGTATAATAAAACAGAAACTTCCGAATATAATAAAAAATGCATAAAATTACAAAAATAAAATTCTTTTTTATTTACGTATTTTATAAGTTTCATTAAAATTCTAAGTTGTCGTGGCTTTTATTGTCAAACTCGTCCGAAACGGCTTTACCAACGTCCAATTTTATTATGGAATTTTGTCTAATAAGTAATAGTTACGGTATGTTATCTCACAAAGTAATATTAATTGTTATTAAAATAAATAAAACAGAATATTATGCTTTTCTTTTAGAAGTCAAGTTTTCACTTTTCAAACAATGGTACTCGCTTGCGGTTTGAAAAGAGAACGACAAAAGCGTTTCTTAATTTTATGTAAGAAAATAAAAAGCGCTTTCTATTTATGCCAGCCATTTTCTTGTCAGACTAATGCTCGTTTGCAATACTTTTTGTTGGTAATGATTGCCATTAACATGAAAAACTGATAATATTGTTGATATATTTTTGTAGACAATATCGCGTTATTTTCGTTTATAAAAAGCCGAATAATCGTTATCTTATTTCACACTAAATGACGCCGATCTTCGGCGTAATTACAACAGACGCCGTTCGTTTATCGCATGGGAACTGTAACATTTTTTAGGATAAAAGTTTTATACAACACTTGAATATTATCTATACATATTATAAAACAAAGTCGCTTTTTTCCCTCATGTCCCTTTGTTCCCTTTAATCTTTAAAACTACGCAACGGATTTTGATGATTCCTTCAGTGTTAGATAGCCCATTTATCGAGGAAGGCTATAGGCTATATTTTATCACGCTAAAACTAATCGGAGCGAAGAAATAGAAGAAAATGTGGAAAAAACGGGGAAAATTATTTAAAACGGCTAACTTGAACGCGCTAATCTCAGGAATACTGGTCCGATTTTAAAAATTCTTTCAGTGTTAAATAGACCATTTATTGAGGAAGGCTATATGCTATATTTATCGCGCTAAGACTAATAGGAGAATGTGGAAAAAACGGGGGAAATTATTTGAAAGAGCTTATCTCGCGAACTACTGGAGCAATTTTTATGTTATTTGGCACAGATAAGAAGTAGACCACTTGAAGGATCATAGGCTATCGATTTTAATCATTTTTTCAGTGTCTATATATTTTATACCCGTGCGACGCCGGGTCGGGTCGCTAGTACTTCATATCTACAGTTAAGTTTTACAAATGTTTAATTGTAGGTACTTAATCAAACCTACATAAAGGACGATTACACCTAGGTACATGTAAGTTAATGTATGGTCATGTCCGAAGCCCAAAGTTAGTGATTTCGTCCGAAGCATTCAAACAATGTAGGCGAGCCATTATGCCGTAAATCAATGTTGACGCCACTGTAATTGGCTGACCGCGCGCCTCCCGCGTGCTCATGTTACCCTGGTAGTCGGTACCCGGCTTCGTCAGTGCATGGACCAATTTAGATGATAAATTGACGTGTGATTAAAGTTTTTCTAGATAGAGCTAGCTATTGAATACGAAAGTTGTCTAATGTATAATAACAATATTAAGGCTGGTTTTATTGTAGAGCGTTTGGCAGCGCCGTTGGAGCGCGCGCGTTCCAAGACGAAGAAAACGTACGGACGAACGGCGCTGCTCAAGCGCGCGACTCTGAAACGCAACTACTACCCCCATACATCTTCGAACGCGTGGCGCTCCAACGGCGCTGCCGAAACGCTTAACGACCAGCCTAAAGATTTGAAGCATGGTAAAAATAGAAATAAATCTATACCTAATTGTATATCGTGATCACGGTTCGAATATACCTACTAGGTACTTTAAGGCTGGTATAAATAGTCAGTACTCAAGATGCATCTCGGTTTCAAGACACGGTTCAGGCTCTGTGATTGGTTGGCTGTCAAAATTTGGACCAATCACAGAGCCGAACCGCGTCTTGAAACCCAGATGCATCTTGAGTACTGACTATTTATACGGGCTAGTTTGACAAACTTTATTTCTGTGATACCTACTTGTTAAAACAACTCCTTTTCATATTATTAATTTCTATAATTATTATTATTATCTTCTTTGTCATACGAATAGAAGCAATTCATAATAAATAATAATGAAATCAGTTTAAAATTACTAGACTAGGGATAATTAAACAGCAAATATAAATAACTCTACTTGTAAAGTACTCAGAAATCAGAATCAACAAATAACTGTTAATTACGATTCAAACAATGAAATAAGCGGCCTATAAATGGACATTGTTATTGACTATTTATAAAAATAAACTAGTAGATTCGATGAACCAATAATCTGATAACTTCTGTTACGTAGAGGTTATCTTATATCTGGAAACATTACGATGACTTTTAGTTTTTGTTCGTAAATCGTAACATAATCTTGTAAATATTTTGGAGTTTATTGGAGTTTACTCCTTATAAATCGATTTTCATATATAAGGCGCCCGGTATGAGAAAAATCCGAGGGGTAAAACCTACTAACAAGTAACGAAAAAATGTGTCATGTTTTTGGTGCGCACCTTTAGTGCGCAACTTTCTAATTTGGCTGTGAGTGTATTAAGACCATAAAGGTTTTAATTATATTATTATATAATATTATATTCCGATAGGTATATTAACTTTATGATTAAGGCGTACATATTATGGTATGCTGTATTACTGTATAGGCGACTATACCTATATACTATATGTTATTGGGCTTGTTTGTTTCTATCAGTGTCGATGTATTTATATTGCTATTTTTGTTATAAATATCAATAATTAATATTGTTATTGTGAAGTTATAATTTTTATCATTATACTGGCTAAAGTGAACTAAAAGTATTTTGAAATAACTATGGCAGAAAGGGGTGTAGATAATATTGCCGGAACATCTGATTTCATATTATATTAATCTTTTTTCAGTTGAATAAACTCTTTTTGCGTATGGTTAGATACTCGTACTTAAGGAGTAAACTCCAGTCGTGCGTCGGAGCTGACACACTTTTTTTTTTACAATAAACTATTAATAATTAATAACTCTACAATCTAAAGACCCCTCTTCACGTAGGCACATTATCTTTGACTGTCATGGACAGATATGAAGAGCTTTGCCACCATGATCGTGATGCCGTCTGCAGTATTTTGAATCATCGTCGAACATGGGCAATTAAATACGAATAAACTCCTCTCGCAATCTCTTGTATTTGTCGATCATTGACCAACACGACGTAGCTTAGTGGCCATATTAGGCTTATAAAAATCATTTCATTTTGTTTGATAAATTAAAGTTATAGGGCAATTTTCTCATAGCATTGAAAACTGTTTAATAGGATGCAATTTTTAATTTTATAACATTCTACAAATATTTACAAAGCGATTAAAGTATTTTTCGCTCTTTTACCTCATTTACTATTAAAATATTTGACATAGTTTACTTTTAACTTATAACGATCAAATATTTACTGATTTCACAATTCATAGCTTTTGGGTCTTGATATGTTATCTGAAAGTATATTTGATTATCTTATGAACAAATAGACATAAATATGCCATCAGCAAATAAAACATACCGCAAAAAGGTTTTATATTTACACGTTATTTTGACATCGTACGAAAATGAAAAAATATATAAAAGAATAGAGAGAATAATATAATATTATACCTAATATCTTGTTGCTGATGCCCAAATAATGAACTGTGCTTCAACTTTGAAGTGTTATTTTTCATAACTCGACTTATTTGAAGACGTTAACAAAATATTGCTTATTTGTTAAGTGCGACTTGAGTGTTATTAGCCTCTTGAACAAAACAAATTCTTCGAAACATATTGTATCATGATACTTGAGAGCAAGTTTAAGTTCGTACAGATATATGTAAGTGGTTAGGGAGCGATAAACGAGTTTTGTTTCGTGATATTATATTTTAATAATAGCAAACGAAAGAATTAGAAATACACAGAAACGTATTTTATTTCTACTTTATGTACTTTTTACTTCTTTGGCATTCATTGCAAGCCGTAATGTTTTGTTTTTGTACTCAACAAAAAACGATTTTGTGACAATGCTAATAAATTAGGCTGATAAAACTAATGAGAAATAAATACAATTGTAGATACCTCGCTTATCCGCTGAGTCGATATTCATGGATATAGAAACATTTTGTATTTCTAGTCCTATAATATAAGGACAAAGGATTATTTTATCATGGAAATATTATGTACGCTCCCATGAAAAACTAATAGTACGAACGGCAACATCTTTTAATACAAGAGCAGCAATCAGCATGAATCCATATAAGCGTCTAATCCAAACTTACAAACAAGAAACTCGATTAGCATATCTCGATTCTGAATCACCAAAGCGATGTCGACTGCAAACTAATGAACTCCCATACTTCACCCAGTGTACATTACAACCTTATTACTACGGCTATAAAGCTAAAAATTCCTCGAACGTTTTAGATTGTTCACGGTTGAGCAAACGAATACAGAGTTCGTTTTAAAATCGATTTTAGCTGTTGGTTTGTAGTCGAATTCGAATCGCGTGCTCCCAGATATTTCATTTGTAGCGTAGTTTGTAGCTATATAAAACTTTATGAATGGGTATTTTAGTTTGAGTTCTAAAGTATGAAGTCTTTTGCCAAAACAGAGCATAATATAAAATATTATATACGTCTATGATTGCCCATAATCGTCGATAGCTATACACTATAGTCTATACCGTATACACAGTTTACCAATCATGGTCAATGACCCAACGTGAAGAGGGGCCTTTACAATTTAGATAAATTTTAAAAAGAGCAATTATGTTTTGTGTAATTTTCTTTTTCTTTTTTGCAGGTAAGCATCAAACATTGCTGACGTGTTTTGCTACAATACTATTTGCTCACTATAATGGAATTTGGATGGTAATTTTTTCCAGGTAAGAATTATTTTACGATTTTTCACCATGTGTTTTCTGTCATTTATGGTGATTAGTGAATAGGTGAATGGTGTATTTTAAATTTTTATGGTGTCTATAGTTTTGAGTTTTGACAGTTCACAGTACCTATGTTATGTCATCTAAGTAGCGTTGTTAATAATTGGTTAATTTATCGAGAGTCAAAAGGTCGAGGTATTTTACTGTAGCTAAGTGTCATAGCGCTTGTGATACGTTTTGTGAATAGGATAGCTGATTACTGAAATGTTTTCACGCTATGGGCAGCACCAGCATAGATAATAATTAATAAAATAAAAAATTAATGCAGCAATTTTGTACAAAAAACACAATCTATGGCCTAATTTTGCTCTATAATGGTACGGAACGGAACCCTTCGTGCGCGACTCGCACTTTGCCGATTATTGGTAAGTAACTTCGCTATCCAAACTAGCGAATGCCATTTAATTGAAAACCCGGGTTCGAAGTGATGTTTAAACAATCTGTTCCTCATGTTCTGCCAACAAGTGTGTCTCATGTTATGCCAACAGTATTTGCGTGGCTTATCACAGCTCACAGCGAAAACTCTTTGTTGAATGATGCGTGAGAAATAGCGGTTGTGACACGAGTTACGACATTGCATTGTTATGTTAACATTGCAATGTTCTGTAACTCAGTTCGAAATTTGAATTTTTATATCAAAATAAGAATATTATTTTTCTGATGCGCATAATATTTAAATAATTACATACTACAGTCGGGGCATTTTAATAGGCCACATTTGACATCTGTCAGATTAATCTCCATAGTGAGGTGAGCTGCGTAAAAACATCGACCAAAACGAATAAATCGATACGGACTTGAAATAAAATATTTAAATTTTATACGTTTTAAACAAACTCCTGTCCCATTATTACTTTTTCTTTTGCAAATTCAAGGAGCAAAATAAGACAAGTACATGATTTACAAAAAAAAAAAATGCATTTATTCGCTTGAATTATAAAAACTGTTAAATGTAGTATTATCATTATTCATTTCACATAAATATGTGTTACTTTTCACAACGTGGTTATTAATTTATGGGGATATTTCGTTACAAGTAATCAATGCATCGATACTATTTATTCGCTTCCAATTTTTAGGGTAACTTCCCTAGAGTTTAAAAAGAAAAAAGGTCAGCTAACGTAACATTGTAACGACGTGCAATTATTAAGATCAGAATTTGTTTATTACGTTTAGAATTGTTTATCAGTAAAAGCAAATCGTTAAATAATTCGCATCGGTCATATTTACAATAAATATGTAATCGTCATTGAAAAAAGTTAGTCAATTGTGCAGTTATAACAAAACGAAAATATTTATTTTTTATGTACGTCGCTATAAGGTTACCTGGTACAATTTTGATGAACTGTCAAATGTGGCCTATTAAAATGTCCCGACTATAGCTGTCCCGGCAAACGTCGTTTTGCCATATAAAGTATTTCGCCATATTATTTTATTGAAGTGACATCATGAGTCATGACCATGAGGGACCATTAATTTACCAAATGTTTGTCTAGCCGCCTAGCCGGGATCCACCCGGTAGGTTTATCTAAACTAAGGGTTTTTAACCGACTTCCAAAAAACGAGGAGGTTATATGTTCGGCTGTGGATATTTTTTTTTTGTATGTTCAACGATTACTCCGCCGTTTGTGAACCGATTTTCGAAATTTTTGTTTTGTTGTATTAGGTTTAACTCCAATTTGGTACCATGTTCACAAAAGTGGTGACCTGATAATGGGATCCAGGAGTAATCGAGAGAATTCCTCGAAATTTATATGGAGACATATGGTGATTTTGGTTTTATGTGAAGTGTACTAAGAATATGCTACCAAAAGTCAAATATTGGGTCAAGGTATACCATGGTTTCGAAAATGCTGAGAGAACTCCTGACTCTTTATAGATACACGTTTAGGAGTTTCGGCGTTGTTTTAAGAACAGAAAGCATATGCTACCATGCAATTCAAATTCATGTCAAGGTCACCAATGTCTCATGGCACAAAATAGATAATAGTACAAGGCATATGTATGGATACAATCATAATAATTATGTACATAACAACACCAATTATTATAGGCTGTTTAATATACACGACGGTCGGCGATGTAGAGGCAACGGCGTCGCCGCGCACCGCCGCGCGCGGTGCGCGCCGCGCGGCTCGTGCGTAAACATCGTATTCAAGTTCTAACCGGAATGTCAGGGCATGCGGCATGCCGCGCTGCGAGCATTTTGCAGCACGTGTTCACTTAGATTTTTTAAAATGTATTGTTTAAATTTATCTATCTACCTGATAATTAGGCCTTGGGGTATGCCGTATGACTCTTATCAGTCTTAACAAATTGTAATAAGATACGTAGAATATACGCAGTACCACCGACGACCACTTATAAATTCACGGACTATGACGGAGGTCAACTTAATAACAATTATACGAGATCAATTACCACTCAATATTATGATTTATGTTGTCAATTCAATGCTCACTGCTCACACCAAGCTCACTGTTGAGTTGTCAGTTGCTTACAAACTTTCAACAACACAACAGAAATATGTTACGAGTTACAACTACCTATATAAAACTTCTACGTACAAGCGATAGCGCGACACAGGAGCGCCTCAGTGACATCTAGTGAAGACAATATGAAGCTATTTTTTTATACAATTTGAATTGGCACTAACAGTTTACCTACTAGGTAATTAAAAAGAGTGAAATTATTATATACATAATTTTGAAGTCGGTGCCAGTTCCAAAAGTTTCAAATTTTCTGTCAAAGAAATAAAGATTCAGCTATATCTGGTACCGACTTTAAAATGATGAAGATTGAGTACAGAAATAGTTGAGGTTTAGCCGAATTCGGGAAAAGGCACTACATATTAGATAGGAAAAATTATTTAATACTTTTTAGTTCATATTATAAGGATGCTATTAATATTGTTTTTACCTTGGAAGTCGGTTTTAATTTTTTGTTAATTTGATAAAGAAAACAAGGACAACTTTATAATTAAGACTAGTGGTCCGCGGACCACCGGTTAAGAACCACATGGAATAAAGGGACTCGAAATATTATCTCTATACCAAATTTCAGCAAAATCGGTTCAGCGGTTTGGGCGTGAAGAGGTAACAGACACATTTCGCATATTTATAATATTAGTATGGATTCTGTATACTAAACTCGTCGAGTGAGACCGTTACTGCCAAATGCTAATAACCTCTAAACATATTTAGCCAATAAATCTTATCGTAATAAGGCAGTATATCATCGGTTATGAATTGTATCGAGCAATAATGTTACCGGCGATTTAATCCGACCTCGGCTTTATGTGGATTATGCCAGAATTCCCATTTTATTGTGTATTGCAGCTAAAGTGGGATTAATACTTGTTTCAATATAACACTGCATAATATATCAACGTTAATCTTAATATATATAAATCTCGTGTCACAATGTTTGTCCTCAATGGACTCTTAAACCACTTAACCGATTATAATAAAATTCGCACACCATGTGCAGTTCGATCCAACTTGAGAGATAGGATAGTTTAAATCTCAAATTATAGTCGCAATTTTATTTTATTGCAAATTATTTGTCTATAAAGAGCGACCATTGTTTATGCGACGCGGGTCACGGGATAGCGATGGACGTTGCCATGGTGATATACTTATATTTTAGTCACTAATTCAATAAAATAATACGGGCGATATACTTAATATAATATGGCAAAGAAACGTTTGCCGGGACAGCTAGTATCTATATATATAATAAAATCGTAGGGAAGTCAATTCTGTACATTGAATACTTTTGAAAAATAATACTTGGGACGTGATCTACTATGCTAACGCGGACGAAGTCGCGGGCACCAGCTAGTGCCTTATACATATTTAAACATGGAATATTATAATGATTATCTTGAAAATACTATAAATATGTCAGAATAATGTCCAATAATAATTATTAATATAATGTAAAACCCTCTCCACCCTCTCATCGGTCATTTTGAATAAATATTTAGATTGGGAAGCCATAATTAATGCCGATCATGGGCAATTATAGACAAATATACACATCCTACTCTCTTGGTCCATCATGTGCGTGCGTGGAGAGGACGCATAGCAATAATTTTCTTTGTGACATGATATTTTATAAATTGTCTTCTCTTTACCACGTTAAATGCCTCTACATATATGGGGAGGCCGATCGCTTCGATCGGAATAATCGCAGACTGACCTGACGATCATTGTGTACATTCCAGTGTGTGTGCGCGAGTCGACCTGCGATCATTCCGATCTGAACAGTCTTACCGTATAAGGGATCTATAAAGATGATTGATATCTTTCCTAATCTTTTTTTTAATTATTGTATTCGTTAACAAGGAGGCCATTTGCATCAAATGACTAGGAGAACATGGGCCGCTAAGAGTTGTCTGCACGCGATGCCAACTATTAAGGCGGGCATAAACCCCAAATTGTTATTCCGTGACTCCCGGTTTACCTAGTTCCAATATAATAATAAATAACGAAATGTAAAAAAATATGAGAGATAAAGCACATTATTTAAAAGACTTTTAACCATAAACATTTTTATAAAACGTACTTTGGCTGTAATTAATTTACAAACTCACCTCCGACAAAAATCTAATTCATCGAAATATAAGTATTAGCTAGTATAATTATACATTTTATTTGAATAAATTGTTAGTAAATCGATATTAAAATATCCTTAACCGAACAATTTTGTTTCTAATTTATTTCTAAAGATATTTAAAAAAAAACATGAAAAATAGAGAAGATCCGCCTCTAGTAACTACAGTTTTATGCTAAGCTAAAATGAATCTTATTGCGATGCGTATACGCTTGGTCTTTGGTTGTGTGCAAGGTTATCGTTTTGGATTGAGATTGATCCCTGCCTTAAGCATAGTAGTCTTGTGGGAACTTCGCAGATATAACAGCTGCTATTATGAAGGAACGCGGTAGTAACTACATATTAGTGTAGTAACTACATAACAACACAACTACGACCTCCGTGGCGCAGTGGTGAGCGCGTTGGTAGCTCAAGCCGGAGGTTGCGGGTTCGAGTCCCGCCGACGGAACAAAAAGTTTATGAAGTTCCTGGGTCATGGATGTGTATTAAATATGTGTATCATATAATAAAAATCTTAAATATATGTATAGTATAAAAGTATTAAATATATTTCCGTTGTCTGGTACCTGTAACACAAGTCCTTCATGTACTTAGCACGGGGCCAGACTGACATGGTGTGAAGCGTCCATAGATATTATTATATTATTATTATTATTAGTATTAGGTACTTATCAGGGCGAGCTAGGCGAGCCCTAGTATATCCCACAGGCCACAACCTGAAGTCTGAATATTTAGTGGTACTTACACTTTACGGAAAAACTATCACGGCTATTGGTATGTGCTTTAACATGTAACATAGTAATTTATGTAGATGCCATCATCTGCATCAGTCAGCCAAGGTGTGACGAAGCGAGCCCTCACAAATTGTACAAAGCTCGGCTTTAGCTAAATGCTAATGCTATCTAATTGATAAGGTGTATTAATTGTATTATAGCATCCATTAATATGAATTATTTCTTGCTTTATTGATTGCATTATTTGCAGCAAAATAGCCGTATTTTATTCAATACTGTATTTGAAAATATTTTAATTTGTTTTTAAACTGGCAATACATTTACAATAAAAGAAATATATATAAATTACAATGTTTTAAATATATCGTGTATATCAAATAAAAATAATGCTTATCAAATAAATTCTACTAAAAAGTAAAAACAAATCAGTAAAATATAAAAATAATTTTATGATTTAATTTAGTACTTACTCAATTAGCAACCATGCTATAAAATCTTCACAATTTATAGTATCATAAAAGTTACAATTTAAAAAACTTTATTTAATTGAGCAATAGTCTAAATTTAATTTAAAAAACACCCTAATATAGTTATAACTTATAAGGTAATATCGTTTTAAATATTTTTTTAATAAATGTTTTGTAAAGAAAAGACCGTACTTATTCGAAATCTCAATCTATACTAATATCTATACTAATATTATAAATGCGAAAATATTTCTGTCTGTCTGTCTGTCTGTCTCGCTTTCACTCCAAAACTACTGAACCGATTGTAATGAAATTTTGTACACAGATAGTCTAAAGCCTGAGAAAGGACTTAGGCTACTTTTTAACTGGAAAAAGGGGTTGTAAGGGGGTGTATATGCGTAAATTAGTTCAAATTAAGTTAGTTCCAAAAAATTATAACAGATGGCGCTAAGAGTCGCCTACATCGCGCTAGCGCTTGCTCATACGTCTTTCTATAAGAGGTGGTACCATGTTAAGTTAGATTTTTCGATTCTTTCGACACGTTTTAAAGAACTCACTACTCAGTACTTTATCTAAAGCTTTTAAATTTGACACCAAATTTGTTAACACCGCGCGCTATAAACTGGAGTCCACGCGGACGAAGTCGCGGGCGGCAGCTAGTTATAAATTAATTGAAATACTAAGATAGCATTTATCAGAAGTACCAACCAAAGTCATTTATTGTAATCAGTAATCACTAATCAGTAATCACTAATCTCAAATCTGATGCTATATTATGATTTATCGGTGAGCAGTAATCTAAGGTCGGATCTACAGGGACCACTGACTGTTTATTTTTTTGTTTTATTGCCTACCGTTGGTGGTCGAATCATCAATGAATTTATTGATTTCAAAGTTTTTATTATTCGGATTTAAGAATAAATTATGTTCATTTAGTCTATGTTATTACTAGTGTTTTTTTTTTTTATTCTTATTAATTATTCTCTTATTAATTTTAATTTTTATTAATTATTATTAGATGTAAATCAAAGTTATATTTTAAAGTTACAGAAGTTGCAATCATTTGCAAATTATTATTTTTGTTTAAGTAATAAATAATAATAATGTTTGTCTTATCATAGAGTTCGTAAGATCTCATAGAGTTCGTGACTCGTGTTTCTAATGGTATTAGAAACACGATGTGTTAAAACGAATATTAGAAAAGAGGGTTGGAACCGTACTTTTTTCGAGACAAAAAATATCCTATGTCCTTTCCCGGGACTCAAAGTATCTCTATACCAAATTTCAGCACAATCGGTTTTAGCGGTTTGGGCGTGAAGAGGTAACAGACAGACAGACAGACACACTTTTTAGTAGCATACTTTTTCGCATTTATAATATTATATTATATTTAAAGTAAGTGGAAGTAAGCGTGTTAAATATAAAAACACAAATTATATTTTACTAATAATAAATTGGTTATTAAACAAATAAGGAAAGAAATAACCACGTAAATCATTAATTAATTATTATTAGGTTTACAGTCATTTTGGGTAACTTCGAATTGCGGTTTAACTTTGAACAATACATTAATCATTAATATTGTATTGTTCAAAGTTAAACCGTAATTCAAAGTTATTCAAAATAAGCTTAAAATCTCTATGGGAAAAATTAACACAATTATTATCATTAAATATTGTTTACAGTTTTTTTGTAGCGAAAATATTTATAAGTACTAAGTTACTAACTCTACTAAACATTTTTTTTTGTAAAAGATTATTATTTTTATTATAATAATTTCTTTGAGCTGAAATAACTTTATCGCGCCAAAGCAACTTAAAAAAATTATCTCCTAATCAATTTTTTTTTTCAAAATACCTGTAACAAGCCCTTTCAGGTATGTACTTAGCACGGGGCCAGACTGACGTGGTGTGAAGCGTCCATAGATATAATTATATTATTATTATTATTTATACTTTTAGCGTGAACAAGACGTAATAGACGCGTTTAAAATATTAATA
The DNA here is from genome assembly GCA_905333045.1 of Lysandra bellargus. Taxonomy (NCBI): domain Eukaryota; kingdom Metazoa; phylum Arthropoda; class Insecta; order Lepidoptera; family Lycaenidae; genus Lysandra; species Lysandra bellargus. Next base: position 4,219,728 of record HG995352.1, on the reverse strand, counting down.
TGAAAGTTCCGAGTACAGTTTATAATTTTGTTTTAAATAAGTTTAAAACAAAAAATTAATGAAATTTCGTAAAATAATAAACAGGGGTTGGGAATCAAGATTAATTATAATCGTACCGAAAATTCTCTTATCTCCTATAAGGCCGCTTAAACTTTGCCTTTCCTTGCCTAATTAATAAAACTTTTAATTGAATTCTGAGGAACACTTTTACGCTCGTAACCGAAAAATTTGTTCTTCCAAAATATAATTTGTCCTTTTACTTTATTAATGTTTTTATGTTAAAAATTTTAGGTACATTGTAGAATTTATTTCGGATTGTTTTTTATGTCATACTTACAAACTTACTCTTTTTAATAATTATTATTATATTACGCTGAATAAGTTACTTAAAATATATAATAAATACGGGCGCACACGACACATTTTTAATGATTACTTAACTTTAATGAAATGATGATTTAAGCTTAGAACATTTTCTGTGAAAATCGTCAGTATTTAACTACATATATTCAAATTCAAATTCTTTACAATACTTTTTTTGATCCTTTATTCATATAATAATATACAATAGTATAAAAGCTAGGTAGCGTTACATCACGTCGTCTAATCACTTTAATCCCATGCTAAGTAAAAACTTGTGTTATGGCAATCAGACAACGGATGCACGCCGAACAATTTTATCCTAAAATATATTATTTACACATTCACACACACAATCACACTACACTTTATCACGTAAAGTCTCTTTCGGCGACGTGATGCGCGCTTCGTTCGGGAGCCTCCCCCGGAACCTCGGTAAACTACACCGGCGGGCCAGAACTCCTCCGCCTCTAAGATAGATAAAACTTGAGTCGGCACTCTCACCACAAAGGAACTGAAGTTCACTTTGTGGCGAGAGTGCCGACGCTCCACCCTCAAGGTGTAGGTGGTCTTCTCGCGGATGTAGTTTACGACGTCTTCGACCGTCATGGACCAGTGCAGGCGCGACACGTAGAGCGGTGTCGCGAGCACCTCGCTTCGCTTCGTGATTGCGGACGGTGGGCTTCCTCTTCTTCCTCCTCTCCACCAGAACGAAGCCCTCCTCATCGCACCTTCTGCTCTCGTCCCTGTCGAATCGAAGATGTTCACCCTTGTGGCCCTCCTTTGCACCCCTCGCCTTTACCCGCGGGGGCGGTGCGGGGCAAGCAGCGACGCTTGCATAATTTTTTCGCTTGAGTCGATGTCCTCAATTTCGTGTCGACGTCACGCGGTGACGGCGAGCTGACTGCGGCGGCTGTTGCTGACCCACTCGATTTCGCTGACGTGCAAAACGGCGAGTCGCGCTGAGCTCCGCGACGCATATTTATCGAGTCGATCGGATGCTCGGGTGACCTACACAATGAATTATTACTTTTTAACTGTAATAATTCACTACGTAACTCACTGATGGTGTTTTCCGAGGCATCCAATCTACCTCGCATCTCGTCCAGCTCTGCCCTCATGATGTCGAACTTCTGGAGCAGGCTGGAGACGTTGACGTGGTCCGTCGATACCGCCGGCAGTTTGTGGAGCTGCTTGGCCACAAACACCGGCAATTCCGCAGGATTAGTCTGCTTGAGCAGGGCGATGATGTCCTGCAAGCTTCGTTCGCTTCCGTCTCTCCTCCGGGACGTCATCTGCGCGGTCTTGCCGGGCGCTTCGTACAGCATCAGCCTGCCCTTGCAGATCTCCTCGTTGGTGTAGGTTGACCTGCACAGCTGCACGATGCTATCTTCGTCCATGGTGTTGACGACGTGTTGTACGAACGCCAGCAGCTCGTTGGATACGAGCGCCATGGTGTCGGTGTAGCGGCTGTGAGCCGCGCGACGCGCGAAATATTAATTAATTATATTAAGGTGACGCCGCGTTAAAGTAAAAAATCGTGTTGGATATGTTTTAGATTGCTTGTTTTCTACGAGAGGCCGGCCCGGCCTCTCGTAGAAAACAAGCAATGGAACAGCAAAAAATGGAAAGGGCTTAAGCGAGAAAATGGTTTTTGTCGCGTAATTTAAAAACCATAAATACATTTCTTAAAAGCTATGCACAAATTAAAGTGTATGCTTGAACCAATTTATGTACAAATTTTGGAACCTTAAATCGCTCTCCTCTGTTGGAAAAATAGGAATCCCTTTTTTACAGAGGTCTTTTCGATTGATTATTCTGTGTTATAAAAGTTGTCCAATCGTGTTATGCTATGGGCAATTCAGAGACAAAGACATGATGAATACTGACAATGAACTTTAATTTCTTAGCTTTAGTCATTGCTGAGAAAAATCGGCATCGCTACAGCCAAATTATCAAGGCGTCGCCTTAATATTTGCTACGTGTGTTGTTGAGCGGCGCGCGACCGTTCGCTACCGCGATCAGAACAACACTGATTTAAGTTGAGTTATCATTAAAAAAGTCTCTGATTACGGCTGTAATGTGAAGGGGATGTGTGTACCTAACTTCATAATATATTTTCTATTAAAGTCTTCGTTAAGCAAACAACCGTTACTTATTTTACAATTAATTTCATATTCGTAATTTTAATAAAAAGTATAAAAAGGAACCTCATATTCTAAATTCAAAAGCAATTTAACCCTTGGAACAAATTGGTAGTTTCCAGCCAGTTCTTTGTTCATATCGAGAACTCGCTCCGTCTCCGTTAGCTGTTAGATTTCCTGCTATATCAGTTCCGATATTTATTTCTTTGTTGAATGTTTCTCAAATATAATTACTTCGGATTTTGAAGAATAAAATCTGTGAGTTTATTCTCTAAGATGAGATTAAAATTTTTAGTCTAAAAAGAAGCAGTTACGTTTTGTTGGTAAATACTGAGTACACAAAATTGTATCTGCAGAACAAAGACGTAATTTATTTATGTAAATATGTGACTTTAATATTACGCAGATTATTTTTAAGCCAAGAAAAATATCGTAAGTCTAAGTATCTGAAAATGGAGACGGTTTTATTCGTAATACATTTTCTGCTTGCGATTTTAAATAACGTCAAGTTAAAACATAAACTAAAGTTTGATTTGAACAAATATGTTCGGTCGGATTTGCTTTAATTATTTACAGCCTTTATATTTCAAAAGAAGGTACAACAAAATGAAAAATCAGTATTGGAAGCTCAGTTAAAATGCACCTCGCTGCTTCGAAATTCGAGCCTCTAGTGCACTCTATCTGGATGAATATTGATGGATACTTAGATCATTTACATGAGCACTAGGTAATCTAGGTAGATTGTATCATTTTCTAACGGTTTTAAAATTACTTCGAGCTAAACCTTGACTTTTATTAGGTATCAACCATAAAACTTGTGCAAAAACAAGGTAGTCAATAAAAATATTATAGCTAGTCGTAATTTTAAGAGTTAACTGACCGAAGTGGTATAACTTCAGAAGTACACGCACCAACAGTCCATTTGCACTAGGGGCTCATAAATCAGTATAAAGCTTTCTTAGCGTCGCCGGATTTATGGTCGGGCTTTCGTGTTCCCTTTTTGTGGAAGCCCACGCTTCCCCACGCGTCCCCACGCTTCCCTATGCGTTCCGACGTTTCCCCATCACTTCAATTGCCTTTTATTTACAATTTGAGTTGTTATCAAAGCATCTTGTTCAATCGACACGTTTTGTGTGTTTTGCGGGGTTTATTTTTCGACGACACGTTACAGAAGTTGTTTTCTATGTCATCATTCGTCTGTGATTTATTGAGATTAAGGTATTATTTATGTACGTATTTTAGTTGATTAGTAGCTTTAAAGATCGTATTAGAAATCACGTAAAAGATCAATTTGAATAACGATTTGCTACGGATTTAATACTCTATCTTTTTGCTCTACGTGCTTGTTACCTTTTTTGTACTGACAACGTAATTTAGCGGCGTAATAACAAATTGTTACGCCGTTTATTTGTTTAGACTTTAGAGTATTTTTAAACGGCTTCCAGAAAGGGGGTTTTGTGTTCGGCTGTGGATATAAGGCTAGATTTTATATGCCTCTGTGGATATTAGGTTTGACCGTTTGACGGCTACACAGCGAGATCAAAAGCGCTATTTAAATAAATCGTTATATACATTTGCTTGTAATTTGCGGTGTAGCGGTCAAAATGCGCGTTTGAGCGGACGCAGACAAATCCAGCCTTAGAATTGTTCTATTGAGATAGATAACTTAGTTTTGTATCACGCACAATGACGGATGTGTCACTTACAAGGGTTTTCGGATCCCCGCCGCGCGAGATTTATTCTCATGTACGACAATTTCCTTTTATGTTCACGGCTCGCAACGAAATTGTGTCATTAAATACGTGTTATGTTTTCCTGGTAATGTATTGTAGTCTGTAACTATTTTACTGTAAGTAGGTATGTATTTGTGTATTCAAAGTAACACGTGGACGCAATGTCTTCTTCTGTAAAATATGTAATAATTTCTGCAAGAATAAAGGGAAAAGTCAACTAACTTTTCCAGAACCTTACTATTTACTAATACATAATAATGTTATATTTTATAAGTTCTCTAAATACTCAACGTCCCGCGAGGTTTTCCACTTGAACTCCGCTTGAACCGTTCATTTTTCCAGCGAAAAAAGTAGCCTTAGATGTCCTTACTCCTTCCCCGTGGGCCGTGGTCCACTCTACATCTGTGCCAAATTACATAAAAATTGGGTTGTTAGTTTGCGAGATCGCGTCCTAACAAACAAATTCTTCAGATTTATAACATTATTAAGTACATATAATACATATGGCTTTATTAACTAGATGACGCCCGCATCTGTTGCACCAAAATTTGTTTATCGCGCGGGAACCGCACATTTTTCCGGGATAAAAACTATACTATTGTCCTTTCCCGGGACTCAAAGCATCTCCATACCAAAATTAAGCAAAATTGTTTTAGCGGTTTAAGCTTAAGAGGTAAAAGACTGACAGACACATTTTCGCATTAATAAATTAGTATGGAATATGGATAAATAAACTACCAATTAAACCTGGCCACTTCCTTAAGTAGTAACTAGTAAGTAAACAAGCGTAGTATATCAAAAATTCAACAAAGCAATTGAGCTGCAAGACAAAGAGCGAGCACTCGCCCTCATTCACTCACTCGCAGCATAAAAAGGGACTCTCTAAGAATATTGCATTTATTATTCTCTTTTGAAATAAACAAGTAAACTACTTTTATTTTAAAACAACAAAGAAGACTAGCATAATATACTATCATCTCCTTTAGTAATAATAAGATTGTAGTTTATAGTTTTGTCCGATGTATTTTAAAAGTCAAGAGACAATGGAAAAAGTAAAAATATTATAAAATTATAATGTATGTGTATAATAATAATAATTAAAGTGTGTTCATCATTTTATATTGAAATATAGTTATGTAGACGTAAAATCTACATAATATTATTTTAATATGATTATCTAATTATGTAATGTAATGTAAATCAAACATAATATTACTAAATAGCTGTGTAAACTGTAAAGTATTGATAAAATTAAATTAAGAAATTTAAAAAAAATCCCGCCAAAAAACTTAAAAAGTAATGAAAATGCAAAATATAAACACATCAAACGACTGCAAGTTGCTAATCGGCCTATCACGAACCAGATAAACCGTGATATTTCAGCAATGAGCAGGCTGATGATGACGAACTATAGCTAAGAACACTCTCGATCATGTCAGCTTTCAAACAACAAAACTAGATCAAAATCGATCCACCCGTTTGGATGCTACGATGCCACAGACAGACAGACAGACACGTCAAACTTATAACACCCCTCTTTTTTGTCGGGGGTTAAAAAAGAAACATATTAGTGCCTCTTTAACATTTCAGTCCTTATTGTATTATCAGCACAATAAAAACAAACTCAATGCAAGACTTCGATATAGTTTACACTTAACAAGTAGTCGGTTTAAAGTGTCCGAACGGGGAATAAAGTCGGATCTACACTTAATCCTGGACGTATAACCACGCTAACAATGTGATAAAACCGCGCAACGCTCCTCGCAATAACTATAAACTATCAACCGCAAGTCTGCCATCTTGGTAATCCGCCTCTCGCTCGCACCCGCAGGGAGCTATCTCCCGTCTCCCTCCCACCCTAAATTGTGTAGACGAGCGGCAAACGTAAAGAAATATCCCCATGGACCTTTTCGTGCTATCAATTCAGTCTCGGGAAACATTCTAGAACCTTATTTATTAGAGAGATTAACAAATTACATTGAAAGATACTATTGTGTCTTGGCCACAGTCTTGGCAAATGGTAATTAATACGAAAAAAAATATATTTATTGTTTGTAGTTTTTCGGACTCTTACAGTTAATACTTTTTGGGGTTTCGAACCCATATCCCTATTATTAAAATTTCGCTGTCCGTCTGTCCGTTCGTCTCTTACTAGACTGCATCTGAAGAAGAACGATAGCTAGACAATTTTTTTACGTAATTTGCTTCATCTTTCGCAATTATGCGATTAAAAAAATATAATGTGTTGAATAAAGTCCTCCCGTCTGCGATCCTGAATACCTGCTCAGCTTTATATTCTCCTGGTATCGGGGCTCAAATTACACGAATTAATCCAGGCGTGTGTACGCTTCCCGCGGGAGTATTGTGTTCCTTTGGGTTCTTTCTGTATGGATATTTTTTAAATGTGCCTTTTAAAAACTATGTTTTAAATAAACAGCTGATATTAGTTAGATTTATATTTAGAGAAAAGGGATAGACTCAGAAGAAAGTAAGAGAAATAATAGGGGTTTTTACACTTTGGGCACGGAACCCTAAAAACAACAGAATATAAAGATGTTTAATCTTTTATATGTTGTTACATAGCAATTTTCTTATTTATTTGCGTGTCTATTTGATCGACAATTTGTCTATTTAAAGTAGAAAAAACAGATGTTAGAGAAATATAGAAAATAGAGAGAAATATCAAACAACACAATGTAATTTTGTCCGAGCAGCGTTAGAGTAACTTTTTGTTGATTTTCTTGTTGTTTTCACTTAGCATTTCATTTGATATTCTTTATCTACTATCCGTGATTACGAACATTATAAAGTTTTGACACTGTTCGGATCGTATCAAGTGACAAAATGGCGTTCTCATGCGTCTAAAATAGATTTTTGTCGATGGTTTTGACTTATAAATGTTAACGGCTTTTAATATTTCACGTTTATTTAAACTACTGTAATAAAAACTTAATAAAGCTTTAATTAAAGTAGAATGTGGATTATGGGGTATGTTATAATATGTAAGTACTATTGACTATTCTAGACTTATGAATCTCCTCAAATTGACTATTCTCTGTTTGATAGCAGTTCAATGTTCGAACATAACGGTAATGTTTAGTTTGTGTGCACACTTCTATTTGAAGGAACGCGGCGGCTAGATTTACTTTATGTTCATTTTAATTTATGTTCAGCCGTGGTTTCGGATGCAACATTGTTAGTTTGTATCTTATGCAACGTTTATAAACGCGTAAGTTTTATTAAACTGTTGCACATAAAAAAGTTGAACGCGTTAAAAAATGACAAAATGGCGGCTCAACATTCTACTTGAAGCGTTTCTTCTTAACAACCATTTAAAAAATGGTCGGCAACACAGTGATTGAAAGAGCATTAATTTAGCGCCCAACACAGATGACAGAACACATTAAAAGAGGTGCCCTAAAAGATAACCTGAAGCCAAGTCGCCCTTTTCTATATTTAAAGCTATTTATTTCTCGTGTCACGAATTTGGGAGTACTTACAGACTTTCTACAAGAATCCATTTAAATTCCGAACGCATTCAGTTGATTAAACAACTTAATGAAATTTGGTTGACATTTCGTTACAAGATGTACGTACGGACGAATATATTAGCGACGGAGCGTTTAAATAATTAGTATGACGATCACAAAGCACTTTCTCAATGGCACGACTCCTCATGAATTATTGAAAAGGCTCCCGAGAACGCGCGCCGAAGGCACAATTTTTCCGCTGCGAAATTTTATTTCCCTCAGCTTTTTCATTATAACAAAATTACTGTATCTTGAGTTTATTATTTGCTTAATTTGGATCGGTCGTGTTGTTTGTCAGTGTTTTAGACTCTCATAATTGAAAAAGATTGCCTCTGGCTCTCTGGATCTGCAATAATTTTTTGTTTTGACTGTATCATTCTTTTAAATAATGTTCTTTTTCATTTGATTAATATTTATTATTTGTAAAATACTCTACATGAGGGGTTCCCAAATTTATTTTGTCTGCTGCCCACTTTGAGAACAAATCATGTTTTAGCATCCCCTTTGTTTCAATTTAAAATGAATCCGATGAAATAAATCACCCCCGCCCCCCTTTAGACCTTCAGCGCCCACAAGGGGGCGTTTTCGCCCACTTTGGGAACGGCTGCTCTACATCCAAGCAGATCAAAGCCAATTCGGCCAACAATCAACATAACCGCAAAGAGATTTAAATCAGAAATATTGTTCCATTATTAAGATCTAAAGCAGAGTCGGCTTCGGTCGACGGGTTCTTCAACTGCTGATCAATTACACACGTCGCTGGCCCGCGCTTTTTCCGCAGCGTAATGGATACAAGTACTGGTGTGTACACTTCACGCGCCGATACTTCGCCAAGTACTTCATTACTTTCGATACCACCGTAACGCGACCACATAAGGTTGATTTTATCAAACTCCGGGGTAAATTCTGGACGTACTAAGCCGCTCCGCTCGTGTGCACTCGGCCGTTATTGGAGACCCCTATTGCTATGACATATTAGGGTCACTTTATCCGAGGTACGGACACCCGCGCACATGTTATGCTCGCCTGGTGGCTCGCGCGGTACGCGTCCGCCATTTTTCGAGTTTGCGTGCGGTTTTTCGAGCGCCCTAAAAGGTTTTTTTATTGTTGGAAAAATGTGCGGTCGAAGACTGCAGTTTAAGAGCCCGTCCTCTCTTTTCTACTGCTCTCTTCACACTCACGCCCGTCTTTCATATGCCAGGTGAAAAAGGACGATCGCCAAGTTAGCGGGCAGATAGAGGTTTTCTGTTTTTAAAGGGTTTTTTATATTGAAGTGGTAAAAAGTAATTCCAACATTGTATAGCCGACTTTCTCAACAGTACATTGTATTTTTTTCATACCGTTAAGACGTCAATACAATCCATAAAAAGGTGATATTCTAAACCTTTTACAGCAAAAATCACAAAACTGTCGCGGGTTTGAGTTGGATTATTTAAAGATACTTAAAAAAAATAAAAAATCTAGCTCCAACATTATATTATAATTGAAATGATCTTACATGTTGTGCATTAAATTTATAGAAATACTGTATTTTAACTGTTAAATCACGTCTGTTAAATCAGCGAAATCGGCAAAATTTCGTATACGGACTCATAAAAGGTTTTTGCTTCTCAGACCTGTGCATGTGTGATAACGATAAGTTGATAACGAAATAAGAATCACCGTTATGTAATAGAATTTTCAGGTAATTTTAACTTTAAGTAGGACATGACTGTCACATGATTCCGTTTATGTCATTTATTGTAAATTGTAATTTATGTTGTTTTGAGCTATAAATAATTATTAGGTAGAGAAAAAAATTTCTCGACTGTTGAATGCCTAGTCGACTTACTAAGTTAAGCTGCCTTATTTAAATAAATCTATTTACTCATAAAATATCGTGAATGAAAGAAGTGAGATTAAAATAATCGGCCAAGTGCGAGTCGGACTCGCGCACAAAGGGTTCCGTACCATTATAGAGCAAAATTAGGCCAAAAATTGTGTTTGTTGTATGAGAGCCCCCCTTAATTTTTATTTTATTTTAATATTATTATTAAATATTAAAGTACACATAATGGATTTTTTGAAAAAGTCAAGTACCTACCTGTTGCCATTATTGATATAGACCAAAAAAGGCCAAAAAAAATCACGTTTATTGTATGGGAGCCACCCTGAAATATTAATTTTATTTTGTTTTTAGTATTTGGGTCATTCCGCTACAATGGCCCTTAACGAGAATTTTTAAAATGCGGCATTAGTTACATTTTTCAATTGGAATATACGTAAGAAGATGTGTATTTACTAACAAAACAACTTTTATCGGTAAAAAATGGAATTCGAATAATTTAGAACGTTTTTAAGCAATATCATCTAAGGGATGCGATGTTTTTTCCCATATTTTTTAATTAAAATAGCATATATTTTAAATTAATGTTTAGTTGTAGTATAGTTGTACAGTAATACGTCGAAATCTTTTGTATAAATTACACTATTCAATCGTTTTTAGTGATTTAGACGATTAATTTTGTCAGGCCAATAAACAACTGAACATTAAAAAAAAAAAACTACAATTTGGTACAGTTTTATTACAAACTTACTAGTATAATTATATATTCCATATTGAAAATTTTAAAATTTGTTAGACAACTACGATTTAATTCACCTTTAAGAGGTTTGAGAATTTTGATGTTGCGCCCGCGATCGTAGAAATGGTTAATAATTTATAGTACTTATTACTATAATTACTTTTATCTAGTAACATAGTTTCTTTGTTTTATGCTATTTTTAAATATAGGCAAGTTATTTTGTAAAAGTTTCGCAATAGCCAGTATTCACATATGAACTCATCACAGTTCTTAATGGAGGGTCAAATTGGTTGCACCCGCGATGGCACTTCGGCCTGTTTTGTGGCCCTTCATACATTTGATGAAGTTTTCATTTATACATCATTGTTAAACTAGTCAAAATGTATTCCTTCAAGGGATATTTTATTAATAAATATGCTTCATTTTTCCTGTAGGAAGCTTTAAGTGTGTTAAACTGTTGCACCTCGTTAATGGAATCGCCCATTTGTTGTTATAGCGGCAACAGATATACACATTCAGTGAAATTTTCAACTCTCTAACTATTACCGTTCTCGAGTTACAGCCTGGTGAGTGGTGACAGACAGACGGACAGACAACGAAGTCTTAGTAATAGGGTTCCGTTTTTACCCTTTGGGTACGGAACCCTAAAAAGACTAACTTTCATTTTCATTATTAGATTTCCAAGAATTCGCGATCGAAGGATTAAGAATAGAGATGAGACAATCAAGAATAAATAATGAATAAAACTTGTTTCATTATTCATTCGAGAATATTATAATAATCGTTTAAATGCCATGATCGCAGCGGCTCTCCAATTTGCAGGAGTTCTCGGTCCAAACTCCAAATAGAGGAAAAGTAATTTACATATGCAAATTTCCGTGTCGTTCTTATGCAAACGTCTTCTTGGTTTATTACAAACGACTTAATACGGCCAAAAGCCAATTTATATTATAAAACATATCTTTGTTATATTTTAAATTTTTATTGATCATTTTTGGCCGGTTTTAAAGGATTTTTGACCGTTTAGCTTTAGATACTCAGCAGTTTGATTGGATTATGTAACCGTTTTTTTTATAAAATATCCCTTATTTTACAAACGAGCAAATGGGTCATCTGATGGAAAGCAACTACCGTCGCAACATTTAAAGAGCTGCAGGTGCGTTGCCGGCCTTTTATCCTCTTAAATATTTAATACGTTCTTGGAGGTTTGCGGGTCGTATTGATCCGGAAAGCGTATTTAACGTAAAAACGATAATGCCGTCACTAAAAGATAATTTATATTATGTAACATAACATTATTATTAGAGACTTCGTGGCTTTGCCAATTCTTTATTTATTTAATTAATTAGGAAATGCTTGTACGCGTAGGCCAGGATTGCTCACGGCACCTTTTAGATGTCGTGTGTTAACGTATAGAGCAAATACCAAAGTGTCATTGACAATCATCGCCATATTTTATGAAAATATGTTTGTTTACGCGTATTTGCTAATGACTTTCAATTCTAAGAGTAAGAAAAAAACCCTTAAATTTTTCCTTTAAAATACGGGATTGTACTAGATACTAAACCCGGTGAACTTTGCATCACTTCCCTTCTATTGTAAACCTTCCCTGCCCCCTTAGACAAAGCTTTTCGTTAAAAACGATGACGAAATTCCTTATCAAAATGTATGCAGTTTGACATAAGTCATCGCTAAATGACATTTAGCTTGCGAAGACTAATGTCAAATTCCATACATTTCGATAACGAATTTCGTCATCGTTTTAACGAAAGGGACTTTGTCTACGGCCCCAGGACTCCCATTAATATTTAAGGACAAAATTAGCCAAATCGGTTAAGCCGTTCTGTTTTAGCGAGAGTAACAAAATTTTTATTTAATTATATAGATTATTATAAATCATCAACGTATAATTCCTTGATATTGTCACATAAATATTGTATCAAAATTTTAACTTGTAGCGCGCGACAGTGCTTGTCTGCACAGAACTAAAAAGTATTCGTAAATCACTGTGGCCAGTGATAATTGATTATTGCTACTTTGTCGTTTTGTTCAAATGAAATATAAGTTACTTACTGCTGTTTTTCGTCGCGTCTTATGCTCGTTAATAAAAAAAGAGTTTTACTCCTTTAGCACTGCTACTTTCACAGCGAACTCTATACAGATTACAGACCCATACACGATTCCTGTCCAATAGCGATTCTGCCTTGTTGACTCTCTTGCCAATACCTTCTTCAGATTCTTATATTGTGATTTGTGAATATCTGTACTATTTTTTCCAATAAAATGAATAACTATTTAAAGTAAAAGATTTATATATACCTAGGCATATTGGAAACGTTAGGTACTTACATATGAGTCATGAGTCATGACATAGAAAGACAGCAAAAAAAAGATATAATATGATTCTTGTTACTGCGTGAAAAAGCTATATTCACGAAAATTAGTTTCATAAAATGTTATTGGGCATTCAACAATGTGAAGAGATATTAAATTTCGAAACATATTAGATTCCCAACAATGCCATTGTAAAATTATTATATAATAATTGAAATTCAATATTGAAATGAAACAGTTTACTTTGCCCATTCGAGTTCGATTTCAAAATTTAATTATAAATGTTATCAACCATTGTATCAGGCATAACAGATTTGTAATAATTATGCAGATTTGTTTCAAATGAATATTATGTTTCAACTAGGGTTTTAACTTCACGTAGCCTTTACCTATTAGAATAATATTATGAGCAATTGCTACGAATAATAAGTCAATTGTCATAAATTCCTTTATAGTGTAGAAATGAATAAAACAGAAAATTAATGAAATATTCCAAAGCCGGACTAGTAAATTTTATATCATTTAAAATTCTAAAATGTGTGCCTATTACTACTTCAAATAGTTAAATGCTTAAGGGGAAGCGTGGTTACATTTTTCGTTTGTTAGAGAAAAAACAAAGATGTCGAATTGGCAGCTGTCTTCGCCTTAATTTTATACACATTTTCAAAAATTGCAAAAAGCAAAAGATATTAAAAAAGAACGGAAGAAAATAGAAAAGATCAAACTTATATTCCCATTTAATTTGAATTCCCGCTCTGTTAATAAATATAATTTGAATTTCACAAATGGAACGCGAGTTACAAAGTGGTAACTTTCTGGAAGCCGAATCTGTAAGAATCACGATTTACTTTTTAATTTTTGGCAGCGAGGCAAAGGTAGACTTTGATGTTATAATTTCTTTTAATATCTCTTTGAAATCGTTTATTCGTTAAAATTTTACCTTAAATAAGAGAATTAATGAGGCTCTATGTTTCTTTTGTGAGTATAATGATTAATGAGTGATTAAACTTTAATTTATTCAAATTCTGTTTCAACCTCAATTATTTTGACATTGAAATGTCGTGACTTAAATGTGTTTATTAGGTTCATAATTTTTTGTTCCATGTTCAATATTTAAAGAATTTGTGCCTGGGCCCTGGTTTCTGGGGTTCGTTGACTGGGTTTTATCTATACAACATTGTTGTTGATTGTTTTGTTTCGAAATGTGAATAATTAAAAATTGAGAAACCTGACATTAGAAAGATATTATATTTAGATAGTATTTGGAATATAAACTTCATGCACACATTGTAAAATATAATTCTACTGTCTTAATTTTAAAAATACTCCAACTATACAGCTTTCATAAATTTATTTTATCTACTTGCCGCTTTTATAAAATGTGTATTTATTTATGCATGATTTTTGTTTATTCTAATGTTCTTTCTTTCTTAAATTTATTTAATGCTAAGTACGTCTTAAGATTGAATATTCATGATGACAGTGATTTAATTTGGTCCATAATGCTTATTAATTAAGTTTTAATTATAAGATGATCATGAATAATTAATGTAGCTACCAGGTTCACATGATCGTGCAGCGTTATTATAGATTCCGTTTCAGTTAATCGAGATTAATCTACATCTATAGGAGACATCAAAGCGTGCTTTCAATACACTAATTACAGATATTGGACCAGCATATTCATGATATCCGCATACCTACCTACCAAATAACGAGTAAAATTTAATGAGTAAAATTTTAATTAAACGGTCAGGAGCGATAAACTTTTACGGTCTTACTACAAAAGATTTTAACGCCTGTCGATCAGTTGATTAGAGAAAAGTTCAGTGCAAAATGGTCTCAAAACAACTGTTCAATAGATATTTTTTTGTTTTTTGTGGTAAGACCGAATTTTAATTTTACGACGAATAATAACGTAAAATATTTTTATTTCATAGTCAAATAATAAACTTGACACAATTTTCGAAGCGCCTGCAGCTTAATTTGTTATGCTTCCCCGCGTAACGTTGCGAAACTTTATCGTTTGGACGCTGCTTCTTTAAATTTGAGCTGTCATGCGCTTTCTTTGCCCCGGCTCTCATAATTAAATTTTCTCCGCTCAGACGTGGAGCATATCGCGTCTTTTTCGTTTCGTACGCGCGGAAGCAGGAAGGATGTTTCTGGGAGCCCATAAAAATAGAGTTCGAGGTAATTTTGACTTTACGACTCTGGAAATAGATGCAGTTTTGGGTTACGGGGCTCGATATCTCGTTGAAGCGCTTTACATGCTCTTGGAAGTTTTCTGGTTCGTTTAATAGGGGACGTGAGGGACTGGGGGAGGGGGGGGGGGTATACTCGACACCCTCGTACGATTCATGGGCGATACCCGCACTAATTCTGCTAACAGCTTTCCCTTAATTTGAATGCTAATTTTTAACAATTTGCCCCTGATGGTGTTGAAATGAGTGCTTGGAATATGGCGAAGAAAATAAAATATACTGTTATACAATTACGAAATCAATGTTCATAAAATTTAGATTTAACATCATTTAGAATAATGAAGTCGTGAGTGGAAGAATCGAACAAATAACATTTCGTAACATACGGACATAAACTCATTTTCCCCTCAATTATTATAGTAAAACTTGTAACTTATCTATCTACCTACTTCATAACCTAGCTAATATATCTGGCTACACATAATCCACAGATTTACTATTTCAAATAATTTTTCCGGCCCTAAAGCCTCCATTGAAGAAAAAAAAAAGGGAAGTTTTTTCATGTTACTTACCTTATTCTTCCGTATTTTTCAGTACAGAATACAGATTGTGACCGTTACTATTTTTTTTGTACCACCTGCTGTTATCCTAATCCCTAATACTAACTTGCTCTACCTCTAATATCCTAGTATGTATTTCTAGTAGAATAAAATATCAACATTATTATTTATTTTGAACTTCACCTCTGATATCCTAGCACGTCTGGTTGAGTAAATTGATATCATAATTTGCATTAACAGCCATCGATCGACAGATTCGATCATAAATTTATAATAATAGATTAAATTTATCAATCACTTAAATATAATTTAATACCAATTAATATAGACTTGTTTAATTGGTGTAGCATTTAAGTAGTGATAAAAAACTTAAGATATTCAAATGTAGGTAGTGAAACATGTTAGAGTCAGATATTTTATTAATGACATAAGTATTGATGTCCTATTTATTTTAAATACTCAAGAATAAATGATGTACTATCAGAGAAGTTGATTACTAGGCAGATGATCAAAGATAGACGTTCCGCGCGGCTTCGCCCGCGTAAGTTAGATATTAATTCACAGACAAATTAGTCCACAAAAATAGCCTATGATTTTTTACGTGGTCTACGTCTTATCTGTGCCAAATAACGGAAAATTACTATAGTAGTTCGTGAGATAAGCCCTTTCAAATAATATTCCCCGTTTTATCCACATTTTCCTCTGTTTCTTAGCTTCTATTAGTCGTAGCGCGATAAAATATAGTCTATAGCCTTTCTCGATAAATTGACTAACACTGAAAGAATTTTCAAATCTGATCAGTAGTTCCTGAGATTAGCGCGTTCAAATAAGCCCTTTCAAATAATTTTTCCCGTTTTTTTTTAACATTTTCCTCTATTTCTTCGCTATTATTAGTCTTAGCGTGATAAAATATAGCCTATGGCCTTCCTCGATAAATGGGCTATCTAACACTGAAAGATTTTTTAAATTTGACCTGTAGTTCCTGAGATTAGCGCGTTCAAATAAGCCCTTTCAAACAATTTTCTCCCGTTTTTTCCACATTTTCCACTATTTCTTCGCTCCTATTTGTCGTAGCGTAACAAAATATAGCCTTATAGCCTTTCTCGATAAATGAACTATCTAACACTGAAAGAATTTGTCAAATCGAACCAGTAGTTCCTGAAATTAGCGCGTTCAAATAAGCTTTTTTCAAATATATTTCCGTTCGGTTTTTTCCACATTTTCCTCTATTTCTTCGCTTCTATTAGTCTTCGCATAGTAAAATATAGCCTATAGCCTTCCTCGATAAATGGGCTATCTAACACTGAAAGAATTTGTTAAATCGGATCAGTAGTTCCTGAGATTCAAACAAACAAACTCTTCCGCTTTATAATATTAGTATAGATCAAAGTTAAAAAAAAAAACCGGCCAAGTGCGAGTAGGACTCGCCCATGAAGGGTTCCGCAGCAGCAATAAGGTTTATTTCTTTAAAATTAAAAGGTTTTTGATTTATTTTTATATTTTAGTTGATTTAATGAAAGTTAAATTAAGGTTTACCATTTATGACGTATAAAAAAAACTACTTGTTAGATCTCGTTCAAATCAATTTTTGTTGGTAGTTTTTATAATTATGTACATCATATATTTTTTTAGAATTATCATGCTTTACTTACTTTAGAAGTTAGAGGGGGGGGGGACACATTTTACCACTTTGGAAGAGTCTCTCGCAAACTATTCAGATTAGAAAAAAAATGATATTAGAAACCTCAATATGATTTTTGAATACCTATCCATAGATACCTACTATACGCATAGGTTAGAGGAAAAAAATTTTTTTGTTTCAGTTGCACCTAAAATTTTTAATATTTTTTCCATTTTTGTGTCAAAATCTTAATGTGGTTAACAGACTACATCTACTTACCAAGTTTCAATAGTATGGCTCTTATAGTTTCGGAGAAAAGTGGCTGTGACATACGGACGGACAGACAGACAGACAGACAGATATGACGAATCTATAAGGGTTCCGTTTTTTGCCATTTTGGCTACGGAACCCTAAAAAAAAGACGGATTGCACTTCGGGAGTGCCGGCAGAAGTGAAAACTTGATTATTAACGTTGTGCATTATTTTTTTAACCCATTTTTTATGAAAACCGATTTTTAAAAAATCGATTTTTTAGTTAATTGAAACCCTTACAATCGATTAAATTTTTAACCCATTTTTTATGAAAAACGATTTTTAAAAAGTCTATTTTTTAATTAATCGAAACCCTTACAATCGATTAAAAAATATCGACAATCGAAAAAAAAATCGATTGTTCGATTAATCGATTTCGATGTTACAACACTACTCTCCAACCGTCTTACGGTTTTTCGATCAGCACGAGAATCTGACGCGAGTTTCACAGTTTTTGCCCATCCCACAAAAGTGCTCAACGCCACTAAAGAAGTTTTCACTTCAATAAATTGAAATTGACAAGCTCTCTCTGTTTATTTCAAGTTGACTATGTTGTAAATACTTATGATTTTTTAAGTTCACGAAAATCTTTCTTTTTCAATACATTACGTTCACAAAGAAGTCATTATGTACACATCTGCTATTTTTGACTGTTGAGTGTGATAATGATTTTTTAATGATACACCATCGCCGTAGAACTAATTTACATCATGCATTATACAGTGATAAATGGTAATGATTAATTAATATTTAATACGTTATTTGATACTCAAAGTATTAGCATGAATTTATTATAATATCACGAATTCATTTTATTAATGGCAGCTTAATGCTTATGTAATAATGCTCTACAAGTTGTGATTTTAGTGGCGCTAACATTAAAATATTATTTAACTAGATTACTAGACTAAATAGAGATACTTTGTTGTGCCAAAATTCGTTTCTCGCTCGGGAATCTTATTACATTTTCGTAGCTCAAAATATTTCAATACCAAATTTCATAAGAATCAGATCAGCAGCTAAAGTGTTTTTGAGTAGGAGTTTAAGTCTAACACAGAGAAAGACTGTCGAACCAACTACATTTATTTTGCATTTGCATTTGTTATGGATTTATTCTATTATATTTAAGTCTAGTCTACTCTAATAAGATCATTGATAACATAAGTCGTCAAACTTCCGAAATCTTCTGTCTTAAGACGCTGACAACTGCCAATGACCTTGATCTCGCATTACTTTCGCACCTGTGTCGATTTTCTTGCCAGAGAGACAGAGATGTGAAGTGTTCACTCGGTAGCGTGGATACATTTTTCGTTTATTAGAGGAAAAAATAAATATTATGGGAAATCTAGATGTCAGAACCGAAAATTAAATCCGGCATTCTTTGAATTTTTGTAAAAGGTATCAAATAAACAAATTTTTAAAGCATATATTGTATTATTACTTTAGTTAGAACTGTTTAAAGTTCCTGAAAGATGTGACTTTGGTATTTTTTTTTCATCCAGTAGGAGTACATTATTTTATTATTTAAATCCGACAAGCTTTTCCAAATATAATAAAAAATCACATATATTTTTTTTGTGCCAATCAATGAAATACATACGTCTAGAAAACTGCACAAAGATGTCGAATTGGCAGCTGTCTTCCTCTTAATCAACATGGCGTTGGATGTAACAGAAATCCGCGGCGTTATTTACGCAAGGGGAACTCCTTTGATCTCAGCTCCTACATTTTCTTATACCCTGGTATCCTGCTTTAATTATTTCGCTTTGAGCGGGCGGGAAATTTTAAGAGCTCGTCGCAATGGACTTTTAATTACACGCTCGAAGAGCTCATTCGTAATTATTAATTAATTTTAATAATGTCACTTCTTTGTGCAAATGTTTTTTGAGTTTGTGGTGTAAATTGTGTATAATTTTGCGGTGATATCTCTGCTAATAAACATTAACATAGGCCATGAGCGCGTAACAAAACACGTTTTGAAATCTAATACACACTGGAGACTGGAACTTGACGTTATTGATATTGTTTTGTGGATATCGAAAATCGAATACTTATTTTCGATTCAATTTCTCATCCTTCTGAATTCAGAATTCGAGTTCTTTCTAAATTACTTTTGCTTAACCCGCTCCTTGTTCTCACATTAATCTGTTTTTTTATAGTCTCTCAAATTTAATTTAACATTAAACATAATTATTAGTAATTACGTTAAAAAACTCATAATTTAAGCATACTTGTAATTAAGCCTTCCATAGTTCGAGGCCAATTAAGAGCCTTAATAAGAATAAATATACGTATTATAGTGGGCCCGCCCACTCAATTTCGGTGCGTGTATGAGTATCATTAATATTTTTGAATGTTTATTGCCCGTAGGTACCAAGGCATCAGTTTATTGAGGAAGTTGGCCCAGGTCGCTCGTTAAGCGTCAACTGAACCGATCAACTTAATCCATTATGATTTTATTCCGTCGTAAAGGTTTCACGACCCCGTCAAACTATAATAATCGATTTATAGTTGATTACCATGTGTCTAATTGGGTCAGGGAATCGGGTAATAGGATCGCAGGATATTGAGGATCATTAATCATCAGCTGGCAGCTGCAATAGTCTATAGCAGGGGTCACCAATTAGTTTCGCCCGGGGTCCGTTTTAAGAAATAAAATGACCTTCGCGGTCCGCACATTAAAAAAATTTAAAGAAAATATGTAAAATACGTAAATTACAAAGGTATAATTTGTATCAATGAGAAAGTGTCAATTTTTGTTGCTAACATGTTCATCAGTATGTCGAGACTCGAGACCGAAATAAATTTTTACGAAGTTCATCTTCGAACATGCTTGGTCCGCACACAATGGGCCGGCGGTCCGGATGCGGACCGCGGTCCGCCATTTGGTGACCCCTGGTCTATAGCTTGCTATAGCAGTATAGCTAATGTTGAAAATAAATAATGAAATATTTTTAACGATATATTATTTAAATAACTACATACCGTAGTTAATAGTTATATATCTATATTATATTATAACTAGATATATATGACGCCTGCAACTCCGTTGCACCAAAATTCGTTTACGCACGGGAACCGTACATTTTAATTTATACCAGCATTAAAAGTAAGTTTAGACACACTTTCGAATACATAACATTAAGATATATTATTATTAATTATTATACTATGCTAAACCGTAAACGCTACCATTTAGGGTTTCAGTAAATGGTAGCGTTTAACACAAACCCAACACAAATCTAGATGTGATTACATTTGGGTAATAAACCTTTATGTTACTGTAATGTATAGTTGTTCTATGAGTCTCAAGATGGTCTCAAGATTAGGGAACCATTGGTAAAACGTTTTTTGGATTTGAAGCAATAAAAAATATTGGAGAGGCAAAATGTAACATTATAGCTCTGGAGTAGACATTTAAAGGACATATTCCCTACTTGTTATAGCGGGAAAATATACGATTTCCGCAAAAATTATTAAAAAAGAAATTTCGCAAAAAATTTCTAGAAAATAACAACGATTAAGTAGGCCCAATGTCAATCTAACTCTAATAACACAAAGAAAAGAAACGTTTGTGCTCCAAGTCGCCGCAAATTATCACTAATTGCTTTTACATTAATAAATAAATCAGAGAGAAAGAGAAGAGGATATTGACATAACCCTAATCACGACTGACATAACCCTCTTTGTATAGAACGAAACATTTCGATGAGGCTACAATATTGCTTGAGCGGACATAAAAAAGAGATTTCATTTGCTATTGTTATTTTCACGGTCCATTTTCTTCTATGGAATTGTTAATGCAAAAAGGTTTTATATTTGTATTGATCTCGGGCTGTTTTATTGTACTGTAATTAACTTGGGTTTTTTTTTCCGATGCTTGTAAAAACGAACTTAGGAATTGTGATGTTCTCTATAATATCTAACTTGTAAATTGTAATACGCAAGGTATTGCAGTTGAAAAATGTACACAGTACACTTATACACATGACTTATGAGTTATATGTATTATACTTCTTATATTATACTAGCTGTTGCCCGCGACTTCGTCCGCGTTAGCATTGTATAATAACGGAGATGGGTTTCATGTTCCTAACTTAAGAAATGACGGACTTTCATTCAAATTTGCAACCCCTATTTCACCCCCTTCGGGGTAAAATTTTCAAAATTTCTTCCTTAGTGGGTGTCTACTTATAAAACAACCCTACTCACCAAATTTCGTGGCTGTAACTTTAACAGTTTTTGCTCAGCGATGATGAGTCAGTCAGTCAGTCAGTCAGGACATGTAATTTTATAAGTATAGATGAGATACGCTTTGATTATTATTAAAGAAAAAATTTTGAGTCAAAAAGAGGTCTTAAATGACAAATACTCATTTTCCTGTATATTATTACAACTTCGTGTCGTAAATTGTTGCCATGTTTCCACTTATGTCCGTTTAAAATACAGTCAAACCTCTGGGGGTCCTGGACCACTTTGGGAAACAATGGTTTAGACTTTAGAACAACATACATACCGGTTAAGGTGACGCCGCGTTAAAGTAAGAAACCGTGTTGGATATGTTTTAGATTGCTTGTTTTCTATGAGAGGCCGGGCCGGCCTCTCATAGAAAACAAGCAATGGAACAGCAAAAAATGGAAAGGGCATAAGCAACAAAATGGTTTTTGTCGCGTAATTTAAAAACCATAAATACATTTCATATAAGCTATGCACATATTAAAGTGTATGCTTCAACCAATTTATGTACAAATTTTGGAACCTTAAATCACTCTCCTCTGTTGGAAAAATAGGAATCCCTTTTTTTACAGAGGTCTTTTCGATTGATAATTCTGTGTTATAAAAGTTGTCCAATCGTGTTATGCTATGGGCAATTCAAAGACAAAGACATGATGAATACTGACAATGAACTTTAGTTTCTTAGCTTTAGTCATTGCTGAGAAAAATCGGCATCGCTACAGCCAAATTATCAAGGCGTCGCCTTAAATTGACCAAAATCAAAGTTCCTGGACTCCTGAGTCCTGGCTGAATGCTATATGACCGCCTTATCAAAAACATTGGTTTCTACGACACTGTTTACTACGACATACCGCATTAAGCGACCACATTTGGTTAATGTTTTCGGAGAATTATATCTGTAGAACGACTGGCTCAGCTGTACTGTAAACCATTTGAATAGGTAACAGTATCCACATCTGGCACAGTATAATGGTCAATGGCTATTATCGTAAATGTAAACAAAGTTTAGGGACTTTTGTAATTCTTATTTCTTAGAAACAAAGCACATGCATTCCGTAGCCCGTAGCCTCAAGGCCCAGTTTGTTACTTATCTTTACACAAGACGCACCAAAACATATTGTTAATTGTGAAAATTGTAACATGTTCCAAACAAAAAGAACGAATCAATATCGAAGAAAAATCGCGTATCATTTCAAAGCTAGAGAAAGGAATTCCAAACAAAGACCTGGCAAAAGCATATGGTGTATCACACTCGACAATTTCAACCATTTGGAAAGAAAGGGAGAAAATTTAAATGTTTTATGACAGGAATTTTTTGAAAATAAAACGAGCTAGATAAGAACAACGCGGCATGCGAAGATCGAGGAAGCTTTGTTTAAATGGTTTAAATATCAAAGGACAAAATATAATGTGCCAATAAATGGACCGATTCTTCAACAAAAAGCAAACGATTTTGCTCAATGTTTTGGTGAAGATTTTGTTTGTTCGTCTAGTTGGATTCAACGTTTCCGGGCTCGACATGACATTGTCAAAAGGACTGGTGAAGCTGCCAATGTGGATAAAGGTGCAAACGGATGACGCAAAAGTGGCCTACTTATGCGAAGGATGTCCAAAAGACATTTATAAAGCAAAGGTGCGTCCTAATTTTTTAGCGTTGTAAGCGTTGTAATCTATGATCGAACGACACGATTTCGATTTCGTTTTTGTGATTCAATAATATTTACAACATTTTTACAAATTGTTAAGTACTTGCTCAACATGCACTACCCAAATTACTTATATAATGTATTATAATTACAAAGTATCAAAATTAACATATTATTATGTTAATTTTGATACTTTGTAATTAGTAATAAATAATAATAACTTATTAAGTAAGTTATTATTTTAAGAATTATCACGACGATCGAAAGAAATTACTACTTTTATTTTTAAAAATGTTGTAGGTGAAAGATACAAAAAGTAAAACTTAAAAATACGTGTGATAATTTTAACTAGCCTTGGAATTATGTAATATACGGTCGACGACATTCAGTTTACCTCTTTTGAACCTAATTTGCCGAAGTAAAGTCAGAAAGTGTTAAACCACAGTTTTCGACTGTACATCTACATAAAATAATAGATAATTCGCTCGCGTAGTTGTTTTCAGTTTAATTATTAAAATAAACTAACTAGCCCAATTAGGGGTAATAAACTGGGGTATTTTTAAGTTTTAACTGCCATTTTAATCTCATAAAGCTTTCCGAGCTATTCTTAGCCATCTCCACCGTATTATGCTCGCCTGGTATTTGAATTTCCTTACAACACACTTTACAAAGGCTTCGTTTATATTAAAAATATCTCGGAATGGTATTTAAAATAACCTGTTTAAGTTGTGAAGATGTTAGTTGGAAAACTTTTGTTTTAAGAGTTACTCTGAAGTCTGAATATCATATTTTATTAATTTGCTTTACTGAGTTAATTAAGACTAAAGTTGAAGAGTTTTATTGAGTCCGTACTTACTAATAATTTATAATTAGTGACAAAGAAGACACGTTGACAATTGACATAATATTTTGTTTCACACTTCACAGACTCAACTCTGCTCTACAATCTACTTCTCATTCTCTCCTCAATTCATCTCAAATTTGGATATAACGGTCACGGGAAAAGACTATAATACATATATTAATTATACTTATAATGTGAGGATAATATAAAATGATGTAGTCTTTGTCTCGGAAAATTTTTTACTAAGCAATATGTATTATATATATTCTCGCGCGATAAATTTATTCTAATAGGTTTCTTACAAGCATGTACTCTAAAGTTATTTTCAGCAGATCATAAATAGAGCTTCTTAATTCTATTCTCTTGGAAGCAGATTAATATTCACTAATTAAACAAATGTTTGTAACTTTCAACGGCGCGTTTAAACGAATAACAATTGATTAATTAAACACGTCAACATTTTCATCTTTTGAGTTAAATTTTAATTGAAACTTCAATTTCGTTACAGTTATTTCCGTTTTAATTACCAGGGCCGACGGAGGTGGAAGGTTTTTTAATTAATATTGTACGAGCCTGTACTCTGTAGGGAGGGTGCGATTGTTTTCAGTTTTATGGTTCCTTTCGACTCATTTACCCTGGTATTAATTTGGAATAGCTTGCTTACGTTAAAAAATAATGTTCTTTTTTATATCATTACAAGTCTAAAAAAACAAATAAGGCCCCTACTGAAATAATTTAGTTGCAAAGTTTGATATGGAATCAGTGTAGATTTGTAGACTATTATTACCACAGTGCATATCGCGTTCCCAAACGACGAGCAATGCTCATCTTTCGAAAGTCTGTTCTTTAGTCTTCTATCGGAATCGGATGTCAATCGGAATTTTAAATTTGCCTAAATGCCCAAAAGTGCCGTATTGAGCTGTAGAAATTTTTGTTGTGTTGGCCTTGATAATGGACACGTTTCTTATCATCGGTACGTCACAGTGGTAGGAAAAAAGTGACATGCTCATTTTCATACAAATGGAGCAACATGCGGTATCTATCTTGATCTATGTCTATGACTATTACAGAGAACAAAATTCCATTTTTCTTCGAAAACCTATGTAGTATTTATTTAGGAAGACATACAAGTAGATTAACATATCTAATTTATAGTTTTACCATAACACAAGCAGTTGAAGTATTAGAAGTTTTGACAAATAAATAATAAAGTAGAAACAAAAACATAATTAGCAAACAAAGAATTGTTCCCATTCCTAAGTCGTAGGCAACATCGAGTCAGTATTTATATTTTTCATGCTCTTCCTTGTATTAGTGATTACATCTGTCATAACTCATATTAATACGACAATAGACCCTAAGGACCCCCGTTGATTACATCGGGTAGTTTTAATTTAGTTTGTGCTAATGGCAGATATTGAGCTGTCGTTAAGGATCAAGTTCGCGTGGCGGGTATTAAGCCGAGATAAACATCTCTACGGCTTATCTGATCCCCTGATACATACTTGTAGCGTGAAGCGAAGTTTTTTACTGTTATAAAAAAAAGCTGTAATGAAATTTTAAATTTTTAAATTGATGAGTTTAATCAAACTTTTAATGAGAGCTTGCTCTCTGCTAAATATGTACACAGTTAAAAACATAATATAAATAACTATTATTTTAAAAAAGTATTATAATATTAGGGTAGCAGAAGTTTGGAATACTTACTAAAATAAAACGAATATCGAAACAGTTGCCGTCAAATCGAATTGTACTGAGTTAATTAGGGAGTGTCAGCTTTGAAGAGGGTACGCGAGCTGCGGCCGGTGAGCGACAAGCGAAATAAACGCTTAACGACTCATTAAGCGGAATTTCGACAAATTACACTGACATACTTAAATGATATTGTCCTTCCCCGGGACTCAAAGTGTTTCCATACCAAATTGCAGAGAAATCGGTTCAGTGGGTAACCTCACGGTAAACTAGAGACACAGTCCTAAATGTTGCCCTTAAGCTTAACCTTGTTGCGTGAAAATTTTGGAAAACGTACATTTTCCGGGATAAAATGGAGAGATATCTCCATTATATCCCGAAAAGATCCTTTGCTGGGAGCCTGGGACCCAAACTATAATAATCATCAAAATCGTAAAGACTAAAGGTAAACAGACACTTCTATCTGGATATACTTAATACATAATTCTAAGCATGTTTTTTGATGTAAAAAAAGATGTAGGTATCGTATAATTTGTTGTTTTTCTCGTCTCCTTTTTTATGACTTATTTAAATGTGCCATTAAAATAAATGAATATGGGATTTTTTTTTGTTTTTAAAAGTTCATCAATTTCATAATTTAGCTTTATTATATCTTTTTATCATTAAAGTTTTTATTCTTATCCTTTTATTCATCTTTTCGAAAGGTACAGTTTTTTTATTATATTTATTAATTACCTACCAGGAGCTTATAAATATGAAGTGGTCAATAAAAAATAAGTAGCGCCCGCGGCCATCACGTACACGAGGCTGTCATTATTTCAATTATATCGCTCGTACAAGGTGATTTTTATTACTATTTTAACTCACTTGTTTACTATAAATGTTATTTCTGTATATTATCGTGAATACATCTGCTTAGCTATGTTTTAAATGGTACTTACCTAAGTATTGAAAAATATTAAAATATCGTTTTACTGTTTTCAATACTTAAGTGTAAAAAATTATATGTATATAAAGACTGAAGATCAAATCTTAATATTTGTAAAGTCTATGTTACATAAAAAGTAAAAAGTTAAACTAAAGTACATATTAAAATAGAAACAATAAAAGAAACTGTATATAATAGCGGTTCATTCCAGACAACCTTTTAAAAAGGAAAATAATTATATAAAAAAAAAAAAAAATCTGAATACCAAAACTTTAAAAGTAGAGCAGTAAAAGCAGTAAGTCCAAAATGTTCGTCAAAATGGCCGCCACACGTGACACAGCTTACGTTAGAATTCATGAATATAATACCTATGATGAAATCCGCAATCTCCCCGTATTATTTCGCGGTAACATGTGCGATATTGTTATGTTAATGGAGAATCTTCTGGAGAATGCCCCGTGCCAAAAATGGCCGTTTTGTTCCGTGTATGCTTAGAAACATTTTTTATTGTTGTTATTATGTCCTTGCTGAGACTCGTAATAATTATAAGTAAGGATGTCATCGGCATAAAGCTTGACATTGGTGTAAAATGATTCTAAATGTGCTCTATATACTCTAGGTCCGTGCTCTAGGTTCTAGTCACATAGAGAAGCCGTTGTTTTCATTATTTTCACTTTCACATTCCTAATCCTTTCGCATTTGCTTGGCCTTTGAACAGAGCAGTAGCATCGTTTTAGGCAAAGACGTCGTCTGATGGTCATTTATATATTACTTATGTCAACGATTATAATATTATGATTTCAGCATCGTTATGGACTTATGGGCAAAAAAGACTAGCACATAATCATTACATAGGTGTTATAGTCAACGATTTATAAAGTTTTAAACTGAGCACAAAGATCTTGAACCGTGGGTACTTAAACGCGATCATTAAAGAGCCGCGCGCTTTGTTCCGTCTTCCTCGAATTGATTTACTGCTCATTGTCTCCTGACGCCCGATCTTATTTGCGATGCTTCGAGTTTTATTGAAATGTTAATGCCTTTTTTCGCCCCTTCGAGAGCAGCTGCTCCCCTGGTAACAATGGCGCTCTTGGCGTGTCCGAAATGATACAGAACCGAAGTGATCTAAATGACATTTTAGGCACAACGTGTATTTTTTGGCGAAAATAGATTTTTTCAACAATGGCAAAGAAAAATCTACTTATAATGGTTTTAGGAAACCACTGATTCAAATTCTTTTAATATTTTTTCTTTGAGAAGTCAGTATTTTCCTTTGCAAAAGTTTTTTTTTCAATCCGTTTATGCCAAAAATGTCACACTCTCTTTTAATATCATCAAATGTCTCTAACTGTACCGGTACCGGCGCTGTCTATTTACCGAGGTGGGCGTATTCTATTGTACATTTGTCATTCGTTTAACAATGTTGCCGCGTGGGCTGACTAATCGATTATTTACTACCAAGATAACAGAAGAATTACCGCTATTTTCAGCGATAAAGCCATAGCCCATAACGTTCGAGATTGATTTAATTATAAATGTTTAATGGTGAAGCCAGGTGGTGCCAAAAGTATTATTGCGAAATTTTGGCAAACGCTTCGTTCGATCATCATTTATTATATCTCGGAATTTCGTGGGGTATTAATCTTCGAGGGAAACATAAAAAGCGTTCGCTCAGCCGTTTAAATAGGGATATTATCGCGTCGTATTCAGCTGTCAAATCGCCGGAGCAACATTTACTAGTCTAGACCTTATAAATACTAGAATACCAGCTGCTAGACCTCCGTTTGGTATGCTAATGCGCTTAAATTATTCATTTGTTGATGTCGAAAATTTACATTTTAATCTTTTATAAATTATGAGGAGCAAAATTGTACATTTGCGCCGTGCAAATGATATTATCACGATTTCAATGGATAGTGGATATTGCTGTTCATAATTTGCTCCGCCATTACCGACGCGCGGGAGCGAGATAACTATCCCTATTCCTGTCCCGCTTGTGCTGAATGTAAATGACTTCATTTGATGTTATGTTAGTAAATGTATTTTGCATTTACTATTCTGATTTCTGGCATTATTGTGTAGAGTCAAAACTCAAATATTATTGTCGTATTTAGAGAGAAATAGAAGACATACAATATGAAATATGAATTGATGGTTACAGTTTACACTGCGCTAAATGTATTTTGCGGCATCTCCATGTTGGCCAATGATGAACCAACAAACTATTACGAACGTGTAGAACGGCATATTCGTCATCGACAGTATTCTATCATTATTCATTAATCATTGCCCAACATGGAGAAGGACCATACGCTTTGAACATTCCCAACTAATATATCTTTCTCATCTTTCCAGGAAACTGCAGAAGTGTGCGTGGGCACATCTGTGGGGACGATCACCGAGCCAGACTGCTTGGGTCCCTGCGAGCCGGGTACCTCGGTCACGCTGGAGGGCATCGTGTGGCACGAAACGGAAGGTGGTGAGTTGTTACTAGCGCACGCAAGCACCGTAGCGCCATCACCGCACGCTTATGCACGCTTGGTATCATTTTATTTGCAACGCGATCCATTTCATTCATTTTTCCGGTTCAATTCAAACGGAAAATTATTTGAATTCATTTAAATATGTAATACGCAGAAGTCAAAGGCACGTTGCAAGGATTAAACTCTATGAAAGCAAGTGCCAAGTTAATTTCTGCGAGATGGATAGGATAGTCTTAACTCTCACCACAAAGTATGTAGAAAATTACTAAATGTAAAGGAATACCTCCTACTTATCGCTTGTAAAAAGAGGAAACTAGCTGACCCGGAAAACATTGTTTAATACAAAAAAAAAAAAAAAACAATATAAAAAGTAAATAACTAACGAATGTATGTACTTATGCAAATTTCATTGAATCCGTTGAGCAGTTCGCGCACAAACATTGTGACATAATAATTTTGTATATTTTTATCTGACAAATGCTAAATATATTTTACGTAAATACACACAAAAACTAACCAAATTCGTACGTGGACGAAGACGTGGCTAGTAGATTATATTAAATAAAGTTATAATATTTTTGTAACAACTACAGCTTATAGTACGGGAGCCCTAGAACAATTTTTTTTGTGATTACTAACAAGCTAATTTTTGTGAGTAGCTACATTTTGATATGACGAACAACATTTTTATTTTCGAACAATCTTGAAAGTGGTAGCTAACAGAGATAGAAAGGATTTCATACTTTGACTTGATAGTCCTAAAATATGGATTGTTTCATTTGTAGGACAAGGTTACTCTTAAATTATATAACTATTAACCTACCAATATACAAAAAATCTGCTGGTTAGGGTTCCGTTTTAGTGTACAGTAGTCACCTAAGTTTTCTTGATTACAGAACCCTAAAACAGAACCCTAACCAGCAGATTTTTTGTATATTGGTAGGTTAATAGTCATAATTTAAAAGTAACCTTGTCCTACGAATAAAACAATCTATATTAATTTAGGTCCATTAAGTCAAAGTTTTTTCGAAAATAAAAATGTTGTTCGTCTTATCAACATGTAGCTACTCACAAAAAATCAGCTTGTTAGTAATCACAAAAAAATTTGTTCTAGGGCATTTGTTCTCATTATTAGGAATTCTAACCAGAATCGATCCAGTAGTATCAGAGCCTATTCGATTTCGATAAATAAACATATCATAAAGTATTACTAGTGTATAAGGCAAAAAGTATTAATTTGATTCTCAAAGTACAGATGGAAAATGTGACTCGAACTTCTCAAAATTTTATCTGATATATTTGGTTATACTACGTTCGTACAAAAAGTGGTTACGAGAGTAATTACACAAAATAGCCGCGGTGAGCCGTTGGGCGAGTGCGGGGGGTATGAAGTGCGCGGGTGAAAACCGATTTTTTTCTGTCATAGGTCACCCTCTTAAGAAAAAAAATTAGTTGGAGAAAAACAAGATTGAGTGGTTTATTCCGTAAAATTTTAAATATTGTACAGATTAAATTTTTACAATCTAATCACACGAAAGTCAAGAAATGTTTATAATTTATATTAAGAATTTAAAAGACGAGTTTTTTGTGAAGGATGTCCGAGATGCAAGCCCTCTTGCCATTTAAACAAGATAAATGGTCACGATGACTTGGTCGATTCTTGAAATTCAATAACATTATTTTGACACTCAATTTGTCACAAAACGATCAGAATAATAATTGTATACTCAAGTAATTATAATACTTCTGTCGAGGACGTTGTTAACAAGATTGGAACAATAATAAATTCTGATAATTACTAAAGTGGACATTTTAATTCGTTCGCAAAGGGATCCGAATAAAAGGCTTTCATAAGTTATAAATAAATTGGATTGAAAATCATGCGGTATTCATATTGTGTTTCCATACCCCTGGCTTTTACGTATTCAATATTAAATTGTGGTTCCCTTTTTGGTGTTGCCGCCTTTATGCGTGATAATAATTTTCCTTTTTTAGTAGGTACCTCGAATCTCGGTTTGATTCTCAGGCTAGGAACATCGGTGTCTAGCCTGGGAATCAAGCTAACAAACAATTGCTAGGAGCCAAGACGCCTAGCGCCTACATCTGCGTCAATTGCAAAGATAGTTCTTCATTTCGCGGAACTCTTTTGACTCAGTTACTCCACGATTTAAAATTAATAAAAATCACGGTTAAAAATTCTTTTTCATGTTTGCGCGGTCTGGTATTAAATAAAAATTATTTAATTACCGGACCGCGGTAATATGAAAAAGAATAGAAATACTGACAGATTTAAATGACGGTTTCTTTTGTCAAACTGTCACTTTTCTCGCTTTTTTTCGCAAAAGTTAGTTACTTTATGTTTCTAAATTCTATAGAAACATAAAGTAGGTAAGTACTTAACTAATTTTTATTTCTTTCTTTGGTAATTAATTTTGGTCAGTTAAACTTAAATTAACTGCAAGCGGGTTAATGTATTATCTCCCATCGGTTCTGTTAACACGTTCTAAATTTAAACATCGCTTGGAGCGTTTCGCAACATATCGTACCGTTTATAATATTAGTATGACGCATAATATTTCGACAGTTGATATGTTATAAAATGATTTAAATCCTTCGATCGCGGATTATTGGAAATCTATTGTTAATAATTGTTATTCTATTGTTGTCGCGGTCGCCGGTGACCTTATGGGTGTTGATAGGTTAAATAGGATTCCAGAGTCCCATCCCATCGAAATCTATGTCCCATGATGGGACAGTACTTAAATAGAACATAACAATATATTTATGTTTCATCTAAAATAAAATCGTATGTTCAGTTACTCTACTCCCAAGATGTCTTGTCAATTTTGTCCCAAAAACTATACTAACGATATTAAATGTTGGTCCCAGATTTTGTGTGTTTTCCTTTGGAAAACTAGTAGAGAGTTTACTTTTCCCTTACGTCAAAGCCCTGTTGATCTCGTTACTTGAATAAGGTTTTGTTTACAATGCCCGTGTAGACTCGCCAAAAACAGTAGCAGAGTTTTCGTGGTTGGATACCGCCGCTGTCGATCCTATTCCTGGCGAGTGGCGACTGGCGACTGGCGACATATCACACAGGAGATACAGTGGTGCATTTATGATTTAAAAACTGAAATAGCTTTCTGGCGACCCGACTTAGACTGGCAATAATGTAAATTGTAATAAAACAATACAAAGTAATATCAATATGCAATTATCCAGAAGTTTTTGTAAAAAACTATAAACTTAAAAGCAATAAAGGCATTCCCACAGACTTTCACGTGATATTATACTTAACGTCATCATATTATGGGAAAACGAAAGCCTCTACTCTCAAGTAATGCTCTTATAATGATTATGAAGTGGTAAGGAAGCGAAACAAGCGACACGGTACGAATACCACAGATGTTTCCTGTGATAACAGTCTTTATGTCTTGGTAATAAAGAGCCTGTCAGAGGCAAAATGAGTCTGAACGGGCTTGTAATTAGCCGCGCGATTACAGCGATGCGAAGCGTAATTCCTAATTAGCCCGAACCACCTCCACTCAGCTGTTCGCCTGGTAGCGCGGATTTAAAGTGTACATTTTATAAAGGTAAATTAAGGCAAAGTAATTATTTATATTAAAAAAGTTATAAAGAATGCTATTGGTCTCCCATTGTCGTCCAAAAACATATAACTTTAATATTGTTTGTGATAACAATAAATCCCAAAATCATAGCAACATTGGCTATAAATATTTATAGCCAATGTTGCTATGATTTAAGTATCTACAAACTTTAATGTTGTATGTTTTTAGGGTTCCGTACCTAATTTCCTTAATGAAGGAAATGGGATATCAAGAGAAAAATATGCAAATGGTCATTGTCTATTAGCATTTGATTTAACCCCGGATTTATCATCAAACACGAGCAGTCATTGGAATCTAATAAGACATGGTAGTGTAAGGTTAGAGGTTCGATTTGATTCTAGTCTCTCTCAAACGATTAACTGTATTGTTTATGCAGAGTTTGATAATGTTATAGAAATAGATAAAAACCGTAATGTAACTGTAGACTATAGTAGCTAAGAAAAGTCACAATATTATGTGTGTGTGTGTGTGTGTGTGTGTGTGTGTGTGTGTGTGTGTGTGTGTGTATATATGTGTGTGTGTCTATAATTAGTATGTGGATATTATGAAATAAAATTAATGTACCAAAGTTATGTTTCTTTTATTTATTCATTCATTATATTCATATGTAATACCCCTCTTAGTAAATACATAAAGCATACATAATACGGATATGTAACATTACAAGATCCATAAACCAGGTCGGTTCTGTGATAATACAGTATGGGAATAATTTTTAAAGGCTTAGAAGATAATGTATACGCTGCGAATCGTCTACCTATATATGTTCAAACCCCTACATACATAATTAGCAACTTGGACCCT
The DNA here is from genome assembly GCA_905333045.1 of Lysandra bellargus. NCBI lineage: Eukaryota > Metazoa > Arthropoda > Insecta > Lepidoptera > Lycaenidae > Lysandra > Lysandra bellargus. The sequence continues at coordinate 4,186,107 of HG995352.1, read as the reverse complement.
GATAATAAACCTGGATCCCACTGGATAGCAATACACATAAATGAAAATGGCATAGGTCAATACTTTGACTCATTTGGGCGCGCCCCTATGCGATATCACAAGGCTTTTATGGGGCGAAACTGCAGGAGATTGGATTTTAACACGTGGAGATCACAAAATGATTTCACATCAGTTTGTGGTGAGTATAGTTTAATGTATTTGTATTATAAGTTCAATGGGGAAAGTTTAGTAGAGTTTCAAAAGTTATTTAGTTACAACACTTTGTGTAATGATATAATATTGTACAGTATGTTCAATACATGTTTTAATGAAATAAAATACACGTTATGAAAAATTTATCAAGTTTTATTTATTTAAAATCTTGTAATACATTATACATGATTTACATTCGCGCGCGAGCCGCGAGCCGAGCCGCGAGACGCGCTACGAGCCGAGAGTGTAAACTTGAGCTTGCGACCCGTCTCGCGGCGCGGCCACGGCGCGGCTCGCGACTCGCAGGGCACGCTTGTGTGCAGTGTGTTGCGAGCTTTGTGTTTACACTTGCACTTCGACGCGAGCCGCGAGATGCAGGTGGCGGCGGCGAGCGTGGCGGCGGCGGTCGTTGACTCGTCGGATTTCGCTGACGAGCAAAACGTGTCAGTTTGCACACCGCGTCGTCGTGTGTTTACGAAGTCCATCGAATGATTGGGTGACCTACATAATTAATTATGACTTTTAATTTGCAATAATTAATTAGTTAGTTAATTATCATTCATATTTATTTAAAATCTTGTAAGAAAGCAAGGTGACGTAAGCGATAAGCCAGGCCGAACAATAGGACACTGAGGCGAGCATAACAATGCAATAAGTAGCGATTGTAATTATGAAGGAACAATGGAGCGTGGTGATAGTAGCTAATGAGGGTTAAACACAAAAGCTAACTTTGAAACTAGTGCAAATACGTTAAAACGGATCGCATATATCGATCGGGGATGGCCGAAAACCTATATTTTAACACCAAACTTCCTTTTTTTTTTTAGGCGAATAGTCATCGAAAAATCCATTTTTCCCTACATTGAGGCAGTGAGCCAGAACCGGCGAATCTCTAACTACTAATATAGTCTAGATAGTTATGCAAAGATTCTTCATCTAGATTCTAGATATAGGTCTGTGTACTCTCTAAAGTCTAGCGTCTACTCTAGTTTCAACTAATATTGACGTGGCTTGGATCGTCTGAAAGCCCAATCAAGCGCTTTCAGCCAATATTGCTGTTCGCTAAGTGATCTATGTCTCTATGAAATGCTTATTGATCCTTGTATTATACACCTTCATACATTATTTATAACCCAATCAGTCTTGCTAATGTAATCACAGGTAGACATTTTTTTTTGTCAGAGCGGGACCCCCCCAAATATGTATTTCAAAGTGCTAATTTAGGCTATATTTTATCACGCCAAGACTAATAGGAGCGAAGAAACAGAGAAATTATTATTTTTAACAAAAAAATTAAAACCGACTTCCAAGGTAAAAACAATAATAACATTAATATGAACTAAAAAGTATTAAATAATTTTTACTATCTAATAGTGCCTTTTTCCGAATTCGGCTAAACCTCAACTATTTCTGTACTCAATCTTCATAATTTTGAAGTCGGTGCTAGTTCCAAAAGTTTCAAATATTCTGTCAGAGGACTAAAGATTCAGCTATCTGGTAGTCGGTTTTAATTTTTTGTTAAAAATAATAATTACCTTGGAAGTCGGTTTTAATTTTTTTGTTAAAAATAATAATTTCACTCTTTTTAGCTATCCTACAAAATAAGGCTTTATGTGTAAATAACCAATACGAATGTTAACTATTCACACTATGTTACTGTAAACGGAATTGTGGTAAATGCTTGCATCTAAGCGATGCTGTAATTTCCAAACTTTTATCTTTAAAGGTTCAGGAGTTCTGTTCAGTGCCTTTGGACTAACAAACACCTTCATATAAAATTTCTCTTAATCGTAACGTACGTTTAAGTTTCTAGAAACAACATTTTAACCACTATGAGTGTTTTGATAAATTTCAAGGATTTCCCTCGATTGCTCATAGATCCCATCATCAGCTCACCACTTTCGTAATTGTTATACAAAATTACTATCTACCCTACACAAAAACACAAGAACTTTCAAAATCGGTCCACAAACAGCGAAATAATCATCAAAAACATCTGCTTCGATGCAAAATATCACGAAAAGTACGTATAATTTGGTCATAATGTGATAACTCATGGTATAATTATGGTGGTGATGATGATGATCAATCAAATTGATGTGTTGGCTTATGCTTTCAGTTGTATAAACAACGCCGAAATCCCTGAACCTGTACCTATAAGCATTCAAAAGTTCTGTTCGGTACCTTCGGATCCAGGGTATAACCTGGTGCGAATTCTTACTTTTTGGTAGTATTTACCTCGAATGCTTCAGAAAAAATCGAAATCACTATATGTTTCCATACAAATTTCAAGGAGTCCCCTCGATTCCTCATGGATTCCATCATCAGATCACCACTTTTGTAAACATGGTACCAAATTCGGATTCAACCCTGTACAACAACAAAAAATCATGAAAATCGGTCCACAGACGGTGAAGTTATGGTTGAACATACAAAAAAAAAATATATACAGACGAACATATAACCTCCTCCTTTTTGGACTAAAAAGTGGTTTTCCCGTTCCCGTTAAAAAGTGGTTTATCACTTTTTAACGGGAAAAATTATAAGAAAAAAAAATCTCTCACAAACTACTGGAGCTATTTCTATGTAATTTGGCACAGATAAAAAGAACCATAGACCACGTAAAGGATTATCGGCTATTTTGTGGACTAATTTGTCGGTGGAATTTCGAAATTAAAGCGGTTGAAGCTGCGCGGAACGTCTAGAACTTATTGATATCGAGCAAAATATGGCAGAATAATTACGTTTGTTGTCTGTATGCGTTACTTCCAGGCATTGCACAGGCATTTCAAACATAAAAATACTTTTAAATTATTGCCGTTTGGTCTGTTTACAAAAGCGGGACAATTTCGGCCTCGCGGGGGACAGCGGGACAGACTGCCTGAAAGCGGGACTGTCCCGCCCAAAGCGGGACGTATGGTCACGCTAAGTATACCCCACCTTTTTTATTAGAAGCTGATATTAAAACTTGTCTTTGCCTGATAAGTTGGAAAAGCATAATAATAATATGAATTGGATAGATACGCGTGAATAGTATTTTTTTTTTGTAACCAGATCTCTATATCTCAGATGTAGAGCATTTTTCAATCAAACTTAAAATTACGTCCTTCCCTATCGAATGGAGAAAGGAAAACGTAAAAGAAGAAATGCATATTCTATATTGGGAGACTATTCTTTATTTAACTTCAAATATGTACTAAAAACTAGGGAGTATGGCTGTGCCATAGAGAATAAAATGTAGGAGACAATCTTTATTTATTAAGAGTTCATAGTTTACAAACCTAACATTTAATAATCTCAGATGAAAGAAAATATACCAAGCTACGTAGGAGTCAAATTGAAGTTTTGGCGAGCGACCCCCATCAATTATGAACAAGGGAAATTCGCCCTTAAATAATAAAGGAGACGTGCGTCCGACGATTTTCCGGAGCTGCGAAGTTTTATCCCGCCATTTTTAATATTCCTACCCTGCCCTGGTACTTGGCTTAGCTCTTTAAAGTCTTTCTTTTAAGTAACACAAAGAGGGTCTCTTCAAAGAACAACTTTTCCTTCGCATGGATTTGTTTTGTACGGTTTAGTAGATTTGCTTCCAAGTTAATATATTGAATAAGAATTGAGATTAAAAGTTGTGACTTTTATGGAATTCGTTGCGATTATTCAAATATAATATAGCTACAAACTAACTTCAGTAATGTTGTAAGAAATTGTGGGTTATGTCCGTTTTCGTCAATTTAACCCTAGCGTGTACATTTAGGATCCGTAATATTGTGTTTCTTTAAACGATAAAAAAGTTTTGACGCTTTTATTGTACCTGAGCTATTCACCCTTATGGCCTCACAAAGTCCATGGTGTTTTATAAAATCTGGTAAAATTTTAACCGCCGGCCACTAGGTAGGGATCGGTTAGCGAAGATGTGCGTTATTTTGCGTTGTCTTTCGTTTTAAACCTCCGTACTCATAAAACTATTTACACAGCGAATAACAGTTCAGTAATCTTTAATAAGTAAGTGGAAATAAGTTTTAAATATCTCCAAACAAAACATAACAAAGTTTCGAAAAAATCCCTGAGCGAAATGAACACAACCACAGAGTAACTAAACTAATAGGTAAAGCGAATAATTTGTTTTCACATTCATTATCATGAATTTAATTTTATGTTGGGCTTTTAGATTCATTGTCTATTGTACTGTGAAACAATAAAAATGTAAAATGAATTTTACAGTCCATTCATAAAATCATTTATTTATCACGGACAATTTGTAATGTATTGTAGTTTTACTGTTGTATTATAATTTGCATCTACGTTTGCATGTTACCTTTAGGCTTTAACTGTAATTTGTAATTAGTTGAAGTGTATTTAAATAGTATTTGTATGTTTCGTATGTTTGCGCTTTTAACTCTTTAACTTTTTAACTGTTTAACTCTTTTTATTAAGACACGTAACTGCCGTCTGCCGCACTCAGGGACGTAATGATTAAACTTTAATTTAACGAAGAGTTTGACATGTATAGGGCTTATGTCAAAAATCAAAATCTTCATTCAAAATCTTAATCACAGTTAAGTAATGAATGTTGCCTCCGAGTGCGGTAGATATCAGTGGCGAGGGGTGAATATTTTGAGAAGGGAAGCCGGAGTAAAAAATCTACTTACCAATTTTGGTAATTTATAATTGAATGACATGCTTTTAATTTTCAAAACTAAGTTTGGAAAAAAAAGTTTCCTTCGACAGCAAAATATAATCTGTCAGACAACAGTCTTGCTGAATTAATGCCATATTTTCCGAACTACACGATTACGTCGTACGACTCACAATTCACAAGTCACAATATAAATTAATTTAATTCACGACACTCTTCTAAGTTCTAACGCTAAAACAAAATTTAAATTCGACAAAACAAAACAAACGACATGTTGTTTACAAACACACTATCCGCCATATTAATATGTCAATCTAAAAACCAGCAAAATAAAAATGTATTACGCGCCTGTCATATTTAGTACCGCTAAAGGCATTCTTAATAAAGTCGTATTACAAAAAATCCTACCAAAATAAAATGTATTACGCGCCAGCAAAAGTATAATGTCGCTACATTCATTCTTAAATTCGAATCATAGCAATTTTACTTCATGACTCATCTATCTCGCTTGCACTTGTGGGTTGCTAATTAACCTTTCTCCGTAATAACTCGTCGGGCATCGAGTTATTTCCAAGTATATATCGCGCGTGCTAGAACGAGACAGAACATAACGACCAGTTTACAGGAATGAAAAGGACAGATGCTTACTATGAACTGTCGTTGTATGGAGAAATAAGCCGCTAATCCACGGCTTGATTCTCTGCGCCCGCACATTGCATTGCCTTTTAAAATTTGTAGGCGATAGTTATTAATTCAAACTATGTATTTCAAGTGAGAGAAAAATTTATTGCATATAACATTGTGAATTCAAAGTTTTTTAAGTAGGTATGTAAAATATTTATTAGATAAATATGTCGTTGGCCCATATATTCGATTTTTCTAAACCCTAAGGGAAGCCGATGGGAATCGGGTTATATGGACGCTTCGCCACTGGTAGATATAGTAACAGTGGTGAAATAAAGGAAACTCAAAAAATATAATAAATGAAATTTGAAAATTACAATTTACAGATAATTAATACTTGAAATTAAAAAAAAACGATTGCAGCGCACAGAGATGGAACAGTAGGTACTTTATTTTACCCGTTTGCCTATTGCACAGTGTTTTAGAAACGCCCAAAATCGGACATGACTAAGTTAATGCAATAGTCGATGGAGTCTTATATTTCAAATGCAAGAGTAGAACTCTCGTGTGCGCATTTTACTTCGTTTTTGAGAAAATTAATTTTGAAATTGCTCATTTTTGAACTCCCTAAAAACGAAATTTAAAAAATTATTTACGAGGGTTTATAAACTTGCTATCCAGCTGATTAGATTAATCATTAAGAGACACAAATTTTGTACTTTATTTCATTTCTACAATTCAAGTAGTTCCTGAGATTTTAATGTTTTAAAATATTTAGACTTTATTTTTTTTCTCCTTTCCTATATGATTTCCGCACATTTTTTTTTTTTTAGAGAAGGCAGGTCGCTATAGCCCTGGCGTCACTGCGACTCATGAGGATCTATTGTGACTCCTTCGCACTAGAGAATCGGCCCCAACCCAATACTGCCCATAAATTGAACGATATGGTTGGGGTTGGTGCCACGAATTTCCTCTGTGGATGAGTATTCGTGGCGACCAAGGTGCCTGTTCCTGCTCTGTAGTAGAGCAGGACAGTAGAGGAGAAGGTGAATAGGTGTTTCATCCTCCTCCTCACAGAATCTGCAAGTCGTTATGCTACAAATACCCAGTCTGTTAAGGTGTTTGTTGTGCTTGCAGTGCCCAGTTAGGCTTCTGGTAAGGATTCTTAATTGGTCCTACCCAAGGTGAGCACTAATTCTGATAGTTTCTTGTTGAAGCCAGGAATTAGTGCCTTTGGAGTGTTCAAGGCCAGGGGTCTCAGCCCATTGCTTCCTGCATAGTCTGTGACCCCATTCCCTGAGCACTTGCTTTGTGGTACTGGGAGTTATACCACAGACTGGTTCCGGGCCATATATGAGACTCTCGGCCCCAAGTCTAGCTAGTTCGTCAGCGGTTTCATTACCGGGGACGTTACTGTGGCCTGGGACCCATACTAGGCGGATGTTGTTGTTCCTTCCCAGTATGTTTAACGTCTCAATACATTCCAGAACTAATTTGGACGAGACTTCTGCGGCAGTCAGTGCTTTAAGTGCAGCTTTTTTATTTAACTGATTATTAAAAAAAAATAGTATTTGATGAAACTTTGCTTTTAAATTTTTTAAGGCGCGAATAAAAATTAGAAATTCGTAAATCTCTGGTATGAGATGCGATTCACAAAAAATAAAAATATTGTAGTGTGAATACTAAACCAAAGTATTTTTCAGTATGGACAGAAGGTGCGGAAATCATATAGGAAAGGAGAAAAAAATAAAGTCTAAATATTTTAAAACATTAAAATCTCAGGAACTACTTGAATTGTAATCATTAAGAGACACAAATTTTGTACTTTATTTCATAAGTACAAAATTTGTGTCTCTTAATGATTAATCTAATCAGCTGGATAGCAAGTTTATAAACCCTCGTAAATAATTTAAATAAAATAATTTCGTTTTTAGGGAGTTCAAAAATGAGCAATTTTAAAATTAATTTTCTCAAAAACGAAGTAAAATGCGCACACGAGAGTTCTACTCTTGCATTTGAAATATAAGACGCCATCGACTATTGCATTAACTTAGTCATGTCCGATTTTGGGCGTTTCTAAAACACTGTGTATTGTCCAAAAAATGTACTCTAAAATTAATACTTCTCTGATCAAATTAAAAAGAAACAACTTCATTGACAGGCGACTAAAAGAAAACAGCTAAATCGCTCTCGTTATAACGCGGCGTTAATTAAAAAGTACTGGGATAACATGACCGTTAAAAAGTTTATTAAATACTTATCTCTGATTCCGTCTCGTGAAAGTGATATTAAATCTTCGTGAATAAACGAACGGGGGGTTCGTTTCAAAAGCATAAAATAAATATAATCTTTTTAAAGGCGCAATTTGGAGGGTATGATAAGCGAGGGAGGGCTAAATATGCTTTGAAAGTCACGTTTTAGGTGGCTGGGGGCTATGCAAATGAGTCTTACAAATTGTATCGCGTCTAATATTGCATGCACCTCCTCTGAAGTTCTGCGCGCCTGGTGTCCATTACTGATATAAAGAGAAAATATTAAGCGAGCACTGCGAATAATATTTTGCGCAGGTGGCCTTGTTTGATGAGTGTGTATAGACGTATGTCTGTTACCTCTTTACGCTTAAACCGCTGAACCGATTTCGATTTTCGAAATTTAGTATGAAAATGACTCGTCTACTGAGGAAGGAGATCATACATATGTATAGGATCGTTTTCATTCTGGAAAAATAAAAATAAAATATAGAGGTACAATTCGGCGCAACGAAGCGGCGCTAAAGGAAGAGCGCCTAAACTACCGATCGGATTGTAATGAATATGTTTGTTTGTTACAGGCGTGCTGGTAGTGAATGTGACGTGGCGAGGGAAGACGTATGTCGGGACTCTCCTGGACTGCACGAGGCACGACTGGGCACCGCCACGGTTAGTATGTTTTCTATAATATGAGGGAGAATCTTCGATCAAATATTTCTGGAGAATGTAAATACATAATATAAGTACATAATATGAGGAAGGCTTCAAAATGGCGGCGTTCATGAATTTGGTCTTGAGCCAAAAAAGCTCCCTCAGAAGTAAAGTTTTATCATAGATTTTATAGCATCAACAGAGGCATATACATAACATATTTAATAATTATTATTAATTAACATAACTTTTGTGAATATTTTGACACAAAATATTTTCTGTCAAACTCTTCACGATGATAAACCATGATAATAACCATTAATAAACAACTGGATGCGACCGTATGAAATATAAGTAATAATTCAGTGAAAAAAATATATATTAAAGACAGAGCCCAGAGGGAATGGCAGTTATAGATAATAATAATTGTAGTCCACAATAATGCTATTCCGATTTCTTATAAGAGATGAGAGACTTCAAATCTTTAATATTCATAACATTTTGCAACGTCATTCATTCTAAATTCACGGACAAATTTTAATCTACGTCTCAAATCTTGGCTTCAATCTGTCTGGTTAATTTGAATAAAGTTGGTAATGCCAAAATATGCATCTGTCTGGCCACATGAATAATTCACATGAAGATACAAAGCTTATTGGGTTATTTCTCGTGAAGTTTGTTTGATTAATTGCCTATTGAATACATATTTGTTTTTGTTCCACTCACGCTAAGCGATTACTACGACTCGAGTATTTAATAATGCAATATGAATTTTATTTGTTCAGTTGGTTTTCATCAAACTACAAAATGGTTTTCTCATTAAATGTAAAAGCAACTTTCAAATCTTTTGTTTATCAAAATTCCAAAAATTCGTTTGACGAAACGTCAAACGACTTTTAACTTGTTTACGTTTAACTTGTTTAAAAGTAAATGTTCGAGGGACAATGATATATTATATAAAAAACTCAAAGTCGAGGGACCAAAGCTTTATTGATGTTCAATTTACAATGAAATTGAATTAATAATTTGCAATAGAAGAATCGAATCTTACTACCGCAATCAGAAACAAACATCTTAAACTACTAATATTAAATGAAGATTTTGACATAAGCTCCACTTTATCTGTCAAACTCTTAATCATGAATGTGAGCAGGCAGTTACTGTTCTATTGACAGATACTAATAAAACAATCATACATTCAAGGTTTTGCGACTCACCCACCGAGGAGCTGGATTCCCGGACGCCGAAAGGCCGCGCGAAGAGAGGCCGAGGGGCCGCGCCGACTGACATGACCAACTTCACCGAAACCCGCTCTTCCGTGCACAGCAAACTGAGAAACGGGGGGGCCAAGGGCCGCCGGGCACTCCCCTCTCCAACACCCTTCACCCCCCCTCGACCGGACTCCAAGAGGAAGAGGACGTCGGAGGCCGAGGAACGCCCCCCAACGCCCAAGGCCAAGCGCCCTCCCCCGCCCACCGCCTCCCCGCCCCCAGATCCAGTCCTCCTCGAGTGCCCCGAACCGAACTGCTCCAAGAAGTACAAGCACGCCAACGGCCTGAAGTACCACAGGTATAATCTTCTGAACAAAGTAGCTAATAGCTGTAGGATGTAAATATTAAGTTTTTATCTGGTATTAGATGTCCCGGTGAACTGCGGTCATCTTTAAACCTACCATGCACTTCCACGATAAATTTGAGACAAAAATCGGCAAAATCGGTTCAGCTATTTTCGAGTTTTAGCGAGACTAACAATATTAAGAATTCATTTTTGGGGTTCCGTATTCAACAAGGAACCCTTATAGTTTTGGTCTGTCCGTCCGTCTGTCCGTCGTCTGTCTGTCCGCGGTTTTACTCAGAGACCTACAAAGCTGTAATTTGGCATAAATGTACATATTAATTATGGCGACAAAATGGTATATGAAATTTTAAAAATATATTTTTTTATGGCACCTTCCATACACATCAAGCGGGGATGAATTATTTTTTTCGCGTTCACCCCATCGTGTGGGGTGTCGTAGGATAGGTTTTTTTTTTAAATATTATGATTTATGAGTATTCAATATTCATAGATCCATTTTCCTATTTAGGGATCCGTTTGTGAAAAAATCGTTAGAGTCCAGTGTCCCCCTTCTACCAGCTAAACGGTTGTTTCTGGAAATGTGAAAAAATTCACGGGAGTAGGAAATATACTGAATTTAAAAAGAAAACTATCACGGCTAAGAAGACTTCATAAGTTATTGAGTAATAGTCGATCAACTAAAAAAAATTATTCGGCGAAGTGTAAAGAAACTTTTCGTTTAAATTCCTTTGAAAGTAACTGAGATGATGTTGTTAGTAGTGTAAAACATGTTAAGGCTCCAGTACACAATAGTCCATCATGGCCCACTGCAGGCCATCGTCAACTGTTGACCACGATCACGTTGTGTTTACACAATGGCGCATGGCTCATTGCTGCCCGGCAAGCCACTTGCGACGGACGTGGAAGAAATTACGGCTGCGGCTGTTTATTTATATTCTTTGATATATTGATTAATATAAATCAATATACTCATGATTGATATAAATCAATAAACTTGGAAGTTTCTTCATTGCTCCACGATACTGACATTTCGGGCGATCAAAAATTCTAGTTCACAACCTAGCACGCAACAAAAAAGCGCACTATCCCGGTCAGCGGTCGGTGACGAACTAAACAATGGCCGATTGTGTGAACACCACAGGCCACGCTACGCCATTCCTTTGAAGTGTGCCCGAAAAACCGACAACTCCCCGATTGCGCGCCACGCCCGGCCATCGTCCGCCATCATACACCATTACCCCGTCTACACAATGGCGATGGCCTGCAGTGGGCCATGATGGGCCATTGTGTACTGGGCACTTTATAAATGTACATTCATTGACCATACAAAGATTTTCAAAAAGTAGTGGTACTACGGAACCCCATATTGCGCGTGGCCCGACATGCACTTGGCCGGTTTTTTTATATAAAATAAGGGGGCAGACGAACAAACGGGTCACTTAATGGAAAGCAACTACCGTCGCCCATGGACACTCGCAACATTAGAAAAGCTGCAGGTGCATTGCCTGCAGCTCTTCTAAAAGGGCCCATTCACTATCCTGCATTGCAGTCCGCCGTGCAGGCCTGCAACACCATTCACTATCCTGCATGAGCCGGCGGACCGCACGGCGGCTCATGCAGGATAGTGAATGGTGTTGCAGGCCTGCACGGCGGACTGCAATGCAGGATAGTGAATAGGCCGTTTAATGTTGCCTGGATAAGGCCGGTCCACATTTTTTTTATTCTGAATAGATTTGAATCAAATACTTTCAGAACATCGTAGCTACTGGTGCCTACCTATTATTGATAAGTTAGTTTATTGATAAGGTCGAACTAGTAAGTAGTAATTTTTGTGACCTACAAAGAGTTTTATCTAACTTTCTTCTTTTACCGCAGGTCGCACGCGCACGGCACGGACGAAGACGATAAGGACGGCTCCAGTTCCGAGCAGGAGGAACCGCCGGCGGAGCCCGCGTCTCCCGCGTGTCCCCCCTCCGAGCCCGCCACCCCCGTGACCCCCGTCAAATCTCCCGAGAAATCCCCGGAGGAGAAGAGCGAGAAGTCTCCAGAGAAATCTCCGGAAAAACCGGAGGAGGAAGTGCGGGAATTCGCGGGGACGCCGGAGCCGACGCCGGAGCGGCCGGCCACGCCCCCTGCGCCCGCCACCCCGCCTCCCGAGCAGCCGCCCGCACAGCAGCCCACGCAGTTCAAGGTCAGTAGAATTTTGACATTGGAACTAAACACACTAGGCCGAAAATACGCGGCCGAAGTTCGGCATGATTACGACAGCAATGTCAAACGCATAGGTACAATATATCGCCATGGTGTGTCTTCGGTAATTTAAAATACATTGCAGGCGTAATTTTGCCGAACTTCGGCCGCATATCTTCGGCATGGTGTGTTTAGACACTTAGAGGCCGGCCATAGACGAACCACAATTTGTAGTCGAAACCGACTGCAAAATGCGGTCGGCGCACGGCGATCTGCAGTTTTCATACTAAATTTATATGCGCAATACACGGACCGCTCGAGCAGTTCTTTAGCGGTCGGAGCAATCGTTCAACGCGACCGCTCTAAAGCAATCGGTCCCGACTGCAACTTGCGATCCGTCTATGGCCAGTCTTAGTCCTAGCCGGCAAGACGGGAGAAAAGAAATGTTTACTGTAACCAACAAAATATGAAGTTAACATTTCTGGAACTGATATAATATTCAAAAATAGCTTTAAAATTTTTAATGTTCTTGAAATTTTCCTATCATCTAAGATTTTGTAATTTTGTAAGATTTTGTAAGATTGCGTAATAAACATTATAGAATTAAAAATACAGAAACAATTTGCGAAACATGTTAATTAACTTAGATCATAGTGCGTCATCACAAACAAAAACAACATTTTACAACTTCCTTTAAAAGATTAGAGATGCTAAATTAAGAATATTATAATTATGTAAATTAGAAAATATAGAATATATATTGAAATATGAATTTGTGTTATGCTAATTTATTTGGCTAATTAATTTAGTTAATACCTACATTTTCTGCAAAAAGGCAAAAGTTCTTTCCACCATAATACAAACTAAACTACAGATCTGCTGCCTTACTTTGGACAAAATGAGAATCAAATTGAGAATCGAATCTGCTCGATATCAAAGCTTTTGCTACTTCCGACATAAATATACTAGCGTACGATCGTGCTGCGGCTCAATTTGGAACTAATTCGATCTCAACGACTTTTCCCACTCCTGTCAGCTATACTAGCGCACGATCGTGCTGCGGCTCAATTTGGAACTAATTCGATCTCAACGGCTTTTCCCACTCCTGACAGCTATACTAGCGCGCGATCGTGCTGCGGCTCAACTTAGAACTAATTCGATCTCAACGGCTTTTCCCACTCTTGACAGCTATACTAGCGCACGATCGTGCTGCGGCTCAATTTGGAACTAATTCGATCTCAACGGCTTTTCCCGCTCCTGACAGCTATACTAGCGCACGATCGTGCTGCGGCTCAATTTGGAACTAATTCGATCTCAACGGCTTTTCTCAATCCTGACAGCTATACTAGCGCACGATCGTGCTGCGGCTCAATTTGGAACTAATTCGATCTCAACGGCTTTTCCCAATCCTGACAGCTATACTAGCGCACGATCGTGCTACGGCTCAATTTGGAACTAATTCGATCTCAACGGCTTTTCCCACTCCTGACAGCTATACAAGCGCACGATCATCAATCAGAATCTGACCGCAAATCAAAATTGTATCAGTTTCGGGGGTAAGAGTACAGATTTCAATAAATTATTTAGTGGCGGTACCCACTATTACCGCATTAAGAATTTAAGACCGAGTATTAAGGTACAAGTTGGAAGCCGCCTACATGAAGTTGCAGCGGAATGCAGACGACGTGTCGTACTCATTACTATGAATGTGTCGCTAGCTCTACAGGTCGCTACCTGTGCAGCGTATTTCATAGAAATACATACAAACGGGTAGTGTCGCTGCGACACATCGTCTGCGGTTGCTTCATGTCCGCTGCCAACCGGCATATTAACACCTCGCTCGGTCGGAAGATCCTTTGGGGCAGCCACACATATTTCCGCAATTTTTTAGTTTCCTATTCATGAATTCCAGGTGAAGCCCCGCTCAGCATTGATGCCATCAGAGGAGCGGAAGTCGACAGAGTCACCGCCAGCGGAGTCGCCGGGCAAGCGGCGCGCGCGGCGCTCCCCCACTCCGGGCGTGCGGTCGCCGGCCTACTCCGACATATCCGACGATGCCGCCCCCCCGGAGGGCGCGCCCGAGGACGGCCACCGACCCTTCCCTGTATACCACCAGGTAGCCACCAAAAAATATACCATCCTCATCACCTTGATGAGTGTCAATCTTCCACCTAGCATTTTTCGTGTTATTTTCTAGCGGGCACTGTAAATCTCTGGAACGAACTGTCACCAGCAGTATTTCCGGACCAATACGACCTGCAAACCTTCAAGAAGAGAGCGTATTCCCCCTTAAAACTCATTTTCTTCTCACTTCTCACTACAACTAAACTTAGCAGTCTGATATAAGCAAAGATCTCTAAACTTAGATATAAGATTGTTTTATCTATGCCCCTGCATTAAACAAACCCTATTACACAGGAAACTTACAACATCTCTGGCTCTTACCCAAAATACTTTTATTAAGTCCATAATTTTAAAAATTATAGAATTTGACATATAAGGCATCGCAAAAACATGCTTTGTATCTAACTCAGTACACTTTTGCTTGCTTTTTGTACAATGATGCTAATTTACTTGTGCTAATAGTAATGTCTCACTTTTTAGTACTACGGGCAGCCGCCCTACCTGCCGCCCACGCATCCGCCCGCCCAGCCACCCAACCCCGCAGACAAGGGGAAGGAGGACCTCACGAAAGGCGACCCGAAGGCGGACCTCAAGGTATGACGACCATTACTAAATAGTAACTTAAAAGCCAGTAGAAAATCATCTACTAGACCACCCAAATTAGACACCATTTTGGATATCTTTAAACATAAAAAATGCAGTATAACAACGCGCATATTAACTAGGTACATAATATTATAATATTGTTTTGTTGTTTTGGTTTGGAGATACTTTGAGCCTTGGGAATAGACATAGGAATTAGGATGGTTAGAAAATGGAGAAATAAAAGTTTATTCATACAAACTTAAACCTAAAATTTTATAATAGAAAGATGACCCGGAAAAACACCAACTTTGACACTCTTTAAAAAAATAACTACAAAGAATATCGATCTCGGAGTTTTACTCTAATGTTTATAAAGCTATCAAGAGTTCTCTTCTTGTCACACAGTAGTTTCTCTCTGGCTTAGATAAAGATTTGCTGAAATATGCAATTACAACTTCTCTTTCACCCTGCTTTTGAGATAACACCCCTCCAATGGCCGTGTTGCTTGCGTCCGTGTCGACTATAAACTGGCCTTCAGGTTGTGGATAGCCCAGGATTGGTGTTTCACACAGACGTTTCTTCAGTTTCTGAAAAGAATCTTCAGAGGTCTCGTCCCACATAAACTGTCGTTTATCTTCTGTCAGCCGATGTAAAGGCTTGGCTATCTCTGAGAATCCCTTAACAAAACGCCTGTAGTAGGAGCACAGGCCGAGAAATGCCCGCACTTCAGTTTTGTTTTTAGGGGTTGGCCAATTTTGAACTGCTTCCAGTTTCTCCGGGTCCGTCTGGATTCCATCACATGAGATAACATGGCCGAGATAGTTGACCTTACTCCTGAATAAACGACACTTTTTCGGATCCCACTTCTGACACCAGTTGTTACGTGCTAGGGTTCGAGGATTCGGAGAGAAAGACCTGGTGACTCTCTTGAAGACTTTATTCACAAACACTAGCTCACACAAATCACTAAGTCCAAACACTAAGCACTATATCCAAATCACTGAGCACTATCACTGTCCTAGGTCGTAGCCGAGTCGTTAGTTCACTATCACAATCACTCACTATTGATCACTTGTTCTCACTTTTGAAGTCGCCTTGATGATCGCTCGGATCGAACTGCCCCGACTGCCGGCTTGTTTACCTTTTATATGGCCCACTTCGCCTTCTGGAACGTTCTATTCTGGATTATTTACGTAAATACGCAATTCACATAAACAATGGTCGGGCTTTTCTAGAAGGTACGCGCAACTGTCGCGCGCAGGTAAACAACTGCCCGTATCCGTAACACAATTCACTTAAACAAGGGTCGGGCTTTTCTAGAAGGTACGCGCAACTGTCGCGCGCAGGTAAACAACTGCCCGTATCCGTAACACTACTCCCCTCTTAGAGATGCTCGCGTTGTTACTGCCATGATAGCGCGCCAAACGGTCTATGTGTACCACTTTGAATGTGCCTCTTGGTGGCTTTTGAATCCTGTAAGTCACATCATTCAATCGGGTAACCACTTTATATGGGCCGTCCCACTTGGTCTGCAACTTTGGAGATTTCCCTTTTCGGCGAGTTGGGTTATGCAGCCATACCAGTGACCCTTCTTCGAAGCCGCTCGTGTTCGATCTCCGGTCGTATCTGGTCTTCATGTTCTCACTTGACTGTAACCCATTTTCCCGAACCATGGCGTGTATGTAGTGCATCTTTTCCCTTAAATCGCAGACATAGTCTTGTACGGTCTTTGGTTCCCCCGGTGACGCTCCTGTCAAGAGGTCTATTGGTATTCGTAGTTCTCTACCGTAATTGACATAAGCCGGGGTAGCTTTTATGCTCTCGTGCTCGGCGGTACGGTACGAGAGAAGGAAGAGTGGTATATACTTGTCCCAATCCTTTTGTCTGTCATCTACCAATTTCGCCAAATGCCTCTCTAGAGTCTGGTTAAATCTCTCAACCATTCCATCAGACTGTGGATGGTACGCGGTGGTCCTCGTCTTATGCATTCCCAAAATTCTGCACACTTCCTGGAAGACCTGCGATTCGAAGTTCCTGCCCTGATCGGAATGGATTTCGAGAGGCACACCAAAGCGAGATATTACTTCTTCGACTAGCTTAGAAGCAACCGTTGTAGCTTCTTGGTTTGGTATGGCGAACACTTCGGGCCATTTGGTGAAGTAGTCCATGACGACCATAAAGTACTTGTTTCCCGATTCCGTCACGGGAAATGGCCCAGCTACGTCAACTGCAATTCGTTCCCACGGTGCGCCAACGTTATACAACCGCAGGTTCCCACGGCTCCTGGTCTGTGGTCCCTTCACTGCAGCGCAAGTAGTGCATTTGCGGCACCAATCCTGTACATCATCTCGGCAATGCAACCAGTAAAATCGTTCTCGCACTTTTGTTAACGTCCTCTTAACACCTAGATGACCTCCTGATACGCCATCGTGTATTTCACGGAGAACATCCGGTACTCTCGTTCTTGGGACAACTATCTGAAGATGGAACTCTCTGCCGTTAGTCTTTTCCCATTTTCGGTAAAGTATTCCATTTTGAAGTATCAGACTGTCCCATTGCGCCCAGTACGCCTTAGTGACAGCGCCAGTGGGTGCAACCTCACTCCAGATTGGTTTTTCGTCACCTCGTTTCTTCCATGTGATGATGTGCCGTAGGTCGTCATCTGTTTCTTGAGCCTTCCTCATAGCATCATTCTGCCATGGACCCAAAGGACTTGTTTTCGTTAACTTTAATGTCACTTCATTAGATTCCTGCTTAACACAGTGTTTGCAGTCTTCTGAACACGGCCTTCGTGAAAGTGCGTCGGCATTCCCATGCGCCTTTCCGCTGCGGTGTTCCGTCTTGAAGTCGTACTCCTGGAGTTGTTCAATCCATCGAGCTACTTGGCCTTCTGGGTTCTTGAATTGCAGTAGCCACTTCAAGGCTGCGTGATCAGTTCGCAGTAAAAACTGTCTGCCGATGAGATATTTGCTGAAATGTTGTAGCGTCTTTACAACAGCCAAGAGTTCTCTTCTTGTCACACAGTAGTTTCTCTCTGGCTTAGATAAAGATTTGCTGAAATATGCAATTACAACTTCTCTTTCACCCTGCTTTTGAGATAACACCCCTCCAATGGCCGTGTTGCTTGCGTCCGTGTCGACTATAAACTGGCCTTCAGGTTGTGGATACCCCAGGATTGGTGTTTCACACAGACGTTTCTTCAGTTTCTGAAAAGAATCTTCAGAGGTCTCGTCCCACATAAACTGTCGTTTATCTTCTGTCAGCCGATGTAAAGGCTTGGCTATCTCTGAGAATCCCTTAACAAAACGCCTGTAGTAGGAGCACAGGCCGAGAAATGCCCGCACTTCAGTTTTGTTTTTAGGGGTTGGCCAATTTTGAACTGCTTCCAGTTTCTCCGGGTCCGTCTGGATTCCATCACTGGAGATAACATGGCCGAGATAGTTGACCTTACTCCTGAATAAACGACACTTTTTCGGATCCCACTTCTGACACCAGTTGTTACGTGCTAGGGTTCGAGGATTCGGAGAGAAAGACCTGGTGACTCTCTTGAAGACTTTATTCACAAACACTAGCTCACACAAATCACTAAGTCCAAACACTAAGCACTATATCCAAATCACTGAGCACTATCACTGTCCTAGGTCGTAGCCGAGTCGTTAGTTCACTATCACAATCACTCACTATTGATCACTTGTTCTCACTTTTGAAGTCGCCTTGATGATCGCTCGGATCGAACTGCCCCGACTGCCGGCTTGTTTACCTTTTATATGGCCCACTTCGCCTTCTGGAACGTTCTATTCTGGATTGTTTACGTAAATACGCAATTCACATAAACAATGGTCGGGCTTTTCTAGAAGGTACGCGCAACTGTCGCGCGCAGGTAAACAACTGCTCGTATCCGTAACACAATTCACATAAACAATGGTCGGGCTTTTCTAGAAGGTACGCGCAACTGTCGCGCGCAGGTAAACAACTGCCCGTATCCGTAACAGTATTTTGAAAGAAAAACGCGGTGAAACAAAATCGAGGTTTTTATCACACTGTGAGGTGGTCTTACTGCTATCAGAAGTTAGTTCCTGAGCTATAAACACAGCTCTGCAGTCTGCACTAACATTAACTATATAATTTTACAATAACTTATTTTCACAGGATGGCAAACCAGAGAGCGGCCCGCAGAAAGTCCTCCCCCAGCACTTCTACCCGTACAACTACGTTCCGAATTTTCCCTACAACGTGGAGTCCGGGCCTCCCCCTGGGCCCCCCCTAGATGACAAGGCCAAGGACTCGGAGCGGGCCAAGGCCGTCCCCAGCCCGCTGGACAAGGCCAAGCGGCCCCCCGACGGCAAAGACCCCAGGCCCAACGACAACCACCAGATACTAAAAGAGAGCATCGAGATGAAGGCCCAAATGGGCTCGTACGCGTTCCAAAGGCCGCCGCATGCGAGAGAAGATGAATTGAGAAGGTAAGGTATTGTTGTCTTTAAAAAATACAGCCTGACTCCACTCCTCACGTTCGACACGTATTCGAAAAGTTTTCCTTGCGGTCATTGGCCAATGCCGAGCGCGGCGCGCGTTTATTAGATGTCGAAGTTTCGGTGTCCCAGTCGAATTGCGCATTGTGACAGTGTGTCCTGGTCCTATCAAACAGTAAAATAGAAGCAACAGAGTCTTCTTTAGAAATCGTTGGTTCGATATTGACAGTGAGGCTTATCGAGTCAGGGCCCCCGCTACCATATGTGCAATGTGTGCAATGCACACGGGCGCCATTCTCTAGGGGCGCCAAATCGCCATCTTTAGGGGCGCCAAAACCAAGGACCCAAAAAATTTGCCTAAAGGGGCGCCAAAATCTTTTTTTTTGCACACAGGCGCCAGTAGCCCTTACGGGGGGGGGGGGGGGGGGCTGTATCGAGTCATGTAGGAAAGTCCACGATTAATTACAATTTTTAAAAAATATGAACTTAATATAGGATTAGTCCTATCATAGTTATAGTACCTACACATCTAGTTTATTTTGAACCAACTTTATAGAGGGAGTTATGATTTCGTCAGAATGAAACTCTCATGGCTTCCATCCATTTCAAATACTGTAATAATTATAAGATAGCATAAACATAAGAAATTATGTCGTAATTTAATATTCAATATTACTTTACAGATATTACATGAGCCTGGAGGCGCGGCGTAAAGAGGGTGAGAAAGGCCCCGGAGGCCCCGCGCCGGTGCCCGGGGGCCCCCCGGGGGGGCCTCGCCCGCCGCCGCCCCACAAGCCCAAAGAAAAGGACGACAAGCCCAAAGAGGAAGTAAAGGTAATTCTTCTTTTATTCTAGTAAATATTTAATAACTGGTTGCACTCCGGGAGTGCCGGCAGAAGTGAAAACTTGATTATTAACGTTGTGCATTTCTTTAACCCGTTTTTTATGAAAATTGATTTTTAAAAAATCGTCAATCAATTTGTTTCGATCAAGTTTCGATCAAAGTTTTGATCAAGTTTCGATCAAGTTTCGATCAAGTTTCGATCAAGTTTTGAACAAGTTTCGATCAAGTTTCGATCAAGGTCTCGATCAAGGTTTCGATCAAGTTTCGATCAAATTTCGATCAAATTTCGATCAAGTTTCGATAAGTTTCGATCCAGTTTCGATCAAGTTTCGATCAAGTTTCGATAAAGTTTCGACCAAGTTTCGATCAAGTTTCGATAGTTTCGATCAAGTTTCGATCAAGTTTCAAATTGAGTTCGAGTTCGAGTTCGACACAAAACACTACTCTCCAACCGTCTTACACGTTTTGTATGGTTTTTCGATCAACAAGAAAATCTATCGCGAGTTTCACAGTTTTTACCCATCCCACAAGTGCTCAACGCCGCTAAAGAAGTTTTCACTTCAATAATAATCATTAGCTCATCATCATCATCATGTTAGCACTAACAGACGCTGGTGAAATTGGGCCTAAAGATAATAATTATAATAGTCTAAATATTATGTTTATTTTCTAGCAACCCCGTACTATAAAGATATCATAATTTCCAGGTGAAACAAGAAGGGCAGAAGCCGACCACGGAAACTCAAGGGCCGCCGCCGCCTCCCACCTCCCAGTACTACTTACCGCCCTACATGCAGCCGCCGCACTACGGAGCCCTGCCCTTTGATCCCGTGTACAGGGCGCCATTAAGCCCTATGCTAGTTGGGGGCTTCGGAGGCGGCTGGACGGTGCCTCGATACCACGCCCCCGAAGACCTATCGCGGCCCGGGGCTCCCACCAAACTGGAGTTGTTACCCCCAGGCCATGGCCAGTACTCCTACGGCCAGCATAAAATCCATGAGCTGCAAGAGCATGCGAAGTCGCCGCAGGGCAAGCCCCCTCGACCGGAGCCCCCGAAGGAGGCCCCCCGGTCTCCGCCACCGCAGCGCCATGTGCACACGCACCATCATACACACGTCGGTCTTGGCTACCCGCTATACCCACCGCCTTATCCTGGTAAGTTTCTTACTGGTGTTAGTGTTATATTGTACTTAGTGGAACAATTGACAGCTTCGTAGTCGAATTGTGTAAAATGATGACAGAAACATTTGAATATTTACGTTTAGGTACATAGCTGGCAACTGTTCCTTATAGAAAGAAGAAGAGATATTTAAAATTCAGAGATTAGTGCAGCTAGAAATACAACAGAGAGAGACAATCTTTTGCTCAATAACATATTAATACTTACATTGTGATTTGCGACTGTGAATTAATAATTTTCATACAATTTCTCCGTTCCAAACTTTAATTTCTTCCAAATTATTTTACCACCTATTTATTATTTGCCCCCAAATTCTTTTCTCGAGTACATCTTTCTGTAATGTTTGGTTGCAGGGGCTCGATAGCATTCGGCTGAAAAGCGGCCGAACCCCGCACAAGTGTAAATAGAAAGATGTTTCGGGAGAGAGGGAAAGAGAGTAACTAATGGATGTATGTTACAGCGGCGGCGGTTCTCGCGAGTACGCAGGCGGTCGTCAATTCATTCCCGACGCCGCCAAAATGAAAACAGGGGGATAAAGTATGAGAATCTCCCTCGTGACGTCAGAGAATTGGCAAAAACGGACTCGACAACACACCCGGATGTGACAAGTGAAAAAAACTGAAAACTGTGTTTTGTGAACTCGTGAACTGTGAAAAACTTTGTGAACAGTGATGTGTAGACTCGATGTGAACTAAAACTAGAAGCAGTGTAAATATTAGTGTATCATATTACCCCCTAGCGTGTAACATAGACATCGAACCTCGGGCATTGTACTGATGTTAGCGGCCCCACAGATTTCCGATTCCTAGGACCTTTATTTATAAAGCATTCCACAGCAGAATCGATCTAATTTTAATCTAGTGTAAGTAGTAGTAAGTATTGTAAGGCGTCAATGTGATCATAACATAGGAGTAGTGTGCACAAAGTACCCTGCCTCGATCGAGGAATACTATTTATGTAGGCAGCGACATGGAATGACAGTATTTAGCTAAACAGAGAAGAACATTGTATAAAACTGGTTCTTTGTGGAGAAATCTGGTTTAAACTTGTTTTCAGTTGTTTAAACTAGTTTTGTTAAATCTAGTTTAAACTAGTTTTCTTTGTAAAATCCTGATCTTATCCAGTTTTAGTGGTTAATGTGAATTAAGTCAACAGATTTTTTAAGGCTAACATCTATTTGGCTAATAAACTCTGTTTGGGTATTTACTTGTGGTCGGTGTGGAATGTTTGAATCGCTGTGCGTATGTGTATGGCTTTTTAATGTTAAAAAAATCTCATAGACAGATACTCTAAATACAAGGGACTAGCATTTGTGTACTTATTGTACTGCACTATGTGTAAATCGCATTTTATTGTTAATTAAGTTTGCGATTCCTATGCAGATTTAGAGCTTGATTGCACTCATTCGATTTTCAAATTGAGATTAGAGTAATTTAGTTTTTTATTAACACCGAGAGACGAGGTAATCTGCTGATCGAATGAGTGTAGTTGCAGCTTCACCGAATAGTCTTCCAGTCAGGTTCGGAAGCGGCTTATCCTGATTTGCATTTCGATATTTCCTACGAATAAAACAATGTTCTAGTGATGGCACATTTTAATGTAAGACGCGTATTCACACAAGCGCATTCAACTGCAAACGCAGAATTGCACGAGTTCTTGTGAATGTCCGCTTATTATTATTTGTATTGCGGAATAAAATGCGCTTGTGTGGGTAGAGCTGTACGGTTCAATTTCAAGAGACCGATCTCTACAGTTATTATTGTTGTATACAATGAGAATTGATAGAGAAGTGGACCGTCGATATGAGGCCAACAGTCTATTCTTGTTGGTCTCATAACTAAAAGTCAAATTTAAATTTTTGTTCAATTCACAGTTTGTTACAGTGTAAGGGTCAATTCAGACCGCAACGCCACGCGTAGATGCAATGATATTCTATGTTACTAACGTGACTAGATTGGCAGTTTACGGCAGAAACGCGTTGCCACTTCGAAGATGCCTGCAGGCATATCTGACTTACATAATGACATAATAACATTATGAATTGACATTGCCTTTTGAGCTATCAAGTGGTTACGCATTTCTGAGAATCTTTTGTACGACGTTGCTACTCTAGTATTTTAAAAACTCATTGCGTAGATGCGTTTCTAAAGTATGGATTTGACAGATTTGCAAGACGACCCACGCAATTGAAATCTGTCAATTCAGTACTTTAGAAAATATGCATCTGCGTGTCTCGTTGCGGCCTGATTTGACCCCTAAGTGTGTGTAATCACTCAATTAGTGTGAGTGAGGTAGCATGAGTTAACACTGGAAATAAACTGCGATTTGAATAGAAATAAGGTCTCACGAAAGAGACCGCCATAGTGAGATGGCACACAATGTGTAGATCATGTTAGAGATTATTACTTGAATATATTATGTAGCATTTGATCTTTTAACGACTTATAGGTATTGTACGAGTGTACCTGTTCCACAGATGTAATGTAGGGGCCTAAATTTCTTTTGGGATTTTATTTTGCCATTTGTCCAGATTTTGACCTTTATAAGCGAGAAATCCTTGGATCATATTTTGTATGAACGCTTTTGTAACGATGAGAAATAATAATAATAATTTCAAGCCAATTAAAAACTGTTTTGACAGTGTTCTTGTAAGATCTAGGAATATTTATAGTATGATAAAAGCTCTCTTAGATTTTATGATTACTAAACTTGAAAAGAATAAAAATAGCATGTTTTTTACGTAACCTTTTTAAAAGTTACTTGTTTGTCTCGTCACAAAAGTGTTCATGTGTATGTAGCCATTCTTTGAGTATGAATGTCGCGAAACGCAGCGTCGATGACGAACAGACTGATGTTTTATTTTTAGACTCGGTTAGTTCGAGGTTGAACCGTTTTAAACTTGACTAACGTTAACCTCGTTTAACAAAGTTTAAACCGGTTTAACCGTCGATTAACCTCGATCAGCCGATCACGGCGAAGTCTACGCTTCGATTATTTTATACGATACCAGTGTTGGTATACAACATTCGTTGTAACATAATATTAAATGTGTATTTTTTCGATGTAACTAAAGCCAAGTTTGATTTTCTTAGAAAAGAATTCGAGACGTTGAAAAAAAGGAATAAAAATAAATTATTTCTTAACCGTATGCGTTTTATTTTTCTTATATCTAACATGACTAGTACAGAGTACTTTACAAATATATTATTTGTAAAAAATCACTTATTTCTATATTTATGTACACACATAAATGCAGTCAAGTTAGTCAGGCAGAGGTTTTAAATCTACACTTAATTTACAATACAGGGTGCAATTAAACCTTCCTGCCAATTTTTTTCCAGGGCTTAGGTATCATTAGGAGAGTCCAATAAACCGAAAAAAATAGGGTGTTATTTTTTTACAATAGGCTACTTGATGATGAACAATTTCATTGAACAAATGCATATCTCTAGTAGAACTTGGCCTAGGAAACCGTATTTCACCCTTATCATCAAATAAAAGATTATGATTGATAAATAAAGTCGAATTGAAAATATGATTTTATGAAAATATGATTTGTACTGACGAAAACGCTTTTGCGGTACTTCCG
Organism: Lysandra bellargus; assembly: GCA_905333045.1. Taxonomy (NCBI): domain Eukaryota; kingdom Metazoa; phylum Arthropoda; class Insecta; order Lepidoptera; family Lycaenidae; genus Lysandra; species Lysandra bellargus. Next base: position 4,161,193 of record HG995352.1, on the reverse strand, counting down.
ATTTGGATGTGACGTCATCTCATCTCATTTAAGTTATAACATATTTTATCCCAATCAAATTCCTTGTAGCATGGTCACTTCATACTAAATACGATTTGGCGCCGGCCGGTCTGTCGCCAACTCGCCAACATACATTTTGAGTGGCGAAAGTTTACACGGAGCTTGAAAGTGTTGTTAAAAGTAAATAAGATAAAGTATGTAAGACTTAAAGGTGGGTGGTTTTGATTTTTAATTATGTTGTAAGTACCATCGAGAAAATTGATTCCTTGGCAGTTAAAAGACCAACGTCATTTGGTCGGATTATGTCAATTCAATGATAACTGTGATCTGTCGGCTGGGTTTGACGTAACGCGACCAAACTACGTAGTTCCCCCATCAGACTAGGAATCAACTTCTCTGATAGTAAGTACCTACATAAGTTGAATAAGTACATTTTTTAAATACGCCCAGTTAATGCAAAGGATGTGGTTTAGATAAATTACTATTCATTTCTAAAGTGCTATACGTAATTAATACTTCAGTCGGAATTTCCAGGAATTGCTATTGTATTCTATTGCTGTCGCGATCACCGGTGCTCGCGCGGGGCCTGAAGGATTAAGTAGAAAGTTGTAATTTTTCCATTGTTTTGATGAGAATCAAATAATTCATTCTAAACGTACCTACGCGCTTTACATTTTGACGGTCCTATAAGCCCGTTAAAGTATGAAGGGAAAATTCGCAACTTACGATAATGTAGGATCGTGGGAATCCTGGATTAGGTAAGAGTAGGTACACGGTTTTTTTGTTATTTTTGAGTTTGGATTTTAATAATTACTTTTTACTAGCCATTGTCTATTGTTGCGGTGTTCTTAGAAGTAGCCGCAAGATGTAAACAGGGTCATAAATAATAAGTTATTGTTTTTAGAATAGAGCCGACGATTTATGACGTTGTTTACTGTTTAGAATTGAAATAATAGTTATTTGCCCAACATCACATTACGTATCAACTACCATCTTCCTACACCGATACTACAATAATAACAAAAATCATTATTGTTATCAATGAAATACGTTTATGCGGGAGGGCGGGGCGGCGCGGCGTCCATATTTAGTGGTGTTGTCTAGGATAGCTTTCGAAAGCTATTTCTCAACATTTTAGTACTGAGTGATTATAAAGGAAAAAATACGTGTATTTTTATTTTTAACAAGGATTAATATATCCAAATTTGGCAGCAAGGTTTAATTGTACCCTGTATAAAATGCTAATATAATAAAATTGGTTAATTTAATTGGATATGAGGTAACAGGAAAAAGAGAAGTTCTATCAACGAATATAATTGGTGCCCCATAGCTAAAAATATTTTAATAGGTTTTAGACAGTATTGCACGTCATTCTACGAGTACATTATCAATTATTTATAAAAGTTTCTGAATAACTCTTAATTATTATGATTCTTAAAATATAACAATAATAATTATTGTGATTTTAATTTGTCACTTCTCTCATACAAATAATTTTATATCAAGCGTTGGAACACCAAAAATGTTGTTGATAATACAATACATTGCTAACATTTAAAATGAGACCAAAATCTAATATTTCGTAATAAGTTACATCATTAAATTATTATTATGCAAAAATATTAAAACATTACATGGTAACCTTATATTAAAGATTGCAATAAGTTAAAGCTTAATATTTAAATAAATAAAGAGTGCAAGATCAAAGTGTAAAACATTGTCTTTGGCGTTTGAGTTAGGTACAATTAAGTTGTGTTTAGGTAAAATTAATCAAATTCATCAAATAGATGAAATGTTAAATTCATGACCATTAAACATTTCAAAATTATAAAAGTTTGCTCAGTATTAAAGTCTTCTGTAGTCTTATTTGTAAAGTTTCACTTAATTATTATAGAAACGTGCATCATATAAAAACTATTACATATTACTACTACAAAGTGCAGTATGTACACTGTACATACTTGTACAGTGTTTAAAAAAATACCTAAGTTAATCTTGCTTTAAATCATATACCAATAATAACGAAAGAAGTATTTCGGTTTCTACATTATTTTAAAGCTAAATTAAATAAATTAATAAAATATTATGTGACTTTAAAATCCTAAAATATAAATGGTAATAAATTGTTCAAGTATTACTTAGTCTTATTAAAATAAGGTATACTTTCTGGTAAAATATAGCTTTAAGTGTAGACTGGTGCTCTCAAAGTCTTTTGCAATAAAAAATATATTCAGTTATGCTCACATGAAATACAATGTCTAATTTACTAGTCTAAAGGAGTGACACAAGAGTCTTTCTAAAAAATACATAGTTTTAGTCGTAAAAAGATTCTATAAAAAAGTCTTTTTGAGACAAAATTGTTGGCAAAAAAATGTGAAGGCAGTCTAAGACGTGTACCGTGAGCACTCACTCCCACTCACACTCATGATATTTATTTAATTGGTTCTGAACCATTTCATAAACAAGATATTATCATTAATATTTAATACTCAGTTCGCTTACATAAATTTCATCTCTACTCAGAAGTAAGAGATTATAGTCCGCGCGGAACTAGTTGGCCGCTCTGCCCGTATGCTCATATACCGGCAGAGCGGCCAACTAGTTCCGCGCGGACTATAATACACATTCTAATACATTTTGTACACATTTTAAATTCATTTCATTACTGCATAAAACAAAAAATTCATCACTAAAAGCTAAAAAATACGATCGCTAGCCAAGCCTCGCTGGCTATCATGCTTTCTCTCTCTTATCGGATTGGCTATCAATAGATTGGCGCAATTTGCCTAGGCGCGTACACTAGGCAACATTTGGAGAGCAAAATATGTCAAAATGTAGCTAAGACATTTTAAAGTAATATCGAACTTGTTAAGCAACATTACCATTTTAAAATCTACTTTAAATGTTGCCATGTAGCTCTGTATATATTGCCTAGCGTATTCCCGACTTTTGGTCAAAATTTTGTCATAATATCACAAATATGTCACGGATAACTAACCTTATTTAATACCGTTCAGTCAATATCTTCTGGTCTCAACTGTCTTTCGCCTTCGCTAAGGAAAATATTCATGGCTCTATACAGGAGGTAGAGGCCAAACATTCTTCTCTCCTTTAGAGGCCAGGAGGCCACGACGCCATAGTAGTTTCCTGTTTTAAGATTCTTCAAGTTCTGCAAGCCTAGTACATCAATCATGGCCGCTTCGTGTGTGTAGGCTTCTGCTGGAATGACGTTTTGGAAGACGTGTAGCACTAAAACGCCGACTTTGCTCGACCAAATATCGACGATGTGTTGGACTTTCTTGTCGTTGGATTTGGTGAAGTTTTGCTTCCACAGCGTGAGAGCTTGGTACAGATGAGAGTAAGGTCGCGAGCGTTTGCCTGAAAATAGAAAAATTATAATCAATGCAATAATTTACTTTTGAATTGCTATAAGTAAACAATCTTATATTATAAATCGTTATCCGCGATTTTGCGCCGGAATTCGGATACGGAACCGTATATTTTTTCGTAATTAACTTCTATGCCATGTTTGAAAGTCAAGGTAATAGAGGCACCGACAGACATACTTTCGCATTTATTTCATCAGTGTATAAATAACTATGTTAAACCAAGCTAATATTAGATTCCATTTTTAAGTTTATATTTTAAATTCAACCACGTCAAGTATCACATCAAAATTATTGGATATATCCGAATCCCCGAAATAAAATTATCGCCGAAAACCGTTAACAACGTGGTGTATGAAAGCTAAAAAATTAACTCACCTTTACCAACATAAAATATCGAGTTGACGAACGTAGTCCAGGACTCCAGAGGGCTTTGCTTGCTAGACTTAGCTGGTAAGTTGTTAGTCATCCGGGGGTCCAACAGTAAATACGTAAATGAAGTCTTCGCGCTTCCCTCCCTCCACTTCTTGTTGGGACAAGCGAAGTCCGCCTTCGCTTTGGCTTCAAGCTCCATGAAATGAGCTAAATCCTGCATCCAGTCGCTGGACCGAAGAGATTTTTGCAGCTCGACGCTGTATGCTGGAATTTAGTTTTTTTAATGAGCGTAAGTTGATAAGCTTATTTTATATTAACCCTCTTACTAAACGAAACATTTACAAAATGGATATGATTTCTTGTCTATCCAAGAGCCTTTTTAAAAGTAACATACAAAGGCAGAATATAAATTAGGTTATTGCCTTATTCATTGTTTAAGTTTTTATTAGTAAGGTAATTGATAATGATAATGCACTATGATCTAATCTAATCCTATCGTATCGGTATCTACAATTCATTTCCTTGTTATAAAATATGCTTATGATTATCATATTATCCATTAGAAATGTGTATTATTGGTATTATAGTTAAAATATACTACTGATTCCGAGAACCTCCGATCGAAAGATTAAACAATAAACTTTATAACGGTAAAATATTACAGTGTGAAAATAGCAAATGGCTTCTAAGTACTTTATTAAAATTTAAAATCATTTGTAACTTTACGTGTATGTATTCTTCTGATAATAATACGAAATATTTTTATATTCAATGCCATTAAAAATAATATTATATTATCTATAAAACTAGTGTAAACAAACTAAAAAATACAATTTGAAAAGGTCTAAAATGACATTGTTTACTTTTTAGCTCAATATATTTTTTTATAAGCTCTGTTATTATCAGTGGAGTGAAGTAAATCAACCTTGAATTTAAGTTTATCGCTGAACAAAAATAATTTATTGCAAATGTTATCATTAAAATAAATAGCTAATCAGTGGTTATTAAAACGAAACCTGATAAGGCATAGTGTGAGGGAGCCCAACTGTCAAACGAGATAACCAAGTCCAAACCACAGGATAATTCAATTGTTTTGTTTATAAGTAATTTTTATCAAGCTGTACTGTGGGGAAAGCCAATTCTCAAAATGGGGAATAGCCGTAAACACAAGGTAAACAAACTTTAGGTATTTAAGAGCCCGGGTTACCCTCGAAATTCTCATACATACGTCAAATCGACAATCGACAAAATCATTTTGTCATACGAAAGTATTTAACATGTTTGAGTTATTTTTCAGCTTAAAATAGTAAAAAAATTTTTTTGTGTATAAATTTTTTTTTACTAAATTTACTACTAAATATTTAAACACTAAAAAATAGAGTAAAACACTAAAAAATATATAAATAAAAAGTAAATTTACTACAAAATATTTAAATACTAAAAAATATTTTTTAGAGTTGAAATATTTTGTAGTAAATTTAATATCTATGTATATATTTTTTAGTGTTTTGTACTATTTTTTAGTGTTTAAATATTTTGAAGTTAATTTTTGTACAGGAACCTAGGTAATTACTATTTTAAGCTGAAAAATAACTCAAACATGTTAAATATTTTCGTATGACAAAATGATTTTGGTATTACGTACGTATGAGAATTTCGAGGGTAAGCCGGCCCCTTAATAGAAATTGTTACGAAGCTGCAGATAAAGTAGGGGTAACCCGACAGCCAAAAACGTGAAATACCACAAAACACACAACACCTAAACGGCTGAACCGATTTTGCTAAAATTTGATATGGGGATACTTTGGGTCCCAGGAAAGGACATAGGATACTTTTTATCCCGAGAAAATGTATATATATAAATGTATATATATATATATAAATGTATGTTTGGCGCAACGGAGTTGCGTGCGTTGTCTAGTAATAATATAAACATAGCACAAACAATACTTACTTTTTCCCTGCTCCTTGACAACAATCGGGTTTTTCTTCAGCGCATGCAACTTCTTCAGGTAAAGGGACCTCGTGCTGTCCACTATAGGGCCAGGGTTGAACCCTAGGGCCACGAGCTCGGCCCTTAGGGCGTTGTTATCGTAATCCATGGACGCCGGGAGAGAACTCATTATGGACGCGATAGTCTGATCTGGACTATCTCTGTCATCCACGGGCAGACTGCAAATTGATAATTGTTGTTTATCAGGTGTTATCTAGATTATAGATATAATAATTGTAATTGTATCGGCAAAAAAATATTCATAACTAGCTGTCCCGGTGAACTTCGTGTCACTTTAAAACCTTCCCTGGACTTCTACGAATATTTTAAGACTAAAATCAGCCCAATCCATTCAGCCGCTTTCGAGTTTTAGCGTGACTAACACATTTGAAAATCCATTTTTATATATCAGAATGTTATGTGATTCTGATCACATACTTATATGGTATGCCATACTGTAACTTGCTATTTCTGCAATCTGGGCTTACTGAAGAAGAACCAAGTTTTATTTAGGTAATAATAAATATTGCATTATCCTTAAATTGCACGGTTTCGTCCTAGTCCGATATGCTACAAACATGGCTTGACTGACAAGGACTTTGTATAACTATAATGTCGGTATGCAGGATAATTTTATTAAGGTGACGCCGCGTTAAAGTAAGAAACCGTGTTGGATATGTTTTAGATTGCTTGTTTTCTATGAGAGGCCGGCCCGGCCTCTCATAGAAAACAAGCAATGGAACAGCAAAAAATGGAAAGGGCATAAGCAACAAAATGGTTTTTGTCGCGTAATTTAAAAACCATAAATACATTTCATATAAGCTATGCACATATTAAAGTGTATGCTTCAACCAATTTATGTACAAATTTTGGAACCTTAAATCACTCTCCTCTGTTGGAAAAATAGGAATCCCTTTTTTTACAGAGGTCTTTTCGATTGATAATTCTGTGTTATAAAAGTTGTCCAATCGTGTTATGCTATGGGCATTTTAAAGACAAAGACATGATGAATACTGACAATGAACTTTAGTTTCTTAGCTTTAGTCATTGCTGAGAAAAATCGGCATCGCTACAGCCAAATTATCAAGGCGTCGCCTTAATAAAGAGTACTTAAATTTACAAAATTACTAGCGACCCGCCCCGGCGTCGCATGAGTATAAAATATATAGCCACTGAAAAATGATAATATCGATAGCCTATGATCCTTCACGTGGTCTACTTCTTATCTGTGCCAAATAACATAAAAATTGCTCCAGTAGTTCGCGAGATAAGCCCTTTCAAATAATTTTCCCCGTTTTTTTCACATTTTCCTCTATTTCTTCGCTCCTATTAATCTTAGCGAGATATAATATAACCTACAGCCTTCCTCGATAAATGGGCTATCTAGCACTGAAAGAATCATCAAAATCCGTTGCGTAGTTTTAAAGAATAAAGAGTCCGTATACGAAATTTTGCCGATGAATATGAAATTGCAAAGGTTCGCTACAGAAATATTATTTGTTTTTTTTTTCCCCTTATTAGATTTAAAAAAATATATAGTTAATAGAATCAGGCGTTACTCTGCGGAAATCCATAGCTTAAAATTTAGTTTGTTATTATTTTTAGCAATATTCCGCGAAAAAAAAATAAAAAATTCGCGGAATATTGCTAAAAATAATAACAAACTAAATTTTAAAAAAATATATATTAATTTTATTTATTTATTTCGATTCACCAACAGAATATCATCTCACACATTAAATAAAATACAAACAATAGTAACTTACAGGTTAATTGACTTCCAATGACAGGTGAAATACAGCATGTACCCTAATGGCGACAAAGAAATTAGTGATGAAAATGAGATGAGATGAAATGAGGTGAGAAACGATTGTTACATAACAATTTGTTCCATATAAACTAAACAAGAAAATAACATTAATATAATGCTTATAAACAACGATGGTTTTGCTTAACTTTTGTTTCGTCATGACGTGACGACTAATCATAGGCGCTTCAAGTCTTACAAACAGCTGTTACAACTTACAGGTACAAATAATAATATTTTTATATTAATTTTTTAATTTAACCACAAAAAAAATTTTATATACTTTTTATTACTTATATTATAGAGTGACCGTATTATATTTAATACTTCAGTCGGAATTTCCAGGAATTGCTATTGTATTCTATTGTTGTCGCGATCACCGGTGCTCGCGCGGGGCCTGAAGGATTAAAAATATTAAGATACTTAGGTGTTTGTTACGTGTTATTGTTACATAAAGTTTGTTTTAATTTACGTTTAAATGAGTTTAGCTTGTCAGAAAATATACAAATGTCAGGGTAATTAGATATGAGTTCTGAGCGGTGCATGGTGACCTAGATTGGTTATGGCAAATTTAACATTAAACGGCTTATAATTATTTTTTCTAGGTAATTTGGCAGGAATATTTATAGGAATTTTGCTTAAAAGTCTATCATTATTATATAACACCGCTCAGAATCTTGTGTAGAAAAATAATTTATTAAAAAGTAAAGTATTTTCGACGATCAAAAAGCGAATCCAGATTAAAATATTTTAACCTGTCGACATAATGGGGTAACTTACTGATCAAGTTATGCTTGTAAGATAGATGCCATAAAATCTTTTTTGAACTTTTTCAATACGATTTGAATATATGGCATAATGTGGATTCCAAGCTGGGCTATTATTCAATAGTATTCAAGCTTACTACGCACTAGAGCATTGTATAGAAGTATTGATTTTTTTGGGTTCCTGAAAGCTGTGGAGTTTAATTTAATGAAACCTAGCATTTTAAACCCATGTGATACGATTTGGTCGATATGTTTGTTCATTTGCAATTTGGTGTCAAATCTCTTTAACCTGAGAAAAATGTTTGTTATTAATCTGATAAGTAAATAGGGAGGATTTGAGTTTACGGGAAAAGCGAAAATGAAAACATTTGTTGGTATTTAAGGTCATTTGGTTGACTTCGCACCAGACGGCTAGTCTATGGAGATCACTTTGAAGGTGGAAACAATCGAGTTCTTTATTAATTAGTTTGACTATTTTGAGGTCATCTGCGTATAAATGAAAGTCGGAATAGAGAAAACACAAAACGATATCATTGATAAAAATATTAAAAAATAGGGGACCCAATCTATAGCCTTGTGGTACTCCAGATAGAGTAGGAAACGGCAAAGATGAAAAGCCATTAGAATAGAATAGAATAGAATATACTTTATTGCGTTCAAAAAGTTGTACTAATTAAATATACATTCACCAGGACACATGAACACAAAGGCGGCTTTATTGCTATTAACTAAAATCTAAAAGTAATGAAACTTAATAACTAAATTATATTCTAATATATTATACCTAATTTATATTTAATACCTATTTTATATATTCTAATATATATATATATATATATATATGCCATTTACATTCTAATACACAAATAATAACTAAAATGTTATAAACTAATAAATATTCTATACTTATTCATAATTTAATCTACTGAACATACAATATTTTGTGAGTAAAAATAAAAATAAAAAGGAGAAGGATAATTGACGTAATATGTGATGACTGAATTGTCATATCAATAATACAGTTAGAAAGCGAATCTAAATAATGTTTTTTAACTAACGATTTAAAACTAGAAATGCTTTTAGCTTGCCTTATATTAGTTGGTAAAGAGTTCCATAAAAGTATCGACCTGACCATTAATTACTACAACGGAAGATCTAGCAGTTAAATGTGATTTTATCCAGGCTAGCATTAAACCACCAAAACCAAACGAGGCCATCTTTATTAAAAGTCTACTGTGTGGAACTTTGTCAAAAGCCTTACTGAAATCTGTGTAGATCTATTGCGTCCATGAGATCATCTAGAAATGCTACCATGTTTGTGGTAGTGGATCTAGTAGTGATAAAACCATGTTGATTAGCGGAGAGGAATGGTTTTACGTGCCAAAAAAAGAGCTGGATAGACTAATTTCTCGAAAATCATAGCAAAAGTAGGAAGTATTGATATTGGTCGGTAATTTTTGATGTTGTGATTATCACCCGATTTATGTAAGGGAATTACGATGGCTTGCTTCCATGCTGTAGGGAAATATCCATTGCTTAACGAAGCGTTGAAAATGTGAAACGGTAAAGAAATATTTTTGCGCAAGATCTAATAAAAATGGGCAGAATTCCATTATTACCTGCTCCTTTATTGATATCGAGGCATTTTAACTCATCGTAAATTTTCGAATGGGAAATGTTTAGTGAAGTCAAAAAGTTAGATGTGACACTAGTAACAGAAGAGTCGTGAGGATTAATATTGTTGGTAAGTGTGTCGGAAGAGCTGTAAGCGTCGGAAAAAATATTCGCAAAGAGATTACAAATATCTGAACCCGTTGTGGCAGTAGTATCATTGAGGCACATTGAAGAAGGGATGCCTAAATTTGATTCTTTTTTTGATTTTACATATGACCAAAACTGTTTAGGATTTTTATGTATATCAGATTCTACCATATTGATATACTGAGTGTATTGGGATGCCTGTAATTTTTTGCATCGATCTCTGAGAATTTGGAAAGAAATATGATCTAGATTCTAGAGGATTGCCGTATTTTTTATAACGTATTCTATATTTATTTTTTTCCTTTAAAAGTCTGATAAGATCACGGCCAAACCAGGTAGGGTGATTATTGCTTGAGCGTTTGTTGCTTTGTTTGGGCACGTGATCTATTATTAGTTGTCTCAATTTGGCATAAAATACGCCAGTCATAGAATCCACATCAGAGCATTCCATAAAAGTATTATTCCAGTCAATCAAGGCAAGTTTATTATTTATCTCATTATAATCTGCTTTAAAGTAATTGTGTCTAGGTAAATCATTAGCATTTAATGGTTGGGTTACAAAACCCTACACAAAATTCCAACGGTCGGTGAACTGGGTCAGTATTAACAAAACCATTGTCACATTTGTGTAGATTATAGATTTGTACATTGGCTAAAATAAGATCCAGAATGTTCTCTTTATAATTTAGAATATTATTAAACTGCATAAGTCCATTAAAGTTTATAAAATCAACCAAATCGTTTGCGAGAGTATTACCATTAGCATTGGGTAGTAAATAAGATAACTCGTCGTCATTAGACCACGAGATCTTAGGCAAATTGAAGTCGCCTACAATCATAGTTTCGGCACCGGCATCTTCAAGTGCTTTGTTACAGTTATTTAAATAGTGTTCAAGAATAGGAGGTGTAACAGGTGGAGGAAGATATGCAGCGCAAAGTAAAAACCGTGATTTACATTTTTTATCATACTCGATACTTATCCATAAATCTTCACAATCACTTTCAAGGTTATACATTCTGATAGATAATAGGTTTTTTCTTACAGCTACTAGAGCACCTCCGCCTGATTTACTCTTATAGAATTTTGAGGATTTGCGGTCACGTCTATGTACAATATATCGGTTGTCAAAAAGTTCGCTATCAAACAAATTAGAATTGAGCCAAGTAAAGTTTCTGTTACAATTACAATACCGTAAGCTTGTGACATTACATTATGATAAAATTCTGTGGTTTTCATATTAAGGCCGCGTACATTCTGGTAAAATATATTTAAGGAAGAGAATGTGAAACGTTAAAATTTTGATGCTTGCAATATGAATTATAGAAATACTTACTTATTTTAAAAATGAAATTAACTTTTCATTTTTGTTGGCTTTATTGTATTGAATGCATGCTGCGATGAGATTATCTCTTAAACGAGGGATATTTAATTTTACGACGATGGAACGAGGTCTGCTGCTTTCAGTATTAAATTTGGCTGTGCGAGCACAGTATAAAATGTTGTCATCTTTTAAAGGGCATTTAACGACATCAGCCAATTGCTTCACCACTGTTAGCAGATTTTCAGATTTCGACTCAGGCAAGCATTGCACTTCGACGTTGCTGGATCGTGATTGTTGTTTAATAATCCCAATACGCTGGGTTAAGTCGTTTACTTGTTTTTTGAGGGATGCATTTTCGTATGAAAGTGATTCCAGGGCACCATGACTATCATATGGCTATCATGACATTTTTGGATATCGTCAAATTTACAGCTAAAAAGTTCTATGGATTTTTTAAAGTCGAGAATTTCATCTCGGATATCTTTTAATTGAGAACCTAGGTATGTATTCATGCAATGACTAACTGCTTTTTGTACTTCAGTGTTTATTACATCACGCAGCTTGTCAAAGTTCATATCAGATAATATCTTGCAATCGGCCGTCTGGAATACGTTACAGTGTGAAGTTTCTATACCATTAGAATTGGAAGAACGAGTCTGATAATTCTTGTCTTGCTTAGAAGCGCTCGAAGAAGTAGTTTCAGATCCCAGCGAATTCTTGCGCGGAGGTGAGTTAGTGGAGTGAGATAGGCGTGTACTTTTGCAGGGGGGCATACCCATGATTTCTTCGCACGCGCTTCCGTGTCCTTATCACCCGCCAACGGTGAGTTAGCGCATGCAGTATCATAAACTTGTATACGAGCAGTTGACGGTGCAAGTTTTGGTTGTGAGCCGCTTTTTGCATCCGACGCAATTTTTGGTATTAGAAATTGTTAGTAGTAGCAGTTAATCAAACAAAAGATTTGGGTTAGGTTAGTGCTGCAGAATATAATATAGTGTCTCTGTAGCGGGTTGCTAGGCAAGCAAAAATTCCAATGTTATCAAATAGGAATTTGTTAACATGCTATTTATAGTCCGCGCCCGAAAGGTCTTAACCGCCATGCAAAATGATGTACTTACGCGTTCAGTACAAACACTGTAAACTTACACAAACACTTGACGTTTTTATAATATTTTAGAAATAATTTGTCTTTATTTATAAACTTTTATACACTGTAATGTTATTGTAACACTATCACTGGTTAGTATGAGAGTTACTATTCCACTATATACATAATAAACTTAAAAAATGTAGCTTAAACTAATTAAAATGAATTAAATTCCGGGAGCGAAACGAAAGCGGCGTATCGCCGCTATAATTTCAAGTCGCGAGCTCAGACCAATAAAAAAAGAAAGACGGAGTATTTACAGATAATGGCGTGAAGTCGCTGTCGATCAATCAATGTGTGCGTCACGCCTAGCATAAATACGCTAGGCGTGCACTTGTGTGCAAAAAAATAATGTTGCCAACTCAGGGTTACAGATTGTCAAACTCCCATCCTGTTGCAGTCTTATTAAACTACTAAGTAATGACTACAAAAGTTGCTATCAAACTAGATTGTTAATCATCATTCATTAGTAATTGCTGAAAAAAGTAAATACTTAAATATCTATATCTAATAAATTATGTGTTTCAACTAAGAACAGACAGACAGACAGACAGACATACATACAGACTCTAAAGAATGTTGTTTGGTGTATGCAGTATGTATCGTATACAGTTTAATATGCAAATAGTAAAAAAATCTTTCAATACTACAAACAGACACTCCAATTTTATTTATATTAATAGATTTTAAATGAATAACGAATTTTAGGTTAAAAATAAACATGTGTCAGGATAATACAGCACGTAATAATATTTTTCCCCATAATAATGGGGAAAAATATCTTGCGACCAGCATGCAGCACTGGTTGAGGTTCTGTTTTCCGAGACAATTTTTAAAACTAATAAATTAAATTCGTTATTTCGGTGGTAATACATAAATATTCAACTAATTACTTGTGAAACGTAATCCCACAAGGTTTCTTTTGAGCACAAGAATTGTTTTTGCACCATTTAACGATGCAGGACGGCATATTTTATATTTCTTGACACAGATGAAAACGACATGCGCCGTCACTCGTTGGAACCGGAATGGCGGGCGGCCGGCTTCCTATGGCCGTATCGGCTTCCTATTGCCTACCTCACCGCGTAGCATGGATGGCTCTGTCTATCTTTTTTTATTGGTCTGAGGTCGCGAGTTAAGGCCGTCCCCGAGCAAACGACCTTGGCCATACATTTGCCGCGTTGCTGAGATCGCGCCAAAACCCTATTATTTTTACTTATTTCAAAATTATTCAAAATTGTCCTAAAAAAAATTCAAACGTGCAATATGTAGTTTATGATATTGTCGATCTATTGGCGTGAGTTTCAAATAAAAGTAATGTGTAAATGCTAAGGAGATGCTGAATGTATAGTTGAATTTTAATAAATTGGCATTACTTTGGAAGCTGATATCATGAGTATAATAAACAAAAATAGAAAATTTAAAACGGGGAAAGGAATGTTGATATACTGAAGATTATTGCTGTATTTTTATTATAACTTTGTAGCTTTCAGATTATGAGTTTATAAGGTTTTAAATACGGTCAATTACGAAATCTCCGTAGGGAACGCCCTTAATATTAATTATTAGATTTAAAATATATTTAAGCGCGGAAAGCCGACTCGAGCCTTGCGGCGAGTAATATAATGTGAGATTTAGGTTGCTTTGAATCGTGTTTTTTGGCACAACTTGTTTTTTTTCTTTTTTCTCGAATTGGATAGAATTTTATCTATAGATTATTTCTATTGTTTTCTTTTTATGAATTACAGCTCTAAGTTGCCGAAATTAACAGCAATTCTTTGCCCATTTTCTCTAAAATTTTGCTGAGTTACATATTTTTTTACTCAACTATTTCATATTAAAGTGGTAAAAAGTAATTCCGACATTGTGTAGACGACTTTCTCAACGGTACATTGTATTTTTTTCATACCGTTAAGACGTCAATACAATCCATAAAAAGGTGATATTCTAAACCTTTTACAGCAAAGATCACAAAACTGTCGCGGGTTTGAGTTGGATTATTTAAAAATAGTTTAAAAAATCTAGCTCCAAGTTCCAACATTAGATTATAATTGAAATGATCTTACAGTTTGTGGATTAAAAGTTATAGAAATACTGCATTTTAACTGTTAAATCAGCGAAATCGGCAAATTTCGTATACGGACTCTTAAAGGGAACAAAGGAACATGAGGGAAAAAAGCGACTTTGTTTTATAATAGATATAGATACTCACACAACAGGAGTGACTCTTATTCTCTTCTCAATAAGCACCACATCCTCTTCTTTATCTTCATACTTGTATTCCTCCTCAATATTAGCCAGCATAATACTCCCAGAGAAATTGCTACTAACACCGCTGCTAGCTGATGATCTCCTGGTATTACAGGCTCTGTTATCCTCGCTACTTAAAGATAACCACTCGTTAGTTCTATTCTGAGCCACGATTAACGCTTTATCTAAGTCCTGGGAGTCATCCGTCATTATGGATTCTCTTAAACTTAGTTTATACTTCAACTCTGATATTAAATCGTCGTTTCTGCTCTTAGATTTCTTTAAACTTGTTTTTGTATTGTAGTTCTTATGTGTAATACAATTCGGAGAGCCTGGTAATGAAAAATTTTCGTATACCGTAAATCTTCTTTGAGATTGGTCTGAAGTTATTTCTAATGGCAGAATCCCGGTAATTTCTACGTCTCTTCTGGATGTGCATGTTTTGAAAGTGTCGTCTAATCTAGAACATTCTATTCTGTCTTCTATTCTAGAGGTTTCGTCGACTTTGGACCTTTCTGATCTTTTTTTAGAGTCTTTGCTTCTGTCATGTCTACAACTATCTCTTCTCTCGTCGAATCTAGATGTTTCTAAGTCTATTGTTTCATTAAACAGCGTCGGATAGAGTTTATTGATTACTCTTTCTTTGCTTCTTTCGTCGAATCTACAGCTATCTTTCCTCTCGTCAGATCTACAACTACTTTTGCTCTCGTCGAATCTACGATCCTTGCTCTCCTTGAATATCCAACTGTCCTTCCTCCCATTGGATCTACAACTATTTTTGCTATCGTCGGATCTAGAACAATCTTTCCTCCCATCGAATCTACAACTATTTTTGCTCTCGTCAAATCTACAATCTTTCCTCTCGTCGAACCTACAACCCTTGCTCTCGTCGAATCTACAATCCTTGCTATCATCGAATCTACAACTATGTTTCCTCTCGTCGAATCTACAATCCTTGCTCTCGTTGAATCTACAATCTTTTCTCTCGTCGAATCTCGTTTCTACGTCGAAGGTCTCGCTCAGTATCGTGGGATACAATTTGTTGATGACGAGGCTGTTGTTTTCGCACCATTCTCTGATCATGTCGGATTTCCTGGCCTCTTTCTCATCGGGGACCGGTTCGTATTCCGCCACTATTTGCTCCGTACTCACCAGAACTCGTTCTGTAATTTAAATTACGAATAATTATATAAATGAAGTAATTCTATTAATATAGGTAAGTAGCTTAATCTTAGTTACTATTTAATTATTTTGTTTTCTGTTAAAAATTGTCGCATTTCTATTTAATATGATTATAGACTATAGTTCTGTTTTGTTGATCTCATTAAAGTTATTAAAGTTTCGTTTTAGATAGCTATATCCATATCCATACCTAATATGTATATATTATGTAATAGTATTATTGATAAAATATTTATTTCACAATATTTTGTGTGTAGTATTGCATTCTTTAAATATATATATCGGCGTGCGCGATTAACTTGTCTATTGGCAACTTATTTTGAGATAAGTTTTATAATGTATGCTATCTGTTGGAGCGGCCAGTACGTCCGGGTGGGGTTTTGAGTGACGCTTTCTAACTGACGATGGACTTTTGAGAGGTGACAACTATTACCTGCCAAATATCTAGAATTATTATAAACTAGCGACCCGCCCCGGCGTCGCACGGGTATAAAATATATAGCCACTGAAAAAATCATCAAAATCGATAGCCTATGATCCTTCACGTGGTCTACTTCTTATCTGTGCCAAATAATATAAAAAGCGCTCCAGTAGTTCGCGAGATAAGCCCTTTCAAATAATTTCCCCCGTTTTTTCCACATTCTCCTATTAGTCTTAGCGTGATAAAATATAGCCTACCTCAAATTTAAAAAACCAGGATTTGAAGTTGGAAAACCAGGACAATACAGTAGAAAAACAGGACGCATTAAGGGACTAACCCTAAATTGTCGATTTTATAATTCATTTTCATACTTGAAAATCAGCCCCAAATTGTTCCATTTTCTAAACATAGATACTACATTATTGAGCAAAAACACGATATCTTAAAAATTTCTCGACAGAAAAAAATCACAAAGATGCATCTAATTTTCACCAATTTTTCATATATTGCCGTAACCGTGCATTAAACTAAGTTAATATTTTAAGACATTGTACAAAATTCTATCATTGAGACACTGACCTGGCGGATTTTTAAAATGTTGATGTTTATCGAGTTATTAGTTTAAGAAAAAAGTAGCTTGGCGATGATTCCGCGTCGTTCCTTTTCACCTGGCATATGAAAGGCGGGCGTGAGTATGACTTACAATAATTATGTAATTTAATTATTGACATTGTATATTTTTAAGTTACAAATTTTGTAAATTTTATTTTAAAAAGATTAATTTTTTTCTCTTTTTTTTGGTAAAAAGTGGGACCCCGTGCGAGTTTGTTACGCCGGTTCTTCTCGCCGGGATAGTTCCCGAACCGGTGGTAGGCACCAGTAGTATCAACGTTCTGAAAGTATTTTTAAAAAATCTATTCAGAAATAAAACATTTTTTTTTTAATTTTTATTTTATTTTATTATAACAATTTTTTATTTTATTATAAGTAAGTTTTTATGTATTATATAATATTATGATCGTATTTATACATTGTTATTTATAGTGTTTAGTTTTAATTCTCTATTTCTAATATTTTTATATACTTTAAGCACAACGCCCTTTTCTCCAGCAATTTGCTTCTTTCTAACAAAGGTTGCCTGTAAGAAATTGCTATGTAGTAATAAGGCCGCCTTTGTGTGCTCTCGCCATTTTATGTCTTTTTAGTTTATGTATGTTGTTATTGTAACCGTGATTGTGCACTATAAAGTATTCATTCATTCATTCATATTATAAATGTGAAAGTGAGTCTGTCTGTCTGTTACCTCTTCACGCCCAAACCACTGAACCGATTTTGCTGAAATTTGGCATGGAGATACTGGCGCGTCCCGGAAAAGGACATAGGATACTTTTTGTTCCACAAAAATGTACGGTCCCCGCGCGATAAACGAGTTTTGGCGCAACGGAATTTGCGGGCATCATCTAGTTCGTCTACAGTTGTAACTTCTTGAATCCGATTAATGTAAGTAATAATTAAATTAAATATTATCTTAATATTTAACTTTATGGCGTTTTAATTTAGTTTTGAGACCATTAAAATCATCTTTTATAAGATTACTTTAGCAGTTTCCCAGAACACAGAGTACTGTGACCTATTTTCTCAATCTTATCTTTGAAGAGGTAAGATTAAAGCATATTTAAGGTAAAAGGTTCAGAGTTAAACTCAACTTTATTTGAATAACTATAGAGTTGAAAATCTAACGACGTTATTGTTGCGTAAATCGTTCTCAGAATATAAAAAAGCTTATAAAATCCAATGATATGATCTAATAAGAGTAATAAGGCCTTTGTTTACAAACGTGTTTGAAGTGACCGAACTTGTTCTTTTATGATCTCTGGAATAATTATAATTTATAACCTACTATATGTTGCTCAGAAGGCGCGGGAACCGTACATTTTCCATTAAAAATCCTATGTGCTTTTCCGGGAATTTATTTTATTTTTATTTTATTTTATTGGAAAACAAACAAGTATACAGAAGAAATTACAAAAGAAATTATGTGTCTACAATTAAAATAAACGATCGTATACTCAGTGCGGTAAATAGCCTTTTTTGCGCCCTGTGCGAGCTATGATTGCGCCCTTTTTTAGATACCCAGAGCAATGCTATATATATATTCGTCCCTTATCTGGCCATTCTTGCGCCCCCAATATCTACGCCCTCTGCCTGGGCACCGGTGGCACCGCCCTATTTACGGCACTGCGTATACTCCATAAAGTTTTCACTATGTATTACTAGATAACAAAAAAAAAAAACAATATAAGTACATACTATGTACTAAACCTAAGAGTGCATTAAAACTTTTAATTTTATTTCTGAATACATTTTTACCGTGAATCTCCTTTCAAAATACATATTTCTGTTTAGCATTTTAGTGCAAAAAAGGAAAGACTCAGTAATACTTTCGCATTCATAATATTATTGATATATGGATATGATATAATATGGATATGGATTGCAGCTTACGTGGGAACTAATTAATAAACATTAATTAATAAATTATTATAGTGTAAGGTAAATTGGCCGATGTAGAGAAATTCCCATCGTTTGAGCTGATAGCACTTCCGTAGTCTATTTTTGGATAATTTATTAGTATCAAATGATTTTTTTACGTATATTTTATTTAGTTTTATGTACTATATTACAAAATGCCTAATAGTAATATTCTTACAGATTATAAGAGACTCGATCTTGTTGAATATTGTGTGATATTGTTTTGAGTAGGTACGCTGTACGTACAGCGCGTAGAGCTTAAAATAAAGTTAAGATTCGATTGTGGTAATAAGTAGTTAATGTGTTTTTATTGTATCTTCAATATTATATATTATCTTATATATCACCATGATCAATAAATATGTAATTAATCCAATATCATGCATCAAAGAAATCGCTTTAAAACTTTCCCGAAAGCACCGACCAAAACATAATATTGTATTTGTATTTTTAAAGCCATCAATATAAAGTTATATTTCTGCAATATCAATTTCCTTGCTAACCAGTATCACGAGTATCTGTGGTCTCACGTCCGTCGTGTCACGCGTCCCGCCCGTGACGGGAAGTGCGCACCCTTATTTTGTACTCGAGTAAAAGTGGGACAGACAAAATATATACATAATATAATGTTGAGGCTTTGCGGGTTGTAGATATTATGACATCGACAAAATTATGCTGTTCATCACGCCATTATTGAAAGTATGTTAGCTATCGCGGTTCTTGAGATACACCATACAGGCGGACGGACACACAGACATTGAGGGTCTTGTGTCCCGTTTTTACCCTTTGGATACGGAACACTAAAAAGGAGTTTTCATAAAAACTTTATCTGCCTGAATATATGAAACCTTTTGCCTTGCTTCTACAAAATATTATAAAGTCTTTGCCTTTGAAACCACGAGCGGAAAGGAACTCGTGGGAAAGTTCACTCGACCGGAACTCGGCTTTTGCAACACCTAGCTACATATTTCAATGTTTATAGTTTATACAATCCATATAAAGTGCCTGTCTGTTGACTCGTAAACCGGTTACCGATTTAGATGAAAAGACATTTGATCTTACACACTCTTTAGCATGATATGATGATGCATAAAGTACTCCCGTGGGGTACTGTTCTATTATAAGGGTCGAGCGTCTGCAGCCTCGCCACAAGGTTAACTTTCGCTCTCTTGTGGTGAGAGTACCGACGAATCTTCTGTCGACTTTCAAGGCGCCGGAGTTCTGGCCGATGCCGCGATGGATGTAGTCTATCGGAGGTTCCGGGGGAGACTCCCGAACGAAGCGAGTCACGTCGCCGGCAAAACGTGACAGTGTTAGTTTTTAAGTATACAGGGTGTAACAAAAACAAGTGATAATACTTTAGGGTGTGTACGTGTTCCCTGTAGAGAGTTCACTGTGAAAGTAGCCGCACTGAAAGACCAAAAATTTTTTTCACTTTTGTATGGGCAAGGGCCCGAGAGTCACGAGTTTCCCCATACAAAAGTGAAAAATTTTGTTGGTCTTTCAGCGCTGCTACTTTCACAGTGAACTCTCTACAGGGAACACGTACACACCCTAAAGTATTATCACTTGTTTTTGTTACATCCTGTATATAAAATATGTATGTTAGATTTTAAGGTATTTGTTATATGGGCCTCTGAATTGTGCCTCTGTTGCCCGAAATAAATGATTTGATTTTATTTGTTTTGATATAACCAGGTATTGTTAGCGAAATTAGTAATTACTTATCAACGCTTTAATACTATTGCTTATTAGAATAATAAGTATGCAGCAGCAGCTGTAAGATATTTAATAAGTTAACAAGTATTTAGCAGATGAACATATTTGGTCCAAATATAGAGTAACAGGTGACATACAACGCACCTGCGATGCGCGCAGGTGGTAAGTCTCAGAACATATTCCAAGAATCATTTCTAAAGGTCCTTTGTTGGGTTTCGCGTATTCAATGTTTGGCAACAACGGAGAGCAAATTCCGATGTTGTTAGTAATCTTATTGTATCTACCATAATATTGCTTCAAAAAGGTAAGAGGTTTCTCAATCCAATAAGTGTTTGTATGATTTGTATCGATACAAACGCAAGTTGAACGCTCAGCAAACGCAGGGAAGCCGAAACATTCTTTGAAATCTATTGTTGTCGGGATCACCGGTGATCTTATGGGGCTTGATAGGTTTATATCTGAAAAAACGCGATGAAAACGCGCAGAAGACGAGCGCATCAAAAACGCGCGTCGTCAGTGCGCAAAAAATACGTCGAGTGGAAGAGCCCTAATATTATAAATGCAAAAGTGTGTCTGTCTGTCTGTCTGTCTGTTACCTCTTCACGCTCGAACCGCTGAACCGATTATGCTGAAATTTGGCATGGAGACAAGTCCCGAGAAAGGACATAGGATATTTTTATCCCGAAAATGAATTTTGGCCCAACGGAGTTGCGGGCATCATCTAGTAAACTATAAAGCTATTCCTCCTTAAATCAAAGTCAAAACTTACTGCATTTAAAAGAAAGTTTCTTCTCGACTATCAAATATCCATACAAAAAAAGGATTTTATAACAAAGCTATAACATTAGAAGGTAATTCGTCCGTGACCCTCTCTGACCGATGTGGAGCGCCCACGAACAAAGGAACGAGCTTTTGTTACAGATTCTAAACTTATTACGTAACGGTGAGCTTTCTGAATCATCTTTACATTTGTAAAGAAAGTTTAAGAACCTCGTTTATTTTGTAAACATGACTGAAATAAGTTTTTAACCGACTTCCAAAAAACGAGGAGGTTATATGTTCGGCTGTGGATATTTTTTTTTTTTTTTTTTTTTTTTTTTATACACGTAATGTTCAATCGAAGGTAATATTGCAACTTTTATAATTTGCGTAGAGTCTACCGCGCATATAATCCAAAGTACATTTCTCAGTTTGCGGAGATTAATCCTTAGATAGCGGATTCTTGGAAATCTATTGTTATTCTATTGTTGTCGCGGTCACCGGTGTCCATATGGGGGTTGATAGGTTAAGCGATATTTACCGTTTATAAATATTATTTTACAGCATAGATGACAATTGACATGGTGTTATGGGCAGCCAGCGCTTCCCAAGCTGTTGTACGTCGTCCGTCGCGCGTCGGTTCACATTGAAACATCGCGGCCCGCTGCCTAAGCCAGAAGATTCGAATAGCAATTTAGAAAAAGTTATCTATATAGAAAGATAAATTGTTTAAGATTATCCTTTTACGCTAGCAAAATACGCCCATCTCAAAAAATCGCAGGTATAAATTTCATGCAATCAAATTAGTTGCAGGTTGTTTTTACACAGATTCCGAATAAGTTTTTGTCTCTATTATTGTGTTATGAATTTGATACCATAGCTTTCTATGCACTATGCGTAATTCAGAGGCTCTATAATTTGATTAATTAGAGATAGTAAGTAGTAGCAACAATTTTTACTACGTAAATGTCAAATAACGATTTTTTTAATGTATTTTTTCATTTACTTCGAGTATCTTAAGCCCATATTACAAATACCTGCCCAACTAACATACACATTAATAAATTAAGCTACTACCCAAGTCTTGTAAGTACTCTTAAGGTTGTGCACTGTGCAGTTTTTCGATTAAAATAGCATTGCTATCTAAGTTTGGGAAGCACTGGAGTGTACCACAAGGACTACTTTATCTCCAGCTGCGGTTTTCACGTGTGCAACAAATGTGTTTCATATGCACGTGTGATGTTACAGACGGAAATAGAAGTGCAGTAGCGAACACTTCTGAAGAAAACATTTTTATTGCGGGCTTTATTTAAAACTAGATGACGCCCGCAACTTCGTTGCGCCAAAGCTCGTTTCTCGCGTGGGAACCGTACATTTCTCCGGGATTAAAAGTTTCCTACGTCCTTTCCCTAGACAAAAAGTATCTCATTCTCCATACCTTTTAAGTTAATTAGCAGTTTGGCGTGAAGAGGTAACGGACAGACAGACAGACACACTTTCGCATTTATAATATTAGTATGGATTCCTGACCTTCTTTCATTAATTTTATTCAGCTAAAGTAATAATGAAAGAACTTTTTTATAACTTTGAGTTTGAGATTGAACTTATGTTGTTTTTCTCCTTCCCTGTACATAATATAAAAGAAAAGACATGATAAACACAGAGTTAACATTAATTCTGCTCGGTGCAAGTGGACCAAAGTCAATAGCTTGGAAAATCAACCTTGAGATTTTTCTCTCGACTGTACAAAGCTCTTGTGTTAATAGGCGCTGAGAGCTGTACGCAAATGTTTGTCTTCTGAGCAAACTGTGAATCGATTCTGTGCACAACTGTACAGGCGCTAAACTGACCTTTATGACAAGGGGAAAAGGTTCATTTTGCTGCTTTAATGTAAACAAATCTCTGAAGATACCATAGCGCATAATTACACCTCAGAATATCAACGAGTATAGTCTTTATTTCGTTGGTATAAAGGATATAACAGAGGCAAAATAATTATGAACTGACTGTACAGTGTACTCATCAAGATAGAGTACACTGTATTCTGACACTTACGGCACCGGAAGACAAGCAAAACCTTTCCAGCCCGTATGATGGATGACACGACATAATCAGGCGTTTAATTGACTATCAAATACTGGAATACCGATAGATATACATGACGTCATGACTCTGAGGTCGTGGGTTCAATTCCCGCGTTGGAAACATAATATTTCCAAGTTTGGTTAGGACAATGCAGGCTGATCACCTGATTGTCTGACATACTAAGATGATCCATGCGTCGGATGGGCATGTAAAAAGTCGGTCCTGCGCCTGATCTCTCACCAGTCGTGTCGGTCTTCCGTCCCACTGGGGTTTGAGAGTAAAAGGAATAGAGAGTGCTCTTGTGTACTGCGCACACGCTTGGGCACTATAAAATCACTCCTGCGTAGCTGGCCTGGTTTCAATGAAACCGGCCACCGTCACCGAAACCGGTGTGGGAGCTATTATAACGTTATGGCGGAGAAATAAGTATGATAGGACTATTATATACAAAGCCAAAGTAGATTCCAAACGTTAGAGCCAGCAGAAGTGGAAACGAAATAGCATGGCCGGACCGTGAGCTTACGGGGCCCTGGGCTGAAACTACTTAGGGCTACAACATATTAACTATCAGTTCGTAGCACCAACACCTAAATTGTATAGTACCTTGATCGTAGGATTATCAGGGATACCAACAACAAAATTAATAAAATTATGAATTCTTTCGCATTATCGTCTATTTTTGACTTGACTTATGAGGCCCTGTGCTAAAGCCCAAATAGCCATATGGTAGATCTGGCCCTGAGCCAGGGCATACATTCTCGCGGCAAGGTACAGAGAGGGACAGACGACCATCCAAATCGGAACCACATACATTAGCGTGATAATTCGAACTAAAAAAAATACAGTGTTATGAGTAATATGACAGTATCACTTCACGCGTAGAACTTGTAGTTTTTCATGTTGACCTGCTTATTCCACCCAAGGACACGACCAAGTTACTCTACTTTAAGATATTTATTTATGATATTACTATCATTTCATTTATGTATATTATGTATATTTCATAATATACATAAATGAAATGTAGGTGGTTTGGCGCCGTGTAGGTGGACGTTATATTATTTCAATTTAATTTCTAAAGTGTTTCTTAACAATACGTGGGCTTAAGCCGTTATATTACAATTTACAAGGTACCTTTGATTCAAAAGACCGGCTCGACCGGAGAAATACCACGTTCTCACAGAAAACCGGCGTGAAACAGCGCTTGCGCTGTGTTTCGCCGAGTGAGTGAGTTTACCGGAGGCCCAATCCCCTACCCTATTCCCTTCCCTTCCCATCCCTGCCCTCCCCTGTTACCCTATTCGCTCTTAAAAGGCCGGCAACGCACCTGCAGCTCTTCTGAGTTCTGATGCTGCGAGTGCCCATGGGCGACGGAAGTTGCTTTCCATCAGGTGATTTGCTCCTTTGCCCCCTAATTTCATTAAAAAAAAAAGATAAAAGATCAGCTAATGTAGAATTGTAGAGTCATGTCTCCCTAGTTTTTAAGCTTAGACAGACAGATGGATTTTTGTTTAAACAAGACAAACTTCGGACCTTCTCGGTTCTCCTTTGTAAGTCTTGATGCTTGTTATGCGACTACAGGGATGTTTAAAGCAAGAGTAACCAATGATTTTGTAATTCTATGTAGAGATAAACTACGATAACATGGCGCGCCCCTCCAAATTACTGTTTCAATGTGTGTAGTCACATCCTTATTAATAGCGACCAGAAGGTTTTCGGGAATAAAATCACAATTTCCTTTCACTTAACTTTTATTTTAAACAACTTATATTTCCCTCAACTATTACAAGTTGTTACTGCCTCAAGATATAATCAACGACTGAACTGCCAAAATGGCGACACTGAACTTTTATAACTAGTCAGTGGCGCCATTTCTACCGGAAGTTCCCTCAAAAGAATAATCATTAAATTGGAATATTAAAATACATTGAAAAATAACTTTTAATGATTATTTAATTGGTTAATAAATTTACAATTCATAAATGCAACGGTTACAAAATATTCTAACTAAAAATTATTAATTAATATTAAATAATCTACACCGGATGTACCGGACGTTTCATTAAAATTAAATACAACGGAAGTGTTAAAAATAAACAATTTCTAACAATCGGCCATACTGACAAAAAGTTTGACCTCAAACTTATACATCGTATTACAATATCATAAGAACTAAACTAAAATACAAAAATAAATAAATTTTATAATCATGTAATTTCACTTAAATTAAATTCATGAGTAACAATAAAAGTTTCAATTAAGTTATAATTTTATACATGCAATAAAATAGTAATTAAATTTTAAATTAACAAACAAAATATGTAAAATATGTACTTCAAAATCAACAAACATAATTAATCGTGATTTATTATATATTTTCATATATAATTTTTTTTTTAAAGTGTACATTTATATTGTTGTAACTTGTAATTATATCATAATATAAACTTTGAGAATGTGGATAGGAAAGTTCATCTATTCCACTTGATATTTTAATAAACAATACAACTTGGAAAATTCATCAAGTGTTATAAAATATATTTCTACGGTTGGATTGGAAAGTTCATCAAGTCCAACTATAATTTAAATAAATGACTCGGAAAGTTCATCAAGTCCAACTATAATTTAAATAAATGACTTGGAAAGTTCTTCAAGCCATAATTATTTTCATAATATAAATAAATTAAATTGACTTCATTACTATTTTAATATTTTTCTCAAATCATTTTTTTTTATTCTTCTTCACTATCAGAACTAGAACTTTTATTGATATGTATGTTTATCCATGGTTTTATTTGATCGACTGCCCAAATGTTACTATATTTACGTTTTCCCAATTCTGTACCCGGTATAGTGGAAACTTCATATCTGTCATTGTCAAGAATTTTCGTTATTTTATATGGACCTGAAAACTTGGGTAAAAGCTTTCTACTTTGGCCTTCATTCGAGGGCACTTGTTTATTTATTTTAACTAGATCACCGATTTTATATATGGTAGGACTCTTTCTATTTTTATCAAAACATTGTTTCTGACTAACTTGATCTTTCTCAATGTGTTCCGTTATCTCTGACCTAATCTCTTCAATACTTTGGTTAGGATCACGGGATTCTAAGAAAAGATCGCTAAACATATTTTCATTCGCGTGATTTAATGTTCGACCAAATAAAGCTTCAGATGGGGTTTTGCCAATCCCTTTATTCAATGTGTTATTCAGCCCCCATTGAATTCTGCCTAATTCCTGATCCCATTTAGTTTCGCCAAGCTTATCAGTGTAAGAAGCTAAGGAACCTAGCACCGTTTGGTTATACCTCTCAACCTGACCATTTGAACGTGGAGAGGAAACTGCGTTTAGAATATGCTTTATTTTTGAATCAGTACAAAAATTTTCAAATTCTTTAGATGTAAACGTAGTTCCTCTATCAGATATGAGCCTAGTTGGAAAACCAAATGTGGAAAAGACATCATCTAGAGCCTTTACAGTAGCAGAGGTTTTTAAATTACGAAGTGGTTTAATAATACAAAATTTTGTATAACCGTCAACAATTAAAAGTAAATACATATTACCTCGACTACTTTTTACAAATGGCCCTAGGTGATCAATGTGTATAGTATGAAAAGGGATATCTGGTTTCGGTATGGGATGTAAAAATCCTTCTTTTTTACCATTCGAATCTTTGCCATAAGCACAATGAATACAAGATTTTACATATTTGTAGACAAACTTTTTCATTTTAGGAAACCAGAAATCCCTTTTTATTCTAGCTAAGGTCTTCTCCACCGAAAAGTGTCCGACATCGTCATGGTTCAGACGTAATATTTGGAATCTAGCCCCCTTTGGTACAACCCATTTAAAATCGTTCTCTCCGACTTTCCTAAATAATTTATTATCCTTAATCAAGAAATTTTGCTTTATGTCTACTAATTCATTGTATTTAGGGTCTTCTAAAACTTGACGAATATGAGATATTTTGGGGTCTGTCAGTTGTAAACTCATTAACCAGTCATGCTGAGTTATAGCCAATGTTCGCAGTATTTCAGGTTCAGATTCTTCAGAAATCAAGTCCACCGGATTGCGACTGAGTGCATCCACGTGCAACATATTACTGTTAGGACGGTAAATAATATTACAATCATATTCCTGGAGAGTGAGCCACCATCTAGCTATTCTGGGTAAAATATCTCGTTTTGAAAAAGTTGCACGTAAGGCACTGCAATCAGTCACAATGGTAAAACTGGTACCTAATAAATACACCCTAAATCTATTTAATGACGTAATCACAGCTAATGTTTCTAAATCATATGCATGAAATTTTTGTTCATCAATTGTAGTTTTTCGGCTATAAAACGCTATTGGCTTCAGAGGAGAATTTTCTGACTCTTTTTGCAAAAGAATTCCAGCTAGTCCAATTTTGCTTGCATCAGTGTGAAGCTCGGTAATGTATTTTGGGTTATACAGTGCTAAAACGGGCCTTTGAATCAATTTTTCCTTAAGAGTATTGAAAGCCTGTATTTGGTCATTGCTCCAGTTCCAAATTTGGTTCTTTTTTGTTAAATCGGTCAAAGGACGTGCAATTACTGAAAAATCTTTTATAAATCTACGAAAATAGCTTGCTAGACCTATAAATTGCCTAACTTCATGGACATTTTTTGGGGTGGGGAAATTTTTGACTGCTTCTATTTTAGTTTTACCCGGCTTAATACCTTCATACGAGATCTCGAAACCTAAATAATCTATATTTGTTTGAAAAAAGTTACATTTTTTAATATTTAAAGTGAGATTTGCTTCGTTTAATAATTTAAAAGCATTTTCTAATTTTTGAACACCTTCATCAAAATCTTTAGATACGACAATAATGTCATCCATATATGCTACTGCTGGTTTATTACTTCCATCTACTGAGTTTAGTTTTAAGGCCTTATTAATTGTTCTTTGAAAAACTGCAGGAGCGTTTACTAAACCAAAAGGCATTCTCTTAAATTGATATAAACCATCAGGGGTAATAAATGCAGTTAAATATCTACAATCCGGGGATATAGGAATTTGGTAGTAACCACTAGTTAAATCAAGATTGGTAAAATACTTGCTACCATTCAACGAATCTATTTGGTCTTCGATACGAGGAAGTGGAAAATGATCTTTAATTGTGCGACTATTTAAGGCTCTATAATCAACACACAGACGTTGGCCTCCTGTTTTCTTTGAGACAAGCAGAATTGGACTCGCATAAGAAGAGGAAGACTCTTCTATTATTCCATTTTGCAAAAGTTCACCTACCATGTTTTTAACAGTTTCTCTATCTCTATAGCTCAACCTATAAGGCCTATAAACAACAGGAGTATGATCCGATAACTTTAAATCCATTTCGGTTAAATTAGTACATCCGAGTTCAGAAAGATTTTGGGCAAAAGTGCTACGATAAACTTGAATCAACTGATATACTGCATCTCTTTGTTGAGGTGTAAGTTCATTATTAATATTAATTTCTTTATAATCTATTGTTTCGAATCTAGCTTGAGTTTGTAAACACATTTTAGGTTTGTCATTAGAAATGTCAACTTTTTCCGCCCTAACTAGAAGCGTATTGGATTTGAAATAAACCGGAGTAGATGGAGCGACTACAAAAACTGAAATTTTACCTTTGCTTACTGAATAAAGACCTTCTTGTATCCAATATTCTATTCCGCAATAATTACGATAACTGTTACGGATAAAAATTATTCCATCCGATATATCCTCTGTGAAACAAGGTATTAATCCTACTTTATCAATATAGGTAGATTCGCAAGTAACCAACCGAACTAATGAGGCTTCATCTACAATATCAGGAAACGTATAGTTCCTATTTAAAATCTCAAGTGAATCTTTAGTTTTTATTACCAAAATATGTGGCAACTCAGTAAAGTTTTGACCAATTAAAAGGGGTACATGTAATTGTAACGGTGCAATTACGAATGCATTTATCAAAGATTCAACCTTATCTATAGAAATTCTGAATTCCGTTTTGCCTATTGGTATAATAGTTCCGTTACCGATGCCCTTAATTACTGGCACGTTGTCGTACTTTATTATTAGTCCGTATTCGTCTACCAATGCTTTACTTATTAACGAACAATCACTTCCAAAATCAATAAAGGCAGTGATTATCTTAGAATAATTATTGTTGATATTAACTGATTTATAAAATTTTGAATTTTGATTTTCAGATGAATCTATGTTCATGACACGCTTTTCTAAATTATTTTTGTTTTTATTTTTAAAACAGTCTTCTTTTTTATGTCCAAATTTTTGACATGATTCACACTTTAATATAGGTTGATTACATTGATTTACTCTATGACCTTGTTTTTTACAGTTAAAACAAAATAAAGCTCTACATTGCTTTAAGGTGTGCCCTAACTTTTTACAAAAGCTGCAAGTTATATCATTATTGGAGTTAGAAGTAGATTTTATTTTATTAATTTTGTTATCATGCCGATCATTACAAATATCTTTGAGAAAACAAAGCAAATCTTCGGGTTCTGTAAACCTTCCTGATGACGCGCTAGCTTTAAGAGTTCGATCTTCCAATCCATGGATTATACAGTCGACGGCTTTTTTACCAACTATTTCGCAAGCATTCAATAGTAAAGTCTTATCATAATAATAATTGTCCAACGATTCTCCAGTTTTAAAACGCCTTTCTAACATTTCAGTTAAAAGATTACCGTAATTAGAATCAGAAGGAAAAGCCTTTTTTAGACATTCCTGCCATTGTAACCATGTACGATTTACAGAATATAAACCCTCGTACCACCTTTTAGCATGACCCATTAAACGAGGTAATGCAAAATGTGGAATTTGTTGTTCCGACCAATTATAAATTTGAGCACATTCATTAACCTTTGCGATCCAATTTTCAATTCTATGATTTTTTGCGGTGGGATCAAATTCCGGAATCATATTTTTATCAAAATGTAGTTTTTGAGAATTCTCAGATTTCAGGAAATTATTCATAAAGTTTAATAATGCCGATAAGTTTTCATTTGATGAGCCTAAGTTATTCAAAGTGTTGGCCATACCGGAAATATCCGCGCTGCCCCGATTTCTTCCTGGAGACCGGTTGGGAGAATGAGAATAGCTCGATGAAGTTGATCGATGTCGTGATGACCTCGGCCTGACGTCCCTCGACCTTCTATGATGGACAGTAGGACTACGGAGCTCGCGGTGTCGTCGTCGCGAAGGTGACCGTTGCTGCTTTCTTCGTGATGACCGGCTAGGCCTGGCCCGGCTGTATCGTGATCGGCTACGTCTGCTAGGTTCAGATCGCCTCTCATCCATTATTTCTCGATAGCTACGATCTCGGTCCACTGACGGACGTCTTAAAACGTTTTCTGTAGTCTCATCCATACTGAAAAGTAAAATAAAAATAGGACAACATAAACTGTATTTTTAAAACATTATAAATTAATTTTTAATTTGTTACATAGATAAATTGTTATTTGATTTTATAATAAAAAAAAAATATATAAAATAAGTGTCTTAGCTATGACAATTTATAATTATTTAATAAATAAATTGGACTAGAATACGTATTTTTTAATTTTGATGTTTCCTTTTATTTCTCAAGAATTTACTTCCTTGTTACATAACTATTGCGTGCATTATTTTAAAATGTCAATATTAAACTAGTCGAAAGATGGCTGAATATGACCACCGTTTTATAAAAAATTCTATATTAACTAATGGATAATTAATAAAATCAAGCGTAATATTTCATATTTCTCATGCCAGAAATAAAATATGTATATAAACATTTATTTAAAGAATCTCTATTTGTCTCATCAATAAAATATTTAAGGGTTACAATCTGAAAAAAAAAAAAGAAAACATACCTTGATTTCGTGTGGCGTGAAAATCCTTTATCCAACTTCTGATAATAGCGACCAGAAGGTTTTCGGGAATAAAATCACAATTTCCTTTCACTTAACTTTTATTTTAAACAACTTATATTTCCCTCAACTATTACAAGTTGTTACTGCCTCAAGATATAATCAACGACTGAACTGCCAAAATGGCGACACTGAACTTTTATAACTAGTCAGTGGCGCCATTTCTACCGGAAGTTCCCTCAAAAGAATAATCATTAAATTGGAATATTAAAATACATTGAAAAATAACTTTTAATGATTATTTAATTGGTTAATAAATTTACAATTCATAAATGCAACGGTTACAAAATATTCTAACTAAAAATTATTAATTAATATTAAATAATCTACACCGGATGTACCGGACGTTTCATTAAAATTAAATACAACGGAAGTGTTAAAAATAAACAATTTCTAACATTATGAAAGAGTTTGTATGTAGTAAGTATTCAACCAATCAACCAGTACTGTAATTGTCACTTATTAAGTTTTTACCAAGATTTGTTGGTCAACTAATCATAACTAGCCGACCGCGCAAGACAACGCACTTCAAACGTTTTGACAACGTACTTCAAACGTTTTGAATTTTGGAGGGACGCGCGATCGTAGTTTATATCTACCGAAGTTCGAGCTTTTACAGTAACATTAATATATATTCTATGGTACAATGTATTATCAGAGAAGTTGATTCCTAGGCAGACGGGGGACCTACGTAGTCTGGTCACGTTACATCAAACCCAGCCGACAGATCACAGCTAACATTGAATTGACATGGTCCGACCAAATGACGTTGGCATTGGTCTGTCAACTGCCTAGAAATCAATTTTCTCGATGGTACATAACATAACATGCATATATTTTGCTTCATCGTAGCGGATCATAACGGATGTGAAGGAATAATGCCCCGAATTACAGTCATGATCATTTGTTGGTTTAGTTTAACCTTATAATTTTGGACCACCTTTACTATCAAATATTTTAATTCTAACGAATAAACCGTAAACAGAACTAAACGTGTGTGATATGAGTAGGTGTTCGGCAATCGGCCTTATCTTGATTCGTGTAGTAAACACGCTTAAGCCCACATACAATGACTTTATAGACGCTTTCAACCTTAATATATTCGAAGGGATTTATACTCTGTTCTTGCTGTGTGGGCGGGAACGTAATTTCTATAAGGCTGCCTCGAGCTAGGGACCCTTCGTTTTACCTCAGATTTCTTATAAAAGTTAACCTTATGTCATGGAGATAACGGTTCTGTTAGAGGTAGAATAGATCTGGATTGAGCATAGCTTAGAAATTATCTGTTATTACTGTAAGCGGATAGAAGGTAGCTACTTACCTATTGTTATAATGATTATACGCTGCCGTGGTCTAGTGGTTCAGTTTGGCTCTTGGACTTCTTTGGCAGAACAACAAGTTTGATTCCGAGGAAGGAGGCAAGGGGTAGGCTAGCTAGCTGTGGATGGCTATTGATGATAGTAATGTTGTTTGATTGTATTTCGTTAAGCGTACAACAGAACCAAATGTTTCTGTAATCTTAGATTTTTATACGTAGACATTCTATACGAGAATATGTGATTTTGTAAGAGCATTTATAGAACAAAATTATTAATAAACGACTAACGAGAGCTATTGACAGTCCTGTACATTATACATACGCGTTCCCATTTCTTATATTTCCTCCTATCTATACACAGTACACTCACAAAGCAATATAGCCCTCCTTGACGGCTCTAGGCTCTCGGCTCTACCATCATGGTAACTTAAAGTTTTTATAGTTTACGTGACTCGTAGTTCGTAGATACGTGAAAGAATTTCGTAGCGAATGATGGACGACAAAAAACGTAAGTCATTTCTAAGATCTGTTCTTGAACTTGAAGATATTGTGTTTGTCGTTCCGTAGAAAGGAACCCTTTCTATGGTGACCATGCACAGGGCCCCCGTAAGGGCTACTGGCGCCTGTGTGCAAAAAAAGGATTTTGGCGCCCCTTTAGACAAATTTTTTGGGTCCTTAAAAATAAAAATAAAATAAAAAATCGTTTTATTTCTGAATAAATTTGAATCAAATGTTTTCAGAACGTTGAGCTACATGTTGCCTACTACCGGTTCGGGAACTAACCCGGCGAGAAGAACCGGCGTAAGAAACTCGCACGGGGTTTCACACTCCTTGGTTTTGGCGCCCCTAAAGATGACGCTTTGGCGCCCCTGGAGGATGGCGCCCGTGTGCATTGCACACATCGTACATATGGTAGCGGGGGCCCTGACCATGCAAAGCAGTTGGAAAACTTGTGGCTATATTTCCAATTAGTAATGCTCTGGACTGGTGGTAAAAGCGTGAGATTGATTGGTGAAACTAAATTGGTATCATTCTGCAAATAGTTTTAAGCCGGGAATGTCGACGGACGCCATATTTGTAAATACCGTTGCTATTTTAGAGAAAGATTGTTTTGATTGCGCACGAGATTTAGCAACTAGTGTGTTTTAGGTAAACTTCGTTTGAATTAATTTTGATCTACCTAAATATAAGCAAATTGTAATTTGTAACTTAACGAAATAAAGTTGCATTTTATTTAAAATTTTGTCGGTCGCGGTCGCTAGCGGCAAAGATCGGTTCATTTGTGACATTCAAATTGGTAGCATTATACAGGTACTTTAAACTTATAGCTTGGGTATAGGCTAGCTAGCTATAGGCAAATTATTTGCCTGTAGCGATTGCAGCATTTTAGGCCCTTACGACAATTAAATATTTATGGTCTCACTTTGAATTTAAGAAGACTAGGTAGTTAAAAATTTATAATGACATTTATTATGAAGTTTTTAGCCACATATCGACGCCCATTGCCCAAATTACCTATAGAGGCTATAGATTGGTAATACAAAATCAATTTTCTCGTATGATTAACTTTGAAGCGGTCGAAACGGGATCGTAAGGTATACTGTATAGTTACACTTATACCTTTTGTTATGATTCTATCTTCTAAGTCATTGTCGGAGATATTATAGTAAAATATACTTTAATTTCTAAGGAGTTGAATCCAAAATCGAACAGCGAGACCTGAGGGCGATGCACTTGTAAAAAAAAAAACTCGAGCATCCAAGTATCCGTAACAAATGCAGTGTCAGTCAAAGCAGAAAATAACCACCACAAGTCACGACTAGCCGCCCGATGCACTTGAGTAGATAATAATTATAATGTAGGTACTTAAGGCGCTATATTGAAAAAACTGCCCTTTTTGACGTAATACTATAGGACCCTCAAAAATGTTACAAATCTGGTAATGAGATATACATATCTTCATAGCCTTATCTAGGTTTGAGAAGAACTAGAAACACGATTAATGTATTTTGCCTCGATACATTTAATTTTCGAAATGACTTCTTAAAAAAACGAAATTTGAAGATTATTTTTAAACGAAAATAGATGTATTGTCGGAAATTAATCTAATTGATAGACACCTTTGCAACTCAAAATCGTATAGAAGCATTTTGCTTAAATGCTCCTAGTTATTTTTTAAATGATTATAATTACGTTTTTTCGCATGTTTTCCGAGCGAGCCGATAGCTTCTGGCCGCAGCGTATTCACGACTTTATAGTCATACAAATTAAGTATAAAATTGCCCTTGCAGTAAAATTACTTTCGATATAGCGCCTTAACTACTACGTGTAGGTAGTATTAAGTAAAGCTTAGTACAGCGGTTTTCAAACTTTTTGGTGGCGGAACCCATTTGAAAAGCGGAACCCCAAAAAGGTTGTGCCTTCTTTAAAACGTGATAGTAACCCAATTACTCAATTTTAATAAACATTCATATTAACATAGTTTCTTAATGTAATCAAAATCAAACGCATAAAAATTAAATTTGGGACACTGATTTACTTTGAGAATTATACCAATGCAAAGTTTTCGTTTGGTTTCTTCTATGTAAAACCTCAAAGAAATTAAAAGAAAAATGTTTTAGAACTTTCTTATCTTTGTACAAATTTAAATCACGCGGTTTTTTATTTCATGCTCATCAGAAATAGTCCATACTAGTATAATTTATGTAAAAGAGTGTGCGACCACGGGGGCCCCGTTATTTACTTTTCCCCAAATAAATTTTATACAGGTCCAAGGACCAAGGCACCCCAAGCAGCGCAAATGTATCTAGTGAAGCACTATTAGTTATTTTATAGAATTGAACTTAGTATTCTTACATAAGAGTCAATAATCCCTGAAGATATCCTGAAGATATCCTATATACCGAGTTCAGTAAAAATGGGCACCTATCTACACTATAATGACAAGAGCAGCATAAGAATTCATAATTAGATAACGATAAGAGCAATTTATATTTATCTATAGGGAATATCTATAAAACTATTATAAGAACATAATAAGAGGCACATAAGAAAGGAATTAGGTTTTGTAGCCAACATTAAGATAACACCATTACTCTACTGATGTTCTAGTGGTGAATATTTTTAAAACCACTAATAATCAAAATCAACTAAATAAAAACATCAACAAGAGTTACTTCTTTTAAAAAGCATTTCCTATTTTCTAATGACACACCGTAGTTTAAAGTATTTTAAGTCAAAGCTTTAATGGCGAAATTAAATTAAATAAGTACTTATAATATTATTATATTTTTTATGTTTCGCGCGAACGGAGGGCTCAAATTCCGTGCCGAATTTATTTTATCGTGAAAGTCGATGAAATAGTCTTAAAAAACTGAAGCCTATTATATTCGTAAATTTAAATAA
This sequence comes from Lysandra bellargus, assembly GCA_905333045.1. Lineage (NCBI taxonomy): Eukaryota > Metazoa > Arthropoda > Insecta > Lepidoptera > Lycaenidae > Lysandra > Lysandra bellargus. Next base: position 4,125,034 of record HG995352.1, on the reverse strand, counting down.
TATTTTTTTAATAAAAAATATTATTAATGCATATTTTTTATCATATTTTGTGAAAATAAATAACTTAATAATGTATTTTGATAAAATTATTATTTATTTAAGTATTTTTATGTTTACAAATAAATAAATCGCGTATTTTATTATAACTTTTAATTAGTATTTTTATCAAAATGGTGATTACCATCGTATTCTATTAATAAAAATGGCCTCTAGAATAAAATATCTATAAGTAAGCATTGATTAGAAGATTTACTCCTAAAATTGAGCTAAAGGTAATTTTAAGAACATGACAAGTCAACTTGCACTTTCACAAGAAAAAATAATCTTTCAATAGTTTAATTGTCCTCAAGACCATCCTATCGTAATATATACAAAGAAATGTTTGTAAACTATTTTTTCTCGTAATTATCTACCAGAGTAATTATCAGACTGGCATAAGAAGAAGGTGTTTTGTTCGCGTTTTGGTGATTTTTCAGTGCAATACCATAGAGAACCAATATTTCTGGTGGCCTTCCTGTTTTATATTAGGGGGGTATTACATTATCATTTATACTGGATCATTTATAGGATCATATATTATAGGATTTAATGTATTAGATTAGATATAATGTATTAGATTAGATAGATTCTTGAAGAAAACCATGATGAACTACAGACTGACAATGAACGTGAAAGAGATGATTCTGGCGATGAAGAGTTGCCTATAATTTGCTTGCTTTAAAAATACGCAGCATAAGCTACCTAATAATTTTATACAGATAGTAAAATATTGCGAATATTTTTGACAATAATATTGTAAATGTCGATTTTCGAGACGGTGCCAATTCTTCTTCGCAGCTTGATTAAAATTATATTTCTTCGCTTCATTCTTCGATATATTATAATTAACCAAATGTAGTACCTTTGCTTATCTGCTAGGCAATCGCGTTTCTTTTAAAGACGTATGTGGGTAGTTCGAAAATTACCCGCTCGTTCGCTCGGTTACTCGACGTTCCGGCGTGTCTCATTCTTTGTTAACGCGAGGCAACGCCTCCCCAATTACATGGCAAAACAACGTTTGCCGGGAGACAGCCAGCTATGTTATAATAATATATTAAAAACGTTAAGACTTGAATATTTACATATTTGCTGTAGATTTAATACACCCATGGCACTATTAACCATAAAACGTTAAATAAGGGGCGCCTGAGGCTGAAGAATTCTCGCCTAGAACACTGATATTGTAAAAGCGTGGTAACTGGTAAGTCTAGTAGTGATAAAGCCTGCGCCTGGTCTAGTTTCCTTCTTTATATTTTTTGTAAAAAAAAAAAAATAGCGCATCTGATAGTCTGTACGTCAAGACTTAAGGCTCTTAATTCGTACATTAAAATCTTTCGATCGACTAGTGAGTTACTAGGAATCAAGAAGTAGGCTCTTAAATCTATTTTTGCTAGATATCCACTTTTAGGTAATGGCTTGGAAGCCTTAAAGGTTAATTTTCCAAATTAACATGTAATTTCGAATTAAACTTACGAAGTGGTTTCAAATTTTAAATTCTAATAATTTATTGATGTCATCTATATATATAAAAATGGATTTTCAAATGTGTTAGTCGCGCTAAAACTCGAAAACGGCTGAACCTATTGGGCTGATTTTAGTCTTAAAATATACGTAGAAGTCCTGGGAAGGTTTTAAAGTGACACGAAGTTCACCGGGACAGCTAGTGATGTATAATATATTATTAAGCCAGTGGTCCCCAACCTGTTTTTGTTTTTGGATCGAAGTTCCCTAATATATTATTTTCATGCGGGCCGTAAACATTTTTGGTGTTGGTGTCGCGGGCCGCAACAAATATTTTTAGGTTTTAAAAATAACGTTATTCAAAATTAACGATTTACAAGTGAAAAATACTTTCACGTTGACTGTATAATATTATGCCCGTAGGCGTGAATTTCAAAATGGTTTAACATCACGCGGGCTACAAATAAAGTCCCGGTGGCCCGGTGGTGGGTTGGGGATAGCTGTATAAAGCCCACAATAATTATAAGAGAATTATCTATAAAATATATAATATCTAAAAAAACTGTTAGCACTACTGCTGCGGTGTTGAGCGTTTAGTCTTCTCAACGTTCTTCGAACTCGAAGGAGGTTGATTGTAGCGGCACAGTGCTAGCGGCTCCAGCCGACGGTTACCAGCTTCCCCCCCCCCCCCCCCCCCCTGACGGGTAGCGGGAAGGGATTGCCAGAGCCCAAAAGGTACCCGATTGATTGGGATGTACGTATTTGTCTCGGAGAACAAATACTGGGATTATCCAGCGAAACAATAATAATTTCGGTCTGATATTGATACTTGACTTATCGAGTCTGAGTGTTATAGGTTTCCGTTACGAAGTTGTCTTGTCTGATAATATATTATCTGATAAGTTTGATAATTTGATAATTTATACCGAGATAGGTAAGTCAGATACTGTTGATAAGTCTGATAATATCGAGACTTTGTCAGGTGAAATCTATAATGATAATAATCGATTGAAATGGAATCGATCTGCAACACTTATTATCAGGAACGTTTTATAAGCAGTAGCTTATCTTAATCGTTTTTGGGATCATTTAAAACCATAATCTGGCGAATCCAACGAGGGTTCACCTAACGTCAGTAGGAGCCCTGGATTTATCTATTTCTATCGGTGCCGGTACCCAGAATCGACCGTTAGCACCTGGTTTAGGAGTGGGAAAGCTTCGGGTTCATTCGTAACCTGATCGACCCGTATATTAGTCACTTTTAGCGATATTTCCCCAATTGTCTGGTCTTAGTGACCTAAAAAAAATCGGTTGTCTGTAAAGTCGGTTTACTGACGATAGTTGAACGTGACAACGTATGACGTTGTCACGTTCTAAAAAAAATTATTATATATTTATTATAGATTCAAAATAAAAATTAGCAACTACCGCGGGAAAACCCGCGGTAGTTGCTAAGGAGACTCGTAGTCAATCCATACATTATGTTGATTTAAAAAAATATCAAAATATTTTAAATTTAAATATTAATTAACTCGCAGTTAATCCTCTCAAACCAGCCAACATATTATACTTCTATTTTTAGATAAAGCATCGTCAGAGACCCGCGGTCAATTCCGACGCATAAGGATTGTATTCAGAGACTCGCAGTCAATCCACACATTATGGTGGTTTATAAAATAACTCGATGTTGACCCCCAAACTATACTGACGATGTTTTATCTGTTCTATAAATATAGTTATATTTATAGAACAGATAAAACATCGTCAGAGACTCGCAGTCAATTTCGATGCATATAAATTGTGTTTAGAGACTCGCGGTCAACAATCCACACATTATGGCGGTTTATAAAATAACTTAATATATTTAAACACTTGTGGTAATTAACTTGCAGTTATTTCTCCCAATCGGGCAAACGTATAGTTCTATTTATAGAATAGGTAAAACATCGTCAGAGATCCGCAATCAATTCCGATGTATATATAATATAGATTGTGTAAAAGGACTCGCGGTCTAAACACACTGTACTTTTTGACTCACAGTCGCAGTACATGTCGGTTAAATAAATAATTGCAGTAATCACCTGCAGTTGTTTCCCCCAATCCGGCAAACATATAGTTCTATAATTGTATTTATAGAACAGATAAAGCATACAATATAATATTATAGATTGTGAATAAAGACTCGCAGTCCCAACACATTGTACGTTTATTGACTCGCGGTCCGCGGTCATTGAATTGGCCCGTCCAGGCCTCGGTAGTGCGTGCCGTTTAAGTATTTAATAGTACTTATACATGTAAGTACTATTAAATACTTAAATAAACGGCAGGCACTTTGCAGGCGTCTTGTTACACGATAAGATAACACTGACTTTAGTTACTTACAACACTGACTCAATCATCTTAATAATAATAACCAGCTGCGCTTTGGCATGGTTACTAAGTATTCGTGCTCGCGTTGCCTCGCGTTAACAAAGAATGAGACACGCCGGAACGTCGAGTAACCGAGCAAACGAGCGGGTAATTTTCGAACTACCCACATACGTCTTTAAAAGAAACGCGATTGCCTAGCAGATAAGCAAAGGTACTACATTTGGTTGATTATAATATATCGAAGAATGAAGCGAAGAAATATAATTTTAATCAAGCTGCGAAGAAGAATTGGCACCGTCTCGAAAATCGACATTTACAATATTATTGTCAAAAATATTCGCAATATTTTACTATCTGTATAAAATTATTAGGTAGCTTATGCTGCGTATTTTTAAAGCAAGCAAATTATAGGCAACTCTTCATCGCCAGAATCGTCTCTTTCACTTTCATTGTCAGTCTGTAGTTCATCATGGTTTTCTTCAAGAATCGATTTTCGAGACGGTGTCAATTCTTCTTCTTAATGAAAACAATATGTCGATTCGAGCTGAAGTGATTAGTCTGATTACTGATGACTTTGAGGGCAAAGAAAGTTGATGTGACTGTCTAAAGGCACCTTTTTATACTTTTCCACTTTTCTCCAAATGCTTTCTTCATACTTGCAGAACGCTGTCCTTTATATACTTAATACTCTTAAAATAAAATACTTAAAGACTAAGTTTCCTAACGAAGGAGGAAACTGGACTTTCACTAGAGTATACACTATTGAGTATCTAGTCAGTGATTCTATTAAGTATAGATTTAAAATAGTGCCTAACAAATCCATCTCAAAACCTTTTTTAACCGACTTTCAAAAAACGAGGAGGTTATATGTTCGGCTGTGGATATTTTTTATTTTTTATTTTTGTATGTTCAACGATTACTCCGCCGTTTGTGAACCGATTTTCGAAATTTTTGTTTTGTTGTATTAGGTTTCACTCCAATTTGGTACCATGTTCACAAAAGTGGTGACCTGATGATGGGATCTACGAGTAATCGAGGGAACTCCTCGAAATTTATATGGAAACATATGGTGATTTTGGTTTTATGAGAAGCATCCTAAGCATATGCTACCAAAACGCAAGATTTTGCACCAAGATATACTATGGTTCCGAAGATACTAAGAGAACTCCGCATTCCTTATAGATACAAGTTTGGGGGTTTAGGCGTTGTTTTAAGAACTGAAAGCATATGCCACTATACAAATTACATTCATCATCATCATCATCATTACCACGTCAGGGTCACTAATGTCACCAAAATTGAACGTAATAAAATATTCAACCTTATCTCCAGAGCGCAAGGCACACATTTGACATTTACAAGTCAGTTACAAATGTTTCAAATATTCTGGCATCTGGATTCAGCTATATCTGGAACCGACTTCAAAATTATGAAGATTGAGTACAGAAATAGTTGAGTTTTAGCCGAATTCGGAAAAAGGCACCATGAGATAGGAAAAATTATTTAATACTTTTTAGTTCATATTATAAGGATATTATTATTGTTTTTACCCTGGAAGTCGGTTTTAATTTTTGTTAAAAATAATAATGATTACTTTAAGAGTAAATGTTCTACAAATAATGTCAATTCTTAAAAAGTATTTGTGATAATAAGTCTATAGAATAATTGAACTACAGCAGCGCTTTTAACAGAGCAGATATAGTCCATAACAAATCAATTTGCTCTTTTCTCAGTGCAATGAACTAATAAAGGTTTTAAAGCAAGGAACACTAGATATTTTTTTCTATTAGAAACTTAGTTCTTATTCAAAACCATGTATAGAATGCCAATGTCTATTATGTCTATAAATAAGCCATGATTAGTACTCCTAAAGCATAAATAGATTTAAGGTGTCTGAAGTGTGCTACTTGGGACACTACTCTTCCTAATCCTATACCAATTCAGATCGAGATATTTCATTTAAAAATCGGCCAAGTGCGAGTCGGACTCGCGCACGAAGGGTTCCGTACCGTTGTAGAGCAAAAATAGGCAAAAAATTGTGTTTTTTGTATGGGAGCCCCCCTTAATTTTTTATTTTATTTAAATATTATTATTAATTATTAGAGTACAATTATATTTAAGGCCTTCATGAAAGTTTCAAGTGCCTACCTGTTATCATTATTGATTACGAGCAAAAAAGGCCAAAAAAATCACGTTTATCTTTAAAATTAATATTTAAGGGGGCAGCACCCTTAAATATTAATTTTATTTTTATTTTAGTATTTGTTGTTATAGCAGCACCGGAAATACACAATCTGTGAAAATTTCAGAACTCTAGCTATAGCGGTCCTGGAGAGAGACAGACAGACAGACGGACAGACAGACATCGAAGTCTCATGAATAGGGTCCCGTTTTTACCCTTTGGGTACGGAACCCTAAAATGGAAGCTAATCTAAGACTGTTTTCAAATTGACCATGAACTCCTAATCAAGCAAATTGTAAAATGGCGCAGGAAACTGTCTAGATTAGCATCTATCTTGACCTAAGCTTAAAGTTAAGGATTGGAAGTTGTGAAATTGTTGATGACTCATTTTTAAACACTCCATTTAAAAATGAGTCATCTTATCTTAATATTATGTAAATACTTGCAAAGCCTCTTTAGTCTTTACTATAAATAAGAGCAGGGGTCACCAATTAGTTTGGCTCGGGGTCCGCATTAAGAAATAAAATTCCTGTGCAGTCCACACATTTAAAATATATATTCATTAAACAAATGTAATTACGGAAATTACAAAGGTGTTTATTTGTTTCAATGAGAAAAGTGTCAATTTTTGTTGCTACTTGCTCATTAGTATGTCGAGAGTCGAGACCGAAATTAGTCGTCACAAATGGTCGGACCGCGGTCCGCCATTTGGTGACCCCTGCTATAGAGAATTGATCCCACTCAACTCAATACAGTGGCTAAAAATAATAATAACAATAGATTAAAAATAAATATGTATGAACATTGAGTAAGTATATTGTACATATGGCAACTTTATTTAAAGTAGAAAATCTGCGGTCATGGAAAAAATTGTGTATAAATTGTGCAAAATCTCAAAACAAAAAAAAATGTATCTAAAATATAGTTCCTTTTATACTCTAAGGCAGTGGTTCCCTTCTTTTCATGCGGGCCACAAACATGTTTTGGTCTTGGTGTCTCACAGGCCGCAACAAAAATGTTTAAGGTTTAAAAAATAACTCTCTTCAAAATTAACAATTTCAAAGTGTAAAAAAATTCACGGTTTTCATGATGACTTAACATTTTTTTGTCAGTGGGCGTAAATTTCAAAATGGTTTAACATCACGCGGGCCACAAATAAAGTCCCGGCGGGCAGCATCAGCATGCGGCCCACGCCCCGTAGGTTGGGGATAGCTGTTTAAGGCCTAAGCTGGAATAAAGCAAATCTTAACTCAAGCAAGTACATACCTAAGTCCAATGTATATGCACGTTCCGGTCCCGTTGAATCCTCCTTTTCGTCAATAACATTATGAAGATAGTTGTACACCTCCCATTGCTGTTCCCTGGCAGCGTAGTCAAAACAGGAGTAACCGTCGAAGTCATGCTTGAATGGATCTCCACCACAGCCGATAAGCATCTTCAGGTTCTCCAGCCGACCCCATATTGCAGCAATATGCACAGGGGTCACACCGTCGTCATTGCTAAAATGTTATGCAATTATTCTTATATTGCACAATATGTTGCTTTTGTACTTTTAATATAATCAATTTCTGGTAACTTATATAAATTAGATATTATTTTCTGCCAGTGGTTTTGCAGCATAGTTCTATTAGTATGATACATAATTATAAACTATTAATGTCCTCCCCTGGGAGACCATCTGAATAAAATCTTTAAAGCAAATAAGTATATATTTTAATTGGTATAAGCATAAAGAGGTAAAAGAAACAATTTATCAATAATAATAGAAATATAATGCACTAATTTAGCCTGATAATACATTAAGTTTTGGGAACATATCTTGTATCACAGTGAAAAATATTTATTAAGTAGTCAATTTTTTTTAATTGTATGTTTAAAAATATATTTATATTTATAAGGAAAGAAAGAAATAAGTAACATAGTTCAAAACCTTACCATAAGTTAGGGTCTCCGCCATGGTTCAATATCAATTTTGTACAATCCTTAGATTTCTCTAACGGGTCTATTCCCACTGCTAAATGTAGGACCCCTATACCCTTACATGGTAATATTGAATTTAATTCTAGTTTATTTTCCTCCAGGTAACGTTCTACATATCTGAAACAAATATTTTTATTTGAGAGTAATGTAAAATTACACTATACAGCACCTACACAGGTAGGTAAACATTGCAACTGTGCAAACCCTGTCTTGTGTTTTTTACCTTGATTCTCCACTTTGTATTAAGTCGTATAGCTTAAAGAGCTCTTTATATGTTGAACCCATGTCGTTTGCAAACCGCAACTGATTATAAATATCGGATTCGCGACTTATATGGCTTAGTTTCCTGCGGGATTTCCTGTCGACTTTATCACATTTATTTATAGATTTTCATATCCAAACGTATTGTGAAACATTTATAAATCACTTGCACAAGCACACGGTCACTTAATTTAAAAAATAAGCTCATTTTACACATAAAATTGATTAAAAATATCGATATTCCGTAACACCTGCCCTCATAACTTTTCAAAATAATTTGAAATAACGTCAATATCTCACGGAGTTTGTGTTTGCTTTGTTTATGTTTGGTAGCGTAGCGGAGTCGGACAGCGCCCAGCGGTGACGGTTGCAGTGTTTCCAACTCCTAAAATATTTAGCCCTAAAAATTAAAATATTATGTCAGTAAAAATCAACTAAATTCATCACAATAATGAAAAAAAAAAAACCTTAGAACGTAATTCGAACGCATATAAGCTTGTAAAATTATTTTCTTGTTTACTTTACAATTGATTAAAATAAATTGAAACAAACAATTTTAAAGAAGCAATTTACAATTGAGGATACTGATAAAGATTGAATAGATTTGGTACTTCTTAAATCTTTATAATATTTTATTGAAGCCTTAAAAATAGTTGAAAAAATCTTTGCAAGTACCACTAAATTATATATAACACTTCCTAAATTTAGGGGGAAAACCCCTATGTGGGTAACCCTGGATGGTAGAGTGTTGCCATAATAATTTGTATTGCCACATTTAGATATTTATGGTAGTAGAAAATCAATTTGGTTCATGGTTGGGATTTCACAAATCACAACTACAATAAAGCTTAATGGCGAGTGAAGCGAGCCCTTGTATATCCCATAACCTGACGTACATTTTGTGGTAAACTTTACGGAAAAAATATTGATTTGTGCTTTAACATAGTAATTTTTATTAATGTGTAGATGTGTCATCATCAGTATTAGACTCATAATTAGACTTAAAATTTAATTTTGGACTTGGTCGAGTGCAAGCTTACTAAGGGGCTGGGTACTCCCATGGGCCATGACCCAACTGCTTGTAGTTTATATTATATTCACTCATATTATTGGCTTCTTAGCTTTTATTGTATTTTTGTAACTCTGCTTTCAAATGAAAACTTATAATTTTGCTACTTTACTTTTAATTGTAAATAAATGATAATAAAATATATTATATTAGTCATTGTTTTTTAGGCTTCCGTACCCAAAGGGTAAAAACCTATTACTGAGGCTTCGTGGTCTGTCCGTCTGTCTGTCTGTCTCCAAGCTGTAACTCAAGAACCGCTATAGCTAGACTTCTGAAATTTTCACAGATTGTGTATTTCTGTTGCCGCTTTAAAAACAATTAATAGTAAAATCAAAATAAATTTAATATATTATAAGGGCGGCTCCCAACAAACGTATTTTTTTTTGAGCTTGTTTTATCGATAGTATGTCTTTTTTTTCACACATTGGATCTCGTAGAGAGCGGACGTGCTCTGTGTTGTGTCGAGTTTCGAGCTCAAATTTTACGTTCACGTTTCGTACTGTCATACCGAAATATTGATAATGCCGGACATGAAATGCCACGGATGCGAAAATATTTTAATCAAAAACAGAATTTTGAAATGCAATGGTTGTCAGTTTAAATACTATTACGAGTGTCTAAACGTCATTGTGGAATCAAATAAACAGCCAAATGAGGCACAATTGGCTTCATTAAGATGCCCTTTTTGTGATAACATGACAAGGGGCAAGAATAATGACGACGACACTCCAGTGCGCCAAAATCGAAAACATAATCAAGGTGGGACATCATGGGATGCATCATTTAGTCATGTTTCAGCTGAACCGAGTGTTGCTATGAAGTTTTCACCAGGCAGTGTAAAAAATAATGAGCCAGTCACCTAAGAGAATATTAGCAAACTTATGGATCAGAAGCTTTCCCTAGATTCACCTTTTATGGCTAACTTACGAACCGTGCTCCTGAAGGACATGAAGAACATGGTTTCAGAGGAGGTTGGGAATGCCATACAGGCAGTAAAAGCTGATTTTACGACAACTACGGATTTGATTACCATGGAACAAAATGATATGAAACGGGAAATAGCTGATAAAAATGGTCGCATCAAGGAGTTGGAATCTGAATTACTTAAAACCCAAAACTCACTGACTAAGCTTCAACATCGTCTATCTTCTATTGAAAAGATGTCTCGCGACCTAAACCTCGAAATACATGAGGTACCTGAAAATAAGTCTGAGAACCTCGTAGCTCTTTTTAAGGGCATCTGCCAGTGTTTGGATGTCGTTGTATCGGAAAGTGATCTCAAGATATGTCGGCGTGTATCGAAGATGGACCCTAGACCTCGGAACATTCTCATCGCAGCGCCTAAGTGACACTCTAATATCAGCGGCCACTCGCTTTGATAAAACTGTTAAAAATAAGGCAACATTAAATTTATATTAAATATATTTTTTAATCTATGGTGCCCTCTCTGCTTTGTGGTGTCTATTCTCTATGGGCTTGTGTCACTCTCTTGTCAAAAGTGGACTCCTTGATATTGTGCTAAGTAAAAAGTGTAATATTTTCTAAAATAATAATAAACGTTCTTTGGACAGGAATAAATAGTGTTTCCTATAGCAATCCACTTCCACTGCTCGTAAACATATTCTGCGAACAGGTTATGGGCCCAGAACTCCGGATTGCTATAGATTAATATCGCGGTAAAGCGAGGTCGGAACAAAGGACGGGCCGGGTCAAACGGTATAGATATGGAAGCTACTTCAGAAAACCAAAACTTAGTGTTATTGGAAGGATTATCGAATTGGACGTCTTGGAAGTTTCAAATTCGTGTAATATTAAAAGCACAAGGAATATTTGGAGTTGTAGACGGATCAGATATAAATGATGGACAAGATGTAAAATGGCCGACACGAGACGCAAAGGCACAATCGATAATTGTAACAAGGTTGAACAACAAAAATATTTTACAAGTGTCAAACTGTGAGACTGCTAAAGAAATATGGGAAAAGTTGTGTTCAATATATGAATCGAAATCTGACACGTCTTTACACATATTGCAACAAAAGTTTTTTGAAGCCCAATATACTAAAAATGAGGAAATATCATTATATATTGCAAAGCTAGAAGGATTGGCAAATAGAATAAATCAGGCAGGTGGAAAAATACCCGAATCCATGGTAGTCACTAAAATTATTAGTTCTTTGCCAGAAAATTTTAGACATTTTATTTCAGCCTGGGATTCAGTTCCTATGGCAGACAGGAAATTATCTGAATTAATATCCAGATTGGTGCTAGAAGAGCAACGTAACAATGTTTATGAGGAGAAAATGGCTTTATCTACCCAATCAAGAAACAGCGAAAGAAAATGTTTTAAATGTCAACAAGTTGGACATTATAAAAAAAACTGTAAGAAAAACATGAACAATTTTAACACTGGTAAAAACTATAAGCAGTGTAAAATATGTAAAAAGTTTAATCATAAAGAAAAAGACTGCTGGTTTAGAAATAAAAATAATTCATACCAAAAATCTGACAACATAAAAGGTAATACAAATGCATTCATTACATCAGCGATAAACTTTTCCTATGCAAATAATTTTCTAGAAACATGCTGGGTGATGGACAGTGGTGCCTCAGAACATATGTGCAAAAACAAAAATATGTTCAAAAACTATAAAACTTTGTCAATGCCGAAAGACATCATTATTGGTGATGGTTCAATCATAAAAGCTCTTGGTCAAGGTGAAATACACTTGAGCGCTTACGATGGAAAACAATGGATACATATTATCCTATACAATGTTCTATTTATACCAGAAATAAAAGTAAATCTGTTCTCATCATCGGCAGCAATGGATAAAGGTTATACAATGAGGTGTGATCAAAAGACATGCACTTTTATAAAAGATAATTTAATTAAAGCAACCGCATACAGAAAAGGTAAAATGTTTTTAATGAATTTTAAATATGAATCAGATATTGCTATGGTTGGTCAAATAAATAGTGGACTCGCTGAGTGGCATTCGAAGTTAGGTCACCAGAATATTAAGCATGTGAAGACTATTCTGAAACAAAACAATATTGAGTATAAAGAAGGTGATTCAGAGATATGTACATCATGTTTACAAGGTAAACAACATAAGTTACCATTTAATAAAAGTGACACAAGAGGTGAAAAACCAGGAGATTTAATACACATGGACATATGTGGACCGATGGAGTGTGTGTCACTGGGAGGTGCGAAATATTTCCTTTTACTAGTTGATGATTACTCAAAATATAGAAGAGTATATTTTCTACGAAATAAAAATGAAACAGCAGAACATATTAAGAACTATATAAGTGAGAGTGAAAATATAACAGGCCACACTATTAAGGTTATGCGAAGTGACAATGGAACAGAATTTGTGAATAAAATTGTGGAAAAATTATTGCATTCTAAAGGTATAAGACATGAGAAAAGTATTCCATATCTCCAAGAACAAAATGGTTGCGCAGAACGCGAGATACGCACAATTGTGGAATCGGCTAGATCTATGTTAGCGGAAAGTCAACTTGGAAAAGAATTTTGGGCAGAAGCAGTAAATACTGCAACATACATCTTGAATCAAACAGGAAAAAGTAGAATAACAGACAAAACTCCTTATGAACTATGGTATAAAAGACCGAGATATAATATAACTAACCTGTATAGTTTTGGAGTAGACGTAGCAGTTCATATACCTGATCAAAAGAGACTAAAATGGGATTACAAATCAGAATTTGGAAAATTTGTTGGTTATGGAGAGACGAGAAAAGGATATAGAGTTTACTTGCCAAAGAAAAATGATGTAGAATTAAAAAGAGAAATTGTAGTAATTAACATGAATTATCAGACACATAATAATAAAAATAAAGATATATATGTACAAAAAGAAAACTTACTGATAGATAACCCCGAAGAAGAGGAACAGGAGGATTCTAATATCAACTCATTCTACGAAGAAAGTTCAATCCAATCTGAAACAGAGGAAGAAAATGTAGAGTTATATGAAACACCAGAAAGAGATGAAATAAATTTGCTTGAAACAGAAAATAATATCTTACCTGAGGTAGAAGATAACATTGACAATCAAACACAAAAGAGGAAAAGAAGGCAACCGAATTGGATGAACGATTATGACACAAATTTTTTTTGCCTAGGCGAAGAGCCAATATCTTATGAAGATGCAATGGCTAGTCCTGAAAAAACAAAGTGGGCTGAAGCCATAGAAAATGAAATGACTCAACTGGAAAAAAACGAAACCTGGGAAGAGGTGAAAAATGTACCTAAAGAGGAAAACGTTATTAGTAGCAAATGGGTTTTTAAAATAAAAGAAGCAGATGGCAACAAACTATACAAGGCCAGGCTAGTGGCAAGAGGTTTCGAACAGAAGAACTGTGACAACAATACGTACACACCCGTAGCGAGCTTAACAACTTTCAGAACTATGATGGCAGTTGCAGTCCAAAAGAGGTTACCCGTATTCCAGATGGATGTCGTAGGAGCATTTCTGCATGGCGAAATTAAAGAAAAGGTATTTATGAAACTTCATAATGATAAAATTGTAAAACTTAAAAAATCTTTGTATGGTTTAAAGAAATCACCCCGTTATTGGAATGAAAAATTTAATAATTTCATGTTACAAGAAAATTTTGTTAGATCCAAAAATGACCCATGTTTATATTTTAGAAAACAAAATGACAAGTTTATATATTTATTGTTATATGTGGACGATTTAATTTATTATGGAAATGATGATATAGAGATAAAAGCATTTAAGAATTCGTTATGTAATAAATTTAGTATGAAAGACTTGGGTATAGCAAACGCATATTTGGGTATAAGTGTAAAACAAGATGTAAAAAATTTTGTAACAGTAATAAACCAAGAAAAATATCTTAAATCATTATTAATTAAACATAATATGTATAAATGTAAAACGGTGTCTACACCACTAGAGCAAAACTTTAATTTTGAATTGTTAAAGAGAAATAAACCAGAAAGCAAAGAAATTGAGAGTACTTGTAGAAGCATATTAGGTAGTTTATTATATGCATGTTGTACGAGACCTGATTTATCATTAGCAATAGGATTTCTTAGTAGATATTTAAACTGTGCAAGTATGGCATTGTATAAGTGTTTAAAGAGAGTTATGAGATATATAAGAGGTACTATTTCTTTGTCATTAGTGTATAAGTATAATGATAGCAATGTAACATTACAAGGTTATACTGATGCAGACTGGGCTGGGGATATAGCCGACAGAAGGTCAACTTCTGGATTTATATTCTTTATATTTAATTGTCCTATTTCATGGGGTACAAAAAAACAACAATCTGTATCATTGTCATCTTGTGAAGCTGAATATATTGCACTGTGTTTAGCTATAACTGAGGGCTGCTGGCTTAAGCAATTATTAATTGATTTTGGATATAATGTTAATATAAATATTTTAGAAGATAACTTAAGTGTAATAAAAATTTCATCATCTAGTGACAGTAATAAAAGATTGAAACATGTAGATATAAAATATCATTATATAATGGAAAAGGTATGTAATGGTGAAGTTAATGTTACATATGTTAATACAAATGAGAATATTGCAGACATGTTTACAAAGCCATTGGGCAAGCAATGTTTTGAAAAGTTTAGGAATTGTATAGTCAAATAAAATTTTAAGTTTAAGTTACAGTTATTACTTATTCATCTGTAAAAAGCCAGTCGGTCAAATAGTTATATTTTTTTTTTTTAGGTTTCCTAACTGTACTTATTAAGGGGGTGTGATGGAAATGAAAAATAAGTTAAGGGTTATAATATTATAATAAAATTTATTGTTGAGGGGGTGTGTTAAAAATAAGGCAACATTAAATTTATATTAAATATATTTTTTAATCTATGGTGCCCTCTCTGCTTTGTGGTGTCTATTCTCTATGGGCTTGTGTCACTCTCTTGTCAAAAGTGGACTCCTTGATATTGTGCTAAGTAAAAAGTGTAATATTTTCTAAAATAATAATAAACGTTCTTTGGACAGGAATAAATAGTGTTTCCTATAGCAATCCACTTCCACTGCTCGTAAACATATTCTGCGAACAAAAACCCACCCTAATGACAAGTTGTCCACCTCGCACATTGGTCTGTCAGGTACTAGTCGCAGGATATTTCTGTTTGAGCACTTGTCACCTGAGACCAAAGAAATTCATAGTCTGGCCCGCAAGTTTTGTAAAGATAATAACTATAAGTATGTATGAGTTCGTTTCGGTAACATCTATATCCGTAAAAATGAAACGAGCCCAGCAATTTTTGTAAAGAATGCTGAAACACTCCACAAGTTAAATTAAATTTGTTACTTTCTTATATTCGGTTTTTATATTTAATTTTAAGATTTTTTTATAATGTTTAATATCTATTATCAAAATGTGAATGGAATACGAAGCAAACTGTCTCAATTTTTACTTAAATCTCTTAAATTGTGATTATGACATCATAATATGTTTGACGGAGACGAACTTGAATAAAAATGTATTTGATAGCGAAATTATAGACACCCGCTACAATATATTTAGGAGAGATAGAGACGAGATTGCATCGAATAAAGTTGAAGGTGGGGGAGTTTTGCTAGCAGTACACAAAAGATACAATGTCATACGACAAACATCATGGGAAAGTGATATGGAGGATGTCTGGGTAACACTTTTGCCTCAATCTAATAAAACGCATTTCAATTTATGTGTTTACTATTTACCGCCTGATTTGAACCACAGCCAGCTTGAGCACTTCTATAGTAACTGTCAAAATTTAATACTAAATCGCTTTCCTGCTGATAATCTCAGCTATATCTCAGCTTGCTTAAATAACACAGACTCTTCTCAAGCATCGCTTACACGTAATAAAAAACTTATTTTACTTAATGAATTTTTATCACTGTGCAACCTAAAGCAATATAGCAAAGTTCTAAATGCCAATGGTCGTCTTCTCGACTTGACCCTATCTAATATGAATAATTTAATTGCGAGTGCCAGTGAAACAACAGCGTTAGTAGTACAGGACAAGCATCATCCTGCGCTTTTAATAAATGCTTATATGGATGGAGTCTCTAGAGAACTTCGTAGAAGTCTTGTTGAACGACTAAATTTTAAGCAAAGTGATATCATAAATATTAAATTAGAATTAAAATCCGTTAATTGGCAAGACATTCTATGTTCCAATGATATTAATATTTGCACGGATGCCTTTTATGACACCTTATTCAATATAATTAAAAAACACACTCCGACAGTGTCTCATAAAAATTCGTCTTACCCTATTTGGTACAGTAGAGCTCTCATTAAATGTAATCAAGAAAAAAACAAATTCCATAAGCTTTTTAAAAAATATGGCAATCCTAGAGATTATGATACTTTTTCATTGCTGAGGCACAGATGTAAAATTCTTACAAAGCTCTGCTATGAAAAATATATATCAGCTACTGAGGACTCCCTCAAAACTAACATTAAAACATTTTGGCGTTTTGTCAATAGCAGAAGAGGTCAAATCTCAATTCCGGACACCATGAAGTTTGATGGGAGAACGTCATCGAATGGTCAAGAGTTATGTGATCTCTTTTCCAATTTTTTTTCCTCAGTCTTCGACAAAAAATCTGTAGTGCGAAGAGATGAAAATCGTATTAATCAGCCAGCTCTGAAAAACAATTGTTTTCCAAACACGTTGTCTCATATTTTATCAATCGAACGGAAAGAATTATATAATTATGAAAATAAAAAAATTAGATGCCAGTAAGGGAGCTGGTCCTGATCTATTACCTCCTTCTTTTATAAAGCTTATTGGAGAAGAGGTATCAGTTCCTCTATCTATAATTTTTAATAAATCTTTAGTAAGTGGTATCTTTCCTAACCGGTGGAAAATCGCACACGTCATCCCCATATATAAAAACGGTGATAAGTCAAACTGCGAAAATTACAGACCAATAAGTATACTCTCATGTGTTGCAAATTATTTGAATCGTTAGTCCATCATCATATTTATAATCACATAAAACCACTTATTTCACCCAAGCAGCATGGTTTTGTTAAGGGTCGCTCGACAGTTACTAATTTATTAGATTACAAAAATTATCTATGCAAAGCGTTCTCTATGGAAGGTCAAGTAGACTATATATACAGAATTTTCTAAGGCATTTGACAAAGTCAACCATCACCTGCTCTGTGATAAACTAGCGTCTTATGGGATTCACGGTAATTTATATAGATGGATATGTTCATACCTTACTAACCGGAGCCAGTTAGTTGCACTCAAGGGCTTTATTTCTTCATATACTACTGTTACGTCAGGAGTGCCCCAGGGATCTCATCTCGGGCCTCTTCTTTTTATAATGCTTATCAACGACTTGATTAAAATGCTATCCTGTAATTGCCTTTTGTACGCTGATGATTTGAAAATATATGCTTTAATATCGAAAACAGAAGACTGCTCTTCAAAGAGATATCGATGCAATTTCAAATTGGTGCATTAAAAATCGTATGTGCCTTAATATTAATAAATGTTCAGTTATATCGTTTACCCTAAGAAGGAACAAAATTATTTGGAGTTATTCTTTAATGGTCAATCACTAAATCGTGTAACTGTGGTTAAGGATTTATGAATACTTTTTGATGACAAATTATCATTTAGGGCACATTATGAATATATTACTTGCAAAGCTAACCAACTTCAGGGATTTGTTTTAAGAAATACAAAGGATTTCAAAAAGCCTAGTAGTGCCTTATACTTATTTTCCGCTCTTGTAAGAACTACATTAGAATATGGTCCCCAAATTACAAAATACACATAGAGGACATTGAACGTGTCCAGAGAAAATTTCTTAAAATCATTTGCTATCGTCATTATCCCGGTCGATCAAATCTTAATTATCAGGATAGGCTTATGCATTTCAAAATAGAGACTCTTGAAAATAGACGCATATTTTTTGACTTATTGTTCTTCTATAAAATTGTAAATCACATTGTCGATTCGTCGGAGTTACTATCTGATATTAGTTTTAATACCAAGTTCAGTGCACGTAGAGTTAATCGTACAAATTTATTTGCTTTACGGGTCTATAAAAATAATATTTCTTACTTTAACCCCTTAACACGTATGGCAAGACAATATAATGAGTTAGCTAAAGACTGCTCAAATTTGGACATTTTTGAACACAACTGTAAAAAATATATTAAAATCGTAAAAGTCATCCTCCATAGCATATAAATTACCTCAGCAAGTTATGAGTGAAATAAGTGACGTCCAGATGTACTGAGTTAACTTTTAAACCAAAAAATTGTGCTAGTTTAATGTATTTTTATTGTTCTTAATTCTAATGTGTGCACATATTTGTTACGTTACGATCTAGATCTTACATTTAAGTACTTATTATATTTGTGTTTAGTTGGGATTGTAATGTGTTTTGTGCATTTAAATAAATAAAAATAAAAATATTTATAATGGCAACAGAGACTAGGAAGGCACTTTGAACCTTTTTTCATAAAATCCTCAATTTTATGTATATTTTATTAATATTTTTTATAAAATAAGGGGTCAAACGAGCAAACGGGTCACCTGATGGAAAGCAACTTCCGTCGCCCATGGACACTCGCAGCATCAGAAGAGCTGCAGGTGCGTTGTCGGCCTTTTAAGAGGGAATAGAGTAATAGGGGAGGGTAGGGATGGGAAGTGAAGGGAAGCGAAGGGAATAGGGGAGGATAGGGAAGGGAATAGGGTAGGGGATTGGGCCTCCGGTAAACTCACTCACTCGGCGAAACACAGCGCAAGCGCTGTTTCACGTCGGTTTTCTGTGAGAACGTGGTATTTCTCCGGTCGAGCCGGCTCATTCGTGCCGAAGCATGGCTCTCCCAATATTTAATTTTAATAATAAAATTAAAATTTAAGGAATACATTATACAAAAAGCACCTATTTTGGCCTATTTTTGTTCTATAACGGAAGGAGCCCTTCGTGCACGAGTGCAACTCGCACTTGGCCGATTGTTTTATTAGTCTTCAATTTATAAAATACTAGCTGTCCCGGTGAACTTCGTGTCACTTTAAAACCTTACCTGGACTTCTACAAATATTTTAAGACTAAAATCAGCCCAATCCATTCAACCGTTTTCGAGTTTTAGCGCGACTAACACATTTGAAAATCCATTTTTATATATATAGATAATTTCATTCATTTTTAATTAATTATAAACTATAATTATCATGAGTAGAATAACACAATTTATTGTTCGTAATTAGGTATGATGGATCTGGCAACAATTTGTTTTTTTTTATTATGCTGAGCACAGCCGTAGGGTTGCCATCACCTAAATTGCCATCGCCGGTCAGGTACGACAAAATTTCCGGACATTTGGCAGAAATGTGGTTATTTCCCCGGACGCGTCCTCTTAAACTGTTAATTTCCAACAAGAATTTGTAAAAGTCTGATTAACTCAAAGTCCGTGCAAGAAACCGTGTGTATGCTTAAACGTGTTTTTATCTTTCGCTTATTGCTGCATGAGTAACAACTAAAAAGTTAATTTCTCTCAACAAAAGTGTCCGGATTTTACCCGGACACTTTTCAAAAACCCTGCCGGACGCTCCCCGGACGCCCTTTAAAACTAGGACAAATCCGGGGATATCCGGACGGATGGCAACCCTAAGCACAGGGAATGCTACAGGCTACTTGCCGGTGCCTGAAGCATTAAAAAGGCAATGGCCACAGGGTGAAAATTAAATATTATGTAATTATGTAGATAGATAGATAGATTATATCGATACTTTATTGCTCACATTACATTTAAATACAATCATGTTACATAAAGTATAAACTTAACAAAACATAATAATATTAAATAATATGTGGGCAAGGAAGGCCTTAAAGGGGGTGACACACGTACGAACTTAAAATACGCGGGTTTTAAGTTCGCGAACTTACTCGGCTCGCGTCGGTGACACTCGAGAATCGCTCACACGCGCCGCGAGCCGCGAGCCTGGGGCTCGCGACTCTTTGCTGACACACAGGCGATTAAGATCGTCGAGCCATAAGTCCGCGTACTTACTCGCGTGTATGTCACCCCCTTGACGCTATGAGCGATGAGCGATCTCTTCCAGGCAACCCTGCGGAGGAGGAAAATTTAATCTAAAAAATATAGTACCTTTGCGGGGTAAAGAATAACAGCATAATGACTAAAATAAAACTAAAATAGTTAATAATAAAATATATTATTGTCTTTTTAATTCGCATTAATAGTTAATGTTCTTATCATTTTTATGAATTAAGTTTATACGGTTAATGGACAATTAATAATAATTATAATAATTAGAGACTATGCAGCGTTTCCCAACCTGTGGTCCGCGGACCCCTGGAGGTCTGCGAGTGTCTATAGTCTATACTATCCATAGGTATCCATAGGCCATACTTCCATTCCATAGTTATGGCAATTTATTATAGTTCCTGCAGTTTTAACATAGCAACGCTTCAACTCCCAAGCGGCCACATGCGGGGCCGCGATAACAATAGATAAGCCATTGTGTCTGGTTTTTCCACGATCGAGGTATTTTAACACTTCCTATTTTAATTTAATTCATGGCACACAAATCAGAATCACAAACTATTCAATTATTTAACTAATCATCATCAAGGCATCAAGCCCCGTACGAGCACCGGTGATTGCGAGTCGCGACAACAATATAATACAATGGCATTTCCGAGAATCTCCGATCGAAGGACTAAAATAGGTACCATAGACGTACTAGGTACTTAGGTACATAAAGAGAAGTAACGTAGGTACCTACGTAATTACTATTAAATCTATTTTTTTGTACAAGTTATACCTATATTGTTATAATAATTTATTACAACAAAGAAGATTTGTAAAACATGTATTTTTATTTATTTACGGAACACTGTGCATTGCAGCTTATCTGTACTATGTGGGTCCAAGGATGCACCAAATTCTTGCACATTGTGTTTATTACGAAAACGCATTGTTTGCGTGCAAATTACATTAAATTAAGATAGATACGCGTTTGTATGTATGTCTACCTGTCGACTGTACATGTAGACTGTGTATCAGAGAAATCTTATATTATCTTCTTCTCTTATATATAAAAATGGATTTTCAAATGTGTTAGTCACGCTAAAACTCGAAAACGGCTGAACGGATTCGGCTGATTTTAGCCTTAAAATATTCGTAGAATTCCAGGGAAGGTTTTAATGTGACACAAAGTTCACCGGGACAGCTAGTCTTATATATAAAAATGGATTTTTAAATGTGTTACTCGCGCTGAAACTCGAAAACGGCTGAACGGATTGGGCTGATTTTAGTCTTAAATTATTCGTAGAAGCCCAGGAAAGGTTTTAAAGTGACACGAAGTTCACCGGGGCAGCTAGTCTTATATATAAAAATGGATTTTCAAATGTGTTAGTCGCGCTAAAGCTCGAAAACGGCTGAACGTATTCGGCTGATTTTAGGCTTAAAATATTCGTAGAATTCCAGGGAAGGTTTTAATGTGACACAAAGTTCACCGGGACAGCTAGTCTTATATATAAAAATGGATTTTCAAATGTGTTAGTCGCGCTAAAACTCGAAAACGGCTGAACGTATTCGGCTGATTTTAGGCTTAAAATATTCGTAGAATTCCAGGGAAGGTTTTAATGTGACACAAAGTTCACCGGGACAGCTAGTCTTAAAATATTCGTAGAAGCCCAGGGAAGGTTTTAAAGTGACACGAAGTTCACCGGGGCAGCTAGTCTTTATATATAAAAATGAATTTTCAAATGTGTTAGTCGCGCTAAAACTCGAAAACGGCTGAACGGATTGGGTTGATTTTAGTCTTAAAATATTCGTAGAAGTCCAGGGAAGGTTTTAAAGTGACACGAAGTTCACCGGGACAACTAGTCAATAATAAATAGATGGTGGACCTCATATTATTTGGTCGGGTAATATCAAGCTTACAAAGCACTTTTACGCGTATATTATAACTAGCTGTTCCGCGCGGGTTCGCCCGCGTAATTTAGGAATTTCACGCAACCGTACATTTTTCCGCAAAAAATAGCCTATGTCCCTTTACGTGGTCTATTATTCATGTTTGCCATTAACATAAAAATTACTCCATTAGTTCTTAAGATAATAAGCAATTTCATATAATTTCCCCCATTTTTTCCACATTTTCCTCTATTTTTTTGCTCCCCTTCCTTGATAAATGGGCTATCTAAACCTGAAAGAATTTTTCAAATCGGACCAGTAGTCACTGAGATTAGCGCGTTCAAATAATCCCTTTCATATAATTTCTCCCGTTTTTTCCACATTTTCCTCTATTTCTTCGCTCTTATTAGTCTTAGCGTAATAAAATATAGCCTATAGCCTTCCTCGATAAATGTGCTATCTAACACTGGAAAATTTTTTCAAATCGGACCAGTAGTTCCTGAGATTACCGCGTTCAAACAAACAAACAAACAAACAGCCAAACTAACAACCTCTTCCGCTTTATAATATTAGTATAGAAAGCTTTGAATTTTGATTGTCCTAACGTAAAAAAGCGGCCAAATGCGAGTTGGAATCGCCCATGAAGGGTTCCGCAGCAGCAAATAAGCAACAAAAATATTTTTTTATACACCACACCCCCCTTATATACGCCCGTGGTTCATAGGCTGATGGCGGACCTACCAAATTATAATAATCGGTCTACGGGTTAATTGTTAAAGTAAGCGTAATCTGAGTTCAGGATTTCAGAATTCTGACGGTCCCTTGGATAATAGATTGACCCGACTAAATTACTAGCTATCTGCTGCGTATGCTTAATTGCTTATACATAATCAATTTCCTAACAATACATCAGAGTTACAGAGAAATAGAGTCGCAACTCGCAACTATTATCTATTTTGCCTTTTCTATCCTTAGAAAGTAAGGCAGGAAAAATAATTAGTCTCATAGAATATTTACGGAGAGTGTACAGTCGGCGTTATTCTATAACGAGTCCGTTATACTTATCTCGAATTGTTGTGATAACAACATCATACTTAAATATTGTCTGTTATCGATTGACGTCGCTTACTTATTGGACTAACTTGGAGCTGGAGACATCTTTAAGTAAATATAATTAGAGTTAGAGTAAATTATAATAGAGCAAGCCAGGCCAGTGTTACTCTCAATATGTATTTAAAGGTATTATAATATTAAATAAGTGTCGTTTATTAAGAAAAAACAAGCCTAACAATATGGTTTTAAAATTAAAGACCTTACCTTTTCATAACTTGAGTAAGATTATTTATTAATTATTAAATAGCAAGTAGGTTAGCATTATTTCTGCATTTTCTAGGTAATATTCAGTGTGTTCGCATGCAACTATTTTCCAATATTAGCCCTGGACAACGGGTTGGCTCTGACGCCGCCCATGGGCTGGCTTACCTGGCAGAGATTCCGGTGTATCACCGATTGCAAGAAGTATCCAAATGAATGTATAAGGTAAGCCCAGGACGAAATTATCCGGAATTAAAAATATCGATTATCGGCCAAGTGCAATATTTTTTTAATTCAGACAGAGAGCCTGGAGACTGACAGACAGACGAAAAGACAACGAAGTATTAGTAATAGGATCCCGTTTTTAGGGTTCCGTAGTTAACAAGGAACCCTTATAGTTTCGGTCTGTCCGTCCATCTGTCTGTCTGTCCGTCTGTCTGTCTGTCCGTCTGTCTGTCCTTCCATACACATCAAGTGGGGATGAAATTTTTTTTTTGCGTCCAGCCCATCGTGTGGGGTGTCTCGTTGGATAGGTTTTTTTAAAATATTATGAGTATTCATAGATCGTTTTCCGATTTAGGGATCCGTTTGTGAAATATTAAGTTTTAAAGTGGAAAAAATCGTTAGAGTCCAGTGTCCTCCCTTCTACCAGCTAAACGGTTGCTTCTGGAAATGTGAAAAAATTCACGGGAGTAGGAAATATGCTGAATTGAAAATGAAGACTTCATAAGTTTTTGAGTTATATTCGATCAACTAAAAAAAATGTATTCGGCGAAGTATAGTTCCTTTATACTCCAAATTCCTTCCTCCAAATTCTTCAAATTCCTTTGAACGTAACTGAGATGATGTTGTTAGTAGTTTAAAACACGTTATAAATGTACATTCATTGACCATACAAAAATTATCAAAAACTAGCGGTACTACGGAACCCTATATTGCGCGTGGCATGAGATGCACTTGGCCGGTTTTTATCCTTTGGGTACGGAACCCTAAAAATAGCGGGTGTGTTCGATTTTCACTTATTTAAATTTTAACGTTAGCTACGTGCCTAATAGTAGGCTTATATCCGTAAAATAATTTTATGACACAGCGCTTTTCAAACTGTGAATCATGACCCCCTGGCGGTTTCATTTCAAACATAAAAGTTTGACGTGCCTGTAATATGTTTATATGCCTCAATATTTCTATTGAAGTATTTTGACAGTATGGGTCATTTTAAAATATCGAATATATTTATTTTCCAGTGAAGCCCTAATAACTCGCACAGCTGATATCATGGTGAAGGAGGGCTATCTCCAAGCTGGCTACAACTACGTGGGCATCGACGACTGCTGGCTCGAGAGGGAGAGAGACAAACATGGCCTCCTGGTGCCAGACAAGGAGAGATTCCCGAATGGCATGAAAGCGATTGCTGATTATGTATGTATATTAGTATAATTTGTCCAAAATTTGTTTACACAAAACATCTATACCTACTTACCTACTAATTCTATAGCTGCAAAAGCGTGTTGGTTCGTTTGTGTAACTGTTTGTCAGACCGTCCGTTTATAGCTCTTAAGAGCCCGGGTTACCCTCGAAATTCTCATACATACGCTACGAATAATATAAACTAAGGAAATGTAGCTCCCATACTATTACCGTTTTAAATTTGGTTCCATTCGAACTGTCATGTAACGTCAGCCTTTATACCGCTCAAGGTCACCTAAATATTGCAAATGTATGAAAAGTGAACCTAAGGTACACTTTTTTGACAAGTATTTTGGAGCATGTTTTTTGACGGAGTTACTCTTCCTTAGTTTTCATTATTCGTAGTACATACGTAATAGCAAAATCATTTTCTCATACGAAAATATTTAACATGTTTGAGTTATTTTTCAGCTTAAAATAGTAATTACCTAGGTTCCTGTACAAAAGAACAAAATTCTCTCATCCATACAAACTACGAAAGAGTGACGTCAGTCTTTCGTAGCACTTTGTATGGGCGTTTCGGGCAGGTCTATTTTATGAGATATTTGAAATTGTCATATCTTGGTGAATTTTTAAGCTATCAGAGTCATTCTTTCAGCGATGTTTCTAATTTTTAAGGGTCTTTCAATTACTAATAAGAAAAAAAAATAGTCATCATGCCAATTATAATAAACCCCTATTACTAATTTAAAAGCGCCTTACTCTGTTTTTAGAGCAATAACGTTCGCTCGTCTATGACTTGTCAATAAAATAGGTGCTTTGAAGATTTTGAGGTTATTTTCACTCTAAAACCTCGGTTTTGTTTACAAAGAAATTTTTATAAGAGCTAAAACGATAATCATAGACTTTAAAAAACCAAGTTTCGTAATGACGCAAAATGGTACAGAGTACCATAGAGTTATGATCATTCTCCTTTAGTAAAAAAATTTTATGTGTGTTTGTCCAGGAACCTAGGTAATTACCATTTTAAGCTGAAAAATAACTCAAACATGTTAAATATTTTCGTATGAGAAAATGATTTTGGTATTACGTATGTATGAGAATTTCGAGGGTAACCCGGGCTCTTAACACTTAGGCCACTGAACCGATTTAGATGAAATTTGAGATTTGAGAAAAAAAAAAACTGATTTGCGGAAAAGAATATATTGCGCCATAAACGCAACACACCTGCAGCCTGCAGGCAACATCTGGTATTCTGTGGTATGGTACCCAAACCCATACAACCCTCTTTAACGATGCATGACATGAATTATAAACAATACTCAATACTCACTTTTCCAACTTACAACAAAATACAAATGTGTGAAGTTAGCTGCATTCAAACAGTTTTATTCTAGCTCCACAACAAAGGCATGAAGTTCGCGCTATACGAGGACTACGGAAACCTGACCTGCGCGGGCTACCCTGGCGTGCTTGGCCATGAGGAAGTAGACGTGGAGACCTTCGCAAACTGGGATGTGGACTATATTAAGCTAGACGGTTGCTATGTGGAAACGGAGAAAATGGATACAGGTAAATTAGCGTGTTCTTTATCGTCTCAACATGTTAGACTAGTAAGTAGTTCAGTAGTTGGTTAAAAGAAAGTGATGCATGCTAATTTTAGTCCTTTATAACCGGCGTTAAAAAAGTGAAAAAGTTAAGTAAATGACAACGCGCGCCTGTAAAAAACGTTACGGAATACGCCGTATTATTTATAGCAATAGCTCTTAAAAATTAACTTTCTTAATATCTTCCCAACTAGCAAAATGGTCTTAGGAATAGCAGCTTATAATGCAAGAAGTCCGCCAAAAGCCACAGAATAGTTTTGATTGATGTATGTTGGCTTATTATTGCACTTTGAAATGCTAATCTAAGCATAGTCCTAAAGTAGCACGATATGAGACTCTAGCTCTATGTCAAGTACATAAGTATAAATAAAATCATAACCAAGACTAACACATCTCTACAAAAATGCGTTGTGAGGATGCGTACAAGCCTTGTAGTCTTGGGTACGCTACTTATTGTACAAGCGATGCTAGAATTACTGAAGTAGCAAGTATCGTGGCTGTTACAGCATTAAAAACATTGAATTGGTCCCATCCTCTCATAAATGATAATTAATCCTGATAAAGTCTTGTATGTTGCGTTTTTAAAATCTTGAATAAACGCATTATGGATTAAAAATACACAATACAACTAAAGCGATGTGGTGGATTCAGAAAAAAAAGTTACAGCTAATTATAAAAATTTGCACAAAACGACAAGTACAAACATTATAAACCAAGAAAAGTGCAGTGAACAATCTAGTGGTTCCGTACATTTTCTAGAACAGTAGGTATGTCTCTCATGCTGTTAATGAATATTCTTAAATTTACTGTAGGTAGAAGTAATGCTGCAATTTAACTTAAGGTTTATTAATAAAATATTAATATATTATTTTTATAGTTTTATTTATAATATGGCAACAACAATAATTTTAAGCATAAGTAGTGTTCGCAAGGTCTTCATTGTCTATCTGAAACAAATAATCCATTAAAATTATGAACTTATGACAAAGTCAGACTAGTAACCTAAGCTAATAGTTATTTTAATCTTAAACGGTTTTTTGATAACATTTGCAAGGAACCCCAATTTAACATGGTTTCAAACTGTCACACTCTAAATCGGAGCATAAGTCCTACAATAGCATAATGTCGGACTTTACATCTTATAATAGTTTTGTATCAGTTTGTATATAAAAAATATATATTTAATTAAAATTAAAAGTAAAAATAACAAGGGGGCATTGAAAATACACCATATAACACATATACAGGGTGTAACAAAAACAAGTGATAATACTTTAGGGTGTGTACGTGTTCCCTGTAGAGAGTTCACTGTGAAAGTAGCAGCGCTGAAAGACCAAAAATTTTTTTCACTTTTGTATGGGCAAGGGCCCGAGCGTCACGAGTTTCTGCATACAAAAGTGAAAAAAATTTTTGGTCTTTCAGCGCTGCTACTTTCACAGTGAACTCTCTACAGGGAACACGTACACACCCTAAAGTATTATCACTTGTTTTTGTTACACCCTGTATATCAACGAAAAACTTACTTTCGCACTTAAAGCTGGGCGCATGAGGTCGCAGTCAGGCCAAATCACTATTATTTTAATGGCGTTATATTATATTGCCTATAATATAATTTGTTATAAATTGACAAACACGCGTGACGCACACACGGAGTTTTGTGCAAATCTATTAGTCTCATAACGATTCTAGTTTAGCAGTACTGAAGATATGTAGCACGATATTAGTGCGTTTTGAAGATCAAATTTAGAGTAATTAGCATTTTTCCTGATCTGTACAAAACAAATTCAAAACTAAAGATCCTGAATTTGTGCCCAAACGCGGTTTTAAAGTAGTCTATGTGACTGTTCTAAGTCTACTTCAATACACCATAAGTCTTCACGAAAACGCAAATCTGGCTTAATCAGAACCAAATTTTGCTAGTTGGGTTATTAATTTATAGAATGCATAATACATATCTACACATGGATATATCAATTAATTTTTTAGCGAATAACTGTGCAATATTAGAGCGGCAATTTATTCAGAATAATAATTATTATGATTCGGATGTCAGCGTGGACTGCGGTTCTTTATTTACTATAAGTACATATTATATTTCTTCTTAAAGTTAGGTAGTACTTGGGTAGTACCCGTATAATAACGTACGTACGTACCATAAGCATGGTAACGAATTAATTGTAACATTGGATGTCATCTAACAAAATGTTACGTTAAACAGTGATTGCACTTTAAACGGTTTTTTATTCAAAAGGAATAAACAACTAAAATACAAGAATCTCACGAGGTCAATGACATTTACTTTAAAGAGTTTGAAAGATCAAGATAGATACCGCATGTCGCTCCATTTGTATGAAAACGAGCGTGTCACTTTTTTCCTACCTAAGTCTGATTGACGTCCGTTTCTGATAGCAGACTTTCGAAAGACGAGCATTGCTCGTCGTTTGGAAACGCGATACGGCACGCAAAGTACATACACATGCGGTATCTATCTTGATTCTTGATCTATGTCTGTGGTTTGAAGTAACTTACATTTCATTCTCACAATATAAATATTGTAATTCATATTTAAATGTATTGTAATAAAATTCTTTATTACAATATAAATAAATATTTATAATAAAATAAATAAAATTATTATTTAGCATCCTACCTAAGTTGTTAAGCTGTTGTTAAATAAAAACATAAAGTTTAATAATTAGATTTTAGAGTAAAAGTGCTCCCAGACAGCAGTTATATTATAACGTTAGAACTTAGATAACATTTTTGCCTAACTTTTTTAACAAATTATAACAAAACACACGTTTATTTATTCACATGTTGAAGCGTATGTTACACGCATAAAACGTTATCGTGTCACACAATGTTTTTAACGTTATGTAACTGCTGTGTGGGGGCACCTTAACACTTGCATCTTATCTATACTATCTATACTTACTTAATAATATTAGGGAACTAATTTTTTGATCAGTTATTTAAATATTTGAGATGTTATTATGATCGGTTAAAAAAAATATTGAGCAGTTATTTAATTTTCTGGCGGTTGATTAATTATTGTGACTGTAAAACATGGGCAGCAATGAAAAAACTATTGAGCGGTAAAAATGATGGAATGAGCGGTAAAAATGATGGAATGAGCAGTTCGATAAATGAATGAGCGGTAAAAATGATGCAACGAGCGGTTCGATAACGACTTAACAGAACAGACTTAACCACGGATACCAAAGCGGGGGACGGGGGGGGCTCGGGGGGCACAGCCCCCCGCCAAAACAAAAACAAACACAATCCAGAAAGTCCAAGAGTAGGTTAGGTTAGGTTAGAACTTAGACCACAACGGCAGAGGGAGCCGAGCGAGCGGCTGCGGCAGCAGCCGGCGACCGTCTTTTACTTTCGCTTTATAACGGCACGGAACCCTTCATGGGTGAGTTCGACTCGCACTTGGCCGATTTTATTATATTTTACCGCCTCATTGTTTAAAGAACTTCTTAGAATGAGATTTATTACTGACAAATTTCAATTTGTTACTGCCCACACGTAACCGCTCATTCATTAATTTTTACTGACCATTTAATTATTTTACTGTTCAATAATATTTTCAATTATCCATTTCATTATTTTTTACTACTCACTTTTGTTTATTTTACTGCTTAGTTTTAACTGCTAAACTAGTTATTAAACGTGCCATTTATAATTTTTAACTTATTAAAACTGCAATTTACAACTGCTCCTTTAAATCAGTGCCTTAATATTATAAAGCGGAAGAGTTTGTTAGTTTGTTTGAACGCGCTAATCTCAGGAACTACTGGTCCGATTTGAAAAATTCTTTCAGTGTTAGATAGTCCATTTATCGAGAAAGGCTATAGGCTATATTTTATTACGCTAAGACTTATAGGAGCGAAGAAATAGAGGAAAATGTGTAAAAAACGGGGGAAAATTATTTGAAAGGGCTTATTTGAACGCGCTAATCTCAGGAACTACTGATCCGATTTGAAAAGTTCTTTCAATATTAGATAGCCCATTTATCGAGAAAAGCTATAGGCTATATTTTATCACGCTAAGACTAATAGGAGCGAAGAAATAGAGGAAAATGTGGAAAAAACGGGGGAAAATATTTGAAATGGCTTATTTGAACGCGCTAATCTCAGGAACTACTTTTTCGATTTAAAAAATTCTTTCATTGTTGGATAGTCCATTTATCGAGAAAGGCTATAAATTATATTTTATCACGCTAAGAGAATAGAAGCGAAGGAATAGCGAAAAATGTGGAAAAAACAGGGGAAATTATTTTAAAGGGCTTATTTGAACGCGCTAATCTCAGGAACTACTGGTCCGATTTGAAAAATTATTTCAGTGTTAGATAGCCCATTTATCGAGAAAGCTATAGGCTATATTTTATTACTCTAAGACTAATAGGAGCGAAATTATTATTTTTAACAAAAAAATAAAACCGACTTCCAAGGTAAAAACAATAAGTATTAATATGAACTAAAAAGTATAAAATAATTCTTACTCTTTAATAGTGCCTCTTTCAGAATTCGTCTAAATCTCAACTACTTCTGTACATATTATAGCTTCATTACTTTGAAGTCGGTACCAGTCCCAAAAGTTTCATATATTCTGACATTGACTGTTTAACTCACGATTAAATTAGCTGGTACCGACTTTAAAATAATGAAGCTATAGTATGTACAGAAGTAGTTGAGATTTAGACGAATTCTGAAAGAGGCACTATTAAAGAGTAAGAATTATTTAATACTTTTTAGTTCATATTAATACTTATTGTTTTTACCTTGGAAGTCGGCTTTAATTTTTTGTTAAAAACAATAATTTCACTCTTTTTAGTTATTTATCGGTAAACATAAGTCAGTTTTAGATATATAGGATTTAGTATGAAACTATCACAACTACTATACTCAGGCAGTTTTCAAAAAAGTTTTATGCTATGTCTCAAAAGCCATGAGCCATACCCTACTATAAATATACAGACCTGTCATGAAATGGCTACTATAACACGTCGTTATTTATTACTTATTTAATATAATATTATTACTGAATTATCATGAATAGAATTTGCATAATAGCATACTTTTAGTTCTTAAAACAACGATGAAACCCCCAAACTTTCATATGAAAACTTATTATCTGAGTTAGGGTTGCCAACCGTCCTGTTTTCCCAGGACATGTCCTGGTTTTTGTAATGTCCTGGGACGTCCTGAATAGTTTTTAAGCAGCGTCCTGGGTTGTCCTGGGTTTTTTAATTTTAAAATTCGGGCGCCTCATTTCAAATTTTTACGCACGGCGGCCGCACGGCTCTCAACTCGCAAGTCGCAAGTAGTTGCGTTGTCACGCTGCCATGCTATTTCAAATTATTATTCAAAACAAAGCTAGCGCAACGTGCCACTTGATGATATCTCTTTCGCTCTACTATGGTCGCGCAGTGCAGTGCTTACTATTCCGTCCCTTTCTTGCATTAGACAATTATACAGAGCTAGCTATCCAGTGTACGTACGGCAATATATTATTATGAAAAATTAGTGAAAATTAGATGCATCTTTGTGATTTTTTTCTATCGAGAAAATTTTAAGATATCGTGTTTTCGCTCAAATCAAATTCTTGGAAATATAATGTAGTATCTATGTTTAGAAAATGAAACTATTCGGGGCTTATTTTCAAGTAAGTATAAAAATGAATGATAAAATCGACAATTTTGGGTTAGTCGCCCCCTTAATGCGTCCTGTTTTTATACTGAATTGTCCTGGTTTTTCCAACTTCAAATCCTGGTTTTTTTAATTTAAGGGTTGGCAACCCTAATCTGAGTTCACTACCACTTTAGAATTTCTTAAAGAACTCCAAGTATATATCCCTGTAGTTGCGTGTGTACGGTAAATTATACGGCTATTGCTGAACCAAAGATTTCCTTTGGTAGGATTGGTCCTTATGGCCCAAGGATGGATTTAAGATGTGGAGCCACCGCGATTTTTGATGTTAGTTTTTTTAAATTTTAGCAGCTTCTTTTCTGGAGGAAAATAGAGTCTCAATCTGTATAGAGGCATTAATTATGGTAATATTCCAAGTTCGGTACCATATTCGGATGACTTAAGAATGCTAAATTCATTTAAGGACTCATATTTGCACGATAAATATATTAAACAATGTAAAAAGAAGAAGAAGAAGAAGCATTATTTAAACGTGCTAATCTTAGTATGAGTCAGTCATTACTGGTCCGATTTGAAAAATTCTTTCAGTGCTAGCCCATTTATCGAGGAAGGCTATAGGCTATATTTTATTACGCTAAGAGAATAATATAAGCGAAGAAATAAAGGAAAATGTGGAAAAAACGGGGGAAATTATTTGAAAGGGTTTATTTCACGAACTACTGGAGTAATTTTTCTGTTATTGGGCACAGATAAAAAGTAGGAACGTGAAGGATTTATTTATTGTGGACTAATTTGTCTGTGAAATACCTAATTTACGCGGACGAAGCCGCGCGAAACGTCTGGTAATATTATAAAGCTGAAGAGTTTGTTTGTTTGATCGCGCTAATCTCAGGAGCTACTTCCGATTTGAAAGAATCTTTCAGTGTTTGATAGCCTATTTATCGAGGAAGGCTATATAGCCTATATTTTATCACGCTAAAACCAATAGGTGCAAAGATACAGAGGAAAATGTGAAAATAAAGCTGAAGGGTTTGTTAGTGAGTTTGTTTCTTTGAACGCGCTAATCTCAAGAACTACTGGTCCGATTTGAAAAATCTTTCAGTGTTTGATAGCCTATTTATCGAGGAAGGCTATAAGCTATATTTTATCACGCTAAGACCAATAAGAGCAAAGATACAGAGGAGAATGTAAAAAAAATATTTGAAAGGGCTAATATCTCACAGACTACTGGAGCAATTTTTATGTTATTTGACACGAATATATAGAAGACTACATGAGACATGGGTTATTAATATGTGAAAATATACGGTTTCCGTGAAATTTCAGATTTACGCGGACGAAGCCGCGCGGAACGTCTAGTAGGTAATATTAATATATTTATTGCTCCATTCATCACCATGTCTCTGGCATGCTGAATAATGCGGCTATTAGCCTCCTTATATTAATTAAGCCCTATCAACAGCGTTTTCGTTGGTTGAGAATCATATATTCTAATTTTTTTATTTTATTTTATTTTTACTATCTTTTATCTAAATATTATTCCAGAACTGGCATTTAAACATTCGATTCAATCGAAAATGATACCAAACTCGACTATATACCTAAATCCCACGTAGTTATTGACCTCATACCTTGTTAAACTAAAAACCCCCCCCCCCCCCCCACCTGCATGAGATATTCAGGTGGCTCCACATCGTAAACCCATCTTAGGGATATAAAGATCAATCCTACCAAAGGAAATCTTTGGTTCAGCAAAAGCCGTATTCCTCGTTTTTTTGTCTTGTACGCACACGACTACTCTGCTAAGTACTCACATACAGTTTTGCTCGATAGTTTTACTCAACGTGTAGCAAAAACCACTGTGTGGACCGCAAAACTCACAGCTCGAAGGCTCGCATCGAGCTAGTTTGAAGGCTCGAATCGAGCCAGCTTGACAAATTTTTTGACACTAGTTTTTATTATTCGTAGAGCTTAATTTCCTTCGAACTGGAGTAAAACTATCGAGCAATGCTGAATGTGTGGACAAAAAGCCCGAGCCGTGGTTTTCACTCTACGTGATTGCTCGACACAGCAAAACCGTATGTGAGACGTGAGTTCATCAAGCAATGCTGAAACGTTCCAACGCCTATCTCTGAAGGCTCTAGACTTCTGGTTCAGTGACTTTCGTTGTATGGGTCTAAACACACTAGGCTGAATGTGGGCTGAATTGCGCCGGCGTAAATTCCGCCGCGTTTAAATTGCATACAAAATACGGGCCGAACGCGCGAACGCGACACACTATTATGTCGTATTTTGTATGCGTTTGACATTTGCGGCGGAAACTACGCCGACGTAATTCAGCCTAGTAAACTTCCGCATGTAAACTCATCAGCTCAACATAATAAAATATTATGCTTTAACTACTTTAAACTACAATAATATAACTATATATTTTGTCCCAATCAAGGAGTTTCCTAGATCAAATTACCAACTTGGTAACCACAACAACAAGTTTAAATCATTTACTTTGTAACAACATTGATACAATTTTCAAAATCACTCGACAAACTCGAGTCTCGATCGAAAATACTATGAAAAGTACCAATAATAGGGTCGTAACTCATAACGATGCATCGTGTGATGGTACTGATAATTATGATGATGATGATGATGATGATGATGAATGTAATTTGCATAGTAGCATATACTTTCTGTTCTTAAAACATCGCCGAAAGTCCCAAACTTGTATCTATAAGGAATCCGGAGTTCTCTTAGTATCTTCGGAACCATAGCATGCCTTGGTGTAAAATCTTACTTTTTGGTAGCATATGCCTAGGTTTCCATATAAATTTTGAGGAGTTCCCTCGATTACTCATGGATCCCATCATCAGGTCACCACTTTTGTGAACATGGTATCAAATTGGAGTTGAACCCTATATAACAAAAGAAAAAAATTGAAAATCGTCCTCCTCCTTTTTTTGGAAGTCGGTTAAAAATAGAGGAAAATGTGGAAAAAACGGGGGAAATAATTTGAAAGGGCTTATCTCACGAACTACTAGAGCAATTTTTCTGTTATTTGGGTCAGATAGGAAGTATAGCACGTGAAGGATCATAGGCTATTTTTTGTGGACTAATTTGTCTCTAAAATATCTAATTTGCGCAGGCGAAGCCGCGCGGAACGTCTATAAATAATAAAAATGAATCCATATTTCCCTTGGTTACGACATCACGCGTAAACAGCTGGACTGGTTTTGCTGAAATTTGGTATAAGTAGATATACTTTGAGTCCCGGAAAAGGACATAGGAAAAGGACATTTGTCCCGGAAAAATGTACAGTTACTGCACAGTATACTTTTATGATTTGGGTGTAAACTATTCAATCGATTTTGATGAATTTTGGTATGGAGATACTTTGAGTCTCGGGAAGGACAAGGGATATATTTTGTCGCGGAAAAATGTACGGTTCCCACAAAATGTACCTTTATGATTTGCGCGTAAACTATTCAATCGATGTACGGGAACAAATATAAACTGAAGTCCACGCGGACGAAGTCGTGGGCAACAGTTAGTTCTTTAATAATTTAATAAAAGTATTCCAAAACGATTAAACATTATGTAAGAATTTGAAATCAGACTAGGTACAATATTATTATGATTTTAGGTTACCCAGAGTTCGGTAAATTAATGAACAAGACTGGACGGCCAATAGTCTACTCCTGCAGTTGGCCTGCTTACCAGAAAAAAGTAAGTCACTGTCGTTTAGAAAATACAAAATACCGAATTATTACTAGATTCATTACAAATAATAATAAACGTAGGTAGTAGAAATAAGTTCTGTTTACCTAGTTAAAGTAGTCTTTAAATTATAATTAAGTATCTGCAACTGTTACTCATAATCAAAAAGGTGAAAGCAATGAAGCTCAAAACTTCATATTGAGTTTGTGTCTCGTATGGAAATCCAAGTCTCGTTTGACATTCCAAGTCACAAGTCACCCCCCCGGGGCCGGGGGTTCGCGCAAGCGAAATAGTTTTTCATACCAAGGGGGGTCACATCATCACAAAGGTTGAAAAACACTGCTTCAGACTATAGAAATAATATTATATCCTTTCAGCCCGATTATGCCTCAATCGCTAAGCACTGCAATCTCTGGCGGAACTACGATGACATCCAGGACTCTTGGAGGTCTCTCACCACCATTATGAACTGGTTTGGAGATAACCAGGCTGACTTCGCACACTACGCTGGCCCGGGAAGGTGGAATGATCCAGATATGGTGAGGTTTTATGCTGGTTTTCTACGAGACTATATTATTGTATTTAATCCCCTACTCGGTTTT
Organism: Lysandra bellargus; assembly: GCA_905333045.1. Classification (NCBI taxonomy): domain Eukaryota; kingdom Metazoa; phylum Arthropoda; class Insecta; order Lepidoptera; family Lycaenidae; genus Lysandra; species Lysandra bellargus. Next base: position 4,088,435 of record HG995352.1, on the reverse strand, counting down.
TGCCGAAACGTGGCACTCTCGAAATTACATACGTAGAGTAAGGGCCAACCCACACGTACAACAACCACACGACATCGCAACGACAAAATGTCGTCGAGCAGTGGTTACGTGTGAATGGTGTCGCTGCTGCTTTTTGTAGTTGCGTTGTGGTACCGACAAAATGCCGACGTGGTTGTATTGTCACCAGTGGTTGCGATGTGGTTACGTACGAAAGTCAATGAAACGGAGGGGGGAAGAGCACGGGCGGTATGCGCACTGCGCGCACTGTCGTTGCATCGACGCAATGTTATGGTTGCGATGTGGTCGTCCGTGGTTGCGATAATATGGTCGGTATCTGACAAGTGGTCGACAAGTGACAACGACTGCAAAATGTGGTACGTGTGAATGGTCCAGTTCATTTACAATACGAAATATACGCCCGACCACGTGGTGTGGTTGTCGTATAGATAGATAAACAACTTTTTAACTCGATTATATAAATTTCAGCTAATCATTGGCAATTTTGGTCTGTCCCTGGACCAAGCAAGAGTGCAGATGGCTATATGGTCTATCTTGGCAGCACCATTACTAATTAGTGTGGATTTGGCCACCATTAGACCAGAATTTAAGGAGATCCTACTGAACAAAGAGATCATTGCTATCGACCAAGACGTTATGGGTAAGCAAGGCCTCAGAGTGTGGAAGGAAAAGAAAATTGAGGTACTAATTCGACTTTAATATAATTATTTTCACTATACTTAGTAAAGTACTCATTAACAAAATCATAAAATTCTATTAATTTCAAAATCTCTTAAAATTAATTCCCAGACGTCATTCGTTAAAATATTTTAATTGCATAATCAACTGAGTTATTATAAACTGTATTTCTTTTTAATACCTACGTACAGAAATATTAAATATTAAATAATACTTAATAATTTAATATCATCAAAAATATAATCAAATTATATGAACGTTTTTTTTAAATTATACCTATTTGTTTGCTACAAATTACTTATATAATGTGCTTGTTACAAAAAAGTATACTCACAAAAATTTTAATTATTTTCATATTACGTTACCTCTATAATTTATTTGTTTTCATAATCCTGAATGCTGGGAATTTCGTATAAAATCATCTTTGTTACCATTGAGATGTTTTGTTACATATATTTTTATCATTTAAAAAATAATCTTTACAGATCTGGACTCGCGAGCTTTTTGATGGGTCGTACGCGATCGCATTTGTGAATCAAAGGGATGATGGCGCCCCGCACTCAGTGAGTGTTACGTTCGATGACATGAAAATAGAGAAACACGGCTACAAAGTTCATGTAAGTAAATACTGGTGATTGCGGTTGATATTACAAGGTTAACTTGGGACAAAGTAGGAACTAGTAAACTATGTTAATTTAAAATTTTGCCATAATTACTTATAAAGAGATATGCGACGCGACCTGCAAATGGTCCAGAGGGGTGTGCCAAAATGTTTTCGTTTTCGCTTCGTTATAGAATCGCCGATGAAAATGTATGGAATTGACATAAGCGTTCGTTAATATGACGTTGACGTTCGACTCGTCTATGTCAATTCCGTACCTTTTTATCGGCGATTCTATAACGAAGCGAAAACGAAAAAGTTTCGGCTAAATGGACAATTAAGAGTTTGAGGAGCTAAAACTCAAAAATGTTTTTGAATGACAAAAAAAAAAAATGCGAATAGGACTTATCAAAGTCTGTACTTAATATTATGTAAATCTTCATAATTTCAGGATCTATATAAAGAAGAAGAGAATAGATATATTGGACCTAAGGAGAAATTCGAGACAAGAATCAACCCTTCGGGCGTAAAGTTCTACAAATTTACCCCCAATAGATTACGATCTGTTGAAATAGTTTAATCCAGTGTCCTTCAAACTGTGAAATTGGACCCCTTGGGGGTCGCCAAGCCCTTATTAATAGACTGAAAGCTTTTGTTTTATTTAAACTTAGAGGGTAAATGTTGAATATGTATGTAGGATTTAGATACTTTGAGTCCCTGGAATGATTTAATATTATATACCTGATAATATTATGACAGTTTTTATCACGTTTCACGATATAATATTAAGTATATACCTACCAAAAAATATAAATAATATTTTCGTCAATGAAGTTGCGGATCATAATAGCTTAAGAGCATCTTATGAGTCACATCTAGTATTTTAATCATATTTTAATACTTGTTTAAAGGGGTCGTGTAAAAGAAGTTAAAAAACTGTAGTTTTGTTATTTTACATAGTATTTTATAATAAGAAAACTACGAATAATATACGGTCTACGTAGTATGAAAATGTAAAAAAGTCTTGTACCAACTAAAATCTTTAAATGTTAGGGAATAAGACGCAGATTAATTAAAATTGGTGGTAAGTAAGGTTTTTGTAAGTTTTATGAAGAAAATAAAGTCTTTTAAATTTAATTTCTTTTTTAATATAAAAGCAAATCTGCGCCCAGGACAAACGCGGTCTACCAAAATAAAGGACGGTAAATTCGCGCGCAATAAATATTCATAAAAATGTAAACAGGCTTGTCCACTAGAACAAGTGGCACAACTTTCTGACCGCTTGTTGACCGTTAGTGAAAGTTTATGACTTAGGAATTTGGAGTATAATGCGCAAGGTTATCACTGATCAATAGCGACGTGGATCGTCAATCTTATCAGCACCCGACTTGAATCATCCAAAAAGCGCAACACACGTGTCGACTGACACAATATTGATACATCATCCATGTGATGCAATAGCCTTATTTATTAAAAACTGTCGCATTTACTTGCACATTTAAGTGTAACTTTTATGTGGGTAATGTAAGACTTGTCTTGTATCGTCATTCGTCGTATTGAATATTTTATTTTTCAAGGCTGTAACGTAATCCATTCATGAGCAAAAGAAATTGCTAATTGCAAAAATGAGACAAATACGTCACTGTCAATTGTCAAAACAAGTGAAATTGAGTCAACTTTTGAGGTTATCTTGTTAACTTTATTTTAGAGTTTACTTTTTTGGAAATTATAACAGAATAATGTAGATGCGAAGAAGTATTTATATTTAGAAATATTTCGTTAATTTGCGTGAATCCTATTACAGTAATTGTCATTCAAAACCGATACAATAGTAATCGATATCAATCCACGTAAGAAAAGAAAGTTACTAGTTAGGTTACTCGTTCCGCTTTAGGTCAATGGTACGATCGTTGCGTGCCGGTTACGTTAAGGTCTGACGTTGCCTTCGGAAGAGCAACTAGTTAGCAGTCGAGTCATCGTGCCGCCAGTCGCCGCGCGCTCCCCGACTGACTGAGTTTTGATTTAGACGGTGGCCGGTACAGTTGTTTAACGGGGAATATTCGTGTGCACGTTAATCGTGAAAGTTAACAATGGTCAACAAAGCTGAAAATGTGGGCATACTCGCCATGGAATTGTATTTCCCGTCGCAGTATGTGGATCAAACGGAACTGGAAAAATTCGATGAAGTCGGCGCGGGCAAATATACGATCGGTCTGGGTCAGACGAAAATGGGCTTCTGCTCCGACCGGGAAGACATAAACTCTCTCTGCCTCACCGTCGTCCACAGGCTCCTGGAGAAGAATAACATTAACCCCCATGACATCGGCCGGCTCGAAGTTGGAACAGAAACTATCATAGACAAGAGTAAAAGTGTTAAGACTTTTCTTATGACCCTATTTGCTAAGGCCGGTGCCACAGACATAGAAGGGATTGACACAACAAATGCATGCTACGGAGGCACTGCTGCTCTATTCAATGCCATAAATTGGGTGGAGTCCTCATCCTGGGATGGTAGAAAAGCAATTGTGGTAGCTGGAGATATCGCCGTGTATGGAAAGGGACCAGCTAGACCGACGGGTGGTGCCGGAGCAGTGGCGATGTTGATCGGCCCAGATGCACCGTTAGTTTTTGATTGTGGTGTTAGGGCATCATATATGACCCATGCATATGACTTCTACAAGCCAGACTTGTCTTCGGAATTTCCCCTTGTGGATGGAAAGCTCTCTATTCAGTGCTACCTCAGTGCATTAGATAATTGCTACAATTTATTCTGTAAGAAAATGAGAAAAATCAATCCCAACTTCAAGGGCCTGATGAGCTTAGATGGAATGTTGTTCCACTCGCCCTACTGTAAGCTGGTGCAGAAATCTTTAGCTAGAGTTACATTTAATGACTTTTTAAATTCCTCCTCTGATGAGAAAAAGAAGAAGTTCCCAGGGTTATCGCAATTCGACAACCACAAGAGAGAGGACACATACTTTGATAGAGATGTGGAGAAAGCATTCATGACTTACAGCAAAGATTTGTTTGAAGAAAAAACAAAGCCATCACTATTTATAGCCACAAACGTTGGAAACATGTACACCCCTTCATTATATGGGGGTCTCGTTTCATATCTAGTGAGCAAATCAAAGGATGAACTGGCTGGAAAGAAGTTTGGTCTGTTTTCTTATGGATCTGGCTTAGCTTCAACCATGTACTCCATAAGCATTTCCAAGGATGCTAGTGCAGGTTCAAAATTGGTAAAACTCATAAACTCATTGAAAGATTGTGTTGCCATGCTGGACAAGAGGAAATGCGCGAGGCCCGAAGATTTTTCAAAACAAATGCAAGTGAGGACGGAGAATTATCATACGGCACCCTACACCCCTAGTGGCTCAATCGATGTGTTGTTCCCAGGAACATACTACCTTACCAAAATCGATGAACAAAGAAGACGCTTCTATGAAAGAAGAATGTGAGGCTTTAGTTTTCTGTCCTTATTGTTAGCGTACACGGGGCACGAGGCACGAACTTTAATAGAGGCCCTGAAGTGGCAACATAATTATTTGCACTTGAAGCAACAATTTTATTGTTTTGTGTATTCATTTTACGTTCATGTCTTTAATAGACATAAAATAGCTTTTAATTATCTTGCCCACGGGCTTTTTATAGTAAAAATGCCCCTGGCTTATTTTTAATTAGTCAATGATGGTGTAGGAGGTAACATGTATGTTGTATGCTCTTAAAACGGGTTTTGTGTTGTCTTGTAGCTTAGGTATGGTTTATTAGCATTTATTTCTTATGGTGTTTAATTTATTATATTTAAGTGACTATCTGATGGTAAATAATAAACACCGTGGTGCAATACAATTATTATTTTAAATATAAAAAATATTATAAGGTGAAACTTAATGGCTCGAAGCAACATGTTATTTATTTAAAAAATGAAGTGTATTATGTGTTTTGTATACAAATTATTTTATTTAATTCACTGTACGTCTTATATTCATGAGGCATGAACAAATAATGGTCATGACTCATGAGTCATGAGGCATAATAATAAAAAAGATAATTTTGGCTTTTCATGTGGTATTTTGTATACTGATGTTTTACAATTGGACATTATATTAAATTTTGCACATTCAAACCAAAAATATACTATTGTTAACCCAAAAAGACTTAATTTATTGAAATGAATTACCTATTAAAAAGCACTTGGCATATAATTTTTTGTTTTACTGATAAAATATGTTGAATGTAATATCTATTATTTTATACTAATGGTATGGTATATTTTTTATAACTAAACCTCACAAGTAGTAAGCCATAATTAAAATTCTAAATCAATTATTATGGATACTTCTATACTATTGGAATATCAGAAGGTACGCAAGTGCGTTGCTGTTACTTGCAGCTTGCTAGCCGTGTTTCATACCATATTTGATGTACCCAGTGTCCGTACACACTCGGAAAACATAACTCTTTGGCACAGTCAGTTAAAACTCTAGAGTCTAGATTATCATTTGATCATTTAAATTATAAACAGCGTTCGCCATGGCTGGCTGGCCAATTAGTGTGGTAAACATGTGCCCAACTAAAGTTGTAATTATTACATCTGTTTTAGCTTTTAGCTGACTTCCAACAACGTAATTACGCACACGGAGAGATTTAAGGATTACTAAAATTTAATTTAATCAGGATTTTGATATTCCGTAAAACCCATGGTAAAACTGACAAAAGCGCAAAATTGCGTTTTTAAGGTTCCGTACTCGAAGGTTAAAAACGGGACTCTATTACTGAGACTTCGATGTTTGTCCGTCAGTCCGTCTGTCTCCAAGCTGTCTCCAGGCACAGAATTAGTAGTGCTCCAGGCTGAAATTTTTACAGATTGTGTATTTCTGTTGTCGCTTTAATAACAAAATATACTAAACGAAATAAAATAAATATTTAAGGGGTGCTCCCATACAACAAACGTGATTTTTCAAACATTTTTTGCTCGGTATCAATGATGACAACATGTAGGCACTTGAAATTTTCACAAAAGCCTTAGCCTCACCCTTCATATGTACTTTAATTGTTAAAAATAATATTTAAATAAAATAAAAATTTAAGGGGGGCTCCCATACAAAAAACACAATTTTGGCCTATTTTTGCTCTATGACAGTACGGAACCCTTCGTGCGCGAGTCCGACTCGAACTTGGCCGATTATTTAAAGATTTACATGTTTACTGATGATTTAAATGTTATATGACGTTGTTGGTGAAATTGGGCCTTAGAGCCGGGGTCGTTCACACAAAAACACGGCACGACGTCGTACGGCGTCGCGTCGTAACTCGTACGGCGCCGTGCAGACGCGCGTCGTAAAAAACCCACGGCTGACGGCACGGCGCCGTACGACGTCGTGCCGTAGAAACTCACGTAGAAATTCAAGATGAGTTTCTACGGCACGACGTCGTACGACGCCGTACGGCGCCGTGTCGTGGGTTTTTTACGACGCGCGTCCGCACGGCGCCGTACGACGTCGTGCCGTGTTTTTGTGTCCCGGCTCTTAGTACGGAAATTCCATTGGCATTTGGCGACAGTTCATTCCACAGTTCAAAAAACTCAGGTCAAAGCCATTGCAAAGCATGCGGTTCCTCAGAATACCAATTAGCGATTTAGGAACGCTCGTGGGGAATACCGAACTAACAATTAGTTAGCCAGACATACCTATCAATTAGCACAAGATGTGTCATAAATTGCTAAAAGTCGTGTAGGTAGTGTAGGTACATATGTTTGTTGGTAGGCCCATTTTACGCCAATCAAGAGTTAAGAGTCCGTATACGAAATTTTGCCGATTTTGCCGAAATTGCAAAGGCTCGCTACAGAAATATTATTAGGTTTTTCCCCTTATTAGACTTTAAAAAATATATAAGTATTAACTATTACATTTAAAATATATTTAAGCGCGGAAAGCCGACTCGAACTTGCGGCGAGTAATATAATGTCAGATTTAGGTTGTTTTGAATCGTGTTTTTTTGGCACAATTTGTTTTTTTTTTCTTTTTTCTCGAATTGGATAGAATTTTATCTATAGATTATTTCTGTCGTTTTCTTTTTGAATTACAGCTCCAAGTTGCCGAAATTAACAGCAATTCTTTGCCCATTTTCTCAAAAATTTTGCCGAGTTACATATTTATTTTTTACTCAACTATTTCATATTAAAGTGGTAAAAAGTAATTCCAACATTTTATAGACGACTTTCTCAACAGTATATTATTGTATTTTTTCATACCGTTAAGACGTCAATACAATCCATAAACAGGTGATATTCTAAACCTTTTACAGCAATTATTTTTACCAAAAAATTAAAACCGACTTCCAAAGTAAAAACAATAGTAGGTAATATGAACTAAAAAGTAATACTTAAATAACTCTTACTCTTTAATAGTGCCTTTTTCAGAATTCGTCTAAATCTCAACTATTTCTGTACATACTACAGTCTTCATTATTTTGAAGTCGGTACCAGCTAATTTAATCATGAGTTCAGTAATGTCAGAATATCTGAAACTTTTAGGACTGGTACCGACTTCAAAGTAATGAAGACTGTAGTATGTACCTACAGAAATAGTTGAGATTTAGACGAATTCTGAAAAAGGCACTATTAAAGAGTAAGAGTTATTTATTACTTTTTAGTTCATATTACTATTGTTTTTACTTTGGAAGTCGGTTTTAATTTTTTGGTAAAAATAATAATTTCACTCTTTTTAGTTATCGACAAAATAAGGGTTTATGTGTCAATAACCAATACGAATGTTAACTATTCACATTAAGTATGTTACTGTAAGCGAAGTTGTGGGAAATGCTTGCAGTTATCTAAGCGATGCTGCAATTTCCAAACTTTTATCTTCAAAGGTTCAGGAGTTCTGTTCAGTGCCTTTGGACCAAGAGACACCTTCGTATGAAATTTCTTTTATTCGTAACATATGTTTAACTTACTAGAAACAACATTTTAACCACTATGAGTGTTTTGATAAATTTCAAGGATTTCCCATAGATTGCTCATAGATCCCATCATCAGCTCACCACTTTCGTCATTATTATCAAAATTAAGATTATGTCCTATACAACGACACGAGAATTTTGTAAATCGGTCCACAAACAGCGAAATCATCATCGAAAACATCTGCTTCGATGCAAAATATCACGAAAAGTACCATAGTGTATGGTATAATTATGGTTGTGATGATGATGATCAATCAAATTGATGTGTTGGTTTATGCTTTCAGTAGTTTAAGCGACGCCGAAATCCCCGAGCCTGTACCTATAAGCATTCAAAAGTTCTGTTCGGTACCTTCGGATCCAGGGTATAACCTGGTGCGAAGTCCTACTTTTTGGTAGCATTTACCTTGAATGCTTCAGAAAAAAACGAAATCACTATATGTTTCCATACAAATTTCAAGGAGTCCCCTCGATTCCTCAAGGATCCCATCATCAGATCACCACTTTTGTGAACATGGTACCAAATTCGAGTTAAACCCTATACAACACAAAAAGAATGTTGAAAATCGGATCACAAACGGCTGAGTACCTAATCGTGGAACATACAAAAAAAAAGAAAAAGATACATACAGCCGAACGTATTACCTCCTCCTTTTTTGGAAGTCGGTCAAAAATCATAAAACTGTCGCGGGTTTGAGCTGGATTATATAAAAATACTTAAAAAAATAAAAAAAAAATAGCTCCAACATTAGATTATAATTGAAATGATCTTACATGTTGTGCATTAAAACTTATAGAAATACTGTATTTTAACTGTTAAATCACGTCTGTAAAATCGGCGAAATCAGAAAATTTCGTATATGGACCCTTAAAAAGTACATTTTTCCGCAAAAAAAGAAACCTATGTCCTTTCACGTGGTCTACTCTTCATATTATTGTGTGCCAACTGCCAAATAACATAAAAATTGCTCTAATTTCCTCAGTTTCTTCCACATTTTCCTCTATTTCTTGGCTTTTATTAATTTTAGCGTGATAAAATATAGCCTATATCCTTTCTCGATAAATGGGCTTTTTAACATTGAAAGAATTTTTCAGTCGAACCAGTAGTTCCTGAGATTAGCGCGTTCAAACAAACAAACTCTTCCGCTTTATAATATTAGTATACCTATAGAATATATATATAAAGACTAGTAAATTATTAATATATTATAAAGCTTAGTAAATTTTGTATGGTTACTCGTTGAGTGGGTAAATATTTTTATTAGTATGGGTTAGGTATGCCATATGTGGTATGCTGCATACCGCATATGGCATACTTACCGTATGCCGTATGTGCAGTTTGCATATTATAAAGGAATAATTGGTTAATCGACCCCGGTGGTCTAGTAATTATTTAAATTATAATTAATTATTTTTTAATTCCACAATAAGTGCATATTCCTTATAAGTTGAAGTGAACTATTTTATATGGCAGCTGGATTCTTATAATTACTGTATAAACATATATTATATTGTAAATTAATATAATTAGATAACCTAATTAGTAAGTAATTTGTTTATATGGGCAAAGTATGATCATTTTGATCCTATTTATTACTTTTTTAACCGACTTCCAAAAAGGAGGATGTTGTATATATTTTAATATTCTGTCTGTCTGTCTGTTACCTCTTCACGCCCAAACCGCTGAACCGATTTTGCTGAAATCCATACTAATATTATAAATGCGAAAGTGTGTCTGTCTGTCTGTCTGTTACCTCTTCACGCCCAAACCGCTGAACCGATTTTGCTGAAATTTGGCATGGAGATACTTTGAGTCCCGGGAAAGGACATAGGATACTTTTTGTCCCGGAAAAATGTACGGTTCCCGCGCGATAAACGAGTTTTGGCGCAACGAAGTTGCGGGCATCATCTAGTTATTTATACTAACGACCCGTCACGGCATCGCACGGGTATAAAATATATTATAGCCAATGAAAAAATGATTAAAATCGATAGCCTTCGATCCTTCACGTGGTCTACTTCTTATCTGTGCCAAATAACATAAAAATTGCTCCAGTAGTTCGCGAGATAAGCCCTTTCAAATAATTTTCCCCGTTTTTTTCACATTCTCCTATTATTTTTAGCGTGATAAAATATAGCCTATAGCCTTCCTCAATAAATGGGCTATCTAATTTTTCAAATCAGACCAGTAGGTAGTTCCTGAGATAATAGCGCGTTCAAGTTCAAGCCCTTTTAAATCATTTCCCCCGTTTTTCCATATTTTCCTCTATTTCTTCGCTCCTATTAGTCTTAGCGTGATAAAATATAGCCTATAGCTTTCCTCGATAAATGGGCTATCTAACACTGAAAGAATCATCAAAATCCGTTGCGTAGTTTTAAAGATTAAAGGGACATGAGGGAAAAAAAGCGACTTTGTTTTATAGTATGTAGATTATGTAGGAAAACAACTTTTAGAAAGTACTTAGTTGTGTCAGGCTGTGTCTAGTGCTTTGGAGATATCACCATTTGCCCTGAGGTCATGGGTTCGATTTCCGAAACGATTTTTATTAAATTAGCACTTTCGTGGCCCATTGGCTCGTATCTCGATATTTCCTTCATAGGATCGATTCCCGCAATATAGATTCCTATACGTCGTCACAGGTAAAATAATTTGGGTAGAAAAACATGACACGACGATTTAACTCATAGACCTAGATTCGAAGATCATACGATTTCAGTCGTCTCAGACTTGAGAATCTCGTGGCTATCGGCTGATAAGCTGATAACTACTGGAATATGAGTCAAGGTCATAAAAATTAAGGTGAGGTTCAAGCACAGTGTTACAATAAATATCCCATTGTAATACAGAATGCTTTGGCTCAAGTGTCTGCGGGCAAAATCAGGCATATTTAGGGTGTGTCGACCTTTAGTTCTATTCTATGGTTATTGGATTCTTGATCTATATTCGAAAAATTTATCATGTTTCTGATCCATAGGACTTTTATACGGCCGGCTCTCTCCGACTAATAATAGCTTGTGAGTTGTGATCTCGCGGTACGTGACCATTTTTTTTGTCAGAGCGGGACATCTACGGAATAACCCCCCCCCCCCCACATCATAGAGGTAAATACAATTGAGTATTTTGTGAATATTTCAAGTGCTTATTATTTTTACACGAACGCGTCGTGGCCGTTTGCATTTTTAGAGCCACTGTGACCACAACGCGACGTGAGCTATTTTTCCACTCATTTTCCAGAGCGTTTTCGGTGTTTGAGCGCATATCTACCATTATTGATATCGAGCAAAATATGGTAGAATAATCACGTTTGTTGTATGGGAATGCGTTACTTTCAGGCATTGCAGGGGCATTTCAAACATAAAAATACTTTTAAATTGTCGTTTGGTTTGTTTGCAAAAGCGGGACAATATCGGCCTCGCGGGGGACAGCGGGACATATGGTCACGTTAGGTATAGCGGCCAAACCGCGCGTTCGCGCCGCCGCGCCGCCGCGCCGCATATTGCGCCGCCGCATAATCCAGCCTATGCTGATGAATGATGATGATCAACTTTGTTGTGTAAATGCAACAGCACCGGAAAGCCGGAATTATCGTTCCTGTTGATATAACCTGAGATAGCCCCAGATTGTATCTCGCTTCCTACGTTTTTACTTTATTGTAAGTATAGCTTGTACGTAAATACAATTATATCTTCTTGAGTGCAGCGTTTGTGGGATTTAGAGCGGACGATATGAAACCTGGGCTGAGTGGGCCTGTATTCACTTTGATTAATGCGAGTGCAAGTGATTAGTGATTAGAAGAAATTAAAGGACTTGCACTAATCAATCGCTGTCCACACGTACTTTTTCCCGATTACTAAGTACTATAACTACCTGCCCTAATCACTTGCACATACCAATCAAAGATGCCGTAAGCGATAGTCGTGTCACAACTTACAACTCGACATTTCTGTTTCTGAGCATTTTCACAAAATGTTGTACCCCCTTTGATTGGTGTGTCCCCAGACTTTAGACATTTGGTTTCTACTTCGTACCCTGCATGATCTCTGTTAGAGTTAGACTCTACCGTGAGTGAGAGGTTCGTACTTCCTGTTATTTGATCAAGAATGAATGCCAGCATAATATTATGCCAGTAGAATTTATTATGGAAACTATTAAGGAAAATATTATGTTCATGCAAAATAACAGCTAGGTACAAAGAATCCTAGGACTGCTGTGCGTCGGTTGTTAGGTATTCTGCATGTAGTTAGTTATGCATGGCACGCATATGCATCCAAATAAATGAATACCAAAGATTTCTGAGTAACTTCGTCATCCTCAACATAGATTCTTCATTTAGTCGGCGGTTAAGTTCTTCACGAAATTCACTAAAAATATACTCCTATTATGTAAAATAGTAGTAGATAGGTATATACTATCAGATAAGTTGATTCCTATGCAGATGGGGGACCTACGTAGTTTGGTCGCGTTACGTCAAACCCGGTCGGCAGATCACAATTCACAATTAAGTACTAAGTACTAACCAAAGACCTAGTTTCATAAGTCAATGCAATTAACATTATTATTGACATTGTCCAAGTCATCCGACCAAATGATATTGGTTTGTCAACTGCCTTGGAATCAATTTCCTCGATGGTACAATTATTACGATAATGTCACCTACACGATGCACCTGTGTTTTTATATGCCATAATTGGCAATTATCTTGGCAATAATAATAATCTTCTATTGTAATTATAATTGTCAAAGAACGACCTACAATCTAAAAAAACGTAAACTACCTTAGATATCTTTTACGAGCATAAACCAAATAGTGTAGTGGAATCAGGCGACCTACCTGTTTTATCCATACCAATTATATCTACCTAAGTGAGAGGTCCCAGCTCTACTTTTTAAAGGTTGTCCTTCGACGACGCGACTAAAACTAATAAAAAATATCGCTAAATATTTAATCAGTGCTATAAATATGTAAGTATCTATTTATAACTTCTTAAGAGCCCGGGTTACCCTCGAAATTCTCATACAAAAATAGAGTAAAACACTATAAAATATATAAATAAATAGTAAATTTACTACAAAATATTTAAATACTCAAAAATATTTTTTAGAGTTGAAATATTTTGTAGTAAATTTAATATTTATGTATATATTTTTTAGTGTTTTACTTTATTTTTTAGTGTTTGAATATTTAGTAGTAGATTTAGTAAAAAAAATATACACAAAAAAATTTTTTTTAGTGTTTAAATATTTTGAAATTAATTTTCGTACAGGAACCTAGGTAATTACTATTATAAGCTGAAAAATAACTCAAACATGTTAAATATTTTCGTATGAGAAAATGATTTTGGTATTACGTATGTATGAGAATTTCGAGGGTAACCCGGGCTCTTAAGCTGGTAGATATTGTTAATAATAAACTTTTATTGCACTTTAGATAGTGGTGTAAGCGTGATGATGACGTATATTATGATGAATTTACCAGGGTCAAATTCTCTTACCACGGACTCACGAAATCACGGACTTAAAAAAAATATTGTTTTGGTTCCAGCTGAAAGACGTTTCTTCTCTTGTTCGCTGCTGCAAACAAGCGCCTTGAGTTTTAAATCTCTCTTTGCAGCCGGGGCAGTTCCAAGTAGGTACATATCCTGGTTAGTATCCCTAGGTCTTAGAGGGCGTACAAGCACTTTTAAACATTTTTTGACCCCTTCTCCCCCCGTAGTGACATTTTATAAGATTTTTCCATAACTCCCCCCCCGTCCTCAGGCCTCATTTCACGCGAGGAGATTTTCAAAATCTATGTTTTAGCTGTAAACGTGTTGATTGACGATCTCCAGATTTGGCCACATTCTATAGACATGATTTTTTACACAATTTTACACAGTTTGTGCTGAAAAAATTACGTGATATTTATACGACCCGGTTGCCCCCCCTCTAAGTGAGATTTAGACAGATTTAGCTTGACCCCCTCTGGCCTACTCCCTAGAACACCACACGTAATTAATGGACAACCCCTTAGGAAAATTCCACTCCTTATCTACAAATGATTTAGCCAAGAAAAAAATACTTGTTTAAACGATGATTTTCGCAACAAAATAATATAACTACTTATTTAAGTTATTGACGTAAGGAAAATCTTAATAAACGCGTTATTATGATAACTGCATTCAATTATTTTGTATTTAAAATAAAATTATATGTAAATCACCGCTAGCGAATTCAAAACAAAATTGTAGTGAGCGAAGCACATGTAATTTAGTTTGCAGGTCAGAATTTATAATTTAAGGTCATTCTGGCTTTCGAATTGTACCCTAAAGGAATATATTTACATATACAATAATAATTAGGTATGAAATTGATTACTTCGGGAAATAAATGGAGTGTGGAGTATTAGTTAGCTCTACCCTTAAAGAGTCTACAATATAGAGTCTAAACTCTAAACAGTACATATAATTATGTAAAGACGCTTTCGAGAATAAAACCACAGCTTGCCTTCTAAATACATTTTCTACGACTTTGTTAAACGGAAATGTTTTAACTTTTATCCTCTAATTAGAGTCTAAATAGATTTAGAGCAGATGCTCCCAAACTTATTTTGTCTACCACCCACTTTAAGAACAAATCATATTTTAGCACCCCCATTGTTTCAATTTGAAATGCATCCTGATGAAATAAATTACCCCCCAAGCCTCTACACAACGCCCTCATTTTTTTTCTGGGTCCCACACCGCCCTCCTCCTCCCGCCCCCCTCCTTCAGACCTTCAGCAGCGCCCACAAGGGAGCGTTATTGCCCACTTTGGGAAAGGCTGATTTAGAGTCTAAACTCTAAATCTTCCTGCATTCCAATGTTCCTTTGAATACCTATGTATACTACTCATCAGGTCCCCCGTAAGGGCTACTGGCGCCTGTGCGCAAAAAAAGGTTTTTAGCGCCCTTTTAGGTAAATTTTTTGGGTCCTTGGTTTTGGCGCCCCTAAAGATGGCGATTTGGCGCCCCTAGAGGATGGCGCCCGTGTGCATTGCAGACATTGCACATATGGTAGCAGGGGCCCTGCTACTCATGCACTGTGGCTAGCTGCACCACTTTTTCGACCATCTTGCCACCAGCCATCGTGATTGTCTTTTCATCAGATTTTGATCGTCTTCCAAAAAAGGAGGTTCTATGTTCATCATTGTCATTTTTTAATGCTTTTTTTATTTATTTAGTACTTAATTTAGACTCCTGAGTCATTGTCGAAAGCATCGATCAGACGGCATTTGTAAGTTGTTTATTTATAGCGAGCGTCACGACGACCTGTGGGTCAGGAGAGTGATGATACGGCAACCGTCGCGCGGTACAAGGTTCGCTTCCTGGGTTCACTTGAAGATGAAGATGTCAAAAACCTTAAGCCCACTTTAGTCTGGGTTATCGGTGATCGTTTGCTAAAACGTTATGCCATCTCGCTTGTCCATACTAATATTATAAATGAGAACACTCGTCAGAGTGTGAGTAATGGGTCGGACCCCTTAAGAGCCCGGGTTACCCTCGAAATTCTCATACATACGTAATACCAAAATCATTTTCTCATACGAAAATATTTAACATGTTTGAGTTATTTTTCAGCTTAAAATAGTAATTACCTAGGTTCTTGTACAAAAATTAATTTCAAAATATTTAAACACTAAAAAAAATTTTTTGTGTATAATTTTTTTTACTAAATTTACTACTAAATATTTAAACACTAAAAATAGAGTAAAACACTAAAAATATATACATAAATATTAAATTTACTACAAAATATTTCAACTCTAAAAAACATTTTTTAGTATTTAAATATTTTGTAGTAAATTTACTATTTATTTATATATTTTTTAGTGTTTTACTCTATTTTTTGGTGTTTAAATATTTTGAAGTTAATTTTTGTTCAGGAACCTAGGTAATTACTATTTTAAGCTGAAAAATAACTCAAACATGTTAAATACTTTCGCATGACAAAATGATTTTGGTATTACGTATGTATGAGAATTTCGAGGGTAACCCGGGCTCGAGCAGGGGGGATCCGAGTCCCCACGTCAGATGAAAATAGCTTATTTTCGTAGCACTCCCCAATATTGCCCGATTTGAATGTCACACGTGTGACTTTAGGGGAGGGGGCCAGGCCTCCTCATTGTTTATCTCCAAACCAACTAGCAACAGACTAGTTATAGCCACGATTAAACTACCATGGTCTTAACCAGACCAGTAGCTTAGACCCTTTCGAAAAAAAAAAAAGAGAAAGTGTGTCTGTCTGTCTGTTTCCTCTTCACGCTCAAACCGCTGAACCGATTCTGCAGAAAAGTAGATGCTTTGAGTCCCGGGAAAGGACATCTAAGGATACTTTTATCCCAACAAAATGTACGGTTCCTGCTCGATGAACTTTTGGCGCAACGGAGATCCGGGCGTCATCTACTAGAATATAAAGAAAGTAACGAGAGATACATATAGTTTGAATAATTTAGTTTTTAGTTGTTATATTATTTCGCGGAATATTGCTAAAATAATAACAAACTAAATTTAAAGCTGTGGATTTGCGAAAAGTGACGCAAATAACTGCAGTCCGCCGTGCAGGCCTGCAACACCATTCACTATCCTGCGTGCAGTCCGCCAGCTTATGCAGGATAGTGAATGTTGTTGCAGGCCTGCACGGCGGACTGCAGCAGGACTGCAATGCAGGATAGTGAATGGGCCGTTTTAGCGGGCGGTTATAACTTATAGGTATTCTTTTTTTTAATGGATATCTATTAAGTTATTAAAAAAATATGTAGCATAATCCCTGCCTTATTTCTATCTTATCTTTATACGAGCAATTCTTGTATATATATTACATATGTTACGCTCAAAAACCGAAATCGCTCAGTGAGCGAAAAAATAGCTCAGAACGCGTTGTGGTCACAGTGAAACAGCCACGACGCGAATTTCGCGTCGTGGCTCTAATGAAAACGGCCACGACGCGTTCTGGCAATCACAAAAAGGCCATAACGCGAGATTCTTGTCGTGGCTGATATGCTATTCGTTTTTCTTGATTTGTTCTTGATTGATTAATCATCCATAGGTATGGAAAATTAATAATTATATTTGAACTACCACGTGTACTACAAAATATATTTTCTTTTACTAAATCACTGCATAACGTGCTCTATGACCTGCACTATGACCCAATTATTGGTACTTTTCGTGATATTTTGCATCGAAGCAGATGTTTTTGATGATGATTTCGCTGTTTGAGGACAGATTTTCAAAATTCTCGTGTTGTTGTATAGGATATAATCTTAATTTTGTATACTTAACAATTACGAAAGTGGTGAGCTAATGATGGGATCTATGAGCAATCGAGGGAAATCCTTGAAATTTATCAAAACACTCATAGTGGCTAAAATGTTGTTTCTAGTAAATTAAACATAATTTTATGTTACGAATAAGAGAAATTTCATACAAAGGTGTCTCTTGGTCCAAAAGCACTGAATACCTGAACCTTTAAAGATAAAAGTTTGGAAATTGCAGCATCGCTTAGATAATTACAAGCATTTACCACAATTTCGCTTACAGTAACATAATGTGAATAGTTAACATTCGTATTGGTTATTTGCGCATAAAGCCTTATTTTGTAGATACTTAACTAAAAAGAGTGAAATTATTATTTTTAACAAAAAAATTAAAACCGACTTCCAAGGTAAAAACAATAGTAATATGAACTAAAAAGTATTAAATAACTCTTACTCTTTAATAGTGCCTTTTTCAGAATTCGTCTAAACCTCAACTATTTCTGTACATACTACAGTCTTCATTAGTTTGAAGTCGGTACCAGTTCCGAAAGTTTCAGATATTCTGACATTGACTGAACTCACGATTAAATTAGCTGGTACCGACTTCAAAGTAATGAAGACTGTAGTATGTACAGAAATAGTTGAGATTTAGACGAATTCTGAAAAAGGCACTATTAAAGAGTAAGAGTTATTTAATACTTTTTAGTTCATATTACTATTGTTTTTACCTTGGAAGTCGGTTTTAATTTTTTTGTTAAAAATAATAATGAGTAACATAGTCACTAGTGCTAGTCCTGAAGTTTGCTGCATCTTAATTTAACATTCGGTTTTTCATTAATATTGATATTACAGACGATCATGTAAAGCAATTTGATATAATACGCGCCCTTAAGGCCGTCCCCCGAGCAAAAAAGTTGCCGAGATCGCGCCAAAACCCTATTTATTTTTACTTATCTTAGTTCAAAATTGTCCTAAAAAAAATTAAAACGAGGAAAATGTAGTCTATAATATTGTCGATCTATTGGCGTGAGTTTCAAATTAAAGTAATTTATAAATCCTAAGGAGATGTTGAATGTATGCTTGAATTTTAATAAATTGGTATTACTTTGGAAGCTGATATCATGAGTATAATAAACAAAAATAGAAAATTTAATACGGGGAAAGGAATGTTGATATATTGAAGATTATTGCTGTATTTTTATTATAACTTTGTAGCTTTCAGAATATGAGTTTATAAGGCTCTAAATACGGTAAATTACGAAATCTTCGTAGCTCTTTAACCCATGTTCAAGAACTACTTATACTACCGACGAAGTCTGAAGAGGATCGACTGTCTCGACAGTCACTTATGATAGGATCTATGCACTATAAAGAGAATTGCAATTCCTACTAATTGTATCATTAAACTAGGAAGCCTTGTATTCCCCAACTGCATCAGGAGGTACATAGTTATGTTTACCCTACTATGACAATTTGTTTGCAATGCAACTGAAGCTCAGAGCTTAGATTTGAACTGGAGAATACTTAGATTCCAGTTTCGACATAGTTATGAGCACGGATTTAAAAAAAATACGGATGGAGCATTACACTATAAAGAGGTGAAGCATGCAAGGTACGACAATTTCGTCACAATTTCGTGTATTGTACACGTGACCGACACTCACACACGCAACTAGGTACTACAACCCGCTGTCATTGTACATAGAGTGACGGCGCCAATGACACGCACACATCCTACACGGGCGGCCATTACTATGATTCACTCGAGATTAGACATGGTTACATCCGTATTTTTTTTAAATCCGTGGTTATGAGAATGACAATTATTTAGACATATCAAATTCGGTTTAAAGATCTTTATTATTCTCAATAAGACAATTCATGTCACTTACATGAGAAACAATATTATAACCTTAACACTGTACTTATTACGAAAGTTCACAAAACATAAAAAAATACAGTTTTCTAAGGTTAAATAGTATTAACAAATAACGTCGACCCGATTTTGTCGGTAGTCTGAAAATATTTTTTATAACGAGACGTGTTCGGGAATGCAAGTTCGCCAATATTAGCCGGTGGTCCAAGTGATTAACTTATTACGAGGTGCAACAAAATATGTGATCGGTTAATTTTTTCTTGAAAATATTGAGCGAGCTTGCTTCTTTGACAACTTTAGGAAGTGCGTTGTATAGCTGTGCTCCCCTATATGTTAATGTATTTTTTCCGTAGCTTGTTCTTATTTTAGGAAGTACAAGGTGGTCCGAGCGACGAGATGTATGTTTAGTTATTTTGTTGTAAATGTAATTTGTGAATGTGTAAGTTTGTGTATAATTTTATATATAAGTATGCATAATATGTTATACGAGTAGAGTTGCTGGATGTCCATAAGTTTGGTTTCCTTGTAATTTTTTTTAGATGGTGTTAAATAGTCGTAGTGGTATAGAATTTTAATTATTTTATTTTGTAGTATTTGGATAGGTTTTAGGTTATTTTTAGCAGCACAACCCCATATTTCTATGAGGTATAATAAATGAGGTTTTACTAAGGAGTTATAATTATGGGGCCGAGCTTTTTGTGGAATGCAACTTGTCAGATTGTGAAGTGACCCTATTAGAGATGAGATTTTCGTTTCTATGTGTTTTTTATTGGCGTACTTTATGTAAGAGTACGTCTATTATAGGGTCAAATCAAACCGCATTGTTATGCGTAGATCATGCATTCCAAAATTTGTTTGAATTTGTTATTTGACAGATTTATATTGCGTGAGACGTCATGCAAATCTGTCAATTCAATAAAACCAATTTAGAAATGAATCTCCGCGTTGCAGTTTGAATTAGCCCTAGCTAGTAATTACGTTCATACGTATACTGTCTATACATAGCTTTATAACATTTTAAAATCTATTGTGGAGTGGAAGTAGTTTTTATGAGTTCCTTCAAGGCCCCCACTACCATATGTGCAATGTGTGCAAAGCACACGGGCGCCATCCTCTAATCATCATCAATCTCATCCTCGCCAAATTACCATCTTTAGGGGCGCCAAAACCAAGGTCCCAAAAAATTTGCTTAAAGGGGCGTCAAAATCCTTTTTTTGCACACAGGCGCCAGTAGCCCTTAGGGGCCCTGCGTTCCTTGCACATCAAAATGCTCCAGCTACCAGAAAGATCAGCTTCATTACGTAATCCATCACAATTGTACAAAGGAGCGATATCGCACCCGAATTACTGTCTATTATAAAGATTATCGATTTTATAGTCAGATTATGTGTGTATTAAACGCCGATCGGACAAGATAAGGCTCAGGCAAATTCGGTATAAAACCCTGGATTCCTGTTATTCCGCATCAAGTGATCAAGCTGAACAGTGAGTATTACAATTATTTATTGTATTAGAACTACTTGAATCGCTTTTAGTACCGAGGTTATTATTTGTGACTAAGTAACAGCTAAGGGCTTTTAAGCAAGAACTAAGTTTTAAGTCTTGTTACAAAAACATTAACTAAATGACAATCAGCGGGTAAAAGTGTTCTGTGATAATTTTTAAATGTGTACTACATGTACAAGTGTACAACCGTCAATCATGTTCTAAAGTCTAAACTGAATTGTTTTGAACTAGACTGATTCAAACTCAGTAAGAGCGACCGCAGACTTACAATAATTTTAAGTTGGTGAACTAAGTTGCACAGTATACCAATAATTATTATAGCTATAGCGACTTATGAGATCTCGCACGTTTTTGCAACTAAATTCGATTCCTTTCCGATTACCTACAATTTAATAGTTGTTCAATTAAATTGCGTTATTACGTAAGTAATTTAGTTTTTAATACGATAGTCGGCCAACTTGAAATTGTATATCTGCGGTGACCCTAAGCTTCAGTTTTCTAACTCTGAATATGTTTTTCTAACGTTACCCATTACTCATGGTTCTACCAACATTTTCCAGAGTCATCATGAAATTCTTCATTGCATTCCTCGCCGTGTGCGCGCTGGCCGCCGCCGGGCCGGTCAACAAGCCCAACGACGCCACCAACGCGGAGCTGGAGGCCATCATCGCCGCCATCCAGAGCCCCAGCACCGACCCCGGAACCGCCGCCCTGCTCGAGCAGCAACTGCAGGACATCCTCGACAGCCTCAAACCCGAGTACGAGCCCATCGTCGTCGAACCCGCCGTCGTCGACCAGTATGAGCCGATCTCCGTCGGACCCGCGATCGTCGACGACTTCGAGCCGATCTCCGTCGGACCCGCGATCGTCGACGACACCGAGCCGATCTCCGTCGGCCCCGCTATCGTCGACGAGTCTGTCGTCAGCCCCGCCGCCGTCCAGGAGGCCCCCGCTCCCCTCGTCCAGATCATCATCAACGTCGCCGGTTCCGGCGTGTCCGCCAGCCCCGTCGTCGTCGAGGAGAGCCCGGCCTCCATCGACAGGCCCACCCCGGTCCAGACCCCCGAAGTGATCGTCCCGGAGCCCGTTATTGTCGTGCCCGAGGCGATCGTGCCGGAGCCCGTCGTCGTGGCCCCTGAGGTCAAGCCCGAGCCCGCCATCGTACCCGAGCCCGTGATCGTCGCCCCCATCTTCCCCGAACCCGCCCTCGCCCCCGAAGAACTCAACTAAGATGTAGCATTCGTTGCCCTTATATCCTATGTATAAATAAATACAATTTAAAGTAGCACTAACTTTTTTCATTGTATAAATGTATGCGAGTGAGTCTGTCATGCGACACATAAAGGGACCGTGCAGAAACTATAGAGGGCGTCGTAATTCGACAGCAGCGACACGATGCGAGTAAAATAAGTAACTTGTGAGTGACTTTGGCTTTTTTTAATTAAATAAGGGGGCAAACGAGCGAATGGGTCACCTGATGGTAAGCAACTACCGTCGCCCATGGACACTCGCAACATCAGAAGAGCTGGAGGTGCGTTGCCGGCCTTTTAAGAGGGAATACGCTCTTTTCTTGAAGGTTTGCAGGTCGTATAGGTCCGGAAATACTTCTGCCTGCCTAGCATACGCCAACGAGATATCTCACTCTCGAGATAATTAAAAACTACTCGTCTCATAATGTCTAAATCTCGACATTATCTCGATATAACTCTATGAAAATGTGTTATTTCGATGATAGATCTACGCGAGAAAAATGTTTGTCATGCTGGGGTCAATACAGATGAAGAACCAAACATCGAGAAACATCTCGTTGGCGTATGCTAGGCAGGCTGCTGACAGTTCGTTCCAGAGTTTTACAGTGCGCGGCAGAAAGTTACGCGAAAAACGCAC
Organism: Lysandra bellargus; assembly: GCA_905333045.1. Taxonomy (NCBI): domain Eukaryota; kingdom Metazoa; phylum Arthropoda; class Insecta; order Lepidoptera; family Lycaenidae; genus Lysandra; species Lysandra bellargus. Next base: position 4,065,632 of record HG995352.1, on the reverse strand, counting down.
TGTGGAAGACTGCCACTCATCAAGGTGATGAGGATGGTATGTTTTTCGCGTGGGACGATGGCGAAAAGCTGCAGGTGGTATGATTCCGAACAATTCCTCAGAGCACTCCCCGTGATACAACCGATAGAGGATGCAGAGTGATGCTACATCTCGGCGTAATTCCAAGGGGTCCAAGCTGTTTGAAACAATATGGCAGTCAACAATTCGAGCGGCCCTTCGTTGGATACGATCCAGAGGGAGCAGTTGGTATTTTGGCGCCCCTGCCCAGAGATGAGAACAATATTCCATATGAGGCCGAACCTTTCGCTTCGCATTCTCTTTGACACCGGCTAGTTTATAAGTGATTTTTTTATGTTTTAGACTATAAAATGATTTAAGGCGCTATACGAAAGTAATTTTACCGCAAGGGCAATTTTATACTTAATTTGTATGACTATAAAGTCGTGAATACGCTGCGGCCAGAAGCTATCGGCTCGCTCGGAAAACATGCGAAAAAACGTAATAGGGATGATGACAAGGTCAAAGATTATCGGATTTTGTTAATAAAATAAAGAAATCACGGTAAAAAATAAGTGTTCCCAAAATTTCAGTTCGATAGCATTTGTATTTTTTTTATTATGCGCCTTCAAAGTTGGATAATCAAGTCGAATTTTTTTTTCAATTAAATTTCTTAATATTTGTATACCATTCGATAACTTATGCAATTAAAAGCAACTTTTGTTATGAAACCACTTTCATAAACGCAATATTTAATATACTTATCGAACATAGTTCTCTCCCGATGCGTACAAACTACGAAAGAGTGACGTCATTCTTTCGTAGCACTTTGTATGGAGCGTTTCGGGCATGTGTATTTTATGAGATGTTTGAATTGTCATATCTTGGTGAATTTTTAGGCTATCTGAGTCATTCTTTCAGTGATGTTTCTATTTTTTAAGGGTCTTTCAATAACCAATAGGAAAAAAAAAGTAGTCATCATGCCTATTATAATCATTTAAAAAATAACTAGGAACATTTAAGCAAAATGCTTCTATACGATTTTGAGTTGCAAAGGTGTCTATCAATTAGACTAATTTCCTACAATACATCTATTTTCATTTATCAAAATACATTAATCGTGTTTCTGGTTCTTCTCAAAACTAGATAAGGCTATGTAGATATGTATATCTCATTACCAGATTTGTAACATTTCTGAGGGTCCTATAGTATTACGTCAAAATGGACAGTTTTTTCAATATAGCGCCTTAATACTTTAAATACTCCCAAGTGGCCACATGCGGCCGCGAGAACACCAACAGATTTACAAGAATCCGCCGTCCGCGATCGAAGGATTATAGTAAAAGACTAGATGACGCCCGCAACAGCAAACCTTACATTTTACCGGGATAAAAAGTATCATATGTCCTTTCCCGGCTCAAAGTAAACCCATACCAAATTTCAGCAAAACTGGTTCAGCGGTTTGGGCGTGAAGTGCTAACAGACAGACACACTTTCGCATTTATAATAATAAGTATGGATGGGTTTCGACCCATAAAAAAAGATCGAAAGCGTGAATAAAAATGTAGTTAACTAAGAAAATATCTGAAAAAGTAATTATAGGTCTACCACAATCTGATGGCAATTTTTGACAGCAGGTTTTCAAAAAATATCCTTGATCATTGGATAATTTTTTATATTTTCATGTTTCACATACAAAATAAGCCGCTAAAGGCTGACTTACATTGATACAGTAGCTGGCGCCAGCATCATTGGATTCCGTCGCTGGATCAGCACTGTATCAATGTAAACATGTTTCAGTCCACTCCAGCACTAGATTGAAACATGTTTACATTGATACAGTGCTGATCCAGCGACGGAACCAGTGATGCTGGCGCCAGCTACTGTATCAATGTAAATCAGCATTTAAGGAATAAAAAAAGGATGTAAATGTTTTATTCCTGTTACCCCGGTATTGCTAGTCAATTTATTTTCTCACTTTTTGCCATCAGCTGGTAGACCTATTATAGTAGCATCTATCAGCATAGAAAGTAAAAACTTGATAAATATTGTTATAAAATAATGAAGATGCAAAAAATACTTATAATTATTGCTTGTGGATTAATAAAATAAAACAAGTTCACTAAAATAAATGTTTTTATTTCATCAACCTTTTGCGATTCGATCGATTCCATCCCCACAACTTTTGTCTGTCACTATTTTTGACTAATTTTAGTCTGGACCTCATCAGTGCAGACAAATAACACACAAAGACTGCACTATTAATCTTTTTCATACTTGAAGAATCATCCTTTTGAGAACCAACACTTTGACAAATTCCTGGCAGGACTTCTCCAAATTTTCCTTACTTTTGATACAACTATAAGCCAATTAAATGAGCGGTGCGGTGAGGTACGTATATCAATTTAGATGGAAGCCAGTTTGGATGTTTACTGAAAGAAGCAACGGTTATAGGTTAGGTTCATATTGTGTTCATCAAAAATGAATTTATGGTTATAAATTATAATCTACAAAATTCAGTGTTTTTACGAGTCTACACATAGCATTCATGGAACTTTTTAAATGCTTACGTATGGTTCGTTTTTCAATAAGCCATGGCATGTAAATACTTTTGGCAGGAAAATAGTAAAATTTTACATTGTTTTATTTATTTTTCTTGTATGTATTAGAACATCCGGGAATACAACAATGCATTTCAATTCTTGAAAATACTCAAATTTCTCAAGAAATCCTATAAATTTCCGTAGCTTGACTAGAGCATGACAATAAAATTTTCGCATAAGATAAGTTTCGGCTTCTCGTCACTAGTTACGTCAAAAAGGATAGTTTTTTCAATATAGCGCCTTAACCCTAGAAGCCTAATCTATTTTAACGATGTGAATGGCGGCCGAATAGGAAGATCTTTCGACCGAGCGAGGTGGTATGCTCGGTCAGGCCGAAGTCCACTGATATGGGATAGTTTGTCTTGACGAGTTGTCCTTTAGTCATTCAATTGAATGCTGTCATTCAATGAATGCACTAGTCATTCAATCAAATCGCAGATTAAACCAGATGACTGCGACATATATAATATCTTGCCGTTCTCCGAAACTTCGATAGCGCGATGCAGGATTGTTACTTGTTAGGCGAATTGTGGGTACCGCCCATGGAGCTTCTCATATAGAGAATGGTACCGCCAAACTATCTCAGGAGTACACAAAGCCTATGACAAGTTGTCAAATGTGTGATTTATATTGACGCTGCCGCTTCGCAGTCGCGTGGTCGCGTAGGTTTGTGCTAAGCATTATTCCTTAATATACGTCTCAGAGGTGTACACATATAATTCACAATTTTTATGTAAAAATAGCATTATTTTGTTCTTTTTTGGACTGAAAATGTAAATTTTGAATATAAGCTAACAATAAAACGACATTTTATGAATAATTACTACGGTGACAGTAATTTATTCACAACAATAAAAATATTATGTGCAAAAATTGGAACAAAAACTCATCTTTCTCAAAAATTAATACAAACATCACACAAACATATTATTTTTCTGAAGAGATTTCGTTTTCTTTATTCTGATTACCTACTTATTCATAGAGCAAACATAAACTGATTAGATTTCAAAAGACTAGGTACCATCGAGGAAATTGATTCCTAGGCAGTTCAGTTGAACACACTTGAATCTGCCTAGGAATTAACTTCTCTGATAGTTCATTAATTTATAATGTTCTAGTCTAACATGTTAGACTTCGACTTTTTAAAAAATGATTGAAAATTACTATGTCAATAATATTTAATAATCATTTTTTTACAGAAATCATTGAAGTACTAGTCTAAGAGCGAGTGTTCCATAGACTTACAGTGAAGCGGCAAACTCCATACTCTATAAGTCTAGAGTAATAGTATCTATGGATGCAGCTTCTCATTACGGTCGATCTGGCTCCGTTGCAGGTACCTGAACGACTTGTAAACATTTGACGAAAATACAGGTGGTATAAGATTGGCCAATGTGCTGTTAGATCACTGCCATTGCTCTGTTTAGAACTCATAACTGCATCATAATATTTTAATACTGTGTAAAACTGTGTAGCACAGAGAGCTGCCTGTATAATAGATACTCAGCTCTTTGTATTCCTAAAAGATTTATGTCTATAAAAACTACGTACACATAATATTATTATCAAATTATTTTACATACTACATTGCTTATACATAAAAATAAAGATTTTAAAGGTTTTTGGAAGGAAACAAAAAAATTAAACGCAAAACCCGACGAGTGTAGACTGTAGACGGCATCAGTGACTCGAAAGATATTGCGAACATGTTCCGATGTCATTTCCAGGTGGAGTCTCCGCTAAATAGTGAACATGACAAGTTAGGGGGTGCCGAGGCCATAGTGTCGAAAGTGCCTGAGCGAGTTACAGCGAGACACGCTGCTCTCATTTTAAAAAGCATGACCCGAGGAAAGTCACCTGGACACGATGGTCTCAGCTTAGAACATTTTCAATACGCGGGATCACATCTTCCAAGACTATTGGGATTGCTATTTACTCTATGTATAAGGCATTCCTACCTGCCAAATGAGCTGATGAAGACGGTGGTAGTTCCTATAATAAAAAACAAGACAGGAGATAGCTCCGATAAGTGCAACTACCGCCCGATATCTTTGGCTACAACCATATCGAATATACTTGATAGCTTGCTTGAGAGACAACTTAAGAAATATATAACTTTAAACGACGCACAGTTCGGCTTTAGACCAGGACTCTCAACAGAATATGCTATTATGTCTCTCAAGCAGACTGTCAAGTACTACACAGATAGGAGCACGCCTGTGTATGCAGCTTTTCTGGACCTCTCCAAGGCATTTGACCTGGTTAGGTACGATATCTTATGGCAAAAACTTAAGGAGGCTGGTGTGCCGGGCGAGGTAATTAATATTCTTAAATATTGGTACGGCCACCAAACTAACCAGGTCAAATGGCTCCGAGAACTCTCCGACGAATACAGGTTGGAGTGTGGAGTGAGACAAGGGGGGATAACGTCTCCTTCTCTCTTCAACTTGTACACGGACAGGCTGATTGCTGAACTGAGCGACACCAGAGTAGGCTGTTTTATTAATGGTCTCTGTATTAACAGCATTAGTTACGCCGACGATATGGTGTTGCTCAGCCCATCAATAGCCGCCCTCAGAAAAATGATGAGTGTATGTGAAAGTTACGCCAGGTCGCACGGTCTTACATATAATGTAAAAAAAAGCGAGCTCATGATATTTAATTCAAGGGCTCGTAAAATGGGAGATGTAGCACCAATGCTTCTCAATGGTGTTGCGCTCCAAAGAGTAAAAGAATTTAAATATCTCGGTCATGTGGTTACTGAGGATTTAAAAGACGATGGAGACATCGAAAGGGAGAGGAAAGCGATGGCGATCCGCTGTAATATGTTGGCGCGCAGATTCGCAAAGTGTAGTACAGATGTTAAAATTACACTATTTAAAGCATTCTGTCAAACACTCTACACCTGCAATCTGTGGTTCAACTATACGCAGCGGGCCATCAACGCTCTCCGAGTACAATATAATAATGCTTTCAGGGTGTTGGTGGGGCTCCCTCGCTGGTGTAGTGCATCGGCGATGTTAGCGCACGCTCGTACAGACGGGTTTCACACCGTACTGCGACGTCGCATAGCATCGCTGATGTTCCGCACGCGGGGCAGCCTCAACAGTATCCTGAAAGTGCTCAGCGTCAAGCTGGACAGTCCCCTACTGGCGCACTGGATCCATACACATGTGCATGTGCCCGGAGCGCCAGAAGGTGGCAAGTACTTAAACTAACTTATTTCTTTCTTTCTTAATATGGGTTAAAAAGCCTGAAATAAACGTATTTTATTTTTTATTTATTTTTATTTATAGTTTACGTTCGCGTCGATAATTCGGGGTATAGCTTTTAAACATTGCAGGGCTTTAATGAAGGAAAAAAGTAATAAATATAATTATAAAATAGGCTTCTTAACAGTGATTTATTAAAGATTCTTATAACTAAGGTTCCTCATGTCCATTACGCTATTTACTGGGCAATAACAGCGGGGATGGGGAAGATGGGGTTGATCACAACGGGCTCGGGCACGATCTCGCCCTCGGGGAAGAGCTCGGGGACAACAACGACGGGCTCAGGTACGATGGCGGGCTCGGGCTTGACCTCAGGGGCCACGATGACGGGCTCAGGTACGATGGCGGGCTCGGGCTTGACCTCAGGGGCCACGACGACGGGCTCCGGCACGATCGCCTCGGGCACGACAATAACGGGCTCCGGGACGATTACTTCGGGGGTCTGGACCGGGGTGGGCCTGTCGATGGAGGCCGGGCTCTCCTCGACGACGACGGGGCTGGCGGACACGCCGGAGCCGGCGACGTTGATGATGATCTGGACGAGGGAAGAGCTGGCGACGGCGGCGGGAGCGACTTCCTCGACGATGGCGGGGCCAACGTTGATAGGCTGGTATTCTTCAACGATAGCGGGGCCAATGCCGATAGGCTGGTATTCCTCAACGATAGCGGGGCCAATGCCGATGGGCTGGTATTCTTCAACGACAGCGGGGCCAATGGCGATAGGTTCGAAGGTGTCAACTAGAGCGGGTCCAACGCCGATCTCTTCGACGGCGGCGGATTCAATATCGACGATAGCCGGTCCCATGGCGATGTTGCGGGCCGGGCCAGCCACGGCCACGGCAATTACGGCGGCTACAGTCAACAGGAATTTCATATTTCTGGAAAATAAATACTAAAGGTTTAGTGGGAAACCATTCTTAGGGACTGGGCATTCAAATAACTACAAGGTTAAAGGAAATTACGACATGATTGATGATAATGATTTAAGATGAATATTTAAGAAAAAGAAATGAAATGAAGATTTTTGGTAGGAAATTGCTATTGGGAGCTGGGTATCCACATGACATAATACCAGATTAAGATTTCATATTAATCTATGATTATGTACTTAATAAGAATCAAAGGATATTACTAGAATCTAGATTCAATTAGCTCATAATAATAATAGAGACTATGATTTTAAACGATTAAAATACTCACAATAATTTGTTTTTGCTTTTATCACGAAGTATGCTGAAATAATGCAAAAACTGTTGTTTTATACTTTGTTTTATCAGAGATAAACAAAGAAGGCGAAAATGATCTTTGATTAGTAATTTTTTATTGAACCTCAATAAATGATACTGAGTACGTGATTAGTCTCGGTACGACTTTGTGTATTGGTCCATTTACGTCATGAATATTGCGCGTGTGATCCATGCAAGTAGGTATTTAGTCTTAGTAGTCACCATCAATCATCAAGACTATAGAAGGCTCTAAGTACTTAGTACTTTCTAGTCTTGATATATTATAGTGGAATACTATAATAGTCGCTCGATAGAGAGTTTAACCTTAAAATATTGGTATCTCATTTTTACGAACTTCTTAATTATATTATGTATAGTGATATGCTTAATAATAATAATCAATAGGTCCACAATCAATCTATGATTTCCAGTTTCCTAAATCTAAGTTTCTTCATCATCTAAGCCGAAACTTTAGTTTTAAATTTTTTGACATAACGTACTCCAAATTAACATTATGGTGACTTAAAATAACACATAAAGGAAATGATTAGGTGCATATTATATCTTTAAGTGTATTTTGATAAAGCTAGGATTAAGATTTGATAAAGTTCCAATCTGATGATCCGTACATCTGTAAATTACAGATAGATGTATGGATCATCAGATTACCATTTAAATCATTACAGACTATAATGGCTTACTAGCTTTCTACTATTACACTAAGTTCATTAGTAGGTTAAAATATAATAATAACTAGCTGTCCCGGTGAACATCGTGTCACTTCAAAACCTTCCCAGGACTTCTACGAATATTTTAAGACTAAAATCAGCCCAATCCGTTCAGCCTTTTTCGAGTTTTAGCGCGACTAACACATTTGAAAATCCATTTTTATATATTTAGATATATAATAATATCTATATTCATCTGTTTCTCTAAACAAGGATATATACCTAGATCTACCAGAATCTGTTGCCAATTTTTTGACAGCAGATTTATCCTTGATCATTTGATATTTTTTATATTTGCATGTTTAACACACAGAATCAGCCGATATAAGAAGAAAAAACCGGCCAAGTGCGAGTTGGACTCGCCCATGAAGGATTCCGCAGCAGCAATAAGGTTTATTTCTATAAAATTAAAAGGTTTTTGTTTTATTTTCATATTTTAGTTGATTTAATGAAAGTTAAATTAAGGTTTACCATTTATGACGTATAAAAAAAACTACTTGTTAGATATCGTTCAAACCAATTTTCGTTGGTAGTTTTTATAATATTGTACATCATATATTTTTTTTTAATTATCATGCCCCTACTTTAGAAGCTAGAGGGGGGGGGGAGTGGGGACATCATTTTATCACTTTGGAAGAGTCTCTCTCGCAAACTATTCAGATTATAAAAAAAATGATATTAGAAACCTCAATATGATTTTTAAAGATCTATCCATAGACGAAAAAAATTTTTTTTGTTTCAGTTGTACCTATGGGGACCCCTAAATTTTTTAATAATTTTTCCATTTTTGTATCAAAATTTTAATGCGGTTCTCAGACTACATCTACTTACCAAGTTTGAATAGTATAGCTTTTATGGTTTCGGAGAAAAGTGGCTGTGACATACGGACGGACAGACAGACAGACATGACGAATCTATAAGGGTTCCGTTTTTTGCTATTTTGGCTACGGAACCCTAAAAAGGATCAAAATGTTTTATTCCAATTACCCCGGTATTGCTAGAGTCAATTCATTTTCTCACTTTTTGCCATCAGATTCTGTTAGACCTATAGTAATAATGATTGTTTTTTTAATGAAATAAGACGTGAAAAGAGAAGACTTATTTAGTTTATGGTACCATTTCGTAAAAATGTTGCAATTTATTACGTATTCAAATCCAACATCATCTTCCGTCGCCCATGGACACTCGCAGTATCAGTTAAGATGTGTTTAGTCATGTTTAGTTTATGGTACGATTTCGTAACAATGTTGAATGTTGCCATTGAGATGTATGGAGTTGACACCGCAACGCAGTGCTTGGTCACATTCAAGAGACGCTATATAGCCGCAGTGCACTTAGTCGGCCGCGAGCTCTTCTGCGCACTTGACGTATGACAATTATAAAAAAACAAAATAAAAGTCACAAAAATGCCTTGGTGTGTCTTAGGATATTGTAAAAATAATTCCAAAAACACTTCCAAATGCGACGGCATAACATTTCATCGGTTAGTATTCTTATTTAATTATTTTCAATTAAAATACGAACATTCAATTACTAGGCGAAGACGCGCGCCATTTCGCATTGTCATAGTAGATTCAGAGGGGAATGTAGGCAGAAGTCGACGATGAATGAAGTATTGACGTAGACGAGTTTGTATTTTGGTAATAATATAAATACGGTATTACTTATACATTATGTACATGCGTACATTATAATTATATTTATAAATATATAAGTAATTTGAATTTAGTAAGTATGTAGTGGACTTTGGATCCATAGTTATTATAATATAATTATTATAAATGCGAAAGTGTGTCTGTCTGTCTATCCGTCGGTCTGTCGGTTTGTCCGTCCATCTGTCTGTCTGTCCGTCTGTCTGTCCGTCCGTCTATCTGTCTGTCTCTCTCTCTGTGTCTGTTACCTCTTCACGCCTAAGCCTCTGTAACGGCTTTGCAAAATGTTGGTATGTAATACTTTGGTTTTTGACCGACTTCCAAAAAGGAGGTGAGTAATACGTTTGGCTGTATGCATCCTCTATCAGTTGTATCACGGAGAGTGCTCTGAGGACCATCCCATCACCTTGATAAGTGGCGGTCTTCCATCGTGCATTTTTCGCGTAATTTTCTTCCGTGCACTGCAAAACTGTGGAACGAACTATCGCCAGAAGCATTTTAAGAAGAAGGCATATTCCCACGCATCTGCAGCTCTTCTGACGTTACGAGTGGGTTACATGGGCGACGGTTGTTGCTTTCCATCAGGTGACCCGTTTGCCCCGTTATTTTATATAAAAAATCTAATTAACTTCTATGTCCTTGTGAAATCGTACTTGATGTTTATTAGTGAAAAAGCCGTGCCTATATTAGCGACTTGTTATAATATTATTATTTCGTTTATTTCCGCATGACTTAAAAGTTGGATTTCACTTAACTATTTTTAACTGAAATCCAATTCTTTAGTCATGCAGAAATAAACGAAACTTTGTTTGTATTTCCCTATCTTAGATGAGCCGCCATATTGGATGTAGAATGACATTACATTCGTTTTCGAGTTATTCTCAAAAAGTTCTTTCATTTAGTATCCATACTGTTATTATAGGACGGCATAGATAATAACTATTCCGCTATCTTGGATGGTCGGCCATTTTATAATATTTTATTTATAGTGATGTCACATACTGTATCGTGCATTGTCATTCAAACCAAACGTGTATACAAAATTTCAGCTCAATCGGTTAAAATATTATAATTATGTACATACATATACTTACTTCGAAATTAAGTTCAAAAATTCCACCCGAACTTACATAATAATGTAAATAACTAAATAATAATATACAGAGCAAGTTAAATAAAAGCTTTTAATAATGTTTAGTAAAAATATTTGTTTTATTTTATCCACTTTCAAATAGAGTCTGCGTTCATTCGAGTGTAGGCACAAAACTTTGTCACTTCTGCGGTACTGATCTATAGCCATCACCGCCCCGCCTCTCACTCCGCTCATTCTGCAAGTGCGACATGTTTTTCGTTGGCAATAGCAACTCCATATGCAATTTATGTCATCAAATCCAACATCATCATCATCCTCATAGTTGTCACTAATCACCGGACTGTCATGTCTTGCAGTCGGGCTATGTCAATTTAATGTAAAGTATCTGACACACAGTCGTCAAAGGCGGTTGACGACCATGCAAAATCTAATCAACACTGTGGTTGACAACACGTTGACAATAGTGTGGCTGGCAACGCGCATACCCGTTTTTGCTGTTGACAACCGCCGTTGACGACCGTGTATCAGATACTTTAGTCGTTACGGCTGTCGGCTGGGTTTAACCCATAAAGGTAATATACCTATCGGAATAGAGAAACAATTCCGAGCTGTCAAGCTTAACCAAAATTTGATTTACACCTGTGTATACAATTATGTTTACGTGTGCGTGCCAGTGATGTACAAACATCTTGTAATTCGACAAAATATCGATCATGGAATAATAATTGTAAGATTGTAAAAATAATAAAATGGGATAAAATAAAACTGCATACTATAATATATAATAAAATTGTAATTTTGAAGTAAAATATGACTTTTCTCAAAAATGCGGTTAATTATTTTAAGCCATGAATTTCTGGTGTCCAGGTCAGCAGGAAGTCTGAAAAATTGGCTTTTTACCCTTTGGATGCGGACCATTAAAAAGAATAAATTATGTATGATAGTATATTAATATACTTAAACTAATTATAAACTACGGATGAGTATGTTATCATTTCAACATTCCTAGATAATTAGTATACTTAACTAAAAATATTTTCATATCGATACTACTTATCGATAACTTGATGCAGCCCTAGTGTAAAATAGATGAAAATTGTTTCTATTAGATAGGAATAATTATTTAATACTTTTTAGTTCATATTACAAGGATGTTATTATTGTTTTACCTTGGAAGTCGGTTTTAATTTTTGTTAAAAATAATAATTTCACTCTTTTTAGTTACCTAGTAAGCAAACGCGTACTATACGTAGTACGTGTATATTATTCTACGTATCTTTTTACAGTCACACTTACAAAATATTATAATATCAGCTGCAGCCTGCAGATAATTTTAAACAATCATTAAAAAAAATCGAAGTGAACACGTGTGACGTGCTAAGTAGCCGGTCACCGGACTAGTTTCAATAGGCTGGCACTCGTTCGACATGTGCGACAAGCACACGCAGCGCACATAGTACCTCCGTGAGTAATTTGTATTCTGTCCATAGTACTTGCTTGACAGCCCTGGCAGATATGCGATGCGATGCGTTATTATACTATGAACGCTAAACGCAATGCAAAAGGTTGAAATTAGGTTGTTTTCCAGAATATCTCGGCGAAGTGGAACAGAATGTTACATTATCGAAGCAACTTTAACTTCTCAGGAGTAATGTCAAATGTGTGCCTTATGCTCTGGAGATAAGGTTGAATTTGGTGACATTGGTGACCCTGACGTGGTAATGATGATGATGATGATGAATGTAATTTGCATAGTAGCATATGCTTTCAGTTCTTAAAACAGCGCCTAAACTCCCAAACTTGTATCTATAAGGAATCCGGAGTTCTCTTAGTAGCTTCGGAACCATAGTATACCTCGGTGCAAAATCTTGCATTTTGGTAGCATATGCTTAGGATGCTTCTCATAAAACCAAAATCACCATATGTTTCCATATAAATTTCGAGGAGTTCCCTCGATTACTCATGGATCCCATCATCAGGTCACCACTTTTGTGAACATGGTACCAAATTGGAGTGAAACCTAATACAACACAACAAAAATTTCGAAAATCGGTTCACAAGCGGCGGAGTAATCGTTGAACATACAAAAAAAATAAATAAAAAAAAAATAAAAATAAAAATCCACAGCCGAACATATAACCTCCTCGTTTTTTGGAAGTCGGTTAAAAATAAACTTAAAACTAGGTCCTGTCGATGTAGAATAATTCAGCTGTGAAATTATTATTTGTCCGGGTTTTTTCGATGTGTGGTACTGTGGTCAATCCTCGCACATGTATCCATGTTTCTAGAGCAGTATTTCTAAAAAATATTCATTATTTAACTTAAAATTACAATTTTTCTGAGAGCCCAAATTGACAACGATCGGCACAGGGTCAGACAGACTGTCAAACAGGCGAAAAAAAAGCTATGCAACCTCAAATCACGCTTCTCTTTCTACCACGCAGTGTTACTGATAGTGACATCTCGCTTGCTCAGGCCTTTGTTTCTCTATTCCGATAGGTATATTAACTTTATGGTTTAACCACAGAATAGTTTAACGTGATCAAATTACATAGGTCTCTCAATTAATCCACTTCCGTGGTAGTACCTACCTAGTGGCTTACTACTTCTGTGTTTCAAAGTTATCTTGAAATTTATCGAAGCTGTAAAGATATTGTATCTACAGTTATATGGAAGTAATTTTTGTTGTATTAAATATTAAAATTTTATTACCGATGATTATTCTTTTTACGTCCGTGCCGATGATATGAAATTATTTTATTGTTATGTCAAATTGTTTAATAGACGAAATAGTTTTGTTATCTTTGATTTTGCTGGCAGGTACTATAATGTAGGGCTTATCCCAAGTATGAAAATTAACCTCTTAAATACTGATCTGTTACGTTCATACTATTTTCCGGCTTAAATTGCTTCCGAACAATTTTCAAATTCAATTGTTAAATTTGACAGATAAGTGAAACAAAAGATACGAAATGCCATTTACATAAAAGAGACCGACTAAATAAAAGACGGGCCAATTGGCCCGTATATAAGGCTTCACAACGCGCGCGGTAGTAACATATCTGCTTTGAGTTTTTTTATATAATATCATTGCTCTTAAGTAAATCACTAATTTCAAATTTTTTAGAATTTAAGTTAGGTATTCATAGACTAAAACTAGTTATTGCTCTGAATACAGTGTCTATTGTGGCTTGTGAAGACCAAATTATTATGTGTCTCCTATCTTAAAAACTCCAAAATGTCTGTCTGCTAATTCAAAATTAAATTTTCCTTTTATTATTACACGCAATTATGATATCGAAATGCACTAAAACTCAATAAAAGGATGAACCAAATCTGATGTTGTATAGATAACTTTTCGATATAAAAAAGTTGATGCAACTGACTTCAGTTAGTATTGTATACATCCAAGTTACACATGTAAGTACCAAAGCAAACTGCATATGGCCTTCTATTTGAAGGAAGTAATTTTCTCAATTTCTTTAGTAGAGATCAACTACGATAACATGGTGCGCCCCTCCAAAATTCATTTCGTTTGAAGTGCTTCGTCTTGCGCGGTAGGCTATAATTGTCCAACAAATCTTGGTATTAAGTGACATTAAGTGACATATTACGTTTACTGTGATTGGTTGAATACTTACTACATACAAACTCTTTCATAAGGATGTGACTACACACATTGAAACAGTTATTTGGAGGGGCGCGCCAAGTTATCGTAGTTGATCTCTAATGTACTAACATATTTTAAGCTACTCATAACTTAACAGATTTTAATTAGTTTCTGGCTTTGAGTTGGATTTAGTACCTAATTCAAGATTTAAGAGGATGTTTCTTTGTACCATCGAAGAAATGGGTAATTTGATCAAGTTATGTCAAACCAAAATAAGTCGTGATCTGTTGGCCCAGTTTGACATAACACGACCAAATTATTACGTAGGTCCTTCATCTACCTATGAATCAACTTCTGTGAACTTTACTTTAACTATAACTTTAACTTTATCCATAACAAAACGTCAAATGAACTGTCAAATCCCTAAAGGGCCCCCGAGACGGTCAAACGATTTGACTCAAACACGTAAATTTTGGTTTGACTCAAACCATTTTGATCGTTTACAAAGCTAGTTTGAACGGTTTGTCAAACATTTACGTGTTTGAAGCTCGTTTGATGAAATTTCATATTTTTGTTGTTTGATGCGCCGTTTGATCGTGTTCCGATCCGTTTGAACAAACTTTGTACTATTCTTTGGAGTACATTATTTTTAACCGACTAAAAAAGAGGAGGTTATCAATTCGACGCATATGTAATATTTCCAGAACTGCCCAGTTTTCGTATATATGTTAGACTATATCAGCATCTGAACAAATGTGCAAAATTTCAAAAGTGTATGTATGTTTTATGTTTGTGTTCACATATCTCCGGAACTACAAGTCCGATTTAAATATTTTTTGTTGTACTATAGGTACATGTATTGTTTAACTTGGGAGACTTCTGCAAGTTTCATCAAAATAGGTTTAGTAGTTTTTGAGATGGGGAACTTAATTCTCAATTTCGTACAATTTTTAAGACAGTTTTATCTTTTAAAAAATAATATTTATTCGTCACAAGACATGTACTCCACAGCGCGTATTGAACCAAACTGCGCAGTGTCGTTTGACAAACCGTTCAAACCGACATCAAACGGTTGCATCCAACACGTAAGGTTTGAATCAAACCGTTTGATCGTCTCGGGGGGCCTTAATAAAAGTCCATAATGGACGCCATATTTGACGATAACCTTAACATTAACTATAACTACGCCTCTAGTGCAACCCACCCTAAGCACATATTATTGCAATAATATAGTAAATTTTCATTCGTCGTTTTAAGGAATATACCATATTTTATTAAAATCAAATATTTTTATTGAGGATTTGTTTTCAGTAAAATGAAATTCTTCGCATTCTTCGCACTCCTCGTTGCGGTGTCCGCGCAGCCCGCGCTGGACCGCTCCGAGAAATCCCTGCTCGGCGTCATCAGCTCCATCCTGGAGTCGCTGCAGAGACCACCAGTGGACTTCGGACCCGCCATAGTCGATAAGGACGAACCCATCTCTGTCGGACCCGCCATCGTCGATCAATACCAGCCAATCCAAATCGGACCCGCCATCGTCGATGAATACCAGCCAATCGCTATCGGACCCGCTATCGTCGAGGAGCCCTCCCCCATCGCCATCGGCCCCGCCATCGTGGAGGAGCCCTCCCCCATCGCCATCGGCCCCGCCATCGTCGAGGAGGCTCCCGTCGCTGAATCCGCCAGGGCTCCCCTCGTCCAGATCATCCTGAACATCAACAGTCAGACCAGCGCCATCGTCGACAGCCCCATCGCCGTGGAGGGTCTCCCCATCAACCCCTCCCCTGTGGTCGTCGCCGAGCCCATCATCCCCACACCCGTCGCCGTGGTGGAGGGCGAGATCGCCCCCACTCCCGTCGCCGTGGAGGAGATCGTGCCCGAGCCCGTCGTCATCGGCACCCCCATCCTCCCCGCCCCCGTCGCCATCCTCCCCGAGGAACTCAACTGAACGAACCATGATGATGAGTAAACGTTAAAAGCACAATAAAATGATTGTTTTATTACATTTATTATATTGCTGAAATTATTATACTTTAGTATAATATTAATGGCGCATTTTCACTCGTCGATAGGGCCCGCGAGCGGGGTGCGGGAGATTTCTAAAATGCATGCCACGACCAATCAAAATGCGCCAGTTGTCATAGACTCTCCGTATGCTATACCGCACGAGTTAACGACTAATGAAAATGCGCCCTTATATTAGTTCTAACGCATCCCTTAACACATACTTACATTTTTGCTGTTGTACTTTTTCTCTATCCACTGTAGTACTTTTACGAGACATCTTGTCATCATTCAGCTCGCAACGCCTTCGTCCTTTTGCACCTCATCCCTCCAGCGGTATATGGGACGTCCCACGTCGGTCGTCTGCCGGTCAACTCACTCACGTTCTCCGACCAAAGATGACCGATCACCGAGCGGCGAAAAAGCGTACCTACCTATGTACTAGTAGGTAGAGTTACAGGTGCATCAATTAAAGGTACCAATAAGAAATTTAAAACAGTGTCTTACATTCGCTATGCACAGGTTTTTTTCTCAGTCTATCTGGATTACAAACATCTGAAAATTCTAAATTCAATAGACCTAATGCCCGGGTTACACGAGGCTAGTTTTTCTAGCTAGGATAGCAAGCTAGTGTTAGTAAGCTAGCAAGCTAGTACTTCTGGCTTCGTGTAGACAAAACTATCTTCATTTGTAAGCTAGTAAGCTAGTTCAAACAGAACTAGCATGCTCCAAGCTAGGTCAGCAAGCCAGGACAGTTTGGTAAAAAACTAGCTTGCTATCCTAGATTGAAAAACTAGCCTCGTGTAACCCGGGCATTAAAGTAACCAAAAACCTCGCTCCTATTCTTACATTGCCTATCTCGTCATAACATCAAGAAAGTGTAAATGAGTGACGTTTACCTTTGCACTTTCTCATCTCTGTGTACCTGATAAGTGATAATAATAATAAGCGGATGTGACAACATCATCATTATCAACAGCTACCTATGTCTAACGTCCATAAGCCCCTAGTATTTTTGATCAAAACTTTTTCCTCTTGATAGAAATAAACTACGATAACATGGCGCGCCCCTCCAAAATTCAAAACGTTTGAAGTGCGTTGTCAAAACGTTTGAAGTGGGTTGTCTTGCGCGGTCGGCTAGTTATGATTAGTTGACTAACAAATTTTGGTAATAAGTGATATTAAGTGAAATATCACGAGTACTGGTTGATTGGTTGAATACTTACTACATACAAACTCTTTCATAAGGATTTGACTACACACATTGAAACACTAATTTGGAAGGGCGCGCCATGTTATCGTAGTTTATCTCTACATTAGGGACAGTATAAAGATGTTGATTATTGAATATAAAGAAGACATTGTTGTTATTGTTACACATTGGCAATAATTAAAAATCCATTCTCCGAGAAGTAAGATTACTTAATTGCCATTTGCCAGTTTACATTCTTCCATTAATAATCCAGATCCGGATTGGATTACTTATTTGGCCGCTATCAGGTCTAGATCTAGGGGGCGGCGAGCTGGGCATAATAACCAGAGCGGAAAAATGAGGGGCGGCAATATTTTCAACCTAACCATCAGCCATCCACCACCCAAGTTTGACAATTTAACATTCCAATTTCCAACCTACTTCAGGTTGTACAGGAAATATTTAAGTATTTTACTTAAGTATTAGGACCCCCCCACCTTTACCCCCTATAAAACTAGCTTATGACTTATTATATTAATGGTTTTCTGTACGTAAAGGCCTGCGAAATGATCTTTGCCTGGAGCGGCTAAATAAACCTAGAGGTCCTGCCCGCTCGCCGGGGTTTCCTTTACGCATTCAGTTGATACCAGTTGATACAAATTACGTTTTACGAGACACATTTACATATTTTTGAGTAGGTACGATCTATGAATTAAAGCTCCTCCACAAGTATCTTGAACGTAATCTTAGCGGCGAGAGAGGATAAGTTTTGCCTTATATTAGGCCGGTATAAATAGTCAGTACTTACTTAAGATGCGACTAGGTCTCAAGACGCGGTTCGGCTCGGATTAGTCCAAATTTTGAGAGCCTGAACTGTGTTTAGAGACCGAGATGTATCTTGAGTAGAGATAAGCTACGATAACATGGCGCGCCCCTCCAAAATTCAAAACGTTTGAAGTGCGTTATATCAAAACTATTATATACTAAAGTTATTTTGTAGTTTATTCTACTGCAAATATCATCACTATTCTCTGAAAATATAATTCTATTAACAAACTAACAACTTAGAACTACTGTACCGAAAAATGGACATGGTGTCAAATATTAGACCTTGTACTGATCTAGAAATCGATTGCTTTAGTTTTTCAGCAGTAAAAAGAAGAAAAAGGAGAGCTGAGAAAAGAAAGAAGAAAAAAGAAGAGGCAAGAGGAGCATGGAGACTAAAGACTGAAAATAAATTTGCTAGGAAAAAATATGAAAAATAAAAATAAGAGGAAGGATAGTTTCAGCATGGAAGAAGAATGGATAGAATCTGGAGACAACGTGGATAATATTTCTGATGCATGTAGTTACTACGATGAAGTAAATGAAATCTTTTGAAAAACGGCAAATAAAGACCTAAATAATAGGAAAAATGTAAAATGTAATGTAATGTTCTATTTCAACTATTAGTTCATATTGGTGTCTACTATTAGTGATGTTCGTTTTTTGTGATGTCACCCATTAGGGCTTACGACTGAGGCCCACTTGCGCAGATCTGAGTTAAAGTTAATTCTGAATTAAACATCATGTCATATCTGTCACTCACCAATTGAATGATAGAGATGACATGATGTTTAACCTAGAGTTAACTTTAACTCAGATCTGCGCAAGTCCGCCTAAGTTTACAAAAAGATAATATATATTTTTTATTGATTTATCAGAGAATAACTATAATAGTTTTAATTTGTTAAAGTTACAGAAGACATAAAATAAGTTAAGTATCAATCTTTTATATTCATAAATATACATTTTATTACATTCAAATGTTTTATTTTTCGTTATAGTGTCTACTATTAGTGCTTTTCTTTATATATGCCAATAAATTAACTGAAATACCTTATGTAGGTAATAAGATTTTTTTAAATAATTATTTATCTCAATATTACTGTCCACGTAGATTGTAGGCAACCTATTATTAAAATTACAATTTCTTTTTATTTTGTTGACATCGTTATAATCATCTATTCGATTGTAATAAATCAGTCAAGAGAATCAGTCAGACTCGCGCGCGCACGCAGAGTATATTGAAATGATACAGGACAAACGTCATTCTGACTTACCACTCTTCCTATGAACAGAAATAAATAACGTTTTTTAGCTTACTCACTATAAATGAAACATCGTGAGGAAACCTCTAATTGTTGGTCCCAGACATGCCAGACGTATTGACATTTGACCGGCTCATTCCTCTGGATTAGACTGACTATGTTGTGAGAATGCTGTATGTGTTTGAGCGTCCATACGGACATAATCTTGTCCCAGGCACTTCGTTTGAAGAGTGGTTACTTCGCTCTGAAAATACTGTATTTAAAATCATCCGCAATGGATGCAAAAGTTGTGCAAAACCCTTGTTTTTTTTCTAGAACTAACCTAAGTATTTAGAACCAACAAAAACATCAAAGCAATTCAAATAGTTTTCTTTCTAAAAAGGCCCATTCACTATCCTGCATTGCATACATTGTATGGATAGTGATTGGGCCTTTTAAAACTGCGCTACAATAAAATAGATATTTTTTTCAGAGTAGAGTTGGCTTCGCTCATTCATTTAGCTTGTAAAAGATGGAAGGCCACATTTCAGAAAACATGCACTTTGAGTTAGTTTAAGTTAAACAGTAGACGGATATAATATTCATTATGACAAGAATAAAAAAAAAAAATAGTAGTGTTTGGTATCAAGCTGCCGGTAATCGAGCCGGCAATGCAAATCTCCCCATCAACTTCTCGCCGTCCGTCCGTCCCTGAGTCTCTGAGACTAATTTGTGACATTTGACATTTCCATTGTTCGTCATAAAGTGGGAATATTTTAGTGTTTACTAGCGACCCGCCCTGGCGTCGCACGGGTATAAAATATATAGCCACTGAAAAAATGATTAAAATCTACCTATTATGATCTACTTCTTATCTGTGCCAAATAACATAAAAATTGCTCCTGTAGTTCGCGTGATAAGCCCTTTCAAATAATTTCCCCTGTTTTTTCCACATTCTCCTATTAGTCTTAGCGTGATAAAAATATATAGTCTATAGCCTTTCTCAATAAATGGGCTATTTAACACTGGAAGATTTTTTCAAATCGGACCAGTAGTTCCTGAGATTAGCGCGTTCAAGTTAGGCCTTTCAAATAATTTCCCCCGTTTTTTTACATTTTCCTCTATTTCTTCGCTCCTATTAGTCTTAGCGTGATAAAATATAGCCTTATAATATAACCTTCCTCGATAAATGGGCTATCTAACACTGAAAGAATCATCAAAATCCGTTGCGTAGTTTTAAAGATTAAAGGGAACAAAGGGACATGAGGGAAAAAAAAGCGACTTTGTTTTATAATAAGTATAGATTCGCCCAAAATGACAGATCAGAGATAGAGTCTAGCGACTAGCACACTTAATGCAGTAGTTATAGTAGTTTGGTTTTATAAAAGCCGATATTCCAACAGAATTACCTTATTTAAATATTCTAAGTTTAACGTATTTTGTTTGTGTTGAATTAGCAGTTTGTTATATTTATATCACTGACTAAATGTTACTGATGATTGATATTGGATATTGTCCTTTGTCGGGTACGAGTGTGACTGCTGCCAGTCCTTTACATTTATCCCTCTTCATGGCGATAGTATGCTTTTTCTTTCCATGTTTCCAAGTCAAACAACCACAGTCTTTCTGGCACATTTAGTAGTTAGTACCCATCTTTCTTTCAGGTTTCATTATTAATATTGTTTTATTTCTTTTCATAACAATGTGTCAATCATGATAAAAATATGTCGACGCATACGGCATACCTGCCACCGCTCCCTACCTACTGATAGATTATTTTTTTACGTAACGCTACCTAATCAATTTTACGATGACCATAAAATCATTAAAAATCTTGATATTATCTGACCCTGCCTAGTTCAAATCGACGGCTGTATAGATAACATTTGGTATATAAATTTCACTAAAACACGAGCTAGGCATTGTTTCTTCAAACACAAGGTAAGTTGGATCCTTTGCTACCATTTAAATACATGAGAACAGATTACTCAGGGCACCGTAAGACTCATATGAGGCACTATCTCTTGGTTGAATCGCTAGAGTCTAGCGATTCAACCAAGAGATTCTAGCGGCTAGACTATACCTAGATTACTATTATTACTACATCTATATTATTACTACATCTCATAAATCTTGCAACAATTTTGACTGACCTTTTTTTGCAGCAAACATGAAATTCCTCGCCTTCTTCGCTCTCCTGGCTGTGGCCAGCGCCGCGCCCGCCGAACAGGCCGCACCTTCCGACCGTTTCCTTCTGGACGTCATCGGAGCCATCCTCGCCAGCCTGAAGCCCAAGCCCGTGGAAGTCGGACCAGCCATCGTCGAGCCCATCTCTGTTGGACCAACTGTTGTTGACAATTTCGAGCCCATTGCTGTTGCTCCCGTTGTCGTTGACAATTTCGAGCCCATTGCTGTTGCTCCCGTTGTCGTTGACAATTTCGAGCCCATTGCTGTTGGTCCCGTTGTCGTTGACAACTACCAGCCCATCTCTGTTGGACCCGCTGTCGTTGACAACTTCGAGCCCATTGCTGTTGGTCCCGTTGTGGTTGACAACTTCGAGCCCATTGCTGTTGGTCCCGTTGTCGTTGACAGCTTCGAGCCTATTGCTGTTGGTCCCGCTGTCGTTGACAACTACCAGCCAATCCTCGTCGGCCCAGCTGTTGTCGACCACTTCGAGCCATCTCCCGTCGTCGTCGTCGACACCCCCATCATCGCCGGCCCAGCCATCGTTGACAGCATCGTGCCTACCCCCGTGGCCGTCGTCGACTCTCCCATCTCCGACAGCCCCACCGCTGAGGCCCACCCCGCCCCCGCTGCTCCCTCTTTCCCCTTCCCCTACGACGGCAGCTCTCCCCTCGTCCAAGTCGTCCTTAACATCAACAACGCTGAATCTGGCTCCATTGTTGGTAGCCCCGTCGCCGTTGAGGGTCTCCCCATCAACCCCAGCCCCGTGGTCGTCGCCGAGCCCATCAACCCCACCCCCGTCGCCGTGGTGGAGGGCGAGATCGCCCCCAGCCCCGTTGTCGTCGTGGACCCCATCGACCCCACCCCAGTCGCCGTAGAGGAGATCGTGCCCGAGCCCGTCGTCATCGGCACCCCCATCCTCCCCGCCCCCGTCGCCATTCTCCCCGAGGAACTCAACTGAACGAACCTTGATGACGAGTGAACGTTAAAAGCATAATAAACTTGTTGGTTTGTTAAGAAATGTTTAATTTTATTAGAGGGTGCACCAAAAATGTCACTTCTTGCAAGGTTTCAGCAACCTGCCACCAAAGAAGTTCGAGAAACCGCTGATATAGATCATAGACGGATAGCGGACTTTTATCATATAAATATTGTAGGTAGAGCTACAGCAGTATCAATTAGAGGCACACAAAAGAGAAACAGTGTCTTAAAACATTAGCTATGCCACAGATTTTTTTCTTAGCCTATCTGAATTACAAACATCTGGAAATTCCAAGGTAACTTTTTTCGTTACCTGAAAAGTAACGAAAAAACCTTACTCCTTTTTAAACATGTCTATCTTAGAATTAAGAACTGAATGTAAATTTATTTATTTATTTATATATTATCACCATCCAATTAATTTCAATTTAGCATATTACATAAAACAAAACATTTCATTGGGTACACTTTATAAGAATTGGCAGCCGTACTAGTAATAACTGTGTCACAGCTGCCATGTACTAGCAATAGGATGTTACAACAATAAGTTAATATAAAAAAACAAGTACAATGTGATTAATTGATATTACAATATTGAAACAATATGAAAAGTGATAAATAAAAATAAAATTGAATTAAATATTAAAAACGAAATCAAATTAAATTAAAATAAATTAGATTACATTAAATCAATTTAAATAAAATAAAATTACATTAAATCAAAATAAATATCAGTAAATTAAATTAAATTAAGTTAAATAACATTCAATTAAATTAGAAATATATATAATAAAGATATAATAAAGAAAAATATATAAAATAATAACCATTCCATGCTATTGAAAAGATTATGTAGATGCACATTTTTTCAATAGCATGGAAATTGGAATACACACATAATATATACCTATGTATATATTATGTGTATATATTATGTGTGTATGTGCAGTGATAAAGTTTGTGGATGTGTAATTTATTTGTATGGATTTTGTATGTATTTCTCTGAACTATTGTAGTCTAATGTAATTAACCATTTTTTTAAACATTGCTTGCATTTTCGGGAAGTAAGTGTGAATATGTTGTTTTGTTTATTTGCCGTATTATACAGGTATGCTGAAATAACGTAAAATTGGCGTCTACAATCTAGCAAGTAGTCTAGCAAGTGAGTTTCGGTAGCGGGGCGTGGAGCAGATTTTCCAGGCTGTTCGTTTGTTACTCTGGACATAATATGGTATTTTTCTATGCTTACGTAGGATTGCAATCATTATGAATAATTGCCTTACAGTGAGCACGGAGGACTCGCGATAGAGTTGGTAGGTGCTATACCGCCGGGGATGTCCATAAATGACTTTAAGGATGGCGCGCTGGGCTCGTTCCAGTGGCAGCAGAGTATTAGCCGCGCATCCTCCCCACGTGACAATGCAGTATTGAATGAGGGATTGAACTAGAGCCTGCTAGAGCGAAATACACACACCGCATTGTATCAACATCCGCGGAGCTCCTGAGTTTGCGAAAAACGGGAATCAGCTTTCTTAAGCGCGCTGTTAGAGTTATTATGTAAGGCAGCCAAGAGAGATTATTGTCTAAGATAAGTCCCAAATACTTGATGGTAGTTGTTGGCGCAATCTTCGAACATTGACATAAGCTTCCGGAGCATGTATGAGCTATGATACAAAATTTTTTTGGTGGCTGAGAGTTGGAGTGCGGTGAGAACGGCATGTATTTTGATTTTTCTATGCTAAGCGTCAAAAGATTAGCATCCAGCCACTGCACAATCTCTCTTATAGCTGCCTCTGTGTGCAACTTAACTTTGTCCCAGGTGCTCCCATGAACAATCACTGCTGTGTCGTCAGCGTAACTTAACAGTTTGCAATTCTTCAGGGCAAGTGTACACAATGAATTTACATATAGCAGAAATAGGGTGGGGCCCAAGACGCTGCCTTGCGGAAATGGAGTTCCGCAAGGCAGCTGAGTTGTGCTGCTCAAATATTCTCCTATCTTTACACGCTGAGAGCGATTGGAAAGTTGTTGTTTCGTTTATTCATAAAATTAATTAATCTAGTATTAAGTAGCTTTTCTAAAACCTTAGAAACGATCGTAAGCACAGAAATAGGTCTGTAGTTGCTAATTACATCCCTGTTGCCATTCTTATGAATTGGACGAACGAGCGCACTTTTGAGAGCGTCTGGAAAGACGCCAGTAGAAAAGCATACACTCACTGATCCTTGTATAATGGAGGTCAGTGCATAGATTAAATAAATAAGTCATGTGGGGAATTAAGTATTTCATTGCATTTTTCAAAACTATTGTTGAAATATTATCTATACCAGTCGCACAATCATTTTTGAGATTTTGTTTTCTACTTCTGCGTGATCAACATTACTTAGGACCATGGAGTCGCTCTGTCCTGCGAGTCGTTGTTTTATTGCAGTATTGGAGTAATGTTTCGCTTAGCCAATATTGCATCAGCTAATGTTTTACCGATTCCTCCAAAGTAGTTATTTACCTGATTTACCGAATCTTGGGGATTCTGAGCAACTTTTAATAGGTCAGTGGGTGGCAAGTATGATTTTTCAAATTTGTTATTTTGTTAATAGTGCTCCACATTCCCTTGGGATTATTTTTATGTTTTTGAAACTCGTTTTTTTTTCATATGTTATTGATGACGACGAACGATAAATGAGTGACGTTTACCTTTGCACTCTTTGTGTACCATGAGTGATATTATCATAGGCGGATGTGTGTCTCATACTGTCAAACATCATCATTATCGGCTATGTCGGCATCTATCTATCATCGGCTAACATCCTTTATGCTATCACACCTCTAGGATGTATATAACATTTATAAATTAAAAGATTCTGACCTAAATTCGAAATATATAGTAGAATAAAACATCCTGCATTGATTGATACCAAAAAATCAATACCTTACCGACAAGTTATGTGAAATAATTAATTTTAAAATTTCGACAGTACACTGGTGTACTGTAGAAATTTTAAAATTAATTATTAATATAATTTAAATAAAAAATAATATATTTTAAATAAAATTAATTATACACACAGAAGTGGTACAATTTTTGTGAATTCTATTTCTATCAATATAATAATAGTTCGAATTTCCATCAAAGAAAAACGGCTAAAAAACTGCTTATCGATTTCTTTGTAAGATTTGCGATTTTTAAGCCCAGAAAATAGTGGCTTCACCGGTGATTCTGCGGAAATATTTCAAATTGATATTGATGAAAACTTTCTTCGAAACGTAATGGCGATACAGCTAAATTTGACATATTCGTTTTATTTCAATGCGCATGTGCAGCTTTCGCGAATGTGCAATAATAGAAATTTGAATCAATTTCTGTCAGATTTTGGCACATGTGACATGACACTAACACGGACACTCATTTTTAAATTTGCACATGCGAAACAAACACAACCATTGACGACCATTGTGTTTGCGGTGGTCAAATTACATCTCAATTTTTTCAATAATTATTAAATATCGAATAATTCCCTGAAAATCGATAATAAATAATCATTATAATTAATAATAAGTGTCTGGGTGTCAAATTTTTTACATATTTAGCACCACGGACCTTAAAAAAATACGGATGTAACCTTGTCTAATCCCGAGTGATTAGTAAAGCATAGTAATGGCCGCCCGTGTAGGATGTGTGCGTGTCATTGGCGCCGTCACTCTATGTACAATGACAGCGGGTTGTAGTACCTAGTTGCGTGTGTGAGTGTCGGTCACGTGTACAATAAACGAAATAGTGACGAAATTGTCGTACCTTACATGCTTCACCTCTTTGTGTAATGCTCTATCCGTATTTTTTAACCGACTTCCAAAAAACGAGGAGGTTATATGTTCGGCTGTGGATATTTTTTTTTATTTTTTTTATTTTTGTATGTTCAACAATTACTCCGGCGGAGTATTTGTGAACCGATTTTCAAAATTTTTGTTTTGTTGTATTAGGTTTCACTCCAATTTGGTACCATGTTCACAAAAGTGGTGACCTGATGATGGGATCCATGAGTAATCGAGGGAACTCCTCGAAATTTATATGGAAACATAATATGGTGATTTTGGTTTTATGAGAAGCATCCTAAGCATTTATTATGCTACCAAAACGCAAGATTTTGCACCGAGATATACTATGGTTCCGAAGCTACTAAGAGAACTCCGGATTCCTTATAGATACAAGTTTGGGAGTTTAGGCGCTGTTTTAAGAACTAAAAGCATATGCTACTATGCAAATTACATTCATCGTCATCATCATCATCATCAGCATTATTACCACGTCAGAGTCACCAATGTCACCAAATTCAACCTTATCTCCAGAGCATAAGACACACATTTGACATTACTCCTGAGAAGTTAAAGTTGCTTCGATAATGTAACATTCTGTTTCACTTCGCCGAGATATTCTGGAAAACAACCTAATTTCAACCTTTTGCATAGCGTTTAGCGTTCACAGTATAATAACACATCGCATCGCATATCTGCCAGGGCTGTCAAGCAAGCGGCGCGGCGGCGCGGGCGCGGGCCGGGTACTATGCACAGAATACAAATTACTCACGGAGGTATTATGTGCGCTGCGTGTACGACAAGTTGAGCGAGTGCCAGCCTATTGAAACTAGTCCGGTGACCGGCTACTTAGCACGTCACACGTGTTCACTTCGATTTTTTTAATGTATTGTTTAAATTATCTGCAGGCTGCAGGTGATATTATAATATTTTGTAAGTGTGACAGTAATAAGATACGTAGAATAATATACAGGTGTATTATTCTACGTATAGTACGCGTTTGCTTACTAGGTAACTAAAAAGAGTGAAATTATTATTTTTAACAAAAAATTAAAACCGACTTCCAAGGTAAAACAATAATAACATCCTTATAATATGAACTAAAAAGTATTAAATAATTATTCCTATCTAATAGTGCCTTTTTTAGAATTCGGCTAAAACTCAACTACAGGGCCCCCGTAAGGGCTACTGGCACTTGTGTGCAAAAAAAGGATTTTGGCTCCCCTTTAGGCAAATTTCTTCGGACCTTGGTTTTGGCACCTCTAAAGATGGCAATTTGGCGCCCCTAGAGTATGGCGCCCGTGTGCAGTATTGCACACATTGCACATATGGTAGCGGGGGCCCTGCTCAACTATTTCTGTACTCAATCTTCATAATTTTGAAGTCGGTGCTAGTTCCAAAAGTTTCAAATATTCTGTCAGAGAACAGAAGATTCATCTGGTACCGATTTCAAAATGATGAAGATTGAGTAAAATAGTTGAGTTTTAGCCGAATTCGGAAAAAGGCACTATTAGATAGGAATAATTATTTAATACTTTTTAGTTCATATTATAAGGATGTTATTATTGTTTTACGTTGGAAGTCGGTTTTAATTTTTTGTTAAAAATAATAATTTTAAATCCGTGTTTAGCACTTTCATAATTTAATTGGATGTACTACGGAATTTGACCTTTAGAGTGGTGAGATAGTGCTATTTTTGAGATTTTTTTATACTCAATTTTTTTATTTAATTTTATCCAAGGGGCTGGGCGCGCGGCCCCTTGGACCGTGAGGCCGTGGACCACGTCACCCCGCTGCTGCACTGCTTGCGACGTAAAGTGAAGGCAGCCTAAGGGTAATGCATGTTACAAAATTTAACAATTTAAATATCATTTCAAATTAGACAAGCTCTAGTTTGGTTTTAGGTAAGTTTGGTTTTAGGTATCATATAAATTATACAAGCCTGCACGTCAGTAGTGACATATTTCAAACGAAATATCGATGGGTCCTACGTATAGAGGCGAAACTGCCGCTTGCGCCTTTTTCCAATTATACTTATGACCAATGATTTCACTTTGCTCCAATCTATAATATCGTGAAGATTTTTTTTTTCTGTTCATTATTTTTCAAATAAAATTTTAGTCAGAAAGGCGTAAATGTAAATCTACGTCACGTATAAAGCCCAATCAGACGGTTCGCCCATCTACATAGCCAAAGTCAAGCGTCAGGGGAGCGGCGCGCGGGCGGAGGTGCCGCTTAGGCCGTTATACTGTGTCGCGGCGACGTCCATTACCTTTGGTATGCTCGCTCGTTTTCAGCGCAGTATAATGTTTTTTTTTTTTTTTTTTTTTTTTTTTTATAATATAATAATAAGTATTTTAACAAAACTGCCGCCAGCAAAAAGAATGCCAATCACAAGGGCTCAAAAAATCTTAAATAAAATTATTGGCCAAAGAAAATACAATAGTGATTTAAGCACCGAAGACGGAAACTGATTGTCCAGGTAAGATGAGTCAACCATTTTTTGTTGTTATTTAGTTTAGTGAAGTGATATTTACATATCACTGTTGCAAAATATTAACATTTAGTAGTTTAGAGGACCGGTTGGTCTCTCTAAGAGTTCACTAGAGGTCGGAGGAGTAAAGAGTAAAACTCGATTTATTGTGGTGAACCGAAGTGATTTATTGAGAACTTTGTGCTGCTTATACTTATACAAAAATTTTTCATAATTATTATTACCAGAAACTGTACAGAAAGTTAAAAGATTAATTGTGATTGGCTATTGCAAAACAGAAAGAAACTTAATGAATGAGATAAAAATATTTACAAAAGCTAGAAAGGGAAAACTATTAGAAAGGGATAAAAATATTAACAAAAGGTCGATCCTGATTGGCTGCGTCCGCGCGCCGCTCGCGGCTCGAGTATAAATATAGGAGCTAGCCCCTGCGGGGCCTCGGATTAGCTCGGCTGTCGTGTGGTGCGGACGTGTTTTTGGTTGCTCGCGATTGAACTCACTTACGCCCATACGCTCCTGGTGAAGACGTACATGTGATCGTATGTGCGCTATCCAGTTTACGTTCGGACCCCGCTCTCTTTACTCGCGTAGTGTTTGTGTTGTTCCTGCTTCTTCATTGAGTAAGTTACTACCGCTACGTGCGGCTCGACAGAGCTCCAGTGATCAGTCGTACCATTCGGTGTAACCAAGAACCAGGAGTAACCATCACTACCCACGGATCAGTTTTCCCGCTTCTTTGAAACGGGTGCTGCATTCGTCCGGCACTTCGCCTCAAACCATACTCCGACGTACCGAGTCCCAATTAGGTACCGTCATAGGGGTCGCGTATCACAGCCGTCCACTAGCGAATCATTTCAGTGTACCAACCATGAATCCCTAGGAGCTGTACCCTCAGTGTACAACCCATAGCGACGCCATGGATAGTAGCCCCTCTGTTCCGGCCGAGGACAAGCCAAGGGCGGAATGGCACAGAACTCAATCTGTGTCGTCCACCCGCAGCGACTCCTCCGCCTCGAGCCTCCACCCAGCTGCTTCCCAGCAGCCGTACCACCCTTTGGCCGGAGTTACATACTCCCCTACGGCCTCCCACGTAAGTCGCACAGACGTCGGTTGCGCGGACGCACTTCGAAGCGAGGGTTCGTCGGCATCGAGGGGCGGGGACTATGTCGTCCCCCCCCCCGGATGTCCCCCAACGCCCCCCGCAGGCGATGTCCCATCTCCCTCGCACCGCAATAGCGCAGCCCCGGACCATACTAGAGTCACGTTGCAGGCGATTAAGGCCCAACTGACTCCTGAAGCCTACTACCAAGTGCTGAATATTTATCAGGCACAAGGCCTCCTTCCCAGAGACCCGCGCGGACGCAGGGATTCTCTAAAAAGGCCTCGTATAGAGGACCCGGAATTTCTTCCCCCGCAAAAGCGGAACGAAAAGGGCGCCCCAGCCCCTGCCCGACCACTCACTACTAGCTATGCAGCAGTAGCCCAGGCCCAGCCGCAGTCCTCCCAGCCCATGGATACGGCTGACGCCACAGCAGCCACCGGTTCGGCGGGCCAAAAACCCAAGCCGAAGCCGCGATACCCACCACTGATTGTGGAACATCTCCCAAATTGGACCCACCACTTTTCCGCCCTAAAGGACATCTTAGGGCGCAACCCAAATGGCCGCCCCTTCGGGAAAGGTATTCGTTTCTCCCCGTTGGATGAAGACGAATACAGAAAGATTCAAAAGTATCTCACTCAGATAGAGGCCACTGAGAAAATATCATGGTTCAGCTACTCGCTTCCTGCTGAACGCAGCCTAAAGGTCGCTATCCGCGGCCTCCCTGCCAATACCCAGCCGGACGATATCACGGAGGACCTCGCACTGCAGGGGTTCACCGCTGAATATGTCCGGCAAATCAAAGCCCGCAAAGGCCGACCCGGGTGCATTTTCCTTGCTATCCTAAAGAAAACGGCCAATGTGGCAAAAATCTACGAGGTAGAAGAAATCCTAGGCATGGGCGGAATCGTAATAGACGCTTGGCGGAGCAAGAAAGGTCCCGCCCAATGCCACAAATGCCAAAAATTCCGCCACTCCAGTGCCCACTGCCACAGGAAACTCGCCTGTGTCCGGTGCAGTGGAGAGCACGTGGCCAGAGATTGCCCCTTACCTGCAGACGAAGCACCCATATGTGCAAACTGCGGCGGCCCCCATCCGGCTAACCACACTAGATGTCCGGTCTTCATTCAGGAGTCCAAAAACAAGAAAGCCGGGCCAGTAGCCCAGTCGGCCGTTTTCAAACATAGGCCCCAGCCCGCGCAAACAGGCCCCTCAATTGCCCCGGCCCAAGTTCCGCCCACCGAGTCCCAAGGCCAATCTCTGATGGCCAAGGCCAACGACCCTAAGCCTCGGTCCGCCACCAAGGCAAGAGGAAAGGGCAAAGGAAAAGGCAAAAAATCGAAGCCTTCCTCCCAGCCCCCGTCAATGCCCCAAACCCCGATTTCTGCCCGCCCGGCAATCAGTGCCGTCACTACCCCGGCCGCCGGACCGAGCTCGTCCACCAGCTTCCCCGCTACTCCCAAAGCGGTGACGCTGCAGACCCCCAAGCCCAAGCGTAGGCAGTCACAGCCCGCGCAAGATGGAAATTTCTCGCAGCTCCTAAATGAGGGCTGCGAATTTGTCAAAAAAGTTTGTTCTGAGGTCCAACAAAGGGGCCCGGACACCCAGGCCATCATGGCGTTATCGGCAGCCCTCCAGCTGCTGACCACGATTGTTTCCCAATGGAGCCGCTAAGAGTGCTCCATTGGAACGCGAGGGGAGTGAGAGGCAAGATAGCCCATCTCCGTCTCACCCTCAGCTCCCACGACATTGATGTCGCTCTAATAAACGAGACCCATCTAGCTCCCAATATCCCGATCAAGGTGCCGGGATACCACGTCTATCGTCTAGATTACATCTCCGACCCTCCGTCCAACCTAAAAAGAGGGCTAATGATATGCGTGAGACGGAGAATTATCCACCAAATCCTCCCGGATACGAACACTGTATCTCTACAATCTCTGGGCGTAGAAGTCCTGCACGAAGGGCGTCCCCTTTCCATTTTTGCTGCCTACAGGCCTCCTGCTGGCAGGCTGAATGTCGCCGACATCCATCAGCTCTTGTCGAAAGAGCCAGCTGTCATTGCCGGCGACCTGAACTCTAAGCATCCAGCCTGGAACTCTACCCGTACTTGCCCAAACGGTAGAGTTCTGCATAGGGACGCTGACGCCCAGAACTACGAGGTCCTAGGACCCGAGGTCCCAACTAGATACCCCGAAGACGCTAGGATGTCCCCGGAGGTCTTAGACATAGTCATATGCAAGGGCCTCCCGGGCGGCATCACGCAAGACGTCCTGCCAGATTGTCATCAATCCGATCATCACCCTGTATTACTACTTCTCCATGGGTCCTTAACGACCCTCCCATCTCTACCTCGAAGACCCAGAACGGACTGGGAAAGGTTTGCGGAGTATTTACATAATAATACCCCATCCTTCCCAGTCTCTACCCCTCAAGAGGTCGACGATCTGGCAGAGGCCCTCGACGCTACTTTCCGTCTTGCTCGGGAACATAGCGAGATCCCTGTGCCCGAAGGAGCCCCAAGCACCAGTCAGCCTCTCCCGCCGCGACTCAAGGCCCTCATTTTACGTAAAAGGGCACTGAGGAGAGCGTGGCAGGGCAATCGCTGCCCCTCTATTAAAAGAGAGATCAATAGCCTGTCCGATAGAATAAAGGCCGAACTTTCTCTCGTTAACTCGGAAAGATGGAACCGGGTTATCGATGACGCAGCGGACAGCTGGCCCTCCCTCTACAGGCTCTGTCGAAGCCTGCAAAACGCCCCGCCCCCTGTTAGACCCCTTTTCCATGAAGACGGCCAGCTCAGATATAGAGCTCAAGACCGTGCCGACATTTTCGCCAGACACTTGGAGCGGCAATTCACCCCCTTTCCTTCCGTGGATGCCCGTCACACCCAATTGGTAGAGGAAAAAGTGAGGGAGTTCAAGGACTCTACGTTCCCGCCCACTACCGCCACAGTCTTCTCGCCGACATCTGTCCGCAAAGTTCTAGCCCGTCTCCCCATAAAGAAGGCCCCTGGAGTGGATGCGTTCACTAACGCCCATCTCCGCCATCTGCCACACAAAACAGTGGCCGCCGTTACACGACTCTACAACGGCATCATCCGCTCCGGACACTTTCCTTCAAAGTGGAAGACGGGGCTAGTAGTGATGATCCCCAAGCCCAAAAAAGATGTGAGGAGGGCCGACAGTTATCGGCCAATTACCCTCCTTCCGTCCATCTCCAAGGCGTTCGAGAAGCTGTTTCTAGCTCACCTCCTCCCACACTTACCCATACGCTCTGAGCAATTCGGCTTCCGTGCCGAACTCAGCACCACACACCAGCTCATACGGGTAATCCACACTGTCTCCGCCGCCCTAAATAAGAAGGAAGCGGCCTGCGCCGTCTTCCTCGATATGGAAAAGGCGTTTGACAGAGTCTGGCACGACGGGCTGATAGCCAAGCTGCTGGACAACGGCGTCCCTCCCCATATGGTCAAGGTAGTCCTTTCATACCTCTCTGGCCGCTCTTTTGTCGTCCGCGTTGAGGACGCGCTATCCGAGCCCCACGAGATCCTTGCCGGAGTCCCTCAGGGAGGCTGTATCTCCCCAGACCTCTACAGCTCCTATGGAGCCGACATTCCTTGCGACCCGGCAACTCTACTCGCCCTATACGCCGACGACACAGCGTACTTGGCCACCTCCCTAAACCGCAGGCATGCGGCAGCCAAGGTCCAACGTTCCCTGGACCTTCTTCCCTCTTGGCTGCAGAAGTGGCGTCTATCTGCCAATCCAGCCAAGACTCAGGCCATCTTATTTCCGCCCGTCAGGAGCGCTCCATATCCTCCCCCGCTGACACTTGACGGCGCCCCCATAGCATGGTCCTGCACGGCCAAGTACCTGGGAGTGACCCTGGACAGCGGGCTCCGCATGAGAAAGCATGTCAGGGACGTTATCGCCTCCGCAAACACGGCCTTGAGGCTACTAAGGCCAGTCATGGCCTCACCAGCTCTACCAACCTCCACTAGGCTCTCCCTTTATAAAACCTACATCCGGTCGCGGCTGACATACGCTGCCCCGGCATGGTACCAACTTGTAGCTCCCTCATACAAACTCGAGCTCCAGCGAGTTCAAAGCAAAAGCCTCCGCCTCGCAGCCGGGGCCCCTCGGTACGTCAGAAATGACGTCATAGCCCGCGACCTCAAGGTAGAGAGCCTAGAGAATTTCATTGGCCGTCTGGCCTCAAATCTCTTTTCCAAGGCCGATGCCTCCAGACTGGAGTCTCTCCAAAACCTGGCCCCCTGGCATGCCCGTCCCCCCGATAGGAGACAATTGCCTAGAGGCAATATCCCCCTGGAGTCCCCGGAATCCAGCGTCGAATAGTCAGGTTAATTTCGCTACTCGCTAGGGTCAAGGGTGGGATAAACTCACCCTTAAATTTCAATGTATTTTCTGTGCAATTCGCTAGGATTTTTTTCCAACTTTCACCTCGAATTTGCTAGGACTAACAGACTTCTTCGCAATAGGATTAAAAGTGGGATTGGTGATCCCACTTTTAATTAGTTATTCAGCTTCGCCGCTAGGATTAAGGGTGGGATTGGTAATCCCACTCTTAATTTAAATAATTTTCAATTTCCAAATTTTAATATTTCGCTGTAACTTGCAATTCGCTAGTTAGGGCCCTAGTTTCGAAATCGTTTTTTCCCTATCTGTATTCTGAAAAATCCCCAAATTCCCGTATTTCCGAATTTAATCTAATTTAATTTAATTTAAACAAAAAACCAAAAAACCAAAAAGAAATCTCTGCACGCCGCCGCCAGCCAAGCCAGCCAAGCCACCGAAGACAACGAGGCGCACTCCTCACCCAGCAAGTCATCCAGCGTGCCCCCGACTCTACCTGCCTGAACCATCGCCCCATGTCGCTGGCAGCCTCCGCTAGGCCTTCCCCGGGGTAACCGGGGATCTCACCTGGTGGGGTGGACCGCCAGGGGCGACTCGGGTGGGCTGAGAAGGGCGCAAATGCTGGAAACAGAGGTGACTCTACCTGTCACCCAACCTATGGACTCGTCCGCCCCAATGCCGCCTCATCGTTATGAGGTGCGGAAGATCCCTCGGGCAGGGGGCCTAGCCCCGATCCCGATTACCCATTTCCCCCCTCAGGGGGAAGTGAGTGACATTCACGAGCGGGGCCTCACATCGCCGCGCAGTCTCGTACTAGTGACGTCGTCTCGCTGCACCGCTCGCCGCCGCGCCGGTAATAATAATAGTGCCGCCATTTTATGAAGACAGAAGATGTTATATAAACGCCTTGAAGACTGCAGCTACGTTGTTGAAGATCCCTCTCGATGTAGTCACGATGTGAAGACGCGTAGTGTTGTGTTGTGAAGAATTCTTATTAGAAAAAGTCCTTTTCAGGGCTGGGTCACGTCCGGTATTATTACACGGACGGTTTCTTTCGTTATTGCGAACGTACGTTCTTAGCAGAACGATTTTCTTCTCTGTTTCATCTTCTACGACGAACGTTACATACAAAGACGGCGGGCGCCCCTTTCGGGGCGTAGTTTTCTTTGTTTCAATCGCCGAACGAACGTGTAGGTACTGCTACAGTGCTCCCCCTCAAGCGAAGCGCACCGGCAGTCTGACGGCACGGCCCGTTCTTGTTATCTTCTGTGTTAGACTTGCTTGTGTCTTCTGCTTGACTGGTGTTGCACTTGGTAATGGTTGTGAGGTAACAGGTAACGGTAATGAGGTAACGGGTAAAGGTAATGAGGTATTTTGAGGTAAATTATTGGTATGTGAAGGTAAGGTAACAGGTACATTGGTATTAGGTAAGTTGTTAATTACCGGTGACTGTTGTACATTGCTCGTTGACTCGCCGAGGTAATCTTCACTCAGTATGTAGGCGGGCTTCAAACGATCGATGGATACTGTTGCTGTGCGATCGGGTAGCTGTATTACGTAGTATTTTTCTTCTCGTCGAAGAACTTTGTACGGCCCGTCATACGAACTTTGAAGTGGTTTTCTTACAGCGTCTATACGTAAAAATACGTATTCGCACGTAAGTAGATCACGATGTATGAAGATGTTGCGTTGATTACCGTGGCGATGTACATTGTTTTTCGGCTTGATAGAGTTGATGTTTTTTCGTAATTGCTCGATGTAGGTATGATCTAGGCTCGATGACGATGTTGTTTCGAAGAAGTCGGCCGGTAATCGTAAGTTACGGCCGTAGGTTAATTCGGCGGCGCTGACTCCAGTGTCCTCTCGTATGGCGGCACGTAGTCCTAGTAAAACTGTAGGTAGCTCGTCGATCCACGATGTATTACTATTGATGAGTCTTGATTTCAGTGAATTCTTGAGACTTCGATGCCAGCGTTCGATCATGCCGTTAGATTGCGGGTGATACGGCGTTGTACGGGTTTTATCGATTCCCATACAACGTGTTAAGTTGACAAACAGCTGACTCTCGAACTGGCGTCCTTGGTCGGTTGTTATTGTAGTCGGACAACCGAATCTCGCGATCCATTGTTCGTAGAATGTTCTTGCGACGGTTTCGGCGGTGATCTCGGTGAGTGGTACAGCTTCAGGCCATTTTGTCGAGCGATCGATCATAGTAAGTAGGTACCTATGACCACTCGCTGTTGTACTTAGCGGTCCGATTATGTCGATGTGCGTATGTGAAAAACGATCGACTTGCGGGAAAGTTGATACGGCGCTCGATGTATGTCGTTGTATTTTGCTTCGCTGACATTGTATGCAGGTTTTCGTCCACTCGCTAATGTCGGAGTTCATAGACGGCCAGAAGAATTTTTGCGCGATGAGTTTTCTTGTTGCCTTTGTTCCAGGATGGCCTATGTTGTGAATAGAGTTGAAAATGGCGCGTCGAAAATCTTGCGGAATGTACGGGCGAACGTATTTTGTTGAAGTTTCGCATATAATCTTGATATCGGAGTTAGGTAGCGTTGTTGTTTTGAAACTTAAGTTTTCTTGACCGTACAGTGTAGGTAGCGTGCTATCTCGCTCTTGCGTGCGAGATATTTCTTCATAGTTTACAGCTGACGGTGTGTTGATTGTTTCTATGCGGCTGAATGTGTCGGCGACGATGTTATCTTTTCCGCTGATATGACGAATGTCGTGCGTGAACTCGGAGATGAAAAGTAGTTGCCGAGTTCTTCTCGGAGTTTCGGATGTCGATGTTTTCTTCTGTAGGGCGAATGTCAATGGTTTGTGGTCGGTGAATATGATGAGTTCTCGGCCTTCGAATATTTTTCTGAAGTATTTTACTGCCATGTAGATAGCTTGAAGTTCGCGATCGTAGGTGCTGTACTTCGTTTGCGCTGTAGTGAATTTCTTCGAGAAGTAGCCGAGTGGTTGCCATTTGTTATTGTAATATTGTTGTATTACAGCTCCCGCTGCAGTGTCCGAGGCGTCGGAGAAAATAGCGATCGGTGCTTTGTGATTCGGGTGGGCGAGCAAAACAGCGTTTTTGATGCTATTTTTGCAAGCCGGGAATGCTTCTTTCGATGTCTCGTTCCATTCGATCGGTGTTTTATCTCGCTTTTTCGCATTATGTAGGTATGCGTGTAGCGGGGCTTGAATAGTAGCGGCGTTCGGAATGCTGTCTCGGTAGAAGTTTAGCATGCCGAGAAAACGACGTAGTTCTTCTATATTTTTCGGTAGCGGGAAATCTTCAATAGCTTGTAGTTTGTCTTGTGGTGGCTTGATTCCGTCGCTGTTTACGCTGAAGCCGAGGAATTTGACTTCTTGCTTGCCGAGTACACATTTAGCTGGGTTGATTGTGATCCCGTTTTCTTCTAGGCGTTGAAGAACACACCGTAGATGTTGGCGATGTTCTTCTTCGCTGCTGGATGCTATTAGCAAGTCGTCGATGAAGGAAAACACGAAATCGTATCCTTGCAGTATTTCGTGTATAAAACGTTGGAATGTCTGGCCTGCGTTTCTTAGGCCGGGACACATTCTCGGAAACTCGAATAATCCGAATGGTGTGATGATTGCTGTCTTCTCTATATCTTCTTTATGGACTGGTAATTGTTGGTAGGCTCGGTTTAAGTCGATCGTCGAGAAGATAGTTTTTCCGGCGAGTTGGAAAGTGAAATCTCGAAGTCGTGGTATAGGGTAGCGGTCGGGCTTCGTTACTGCGTTGAGTCGTCGGTAGTCGCCGCACACCCTTATGTCGCCGTTCTTTTTTGGTACGACGTGAAGCGGAGAAGACCAGGCGCTCTTGCTGGGGCGACAGAGACCTTGTTGCATCATATTCTCGAATTCTTTTTTTACTTGATTGTAGCGATGTGGTTGTAGCGGTCGGGCGCGACAGTGTAGCGGTGGCCCAGACGTTTCGATGTAATGTTCGACGCTGTGTTTCGGCGTGATGTTCATTGCTGTCAATCGTGTGATTCCGGGGAAGTCTGCTAGTATGTCGTGATACGACTGCGTGCTGTCGACACTACGGACAGTAGGTACGTCCGTGTAGCGTCCAGGAGCGTTAATATGTAGACTGGTTCTTCCGTCGATGAGTCTTCTGTTTTTCAGGTCGACGATGAGTTCGTGGTGTTGCAGGAAGTCGGCACCGAGGATTGGTTTCGATACTGCTGCGACGATAAACTTCCATTTGTACGGTCGGCGAAGTCCGATGTTGAGCTCTAGTGTTTTTTCGCCGTACGTCGGTATTACGGTGTTGTTGGCGGCGTAGAGTTGAAAAGGTAGCGGCTGGAGATGAATGCCTTTCTTTTTCGGTATGACGGATATATTAGCACCCGTGTCTACCAAAAAAGTTAAATTCGTGGTCTTGTCCGTGACGAATAGGCGGTATTGTTTGTTGTGAACGCCGGATTCCGCCGCTGCCAACGTTCTGTCTAGTTTTCCGGGTTGTTGAATGTACACGGTTGTGTACATTTTCGCGCTTCTTTCCCGAATTTGTTGTGGTAGTAGCAAAATGGTGATGGTGATGTAGACCGTGGACGCGAAGTTGATCGTTGCCGGAATCTTGATGATGATCTGTGCCTTGACCTTGGGTGATGATAATAATTTTCTCTTCGATAGTAATTATTATTATTGAACTGTTGTTTTTTCAGTTCAGCGACCTCTAGGGAGAGTTTTCTAATTTCTTCTATGAGAAGGCACTCGATGTTCGATGATGGTGATGCGGAGCTATTTACACGATGAGATGATGATGAAATGCTATTTACAGTATTTACATTTTGCTCCATTATCTTGTCGGCCAGTGCAGCTTGCTCGTCGAGTGTGGTCTTCGTCTTGAATGTTTCGCTGACGGCCAGGACGGAGCGGATACTTGTCGGGAGGAGATTGGCCCACATGAGCTGTAGGGTGGAATCGGGGACCTTGTTGCGAGCCAGATTTCGCATACGTCTGAGTAGTTGCGACGGTTTTTGGTCTCCCAACTCCATGTCTGACAGTAGCTGTTGAAACTGCCGGCTGTCAGACTCCTCGTATGCTGAGATGAGCCGGTCCTTCAGTGCTTGGTACTCGTTCGTCTCTGGCGGGTTGTATAGCAGGTCGGCGATCTGTTCGATGTCCTCCTTCTCCAGACGAGCGATGACCATCTGGGAGAGCTGGCTTTGGTTCTTCTGTAGGCTGCTGGTGGCTGCTTCGAAAGTGACAAACCAGAGCCGAGGCTTGTCCCTCCAGAAAGGCGGTATCCTCATGGAGAGTGCGATGCCGGCGATTTCCTGTGATGATGCTGGTGATGGCGCCGGGTTGGTGGTGAGTGGCGAGCTTTCGGGCAGGGATTCGCCTCTGGATTCCATTGTGTGGAGAAATTTAAAGCAGAATCCGTCGAGCAGCGTTTCGTGGTGCAGTGTTTCGTTCGAGCAGCGTTTCGTCGTGCAGCGTTTTGTCGGGGAGAATTTCGTCGAGCAGAGATTTCCCGGGCAGAGTTTCGTTCTTGTAGGTGCTTGTTGTTCTTCGGGGTCACTAGTTTAGAGGACCGGTTGGTCTCTCTAAGAGTTCACTAGAGGTCGGAGGAGTAAAGAGTAAAACTCGATTTACTGTGGTGAACCGAAGTGATTTATTGAGAACTTTGTGCTGCTTATATACAAAAAATTTTCATAATTATTATTACCAGAAACTGTACAGAAAGTTAAAAGATTAATTGTGATTGGCTATTGCAAAACAGAAAGAGACTTAATGAATGAGATAAAAATATTTACAAAAGCTAGAAAGGGAAAAGTATTAGAAAGGGATAAAAATATTAACAAAAGGTCGATCCTGATTGGCTGCGT
Source organism: Lysandra bellargus (assembly GCA_905333045.1). Lineage (NCBI taxonomy): Eukaryota > Metazoa > Arthropoda > Insecta > Lepidoptera > Lycaenidae > Lysandra > Lysandra bellargus. Next base: position 4,025,384 of record HG995352.1, on the reverse strand, counting down.
CCGCGCGCCGCTCGCGGCTCGAGTATAAATATAGGAGCTAGCCCCTGCGGGGCCTCACATCGCCGCGCAGTCTCGTACTAGTGACGTCGTCTCGCTGCACCGCTCGCCGCCGCGCCGGTAATAATAATAGTGCCGCCATTTTATGAAGACAGAAGATGTTATATAAACGCCTTGAAGACTGCAGCTACGTTGTTGAAGATCCCTCTCGATGTAGGCACGATGTGAAGACGCGTAGTGTTGTGTTGTGAAGAATTCTTATTAGAAAAAGTCCTTTTCAGGGCTGGGTTACGTCCGGTATTATTACACGGACGGTTTCTTTCGTTATTGCGAACGTACGTTCTTAGCAGAACGATTTTCTTCTCTGTTTCATCTTCTACGACGAACGTTACATACAAAGACGGCGGGCGCCCCTTTCGGGGCGTAGTTTTCTTTGTTTCAATCGCCGAACGAACGTGTAGGTACTGCTACAGTAGTAATTTAATAGTATACTTCGTAAAAAGGCGTGAACTCGCTTTCGCCCATTTACGTAGTTCAATTTTTAGGGTAATCACTTACGCCTTTGATTTAAAAATTGTATTTTTGGCATCTAATCAAACGCAACATGGTTTTTTATTTATGTTTTTGAATGATTATTTATCACCTTTTATCCTAAAGTAAGCAAATTATTACGTGATTATTAAAAGTCATTAAAACATACAGTGGCGTAAGTGCGTATGTACAGAAGTTTATCTTGTATTAAGTAAATAAATTATTTCATTTGTGTATGTGTTGTGATTTCGTTTTAGGGTTCCGTACCCAAAGGGGAAAAACGGGTCCCTATTACTAAGACTTCGTTGTCCGTCCGTCCGTCCGTCCGACGTCCGTCTGTCTGTCTGTCTGTCTGTCTGTCGCCAGGCTGTATCTCAAGAACCGCTATAGTTAGACTTCTGCAATTTTCACAGATTGTCTATTATAACTGTTGCCGCTATAATACAAAATACTAAAAACAAAATATGTAATATTAATATTTAAGGGGGGCTTCCATACAATAAACATTTTTTTAGCCTTTTTTGCTCTATAACGGTACGGAACCCTTCGTGCGCGAGTCCGACTCGCACTTGGCCGATTATTTATAAGGGTTTTTTTCTAAATCTATATTCGTATGCTTATTTCTTGATATCAGTGTAAATAAATATTTATTGGTTATTAGTAACTGATGGTTTTAAAGTATTGATTAATTTTCTTTGATTTCAGTTTCTCCTCTTCCTTCTGGTGCGGAATATGCAGTTGAAGATTTGTCTTTTGACCTTTTTACTATTAATACAGACTTACAACTAACAAGCGCTAATGATTACGTAGAGGCATCTCGTATTAATGACAGCAATACCAGCCATACATACTTACTGATAACAGAATTTGTTGTAGTTAGAATCGATAAAGTTAGGCCGCGTCGATTCAGAAGCTTGGCTCTACATAAGATCTGATGTATTTTTCATAGAGCAAACCTTTTGTGGTCGTCGAGGTAACTTTTACATGAAATGTATTTGGTGGGATTTCAGTCCTTTTTGTAAGTTGCTACTTGCTAGGCAGTCTTTTTAGTCTCTTTAGTGTTTTTTTATTATTTTTTATTAAGAGGTTTTTAGTTAATGTCCATCCCGTGTAAACTTTCATGTCCTCTTCTTAATAAGTATATACTTATATAAAAATGGATTTTCAAATGTGTTAGTCGCGCTAAAATTCGAAAACGGCTGAACGGATTGGGCTGATTTTGGTCTTAAAATATTCGTAGAAGTCCAGGGAAGGTTTTAAAGTGACACGAAGTTCACCGGGACAGCTAGTTATTCATAAAATTGATAAAAGTCCTATGTAAACTTCCATTACCCACCTACTAAACTTATTTTACGGCGTATAACCAAATTTCGGCATATTTCAGATACCAATAAAATATAAAGTATTAAACCTATTCAATTGAGACTTTGTATGTTCAATAAGTCTATTATTGACATTATATCCTGAGAATATAAACTATCTGACACATCGGAAACCAACTCTACGAGGGTCAACTTCCACTCACCCCCATTTTAGGGGATGAGGGACGAAAATTACAAGTTTTTGAATTTTTTTGTTGGTTGTATACTAAACTAAGATTGCATACCAAATTTCAGCTTTCTAGCACTTCAGGAAGTAGCCAAACATTTTGATGATCATCAGTGTGTCAGTGACGAAATCGATGTATTTTGGATATCAATAAAATCTAAAGTATAAAAGCTATTCAATTGAGACTTTGTATGCTTAATAAGTCTATTGATGACATTATATCCTGAAAATATGAACTATCTGCTACAACGAAAACCAATTCTATGAAGGTTCAAAAAACGGCGAAACACTTCGAGAAAAGGTAGGTAGTACCCTTGGGCTTCGCTTGGCTCGTCTCGGCGGGTGCACTACCGTGCACCCAGATTCAAATTAAGTGGGTACAGAAAAGGTTTAATAATATTTTATTTTTTTGTTATGTTTGCTTTTTGAGAGATACTCTACTAGTAAAAATTGTGATTAGATTATCATGTTGTTCCTTTACTTTTTAAAAGTTGATTTTGCAGAAGAATTAGAAGTGGTCTCATTTTATTTTAATATTATTTTACATCATATAACTGTCAACAAAAGGTTAGAAGTTGTCATAAATATTATTGAATATTTTTATATTCAATAATATTATATATCATATTTTGTAGTAGGTACTTGATTGCATTCTAAATTGTCGTTTGATTTCATGAAGAAATTTTTAGTTTATTATTGAACCTACTTCATTATATTGCCGCCTACAAACAATTTATCTTAAATAAACGTATGAAAAATTAAGCAGATTGTTTTATTTATAAATTTACACACTTTAAGTTGAAATACTTACCTTAAGGTGCCGGGTGCCATCGAAATTCAATTCATTCAATATTTAGTAGTAAATTTACTACAAAATATTAAAAACACTAAATTTTTTTTGTGTTTTAATATTTTGTGAAAAAAAATTGTGCAGGAACCTAGGTAATTACTATTTTAAGCTGAAAAATAACTCAAACATGTTAAATATTTTCGTATGAGAAAATGATTTTGGTATTACGTGTGTATGAGAATTTCGATGGCACCCGGCCTCTTAAACATTTTAATGTATAGCACAGTATATGGGCGTAGCTGCGTTAAACTGAAATAACTACACAATGAGCAATACTTTCTAACTGATTCATTGTAGACAGTAAAACGTGATAACAGTTAAATAATTACGTGCTAAAAAAAACATGAATATCTTAAAATATTATATTTACGTTGAGCCTAGTAAAAGGGCGAATGATCATTTAAATCTGTTTACGTTGAACAATAAGCATAGCATTATAGAAATATGACGACGTAAAAGGGCTGATGTGTAAAATCTCAAAAAATATTGAATGTGCATAAAATTTGCTACCAGCAATAAGAAAAGCATTATATGGTAAGGCTACATGCAAAAATTCACTAAATTCGCTTAAATAGGTCACAAGATATGACCCAAAAATATGGTTCTGACAACTTAATTGGCTCTCCTGTAAAATCTATTTTTTTCACTTACGCCAGTATACGTAGGACCCATCGATATGTCACTACTGACGCTACTGACGATTTTGTGGGCATGTGTCAAAAAATAAACAACAACAGTTTGTTTATTTTGTAAATGTTATAGCAAATAAAGTATATTTAGAACAATAAAAATGGTATTTGGTTTATATTTAGTTATAAACTACTTGTGGAATATGAATATAATCATAAAAACCTGGTTTTGAGAGTGTAAAACACTCAATAAGTTTCAAGGTCCAATTTATGCTAAAAGGAAATAAATTGGTGTTAGCAGGACATGTAACTTGTAAGGGATGTAGAAGAGCTAAGAACTAATGGCAATGTTATATAATACGAGCCAATATAATTCGCTGAACATCGGTGACTTAATTAGCACCCTATAAAACAAGTTCAAGTGTAAGTACTCAACCAACCAAAAAACGTAACTAAACATTTGGATAAAGTAAGTCTAAACAGGCTGATTTTTTTTTGTAGACTGCTGATGCAATTACAAGTCACTTTTATAGATGTAATTTTTTTTAAATATGCCGTATCTACAGAGATAAAAAATAATTATTATTTTTTTGTATGGACGAAATCATAATTTTGTCATTTCATTCCAAGATTCAAACGTAAGTATTCAAAATAAATCATAGCACAGCTTATAGAGGGACTCTTGTCCTACATTTTGTCATAGACGCTCAACTGCGATTTTTGCGCCTATCTACAGAGAAAAAAAATATGAATTATTTTTTGTATGGACGAAATCATAATTTTGTCATTTTCTTCCAAGATTCAAACGTATTCAACATAAATCATAGCATAGCTGCAGCTTATAGAGGGACTCTTGTCGTACATTTTTGTCATAGACACTCAACTGCGATTTTTGCGCCTTTTAGAGCTACAGGCACTTTATTTTTTTGGTCAGCGGATGGGACTGTTTTTTTTGTAGCATCTGATGTAATTACAAGTAACTTTTACAGATGTTGCTTTTTTCAAATATGCCGTATCTACAGAGAAAAAAAAAAAGAATAATATTTTGTATGGACAAAATCATAATTTTGTCATTTTAGAGTATTTCATATGGATTTTAATAACTATTGTTAAGGATAAACAAATAATAATGTTTTCTTTATTAACAAGTAAAGTAACTCTTACAAATGTCTTATTCATAAAAAATCCTATATAATATATACTTAAACTAAACAAATTAAAGTAGAAATTTCAAAACATGTACGTACAGGTAAATTATTTTATAACTCAACCAGTTTGCAAACATTGTTTGGTAATGACTCATTGCCTAATTACCTCTGTACTTGGAATTTGTGCTCTGTTTTGTTATTCAGCGCTAGCGAACGCTTCGAAAACGCTTAATAATAAATAGGCACATAGATTGCAATTCAAATTTTCCCTTCATACTTTTACGGGCTTAGGACCGTCAAAATACAAACTTGTATGATTATATAGGTAATGTATTTAGGCGTACTTAAAAAATTTGAATTACCTCTAAAGCTTACATACAATTATTATTATTTTTTATTATTTAATATACAGAACATCAATTAATATTAAACGCCTTTACACCATTAAACCTATAAAGGTATGTCTCGGACCTCGGTACTAGACATTCCTTTTACAATAAATAACTTTAAAATTAAAAACTTAAATAAACTATTAACTTACAAACTTAAATAAACTAACTAATACTTGATTACAATGTGATTTATTGTAACGGATCTTGTGGGGGGTTATTTTCAATGTCAACGTATACTTCTTCCTCTTCAGTAACTTCTATTCCAAGGTCGTTGGGCGAATCATCCCTGAGAAGATTTTCAGTTTGATGACTCACGCAATAATCCTTCGAGCCCCAAGCGGTCACATGCGACCGCGATAACAATAGAAGCATTTCTATTGTTATACCGCGATAACAATAGAAGCCTTTACATTTTTAGCATTAACGTTTGTAACTAATTTAGATATTTTTACGTTTTTAAAAAATAGTGGGTGCCTTAAAAATAGTGATTTATTGTTTCAAACCATTATTAAATATATTCCAAGTGAAATTCCAAATGATGAGCTCAGTATTATCAAAAAGTTTTGCCAAAATTACACGTCAAACCTAGCTAGAAGATGGGAAGGATCAAGTAGGAACAAACACTTTGGTGAATCAACTAAAAACATAAAGTGGTTGGAGTCTAAAATTGTGTGGCCAACTTCTACTTCTGTGAATTTCCCTATATTATTTGATCCAGAATATACCATAGAAGACGCAGAAGTAGAAGAAGAGCATAATTTATCATATGAAGAGGAAGTGGGTGCATCTACATCAGAAGCTGCCACAAATACCCCTAGCTCAAGAAATAAAAGACCATTTGAAGATTTATCAAATAAACAGACGAAAAGACGTTTTTTGTCTCTTTTGGAGCATTCCGAAGAAGAACTGTTCTATGCTCTTGCTATAAAACTGAAAGAAAACGGGCGCACCGTTTGTGCTCAAGTTATTAAGTGCCTCTCTAATAAGCCAGAAAAAGTGCAAGAAGTAAGTGACTTTTTATTCAAAGACTTTAATCAATCGATTCCTAAGGAAAACTCTAGCCTTTGTCACTGCATTAAGTTTATCAAAATGGCAGTATCTCACTTTGAGGTCTATTTTAAATACAAATGGCATAGCGGCTTTTCCATCTTACCAAAAGTTACTGTTAAAGAAGAAAGAATGTTATCCAGCTAAGGAAGATATTACCATATCAGAATCAGGAGCGAAAATTAAATTACAAGCAGTTTTAGATTTAACAGCTGAAAAGATTGTGAAATGACCGGTTCGAATATTAATAGTGATGTTTTGAAGCTAGTAAGTAAATGGGGCTGTGATGGAGCTTCGTCACAAAGTTGTTATAAACAAAAACCAACTGGTGATATTTTTTCAGAATCTTCTGTATTTATGGTTAGTTTTGTACACTTCGCCTTATGAGTGACGATGTCATAGTATGGGAAAATCCACGCCCTTCGTCAACAAGCTATTGAGACCAATCATGTTTGAATTCAAACAAGAAACAAAAGAATATATTCAGCAAGTGGAAGCAACAATAGAAGAAGAAATTCAGAACCTTATATATATAGATAAGTAGTAATAACCGTAACCGTAACCGTAACCGTAACCGTAGATAAGTAGTAACTAAATTCTAATTGTCATCTAGTTTAGTACTTACTAAATTTTAACTTGCTACTTGCTATTAAATTTTGTGTTTACATGCAATTAACAGCTTAAAATTAAGTTAAAATTTAGTTAACTACTTATCTACTTAATACGTATAAACCAGCCCTAATACTCTTGAAGAAAATCGAAGTCTATAAATTTACTAAAACACTACAAACATTCTTCATGTTTCTGAGTATTTGCAATAATACACTTTCAATCAATGAGTTCCTAAAATAGTAACATAGAATATTATTGCTTTCAATATGGATTCTTACTCGAGCAATATCATAAGTGCTTTCTGTTTCCTCTTGAGAGTACTCGTTTTGTTTTGCTCAAAATGGGGGAATAATAATTTTAACTTTTTTACCCCTTTCATCTAAAACTTGCTTACTTGAAAAACGTTTTTGATTCAAAACTTCCAGCTTCTAAAAGATCAGTTAAACCTGTGGTTAAACCAGTATGTAGTATCTGGGTTTATCGTCATATTTTGTGAGTTACAATTTCTTCCAACTAATACTTTGGATTTAAATTAAAATATTCTATGAAACCATATGAAACTATCACTGCAAGTTTTGTCGTCGGGTTTTGGAGACCATGGTGATCCATCATTCATCAACACTAAAATAATTGTTAGGTATTCAATTAATATCTTTATAAAACGCAACTCAAATAAAATTGACTTGACTGATAATGCAATTTTAGGTTATATCGAATCACATACTTTTTCATTTTTACAGCATCCATTTCCATCCATCCATTTATAATTGATCTAATTTCCTAGTGGATTTAGGAAAAACAATTTGTATACTGACTACCTATTTCTGCTGTTATTTTTGCAGTCGACGATACAAAAACAATTAAGACCAATTTTTAAAAATTTCGAAACAAGATTGACAAGTTTGTTTGACTCATAGAGAAATATAATACACGTGGTTTGACTATTATAGTTTGTTCGTTCTAAGATGATATGGGTGACAGTTCTCATATTCCTTGCTACGGATTTTTTTTACAAGAAAACAAAAAAAATCAGAATATAATAAATTATATTCCATCTACAAAAATAAATGTTTCCTGTAATTGTAAATGAATAAAAATGAAAAGTTGCTAAATGCTAACTTATTGATATAAAATTATAAATATTAACTTTGAAATAGGAGTATAAAATTATTGTTACGAAAATATTTGAAAAATGTCAGATGCATGAAACGGAACCTATGTCAATAGAGATTGACACAGTTGAATCGAAATCAAATCGATAAAAAAGGGCGGCCGTCTTAAATCGCCGGCGTCACTCTGAAACATCAGTACGAAATCGATCATTTCGATTGCAATTCCTTTACGAGGTGATTCGATATTTTTAAATTATTCGATTAATTTTTTTTAGGTAACTTCCCTACTATTGTCAATTATAATGTGTCACGCATATCATCATAAAACGAACAAACTATAGCTGAGCCTATTTTTTTGCATATTTTTGCCGCGGCAAGCGCGGCAATCGCTTTCTTTACCCCCTCCACCCACTTCGCACGCTCCGACCTTAATATTTATATTGTAAATTTAATGTATTTTGTTTGTGTTGAATTAGCAGATTTATCCCTCTTTAGTCCATTGAAATGTTACAATAGATCGAATATTGCATTTATTAGAGGACGCAATTTCATCTTTTTTAGGCGTTATATCATTGTTGTTTTATTTCTTTTTTAAAGTGGACATGCTGTAAAATGTTTCTACCTACTGACGCAGAAATAGAATACATAATATTTATTTAGTACTAAGTACTACTGATAGATAGATTGTTTTTCTACGTTAAGCTACCTAATCAATTTTTACGATGGCCATAAAAGGATTAAAAATCATGATAGTATTTGTCCCTGTCCAGGGCCGGATTAACAGCTATCTCGGGGCTCCTCGTTTCGGGCCCCCCATTTCCATACCACAACAACGCAATTTGGAAATGTTTACTGTCTACATTTCGGCACGAATGGGCCGGCTCGATCGGAGAAATACCACGGGCTCACAGAAAACCGGCGTGAAACAGCTCTTGCGCTGTGTTTCGCCGAGTTTACCGAGTTTACCAGAGGCCCGATCCCCTACCCTTTTCCCTTCCCTACCCTCCCCTATTTAATTCCCTACCCTCCCCTACTCCCTCTTAAAAGGCCGGCAACGCACCTGCAGCTCTTCTGATGCTGCGAGTGTCTTATTATTAATATGGACTTATCTTTGTAAAACCCTAAAATATGGAAAAATATGGAAAATAAAACTTGGTTTTTCACAGTCTAAACATGATAATTCGTGTAAAAAACACATTCTAGGCTGAAAATCGCGTAAAATAAAAAAATATGTATTTACATATAAATCCGGGCCCTAGTCATCAGTCATCACATTGCAAAGGTATACATACGCCTTCCTTGAATTAGCCACAATCTACAGGACGAAGTATCGGAGTAATTTAAAAATGAAACAAAGAATAGGAAAATCTTGCATTCTGATACATCTCCATTTAACGTATCGCAGTACCACAGTCAGTAATATCTGGGGTTGAATCCACGCTGATTGAGTAATGATTTGGCTTCAAAAATTTCATTCACAATGAATTTTAAAACCTTATTTCCCAATATTTAAATCAGTTCCTTAAAAATTGTTGAAGACAAATATGATTGCTTTCCCTTGCCTACTGAACCATGTTTGGCTAAATGAGAACTGAGGAACGGGTCGTACTCTGCAATTAACTCTAAAATTCCCAAATAATTGCCATTAGGTTGAGAACCAAGGATTTCGTTATCACCACGAAATGCTAGTCCACGGGTAATAAAAAAATTACTGAGACCACTTTTTATATAAGTTTCAACTAATACCTTCTCTTTCTTTGTTGACTGTAATTTCTAAAGAGGTATCTATTCGCGAGGTGTTTGCACTAAGGATATGTGGTCGCTGGTTTGCACAGATACTCGGTGCGTTGCATTATTCTCGTGCGATTGAATTCGGTGCGATACATTTCTCCAATCAGAAAACCCAGTTTAAAATTGTGATTGCTTTTATGCATCACCAAAAATACATGAGCCACTCTCGTTTAATTTAACCGAACCTTTTATTTTGTTTCCGAAAAAAACATCTAAGGTTGAGAAAAAAACGTCTTTTGCCATCGTCGTATTGTCGAGCTAAAGTAGAAAAATCACACCCAAAGTGTTGACATTCGTCAGGATCTCTAGTACACCTAAAATCTTTTACAGCCTCGATACCTAGTAATATTTTTCCATAAGCCGATTCATTCTCATATTCTACTCCTAGGCATTATATGTTTCGCTTTGGTGTTGTAATTAGACCTCGATCTCGGTTTGATCTTCCTCAGCTCCCACTCCCACTCCCGCCAACGTAGCTGTTTCTGGATCTTGCTCTGACTGTTCAAAAATATCGCAAGACATCTCTTATGGTTCCACCGCCATTGTATGGCTGGCAAAAGTGCTTGTTGACGCTTGAGGTTGATTTTGCGTTGATTGGCGAAAAAAACCAAGTTTAATGGGGTTCATTAATAATTGTTCATTGAACTTTTTTTGTTGCTCTTGCCGCTTTTTACGTTTTTCCGTACCACTTTGATGTTTTTTCTTCACGGGTACTTCCGACTCCGACATTTTGGCCCTGAAAGAAAAAATAAGGTAAATAACCATATTGTGATTATTGCGGAATTTACACATTCACAATTAATTATGTTTAGTAAAATTCATCATCAGCAAGTCAGCAATATCCATACAATGACGGAATGAGTACGGCCTCCCCTTTATACGATATCCCCTCACGCCAATTTTCTCGAAGAACTTTTGTTTTGAAGTCTGTATACTGACTGATTTAGCACCCTTACAGTGACTGGGGGCACGGTAGTGCCCCAGCCAAGCTTTTTAGCAAAGGCACGGCCGTACCATATTTTTCTCCAAGCGGTTCGCGGCTATTTCACACCCTCCTTATCTTCGATGTTAACAAAGATAGAGATTTAGAATTTCGATGACTAGGAGCAAGTATTAAAACTAGCTTAACCTCCAAATTACATTATATTCTGATCAATAGTTTACTAGTTACGGATGGTCAAAGTTACTACGTTTTGTCACTGACTGACAGGTCATCAAAATTCTAAGGTACTTCTAGCAGACTTAGTACCTTGAAATTTCGTACCCGGATAGGTATTTATTCACAATGGAAGGAAAAATTATGAAACCGGCCAAGTTCGAGTCGGACTAGGGTAGATAGGGTTCTGTACCGTAAATTTGTATGGGAGCCCCCCCTAAATAAAAGGTTTATTTAATTTTTATTATTAAAGTTGAAATACAATTGAGTATTTTCTGAAATTTCCAAAAACCTTACTGTTACCATTACGAAGATAGACCAAAAAAGCAAAAAAATCGTGTTTGTTGTACGAGACTTGCTATTCCTAAATTATTTTATTTTAACAAGACGATTTTTTATAGCGGCAACAAAAATACATAGTTTGTGAAAAATTCAACTATCTAGCTATTGCGGTTCTCGAGATCCAGCCTGGTGACAGACAGACAGCAAAGTCTTAAGACTTTGTTAATATGGTAGAATAGTTTCAACGTGACCTGAAAAGAAAAAAAAAACTTAAAAAAAGAAATGAAATCCCACCAAAACATTAAATGTAAAAGGAGCCAAGCAAAATATTGCATAGCTATGCAATACTTCTGTCGTAAAAAGTTTTCAGATCACATTCAAGCCAAGCCTTTAAACTTATTTTGTAATTGAAATCAACATTCAGTGAATGTGTCAACATTTTTCTTTATTTTAAAATTATTATAGTGGCTTGGCAATGAGCACTAGATAAATAATCAGCGACTAATTGAATTTATATCGGTACCTGTGTAGTGACTAATGTACCTAGCTAATTTCTTTTATAAAAACCTTTTTATACTATTTTGTACGACTCTATAATTTATGATTTTTTGACTTGTTTACTTTTTGATAGATTTAGAGAGGAGATTAAAAAAGAATTCAACTGGAATATCGAGTGTGCTATTTTATCATTTTCTCCGACGCACCTTCTAAACAAGAAAGTTGAGCAAGCGATTCACCTCGTAACGCCGCTCAGACATTTCAGCGTTTCGTGGACGAGATGCTGCGGGGACTCGATTTCACGTACGCGTACTTGGATGACTTTTTGGTGTTCTCGAAGGACCAAAAAACTCACGAAGAGCATCTCCGTCAACTTTTTGCTAGGTTACGTCAATATGGCATGGTCATAAACGTTTCCAAGTGTGTTTTTGGAGTTACGGAGGTAAAATTTTTAGGATACCAAATCTCGGGCGCAGGAGCTACCCCTCTTCCAGAAAAAGTAGAGGCTATTAAAAACTTCCCAAAGCCGAAGACTGTAAGGTAGTTACGCAGGTTTTTGGGAATGGTAAACTTTTACAGGCGCTTCATTCCCAAAGCTGCCCAGCACCAAGCTCCACTTAACGAGTTGCTTACGGGTTCGGTCAAGGGTTCCCATCCAGTGGACATAACAGGCGAAGCATCAAAGGCCTTTGAGGCTTGCAAAGAAGGTCTATGTCAGGCCGCCTTGCTGGCCCATCCCCGATGCGATGCCAAACTATCGTTGGTGACGGACGCATCCGACAACGCTATAGGTAGTGTCCTCCAGCAACACGATGGGGATGCCTGGCAACCCCTCGCCTTCTTCTCACACAAGCTAAGTCCAACCCAAAAAAAATACTCACCATATGACCGAGAGCTGCTGGCAATATACAAGAGCGTAAAATACTTTAGGCATATGGTCGAGGGACATGACTTTGTGGTCTATACAGATCACAAGCCACTGACATTCGCCTTTCGAAACCGGAAAGAAAATTGTTCCCCAAGGCAGTTCAGGCACCTAGATCTGATCGCTCAATTTACCACAGATATCCGGCATATATCCGGAAAGGATAATGTTGTGGCGGATACACTTTCACGTGTAGAGGAGATTTCTCAGCCTGTGCCCGCTGAAATAATCGCAGCTGCTCAGGTTGAGGACCCCGAACTGAAGCATCTTTTAGGTGACGCTATCTCACTACGCTTACAGCGTCTTAAGATCCCAGGTTCGGGTAGCCAGCTCTACTGTGACATTAGCACCGCTACGCCTAGACCTTATGTGCCACAAGAGTTACGCAAAGCTATTTTCAACAGCCTGTATTCTCTTAGTCACCCAGGGGCAAAGGCTTCCATAAGACTAGTTTCCGAGCGATATGTTTGGCCTAGTATTCGGAAGGATTGTCGCGAGTGGGTTCGATCATGTACGGCTTGTCAGCGATCGAAGATCACTAGGCATGTGTACTCTCCTGTTGGTAACTTTAAACTGCCCTCATCGAGATTTGCTTTTATTCATATTGATCTCGTGGGTCCTTTGCCACTGTGCCAAGGTTTCCGCTATTGTCTCACTGCCGTCGACCGTTTTACGCGATGGCCTGAGGCAATACCGCTTGCTGACATAACTGCAGAAACGGTGGCAAAGGCCCTACTGAGTGGTTGGATCGCTCGATTCGGCTGCCCATCTGATATCGTTACTGATAGAGGTAGGCAGTTCGAATCGGCATTATTTAAGAGCTTATCTACGATCGCTGGCTTTCAACACCGCAAAACCACTGCGTACCATCCTGCCTGCAATGGACTGGTGGAGAGATTTCACCGTCAGCTCAAAGCCGCAATCATATGCCATGCAAATGACAGTTGGGTGGAATCTCTCCCACTAGTACTGTTAGGCATTCGCAGTTCTTTCAAAGAGGATGCTCAGGCTTCAGCAGCCGAACTGGTGTACGGTCAACCGATACGGCTTCCGGGTGAGTTCTTTGACCCTCAGGCTGATGAGACTGGCGATATGACGGAGTACTTGTCAAAACTTCGAAGTATCGTCAGGAAACTCTGCCCATCACCTGCGACTAGGCACAACAGTAGGTTCAAAACTTTTATTTACAAGGACTTAGTTTCCTCTACTCATGTATTCTTAAGGGACTGTACTGGCGGTGGTTTAAAGCCAGCATACTCTGGCCCGCATAAGGTCGTGGAAAGAGGAGACAAAGTTTTCAAAATTTTAGTAAATGGTAAGCAGGTAACCGTATCAATTGACCGGATCAAGCCGGCCTTTATGTTATGTGACCCTAACAACACTCAGTCTACATCTAACACTAACATGCGCCAAAACTCACTACAGTCACTACCCAAAACGAACACTCTCCATAGCACTCGAAATGCGGATAGCCATGATTTGCCTTCTGCCGATAAGAATATCGTCAAAAGGACGAGGTCAGGCCGTCGTGTCAAATTTACTGACTATTATCGCCCTTGACGGTCTCTGGAGGGGGGTGATGTAGTGACTAATGTACATAGCTAATTTCTTTTATAAAAACCTTTTTATACTATTTTGTACGACTCTATAATTTATGATTTTTTGACTTGTTTACTTTTTGATAGATTTAGAGAGGAGATTAAAAAAGAATTCAACTGGAATATCGAGTGTGCTATTTTATCATTTTCTCCGACGCACCTTCTAAACAAGAAAGATGAGCAAGCGATTCACCTCGCAACGACGCGAGGACCTTGCTCACTTCACCTGCATCGACCAGATGCATATAGTTACGATAAACTAAAGAAACACTTACGCTTGCCGTCTGTGTTAGTATATTGAACTCCTCCAAATATGCAGTTTTATATTTGTTTCTTAATAATTATGTGCTCATTGCCGAGCCACTATAATAATTTTAAAATAAAGAAAACTATTGATACATTCACTGAATGTTGATTTCAATTACAAAATAAGTTGAAGGCTTGGCTTGAATGTGATCGGAAAACTTTTTACGACAGAAGTATTGCATAACTATGCAATATTTTGCTTGGCTCCTTTTACATTTAATATTTTGCTGGGATTAACACTTGAATAATTGTATTCACGAACCCGAATCACAAAACTCGCATATCGCAATTTTGCGGCACAGTTGAACATAGACTTACCTACGGTATGTTTCCAACGAAACAGGGATTCCCCCAATCCTGTCATGTAAACCAACACAGTAATGCCAAGTGCCAACGTTACGAAAATGAATTAAGTCCTAAAATATCTAAATATGAATTGAATGTGTAAACCAAAATAAGGAGAAGTTTTGTAGTGGTTTGAGTTTTGTTGCATACAAATAATCTTTAACATAGTTTTTTTTATTTTATCGGGAGTGCCCATGTCATAATATAGTGGGCCCCTAGGCACTAGCCGAAAGTGCATTATGGATAATACGGCACTGAATCCCTGCTTAGTTCAAATCGAAGGCTATAGATAACATTTGGTATATAAATTTCACCAAAACACGAGGCATAGGCATAGTTTCCTCAAACACAAGGTAAGTTGGATCCTTTGCTGCCATAAATACCTACATGAGAACAGTTGCTGATGGTACCATAAGACTCATAAGAGGCACCTAGCTCTTGGTTGAATCGCTAGACCTCGATATCATTACTACATCCCATAAAGCTTAAAACTTTCTTTGCAACAATTTTGACTGACCTTTTTTTTTTGACGTGACAACGTCTTATAATTCGATGGAGCCGGCTGCACGCACGAAAAAACATGACTCATGCGGCGTTACCTCGCTCTGAGGCGTTCCATATTTTAGGGCTTGAAGTGCAAGCGAGAGCGCGGAACGAGCGACAAAGAGGCATGTTGTCACGTTCAACTATCGTCAGTATGGCGCCCAACGTGGGGCCAGTGTGGCGTTTTGTCCTTTTGGTCTAATAAAGAAAACAAAACGTCAACAGATATTACAATTTATTTAAATAATAATAAAAAAAGAAAATAACGGTCGGGGATCTAAGTGCCTGATCTGGTTTTGGGAAGTTATTTTACTCTCCTGGTTTAACGGGGAACAAGGGCACCGGCGAGAGCAGGAACCATGTGGAGGTCCAGCCTGCGAGGAAACTGGAATGGCCCTGGGGAGAATTCTGGACGGCAGCCTCTTCCAACACAGGTTCAAGGGGCTAGGAGACACGCTCTTCAGCCTCAATCCAAAGGTCGGACCCCTATCGGGGTGCAAGACGACACTTATATTATCAAAATATTAATTCCGAAGCCTGTAATTAATGTTACTAGGACTTATTTATTAAAAACTCAAATACTGATAATATTTAAATACGGTGTTAGAACGTAACGACTTCACGGAGACAAAGATAATGTGACGTGACCGCGCTCCAGCGAGTCCCGAGAGTGAATGTCGGAACAATGGCGCGCGCGACGGCCCGCGATTGGCCGTTGACCGGCTTCGTGTAGCTACGTAACGACCGCCCGTGGTGCGAGTACAGTGAGCGATACAAGTGTTTCGCGATAAATTAAAATAAAAAATTACATTTTTTTAGATATTTATAACTGAAGTATTACAATAATTAAGGACCATGTACGTGCAACGTTACAACCGACTTTACAGACAATCGTTTTTTGCAGCAAACATGAAATTCCTCGCCTTCTTCGTTCTCCTTGCTGTGGCCAGCGCCGCGCCCACCGAACAGGCCCCACCTTCCGACCGTTTCCTTCTGGATGTCATCGGAAACATCTTCGCCAATCTGAAGCTCAACCCCGTGGAAGTCGGACCAGCCATCGTTGAGCCCATTGCTGTAGGCCCCGCCGCTGTTGACAACTTCGAGCCCATCGCCGTTGGACCCGCTGTCGTTGACAGCTTCGAGCCTATTGCCGTTGGCCCCGCTATCGTCGATAACTACCAGCCCATCGCTGTCGGCCCCGCTATCGTCGATAACTACCAGCCAATCGTCGTCGGCCCAGCTGTTGTCGACCACTTCGAGCCCATCGCCGTTGGACCCGCTGTCGTTGACAGCTTCGAGCCTATCGCCGTTGGCCCCGCTATCGTCGATAACTACCAGCCCATCGCTGTCGGCCCCGCTATCGTCGATAACTACCAGCCAATCGTCGTCGGCCCAGCTGTTGTCGACCACTTCGAGCAATCTCCCGTCGTCGTCGTCGACACCCCCATCATCACCGGCCCAGCCGTCGTTGACAGCATCGTGCCTACCCCCGTGGCCGTTGTCGACTCTCCCATCTCCGCCAGCCCTGCCGCTGAGGACTATCCCATCGTCTTCCACATCAAAAACGTTATTGTTGCTCGCGACATTTCTGGTAGCCCAGTAACCATCACGGGGAGACGCGTGGCAGACATCAAACACAGCCCCATGGTCGTCGCCGAGCCCATCGACCCCACCCCCGTCGCCATGGTGGAGGGTGAGATCGCCCCCAGCCCCAACGTCGACGTGGACCCAATCGATCCCACCCCCGTGGCCGTTGTCAACTCTCCCATCTCCGCCAGCCCCGCCGCTGAGGCTCCCGCTTTACCCTACCCCTTCGATGGCAGCTATCCCATGGTCTTCCACATCGAGAACGTCATTGTTGCTCGCGACATTTCTGGTAGCTCAGTAACCGTCACGCGTCAAGGTCGCCGAGGAACTCAACTGAACGAATCTTGATGATGAGTGAACGTTAAAAGCTTAATAAACTTGTTGATTTCTTAAAAAATGTTTAATTTTATTATTTAATACTAGCTGTTGCCCGCGACTTCGTCCGCGTGGACTTCAGTTTATAGTTGTTCCCGTAGATCGATAGAATAGTTTACGTGCAAATTAATAAAATCCAAAAACGTTTAGCTAAAAGCGGGAGAAAATACTTTCCTAAGTATTCTCTTTACCACCGATGATAATTTAGCAAACCCCAAGAGGGCAAAATTGTGAGTATGTGAACCAACATAATTTCCCCATACAACCGCCAAGGATTGCGAAGTGATAATATACTCCGATAAGAAGTCTGCTGTTATCCGAGCCTATTGACAGGATATTCCGTGAAAGGTGGAAGAACTTGCTTGATAAGAAGTCAATGGCTTGACTTATTTCTTTATTTAGTTCTTTGATCTCCTTAATTGTGTCCAATATTTTAGAAAAGTTATTTTCCTGTTCAGTCTTAGCTTTGAAAACACAGCCATTAATTCGTCTTTAATTTCTTTTACACATAAGCTTCTTCCGGGCGTCTGCGTTTTCGAATTGAATTTTCAGAAAAATCTGCCGTGTTGCTGGCGCTAAGTCCGTGTATCGTCGCCGATTGCGATAGCCCTTGTGGCGGCCGGCGGGGAGTGGCTTAACGCATCGTATTGGTTGGGATCAACTATTTGACTACGTCGAGTTACCGCTTCAGTGGTCTAATGATAAGAGCGCCAGCGCGTCACTACACAGACCCGGGTTCAAATCCACCAAACACTCAAAAGGACTTTGTATGTTACTAGCTGTCCCGGCAAAGCTGTTTTGCCATATGAAGTATTTCGATTTTCGCCCTGGATATTATTTTATTGAAGTAACTAAATAAGTATGTCACCATGGCAACATCCATCGATATCCCGTCGCACGAACAATGGTCGCCGTCAGTCTCAAGTTGTAATAATTTACTATATTATTATTTATTCAACAAATGCGCTTATCAATATAAAAAGTACCCAGTAGCCGATTCTCAGACCTACTGCATATGCATGTAAAATTTGATAAAAATCAGTAAAGCCGTTTCGGAGGAGTACGGGGCCTAACATTGTGACACGAGAATTTTATATATAAGATGTTATTTTAATTTAATTTATAATTCAGAGAGGACCAGACACACGTCCACACTCGAAAGCGGCCGAGGGGTGAAGGGAAAAAATACATGTGAACAGTTGCTCAGGGCACCATAGACTCATATGAGGCACTAGCTTTTGGTTGAATCGCTAGACTATACCTCGATATGATTACTACATCCCATAAAGCTTAAAACTTTTTTTGCAACAATTTTGACTGACCTTTTTTTGCAGCAAACATGAAATTCTTCGCCTTCTTCGCTCTCCTGGCCGTGGCCAGCGCCGCACCCGCCGAACAGGCCGCACCTTCCGACCGTTTCCTTCTGGACGTCATCGGAGCCATCCTCGCCAGCCTGAACCTCAACCCCGTGGAAGTCGAACCAGCTATCGTTGAGCCCATTGCTGTCGGCCCCGCCGTTGTTGACAACTTCGAGCCCATCGCCGTTGGACCCGCTGTCGTTGACAGCTTCGAGCCTATCGCCGTTGGCCCCGCTATCGTCGATAACTACCAGCCAGTCGTCGTCGGCCCAGCTGTTGTCGACCACTTCGAGCCATCTCCCGTCGTCGTCGTCGACACCCCCATCATCACCGGCCCAGCTGTCGTTGACAGCATCGTGCCTACCCCCGTGGCCGTTGTCGACTCTCCCATCTCCGCCAGCCCTGCCGCTGAGGACTATCCCATCGTCTTCCACATCAAAAACGTTATTGTTGCTCGCGACATTTCTGGTAGCCCAGTAACCATCACGGGGAGACGCGTGGCAGACATCAAACACGGCCCCATGGTCGTCGCCGAGCCCATCGACCCCACCCCCGTCGCCGTGGTGGAGGGTGAGATCGCCCCCAGCCCCAACGTCGACGTGGACCCAATCGATCCCACCCCCGTGGCCGTTGTCGACTCCCCCATCTCCGCCAGCCCCGCTGCTGAGGCTCCCGCTTTGCCCTACCCCTTCGACGGCAGCTATCCTATGGTCTTCCACGTCAACAACCTCCTTGTTGCTGGTGACATTTCTGGTAGGCCAGTAACCATCACGCGTCTCAATTAAATTCATTTTCGCGAATTCAACTAAATTGTCAACACCTTTTTAAATAAATTCACAATTACTTTTGTGTGAACGTATTAATGTGGAACAATATTATATATTTTTACAACCAACGTTTACTCTTTTTGTTAAAATCTGTTTTCTGCAGTAAATGATAAATTGATTACGGTCTACGCTATGACCCGCAAAAATAAAAGTTCAATGTGCCAATTTAACCCTTAATTAGACGAATTTTTTTTCGCGATTTTTAGTTTTTTTTATATATACCTTTCCTTTAGTGTCTAAAAATGTACAGAAAATTAGGAAAAAAATCCCTATTTCACAATTTTGAGAAAAGAATACGTAGTATAGTATATTATTATACATTGCCGGCCCTACTCTATACAAAACATAATTCCAATATGTACAATGTACTTACATATAGCCCGCTATGCAACTTTGATTCGGAGCACATTACATTTTTTTAGGGTTCCGTAGTCAACAAGGAACCATTAAGGTCATGTTGTAAACACTAATATTATTAATGTTTATTTATGATTTTTTATCCATTTTCCCTAACAATATAAAGAGTGTCTACTATTAATAAATAATAATATCTATGGACGCTTCACACCACGTCAGTCTGGCCCCGTGCTAAGTACCTAGAGGACTTGTGTTACAGGTACCAGATAACGGATATTTATTTAATATTTTTATACTATACAAATATTTAAGATTTTTATTATATCATACACATATTTAATACACATCCAGACCCGGGAACATTGACAACTTTTTGTTCCGTCGGCGGGATTCGAACCCGCGACCTCCGGCTTGAGCTACCAACGCGCTCACCACTGAGCCACAGAGGTCGTCACTATTAGTTGTGTTGTGTAATGTAAAAAACCTAATAGATGACATGGATCTCATCTTTTATTTTTGCAATACTAAAGTTAGTTTGTAGTTTATTCTACTGCAAATATCATCACTATTCTCTGAAAATATAATTCTATTAACAAACTAACAACTTAGAACTACTGTACCGAAAAATGGACATGGTGTCAAACATTAGACCTTGTACTGATCTAAAAATCGATTGCTTTAGTTTTTCAGCAGTAAAAAGAAGAAAAAGGAGGGCTGAGAAAAGAAAGAAGAAAAAAGAAGAGGCAAAAGAAGCATGGAGACTAAAAACTGAAACTTTTGCTAGGAAAAAAAAATTGAAAAATAAAAATAAGAGGAAAGATAGTTTCAGTATGGAAGAAGAATGGATAGAATCTGGAGACAACGTGGATAATATTTCTGATGCATGTAGTTACTATGATGAAGTAAATGAAATCTTTTGAAAAACGACAAATAAAGACCTATATAATAGGAAAAATGTTTAATGTAATGTAATGTTCTATGTCAACTATTAGTTCATATTGGTGTCTACTATTAGTGATGTTCGTTTTTTGTGATGTCATCCATTAGGGCTTATGACTAAGTTTACAAAAAGACCAATAATATATTTTTTTATTGATTTATCAGAGAATAACTATAATAGTTTTAATTTGTCAAAGTTACAGAAGACATAAAATAAGTTATCAGTATTTTATTTTCATAAATAGCAGCGTTTTACCCTGAAATAAAACGCTTATTAAATACTACCTTATTTGAAGCATAATAATTGAGATAGGCACTCCCGTTTTCAGATTTTACCTCCTTTTCTTTCCTGAATGTTGGTAGCTCTGTCAACCTCGGCGCCATCATCGAGCAGGTAGAGGGAGAATTCCCGCTCGACTTCATTCATTGAGTCGAAATTACAAGGCAGAAATAAAAAGTTATGCTTCAAATAAGGTAAGTATTTAATAAGCGTTTTATTTCAGGGTAAAACGCTGCTATTAAACACTTGATCGTTATTTGAAGCATAATAATTGAGACGTGTTTGTTATCGCCTGGTGATGATGGACGCCAATGTGAAAAGAAAATATAACAATATAAAATTAATAGTATTTCCTTTTAGGAATACTTCAAAAACTTTATAAATAAATATAATATAGGTGATATTATAAGAGTGATAGAATAGACACATCTAGTGTTCAAAAACACTTTTACACATTTATTACACCAATGATTGACAAATCAAAAATACAACTTATAAAAGCTTTGATAATATGGACATAATGAAATCAACTATATGAACAAAAGAATTCCTTAAATTGTTAGAATTACATGAAAGTACTTATTTTTGTACCGATTTCCAATAACTGCCCAAAAGTAATGGATACATTGTCTATCCAACTTTTAGCCACAGCTGAGCGGACGTTACCTGTTGGTGCAGTTGCCTCAGACAAGTAACTTTTGATCCAGCCAGCTATTACAGTTTTAGAGGCGGCAGATGGTTTTCCTCGCAAATTCGTTAATAAATTGGCACATCTAGCTTCGCTACTCGCAACGCCTGCGATGAAGAACATTATTACAGCATTTAAGCCAATAAACAGCAAGGTTGCTTATTACTGGGATTGCTTAGAATCTTCTAGCTAGATTGCCTAGAGTCAGAACTGTTCGTTTTAGTCAAATTCTTTAATGTGATTATCACCACTGTAAGAAGTGTAAGATCATGTACACGCCTGCCCAACGAAAACAAAAGCAAAATATATGTATGTCTAGAGACTGCAAGTAAATTACTTGTGTCAACAGTATAAGCCTTCAAAAAGTGTTGAATATAATATTATTATGTTGTACAGGCTTTTTCAATGCAATAGATTTTAGCATGTTTTACCAAAACATGTGAGAACTTAAAGGGCCAGAAATCTCCATATCAGACATGGTAGATATTACCTATTTAAGTAAGAAAATAGTGTTATAAGAGAATTTACATCTATTAAAAATAGATATGCTAAAAATTTTGCAAGGACTGTGGCTGTCGGCTTGTGAGCATCACATCTGTGTAACTTACACTAGGATAACAATATATTCTAGGCAACTTTATAAGTTTTGAGAGTAGAAGGTCGCCATGATAATAATAATAATTTTATATGGTTATCATCTCAGCCTACGAAATTTTGCGACCACCCCCATATTTCTATACTTCCAGGGTCATTTCCTGATCTTTGGAAGAGGGATGACCGTTGAAATGTCGATTAGGCATTTCTCCAGATCGCGAATCGTATACGGTGCTGCTATTGCACTCGACTTGAGATCTGCTCGCCAAAATACTCGTTCCTAGCGTGGAACCACTAGGAGATAAATTCCTGGCGCCTGATTTAGGTGAGCCAGGCCTTTGGGTATTAATTAAAGTGGGGGAAACACCCAGGCTAGGGGGTATACCTGAGAAAAGGCATCGTGATATAAAGCTGCTGGATCGTCACAATCGTCACGAACGTCAAGAGTTACACAATTAGTCATAACATGAGCTTCGGCGGAAGCGAATAGATCGGTCACAGGTTAACAGATTTGGGAATGATCCAATAACTCGAATAATCTGAACAGTTATGTCCATCAGGGCATCTGACCTGGTGCGACCCTCGTCCCGAATATAGGTTCTAGTTGTTCGATTGTCGCTCTGCCAAAGAACTATCGAGCGAGCGAGAGTCTGGTGCTGACCTCGAAGAAAAAGAGCGCTAGAAGCTCTTTCTGATTGCAATGCATGAAATTTTCTTGTGCTGACCATGTCCCCGTTAAGGAACGGAAGGAAGGAAGGAAGGAAGGAAAAAAGGTCTGACGCATCTGTTGCCAAGCAGTGCGACGGTGGGCTCCAATGAATGGAAATTAATAGATGATGACTTTACAACCACCACCGAAAATCGTCGCTAAACGTAACGCTTGTCTCGGTAGAGAGCAGCGATTCAGAAAATCAGGCTTTTCCATGTCCATGAGAAGAGACAAGAGAGCTCGGTTGTAGTCTCCCCTTCAGAACTATGAAACTGGCGAAGTTCAGGAGACCGACGATACTCTGCAAGGTCTTTAGATCTACCAAACCTTTGTCAGGACTCAGGACAGGTAAAATCTTTTGTTGAATTTTTGACATTTTTTCGCCTGAAAGAAGCTTTTCGTTTTGAAACGTGTTCCAACGAACACCTATAAATACCAGGTCTTGTTGAGGCGTAAGTACAGACTTCTTTAGATTTTATATTAACCTATATATTGAAGTCTTTGAAGCAAAATCTGGACATGCTCCTGTAGGATGATTTTGTTCTCATGAGCATACGCAGAACTTGCTCTCTGAGGGTTCGTGTAACCCAATTGGTCAGGGAAGCAAAAACTTTCGGAGCAGTGGTGAGACTGAACGCTAAGGAAGTCATTTACAGAAACTGTCCCTTGTATATCAGACGTAGGAATCGTCGGTGCGATGGAGCGACTGCCAGGTGAAAATAAGTAATTTTTCAACTACCCACATACGTCTTTGAAAAAACGCGATTGCCTAGCAGATACAGAGGTACTACTGGTTAATAATTATATATCTTCGAATGAAGCGACTCATATAATAATGATCGAACTTCACTTGGTAAGTTCGTTTGATCATTTATAACATCCGTATAATATGAACTAAAAAGTATTAAATAATTTTTCCTATGTAATAGTGCCTTTTTCCGAATTCGGCTAAACCTCAACTATTTCTGTACTCAATCTTCATAATTTTGAAGTCGGTGCTAGTTCCAAAAGTTTCAAATATTCTGTCAGAGAACTAAAGATTCACCTATCTGGTACCGACTTCAAAATGATGAAGATTGAGTACAGAAATAGTTGAGGTTTAGCCGAATTCGGAAAAAGGCACTATTAGATAGGAAAAATTATTTAATACTTTTTAGTTCATATTATGCGGATGTTATTATTGTCTTTTACCTTAGAAGTCGGTTTTAATTTTTTGTTATTACCCTTTGGGTACTCTCACTATCTATGTATGTATATTAAACATCTATACATATTATAACAAGGTCGCTTTTTTTCCCTCATGTCCCTTTGTTCCCTTTAATCTTTAAACCCTATCATTGAACCCTTATTGTATTGCAAACATATCATCGATCGTTATCAAATATTCGGAAGTCAATAAACTACTTAGGACTGTCGATACCAATAAATCTGCTGGTCCGGACAAAATCTCACCATTGTTTATTCGCAAATGTGCTGATAGTCTCACTGTACCGATCTCCATTCTCTATAAAAGATCGCTAGCCGAGGGCGTGATGCCCACTATATGGAAATCAGCATTTATAACTCCTATACATAAGAAGGGGCCAAAAGATAATGTCCAAAACTATAGACCGATTTCCAAACTCTGCGTATTCGCTAAAATATTAGAGAAAATAGTACATGGTCAATTGCACACATTATTAAGGCAAAGTATGAGTGCTGACCAACATGGTTTTCTCGCAGGACGATCTACTACGACCAACCTGATTATCTGTAGTGATTTCTTTAATAAGTGTGTAGCGGTACAATTCGCCTAACATTCCTGCATCGCGCTATCGAAGTTTTCTAAGCGCGTCAGTATATATACGACAGCTGAAATGTATCACGTGGGGCTTCGGCCTGACCGGGCATATCACCTCGCTCGGTCGGAAGATCTTCCTTTGGCCTCCACACTCATATCCCACATTGGTGACCCTCGACAGAACACGCCTCCTTCATCATCATCACTCCCCGCCCCTCCGCACCGCGCCAGCCAGCATCGCCTCATCGGGTACCTCGTCCACTAGCCGCAATGTACCGCGGCCTGGGCGACTCCGCATCGGCATCATCGGGCTTTCTCACTACACCGACCGGTCAGCAAGCAGAGCACATCTCTCCTGGTCAGCACTTAGCATCGGCCCCGCACGGCAGCTTATCCGACTCACTGGATCCCGTGCAAGCAGCTTATAGTTCCGACTCACTGGGACTCACTGCAACAGTTCCGACTCACTGGAACTCTCTGGCACTGGCGACTCAAGCGACAAGACTTCAAGATTCGACCTCCGGTCTTCGGGGGGGAGTGATGTAGCGGTACAATTCGCCTAACATTCCTGCATCGCGCTATCGAAGTTTTCTAAGCGCGTCAGTATATATACGACAGCTGAAATGTATCACGCGGGCTTCGGCCTGACCGATCATAACACCTCGCTCGGTCGGAAGATCTTCCTTTCTGGCTATCACGCATTATTCCCACAAGTGTATGTCAGAACGAACGCAGGTGGACGTAATATATACTGATTACGCTAAATGTTTCGATCGTCTCGATCACGTTATTTTGTTGCGTAAATTACTAGACATTGGAATAAGGGGTGATTTATTTAGGTGGTTTAAATCGCAAACAAAAATATATACGCAACAGATGTCAAACAGTGGTTCTGAACGGCTTTTCATCAAGAACTTCATTCATCTCATCAGGTATTCCACAGGGATCTTTGTTGGGCCCTCTGTTATTCAACATATTCATTAATGATGTATCCACACAATAAAATCCAGGAAAGGTTAGATTTTTTAGGTTTTGTTGTTTTCCCATACATTTCTTAAAAATATGAAACAATATACTAAAATATAACACTTTCCATAAGTTTCTCATATACGATTACTTTCCAGAAATGATTCCTCACCAGCAACACTATAAATTGATGCAATAATACAGGGTGTTTTTTGTGATATTTTTTTACCATCTACCCTCATAAACTTTTTTCTCCCATGGTTTAGAGATTTTTCGTCATACAATAAAATGTTCAAATTTCCAAGCCATTTGGTATGTGTCTCAACGTGCTACATTGGTGGGTACGAAATGCCCCTCCTTCTTTGGCTCGAATACACAAAAAAAAAAACATAGAAACACAGCTCAAGCCTTCCTTTAATTTTTAAATGAAAAAAGTACTTAAATCGGTTAAGTTTTGGAGAAGAAATCAGGGGACAAGGAATCGTTGATTTTCTGCAGTTGTCTCTTTATGAAAACTTACAACAGTTTAAAAATATTATGTTTACTGGTTTATTGAGAACTTTTTTTATAAACACTTTATAGTCTACATTTTTAACTTAAATAATACGGTAATTCGTGCCTTTAGCCCTTATTCCACCTTACTTAATTTAGACGACTGAATTGATTCAGTAACTAAATTTAGTCAAGTAAAATAACATTCAGAAAGTTAGGATCCTAATTAGCGTACTAAATCGGAAGAAGTATGGCTTCTGATCGGTGGAATCAGTCTTCTTTTTAGGTCAAATGGAATAAGCACTTTACTATCGGGTAGGTAAGTATGAGGTATTTATATATTTTAAACTAAATTTCTACGAAAACGTGTTTGTAAACGTGATTGCTCAAATTAAGAAACAAAGAATCTTCTTGTCATTTACAAAAGTGTTTTATTATTCTAACGTAATACTGTTCAGTTGAGTTCTTCGGGGAGGATGGCGACGGGGGCGGGGTTGATGGGCTCGGCGACGACGACGGGCTCGGGCACGATCTCCTCCACAACCACGGGGGTTGGGTTGATGGACTCGGCGACGACGACGGGCTCGGGCACGATCTCCTCCACGACCACGGGGGTGGGGTTGATGGGCTCGGCGACGACGACGGGGGTGGGGGCGATCTCGCCCTCTACCACGGCGACGGGAGTGGGGTTGATGGGCTCGGCGACGACGACGGGGGAGGGGTTGATGGGGACACCCTCGACGGCGACGGGGCTGCCGACGATGGCGCCGGTCTGGCTGTTGATGTTCAGGATGATCTGGACGAGGGGAGCGCTGGCGGATTCGGCGACTGGAGCCTCATCGACGATGGCGGGTCCGATGGCGATGGGGGAGGGCTCCTCCACGATGGCGGGGCCGACAGAGATGGGGGAGGGCTCCTCGACGATAGCGGGTCCGATAGCGATTGGCTGGTATTCATCGACGATGGCGGGTCCAACTTGGATTGGCTGGTATTCATCGACGATGGTTGGTCCGACCTGGATCGGCTGGTACTCTCCAACAGGGGCGGGCTCGGGAACGATGGGCTTGTCCATACCGAGGATGTCGTACAGCATCTCCTCGAGCAGCGCAGCGGTGGCTGGGTCGGTGCTGGGGTGGTTGATGGCGGCGAGGATCTCCTGGATCTCAGCCTGCTGTTGGTCCTGGGAGGCGACGGCGGCGGGGATAGAGCCCGGCAGGAGGCGGCCGGCGGACGCCACCGCCACGAACAGAGCTAGTACGGCGAAGAATTTCATCTGCGGAAAAATAAGAATGAAAAGTTGTAAGATTGAAAATAATTAAAAGATATTAAAAAGTTATTATATCAATTAATTGGTAAAAAAAAATGAAATAAGTACATAATTATTACTATTAAGTTGTATAAAATAGTACACTTACTTTTAGAATCTTGTGATAGTTCCTATGTTGTATTGAGGATGAGGATGGGTATTTATACAAATTATTATCGAAATCATTAAGCGGGGCAATAAAATGGCGGTATTTTACAATCTGCTTAGGATTAGCTAAATGTTGTATACTTAATATAATATCATGTATTTAGTCGATAAGTATTCTTCCGCTTACTAATCCATCATGCTGTGTAATGGCACGGCGCGGCGGCAAGGTAGATAACTGTTATGTAACCTCATGGACTAGGAATACAGAAGAAAAACTGAAAACGTGTTATGCAGGGGGTTAGGTTTAACACCGTTATCCAACCATCAAATGAGCCCGTCAAAATGAACAACTTTTTCTATGAGAACAATGCTGGTAACTCAAAAAAAATGTCGTCTTCATACCCATACAAATTGCCCGGATCGGCAATTTGTATGGGTAGGAAGACCATGATGAAGACGGATTTTTTTGAGTTCCCAGCATTGTTCTCATAGAAAAGGATGTTCATTTTGACGGGCTCATTTGATGGTTTCGAGGATAACGGTGTTTACACTAACATACTGTATAATGGACTCCGAAAACAGAAAAAGAGAGCAAAGTCAGTGAGGTTCTGACTGTAGGGATCTGGGATACTTAGGTCATTTAATAATCTATAATAATAATAATAATAATAATCTATGGACGCTTCACACCACGTCAGTCTGGCCCCGTGCTAAGTACCTAAAGAACTTGTGTTACGGGTACCAGACAATTTTATATTGGACGAGCTCTATCTCAATTCTCACTATGTTTTAACTTCATGTATGATGTAGCTACTTATAACTGCTTTTTAGGGTTCCGTAGTCGGGTGAGGCCGTGGATTTTGCCACTTTTTATAAAAGAAAAGTGTCTCATATGTTCATCATAAAATAAAACAGAAAATACCAGTTAAATCTCATATATAACTTCTTTCAGTTATATTTTATCTCTTTTAGGATAGTTTTAAGCGGATTTTGGTAAATTATCATGTTAAAATGCCAATCTGAATATTTCAGAGCCCTAATTTTAGATAAAAAAGTTACTTTCCTGGTCTCTCTGGATGTCTTTGATGGTAGGTTACTTACTTGTCGCTATTTAACTTTTTTATTTTATGAGTCTACTGAGCAAATTTAATTGAATCTAATTGTCTGATAGTTGAGACACAATAAAGTGGTTTTAAACTATTGAAAACATGCAATAATCAGTGATTTATAAACATTCAAACATTTGTCTCATTTTTTTCACTTCTACTTTACTTTTTTCTTCGTTACCAGTATTTCGAGACACAAGCATATTAATGTAATTTTAAGTAGAAATTCGGAATTATTATGAAAACACCGAGTTATTGGGCCAAGAAAAAAAAGTGAAAAGTCACCATCTTGTTTGTTAAAATTGGTGACAAGTTTATGACGCGTGTTTCAGCAGCGCAAAATCAAAAGAGTTTTTTGGTGAAATTAAAGGTAAATATCGACTTTAACTATTGTTTACGTAAAACTATGTGTCGAAATGGATAATGTAGATGATAGTTTATAGATTTATTCCAAATTTGGCTTAATTTAGAAATTATAATCTGCAATAGCCTTAAAAATTGAGCTTCTACGTTACTTAAACGTTACTTCTGTTACTGGTAACAAATATTCTATGTTACGTAACGTAGAAGCATTGTAAAGACTAATGCATATTGTCAATTTCGCTGTTTACTATACACATAGTATTTTTTATCCAAAAAATTGGCCATGCCTTTTTTTTGGAAATGTCATAAAAAGATGTTCTGTAAATAATTGATTAGTATTTACATGCGTTAATTTCTTAATATGAACAATAAAAAACACATCATAATTCAATCAAATTAAAAATTTCCATAACTTTTGAAATATTTACTTAATTGTCTCCTTGATTATTCTGATCGACAATAATCAAAAAACACACAATTTGTTACAATTTAAAAAATATTTAATTTTTTTATCACTGTGCCCACTAGTTTTTTTAATCGCGTCAGTATGACATAAGCCTAACAAAGAAACACCGTTACTTTCGCGTTATTTTAGTGTTACTGTAACGTAGAATATTCTGCGTTACTATACGTTACAAAGTGGCAAAATCCACGGCCTCACCCAGTCAACAAGGAACCCTTAGGTTGGGTTGCACCAACTAACTTTAACTATAACTGTTACTTTAACTTCAACTACAGTGCAAAATGTCAAATCTCTGGTTAAAGTTAAATATGGCGTCCAAGGACGCCGTATGCTCATACGTATATCTAAATTTGTCGTGAAAATTTACTATGTTTTACAGTGTTATATTTTTCCTGTCGATTTTTACGGATAATTCAATTTTTTATACCCTCTATACTATCTATACTACTTTTTATATCCTTGTACCTGTAGCTTCAATAAAAAAATAAACGCAACAGACGTCTGTCAATTTCTCCGGTTAAAGTTAAGGTTAAAGTTATAGCTAAAGGACGCTTTACCTACCAGTGTGGAGGTAATAGGAATTATTTAAAGACTGATTTACCGTGACCGTTTATTGTTGATGAGTTACAATATTGCGAGCTTAAAGCGAAGTGTCCTCCTAATTACAAAAAGATGACTATTTATATAGAGTTGATGTTTAGTCATTCCTGTATAAAGTGGGAATGGTGCCGCGGTCTAGAAACCTAGATGACGCAAACATGAATGACAAATAATAATTTGTTAACTATAAAATATACAGTATGTAGGCACAACGCCATATTTAACTTTAACCATAATTACTTTAACCTTAACTTTAGCTTTAACCACGCCTCTGGTGTAACCATACGTAGTAGGTATCTTTCTTAGTCTGTGGTGCAACCCAATCTTATAGTTTCGGTCTGTCCGTCCGTCTGTCTGTCCGTCTGTCTGTCTGTCCGCGGCTTAGCTCAGAGACTATAGGACCTACAAAGCTGTGATTTGGCATGAATACGCATATTAATTATGACGACAAAATTACCATTTTGTCGTCATAATTAATACATGAAGGTACATGAAGGTACATGAAATCTTAAAAAAAATAATTATGGTACCTTCCCTACACATCAAGCGGGGATGAATTATTTTTTCGCGTTCACCCCATCGTTGGATAGGTTTTTTAAAAAATATTATGAGTATTCATAGATAATTTTCCTATTTAGGGATCTGTTTGTGAAATATTAAGTTTTAAAGTGGAAAAAATCGTTAGAGTCCAGTGTCCCCCCCTTCTACCAGCTAAACGGTTGCTTCTGGAAATGTGAAAAAATTAACGGGACTTCACTTTGTTCCCTTTAATCTTTAAAACTACGCAACGGATTTTGATGATTCTTTCAGTGTTAGATATCCCATTTATAGAGGAATTGAGGCTATAGGCTATATTTTATCACGCTAAGACTAATAGGAGCGAAGAAATAGAGAAAAGTATGGAAAAAACGGGGAGAATTATTTGAAAGGGCTAACTTGAACGCGCTAATCTCAGAAACTACTGGTCCAATTTGAAAAATTATTTCAGTGTTAGATAGCCCATTTATTGAGAAAGGCCATGGGTTATATATTATCACGCTTTCGGTATTTAGTAGACCACATGAAGGATCATAGGCTATCGATTTTAATAATTTTTTCAGTGGCTATATATTTTATACCCGTGCGACACCGGGGCGGGTTCCTAGTTATATTAAATAATAAAATAATGTACTCCTACTGGATGAAAAAAAATACCAAAGTCACATCTTCCAGGGACTTAAAACAGCTCTAACTAAAATATACTATTCTTAATATAATAATTCTTTATATTTTATATTGTAATAAATAAAAGGAGATAACATTTGCAAAAATCTTTTACAGATGTTTTGGAGTCTGGAAAAGGCGATTCCCAGTACTGTCCTTGAAAATAAGGCTTTGCTTAGAAACTACTCAGGCTGTAGTCATCACAACAGCAAGTGCTACACAATATTTGCAGAAAAATGAGTTTGGATTTGAGCCGGAGCCTGAAATTGACATTCCATGCCATAATGCAAATATAACGTACGAGAATATCCCGGAATCACATATGGAATGTGATTCCGGGATGAGATCTAGGAAAGACGATCCTTAATTGAGAATTATTTTAATGTTAATAGGTTATAGGTTTAAGTGAGACAGTTATTATGTAGGTACCTACTAACATAGTTTGTAAGATCAAATATACTAACAAAGTTAAGGAGAAATCTGAAATAAATGAATTACTAATAATAATAGTGTGAATTAAAAAAAACAAAATTTCTGTTAATCATTTTTATTTAAACTAGCACATAGAACTTATCAATCTATCATTATAATTATTTACTATTATCCTCGTCCCATATATTATTAGGACAAACTTTCTTCTCCAACTCAATTTCCATTTCCAATTTTTTTTTTTTTAGAGCAGCTAAAATTATTGCTTCTTGTTCTTTTTCTCTTCATAATAGTCTGTAATCACCTGATTTCTTGCTGTTATGGAAGCCTTCATATCATCAGCGACAATTTGACGTTTCAATTTTCCTAAAAAAGGATATACTTACTTTTAATTTCCATTTGATTTGGAAAACGTTATTCTACCTTTTCCTATAAATCTCCACTCTGTGCCACCAAATCCAAATCACAAACAGGTGATAACTAGCCTAGCTTCATAATTTCTGTTTTCTCCACCAAACTTTAGTTACCTAGTTTAATACTCCTAAGGCCCATTTGCAGAAGTGAAATGAGTTGGTTATTTTTAACCAAGCTGCTTCCTTGAATTGATTGTTACTCGCATTGATGGCTTAAGGCTTTACTCTAAAGCACAGGGTTAATGTCCTCAACTAAATCTACCAGTAGTTTTACTTCTTACGTCAGAGCTACGCTTTTTTGCTGAAAGTACAACAAACTGTTAGTGAAGTGAACAGAATTTCTATATGAAATTGAAATATATTTGTCATAATTATGGTGGAATATAACTGAGATAAGGTGCATTGGGGTAATGTCGTAAACTTTTTGGAAAAGTGAGGCTATTGTGTCATTGTTTCAACTTTAGAAGACGAATTGTATATATTTTTAACTATAACTCTAACGTTTCAGTTATAATAAACATATTTCCATGTGAATTGTATCTTTTTTAGTTCAAAAGTATTTACGGGTTCTGGTATAACTACCCCTTTAAAATATAAACCCTATTTTTACTTTTCATGGGTAATTTCGAAAACTCAAGGGGTAATTTCGAATAACAGCGAAACACGACCTAATGTAAAAATACATTTAAGGCACACATTTATTTTTATTCTATTTTACCCCATACAAAAACATTGTGTATACAAGCCATAGAAGACACCAAACTAAGTTTTAGACTGAAAAATTTTCGAAATTACCCCATCGGGGACGCAGATGTCCTCAACATTTGGAGCAAAGAAGTAAATAGATAAGAACAATAAAAAAGCCAACACTAGATAATATTATTGTATTTATTTAAATTTAATACCCAGCAAAACTATAACTAACGAAATAAAATAGGAACACATTTTTTGTTAAAAATAAAAATATTTTTTTTTTACCCAGTCTAGTAAATAGCTAAATCAAAATTAAAACTAAATTAAAAAAAGGAAGTAGTTTTCAATTGCAGAGGAAAGGCGCGCCTTAGCTCTACATTTAAAAACCACCCACACAACACACAACCACACAGCACCCGAGCAGTTGACACCTGCAAATAATAAAAGTGGCTTCTTCACTTAAACCATTTTTATACAGTCGTACAGGTTCCCTAGAACAATTTTTTTTATTACAATGAATCAAATTTTTCGTGAGTAGCTTCATTTTGATAAGACGAACAATAATTTCCTCTGCGTAAATTCTTGAAGGTGGTAGCTAACAGAGATAGAACTATTAACCTATCAATATACAAAAATCAGCTAGTTAGGGTTGTGTTTTAGGGTTCCGTAGTCAACCAAGTTTTGTTGATTAATGAACTAAAACGACTAAAACGGAACCCTAACGAGCAGATTTTTTGTACTTATATTGATAGGTTAATACATAGTTATAAAATTCAAGAGTAACCTTGTCCTACAAAATATAGAACAATGCATATTTTAGGACCATCAAATAGAAATATTAAAATTTAAATCCTTTCTATCTCTGTTAGCTACCACTTTAGAAAATTTACGCAAAGGAAATTGTTGTTCGTCTTATCAAAATGAAGCTACTCACGAAACATTTGCTGGATAGTAATAAAAAAAAATGTTTTTGGGAACCCGGATTATACTTTAAAACTGTTTTTATTTTTATTTTAACAACAATAAAAATTGATTCATTTCAAAAATACGTTTTAAACCTCTCAATGTCGAAAATCGACATAATTTGTACGAGTCGAGTCAAGTTTGGACCCTGTATTTTCATTCGTTTATGTTTGTTGGTAAAGGCAGGTAAATATTTTATATGTTGCGCACCCCTGCAAAAGACTGAAAAAATTATTGGGGAAATTTCGCTAACAAATTTACCCCACTGGGGTTATTTAGAATGTTTGTTAAAAATCATAGCTAGACCAACATTACATATTCTTAAGAAAGCAAAAAACGTCAAAGCTTCTTTAAAACAAACAAATTATTACGTAACTTACCTAATTTCTGTGTAAAACAAAACGGGGTAATTTCGATAATCCCAAAAAATCATAAAATTGCACTTGGCGCGAAAAAATGAACTTAGCGCACACGCACTCCCGGCTGACGGCTCGAGGGAAGGGAAGCGGGGGAGGTGATTAAATTGGCGTCTCGGTAAATGTGGCCAGAGCTCAAAATTACTTTCTGTTTGGTAATTATTTGCCATTTTCGAAATATCCCCATTTTTTTTTTCTTCCGATTATATTACCCCAATGCACCTTACTTACTGCAGACATTTTCGTATAGATATCCCAAAAAAGCAAGGCAATAACAGTATTTTAAACATCAACAAACACACCAAAACAAAGAAACGGAACTTGTCAATTGTCATTTGTCAACAAAATGTCGCTTCGCGTCGGTCTAGACGTTCCGTTCCATCATTACCCTATTCATAAATTTAACGTTTTATGTATTATTTTCAACATTTAAAATTAATTTTAAAAAGCAGATAATATTAATAAATGTTATTTAACAGTTATTTTATCTTTAATTAATTCAGAAGAAAATTTACATTTTGACTTCACTGGAACTGCTTGTGCTACGGCGTACTTTGAAACGCAGGGAGGGTTCGGACAGGCGGCTTATCTACTATCAACTGAAGACAGCAAACAACTATTTGTAATATTGGGACAGCTTCAAAAGACAGATAGATGCTTATCATGGGTCGAGGACAGCTGTCTGTCTTTAGCCATAGATCGAATATTGGGAACCCAGGTAAACCTAGGTTTAGTCCACCTTCTAGCATTACCCGTAACATGTATATTGTATAGGAACCAAATAACATTATTAACAAATAATAGAGTCTATTTTTTTGCTTTATTGAATATCTATAAGGGCCGGGACACAAAAACACGGCACGACGTCGTACGGCGCCGTACGGATGCGCGTCGTAAAAAACCCACGGTACGGCGCCGTACGGCGTCGTACCGTAGAAACTCACGTAGAAATTCAAGATGAGTTTCTACGTGACGACGGCACGACGTCGTGCCGTGTTTTTGTGACCCGGCCCTTACAATAATTAGTATTTGGTGTTATTTAAATAATGTGAGATCTTAAACTAGATTAGATTTGACTTGGCTAGTTTTCATCAGAATTAAAATGTTCAATAACTTTATGAAATGACTGATGTAATCACAGAACAATAAAAACCTGTGGATGTAATGAAAACTGGCCAAGTTAGATCTAATCTACTTTAAGATCTCACATTATTTAAATAACATCAATTATTGTTATAGATAGTCAATAAAGCAAAGAAATAGACTCTATTATTTGTTCTTAATGTTATTTGGTTCCTATACATACATATTTCGATTTTCCATTGAACTTTATATCTCCATCCTTTTTACGGCAAAGTCCATAGACAAGAATAATGTTTGTATGGAACTTGGCTCTCCATTTTTACATTTATGTTTTGGTGGGATATTGTTTTCCCGCCATTACTTGACACTGGCCATGGTTTTATAGCCGCAGTGCCATAGTAAGAAAAAAAATCTGACGACTGACGTCTGGCAGTGACAATTGGACAATTGACACTTTCATTCAAGTGTCAAAATATAACACAAGTTACCAATTTTACAAAATACTTGTTTTTGTTACATAAATATTAAATCGGTGCAGTATTACGAAAAATGAGAATATCAACGGCATTATTAGGGGGCCCAAGACAGACGAATGCTAGAAGACCTCAACTAGAGAAAAATGTTCCGTTTCAAATGTTGCTACCCCTCAGGCTAAGGAAAGAAGTTTCGGGCAAAGGGGATAAGATGAAAGAAGCAGCATGTATGCAGGAGATGGCAGTAATGTTTGCCTGCTTCAAGAAGAATGAGTTTGACCAAGCGCAATGCCTTAAAGAAATAGCTGCCTTCAAAGGCTGTTACAAAGATTACAATGAAAGAGCTAAAGTGCAGCATGAACAAGCAAAGAAAGGTATTTTAGTCCCAGGAGAAAAGAGTTTGACACACAGACAAGTTAACCAGCTGTTAAAGTCATTCCCCCCTTTGAAATAGTAATGCTTTTATATTGTTTAGGATAAATATATTTATGTAGAGTTTACGCTTTGTTTTATTTTAGTTCAGTTGAATTTCTTGTAGGCCACGATTAGTGAACTAGAAAATAGAAATATCATTTTATGAATTACAATCTTTACCTGAAGACAATACCTTGTTAGTGCGACCGCACATCGGAGACACGACTGTAGTTAGACAGTCTTGTTTCACACAGACAAGTCAGTCTTACTACACAATTAAAACAGTTGTGTCTATCATGTGGCGCACACCAAGTCAAAACTGTCTTAACTATGATGATGCAACGCATACAATTGTATAATATTAAACAGTAGAGAACCCCCGGACAGAGTAGACAGAATTATTATAGAGTATGCTAACTATATAGTATAACATAGAAGTTAGAAATTTTTAAATTTGACGTAAATGACGAAAATCGCTAGGGTTGTTAACTTGTCACTACAAACTTAAAACTATAACATAATATTACAGGCATGGATGTATAAAAAAAGGCGGACGGAGTCCCACCATACACAAAACTGTGTCGTTCAGAGTCGGCCAGCTGGTTGTATGTAGGTACACGGTCCGCACGCACACATTCTTGCGCTAGTCCATACTATTTGACAGGCGTCAGAATGTGTGCGTGGCCAACTCTGAAGAAAAATGAAGACACAGTTTTGTATATGACAAGACTCTGTCCTTTTTTTCTACGTTCATGATTACAGGCATTAGGGTTTCCTATTACTGTATTTCTCTGGGTTGTTAAACATGTTAAACACGTTAAAAACGGGTTGTCAATTTGAAATAATTTATATTTTAAACAACTTACGTATTTCAAATAACAAGTTGTATATATTAATATAAAATTAAAACCGAGTGCATTTTGCGTCTATTGCGAGCAGTTCTGAAAGATTTTATAGATATAGATAGAAAGTTCTCATTCGGATATAAATAACTTCAAAAATAAACGAAAAAGACTCGACGGTAAAGATACTTACTTGGATCACTGGACGTGTTTCTCTTTTTGGTCGTATTATTATGTTTGGGCACATGTGATTAAAATTGTCAGAATCTAATTTTGAAATCTATAAGTATTTAAGATTAAATTATATCAGCCAGCGCAGGCACATTTCATTCATAATCTTAGTGAAACCCAACGAATTTGACATAATATATTGAAACCTGTCCGTCTCTTTGCAGTCGAAGTCCAGAGCTCGAAACCGGTACTTTCTTAACCAGGTTAAAACGCTCTATAACCAGGTTTTCGGATAAGTGCTCGTTCAGAGCGAAATAGAGATGTGAGCGGTATTGCTTCTGAAATTGACCTGGTTAATTTCTCGCGGAAAGTAACTCTTGGAATCGGTATTTTTTTAAACAGGTTAAAACGCTCTATAACCAGGTTTTTGGATAAGTGTTCGTTAGGAGCGAAATAGAGATGAGAGCGGTATTACTTCTGAAATTAACCTGGTTAATTTCTCGCGGAAAGTAACTCTCGGAACCGGTATTATTTTAACCAGGTTAAAACGCTCTATAACCAGGTTTTTGGATAAGTGTTCGTTCGGAGCGAAATAGAGATGCGAGCGGTATTGCTTCTGAAATTACCTGGTTAATTTCTCGTGGAAAGTAACTAGTGGAGTGATATCTTCTATCCATTTCTAGTGCACCATCTAATAGCCAATAGGCCATAACTTGTTTATGTGTGGACAATGGGTGTGGAAAACAAACCGCGAACAGTTCTAACCGGTATTTTGAGCAGTGAGCAATTTAATTTTGCTCTTAGAACAAAACCAGAAATAATTTCGGTCCGTTCAGAGCGGAATCGAAATGAAAACGCTCTTTTGGACTTATTTTTTTTCGAAAGGGTCTAAGCTACTGGTCTGGTTAAGACCGTGGTAGTTTAATCGTGGCTATAACTAGTCTGTTGCTAGTTGGTTTGGAGATAAACAATGAGGGGGGCCTGGCCCCCTCCCCTAAAGTCATACGTGTGACATTTTAATCGGCTCTTTTGGAAATATATGGCGTTTCTAGCGAACAGGATCGCGAAGATTAACCAGGGGTCTTACTCCCCAAACTGGTGCCTTACTCCCGAAACTGATATCGATTTGATACGAGTCTGATTTCGATTTCGTTTTTGATGTCATTGTAATGCGCAGGAATTACGGAACAAAATCGTATCAAAATCGAGATGTTGCCATGGCGTCTTGTCAACGTCGTTATAGCAACGACCTTGTTATAAAGTAGTAGAAAGTTACGAAAAGTATGAAATAATGTGTGTTTTTTTCGTCATACTATAAAAATACATTCCTCTAGAAACTTTAGATGGATGTGCCCATTTTCTACTTTAGTGTGTTTAAAATGGTTATTTTCGCTAAGGAACATCTTGACATTTAATAAATATGTACATTCTCTTTAGTAGATTGTCATATACATATTCTAGTATTTATAAAGTTTGTATCCCTGCATGCCGACATTAAAAGTTAGTTTTTATTTGGAAAGTAATGGTCCGTCCGACGTACCTACAAATTGAGATGTTGTTGAGATTCCTGGAAGAAAATCCAGTAATCGCAAAAGGGTACATGCTCAGACCAATAAAAAAAGATAGACAGAGCCATCCATGCTACGCGGTAAGGCAGGCAATAGGAAGCCGATACGGCCATAGGAAGCCGGCCGCCCGCCATTCCGGTTTCAACGAGTGACGGCGCATGTCGTTTTCATCTGCGTCAAGAAATATCATAATATGCCGTCCTGCATCGTTAAATGGTGCAAAAACAATTCTTGTACTCAAAAGAAACCTTGTGGGATTACGTTTCACAAGTAATTAGTTGAATATTTATGTATTACCACCGAAATAACGAATTTAATTTGTTAGTTTTAAAAATTATCTCGGGAGTCTCGGAACACAGAACCTCAACCAGTGCTGCATGCTGGTCGCAAGATATTTTTCCCCATAATAGGGGAAAAATATTATTACGTCCTGTATTATCCTGATAAATGTTTATTTTTAACCTAAAATTCGTTATTCATTTAAAATCTATTAATATAAATAAAATTGGAGTGCCTGTTTGTAGTATTGAAAGATTTTTTTACTATTTGCATATTAATCTGTATACGATACATACTGCATACACCAAACAACATTCTTTACAATTTTTGTCTGTATGTATGTCTGTCTGTCTGTCTGTCTGTTCTTAGTTGAAACACATAATTTATTAGATATAGATATTTAAGTATTTACTTTTTTCAGCCATTACTAATGAATGATGATTAACAATCTAGTTTGATAGCAACTTTTGTAGTCATTACTTAGTAGTTTAATAAGACTGCAACAGGATGGGAGTTTGACAATCTGAAACCCTGAGTTGGCAACATTATTTTTTTGCACACAAGCGCA
Source organism: Lysandra bellargus (assembly GCA_905333045.1). Lineage (NCBI taxonomy): Eukaryota > Metazoa > Arthropoda > Insecta > Lepidoptera > Lycaenidae > Lysandra > Lysandra bellargus. Next base: position 3,985,661 of record HG995352.1, on the reverse strand, counting down.
CGCCTAGCGTATTTATGCTAGGCGTAACGCAAACATTGATCGACAGCGACTTCACCCCATTACCTGTAAATACTCCGTCTTTCTTTTTTTTGTTGGTCTGAGGGTACATGCGGGCGAGCCAAGCTAAGCACGATACCAAACTTAAATGGGACTGTATAGCTATAGAGCTTAACTCCATTGGAGGTGCCATCAATCACATTAAAAATGCTTGCAGACGAGCCATATTATTATGTTAAAATAATAATGAATTAATAATTATTATCAACAAAAAATGAAACGACACCACACCAATAGTTGTAAGTTATAACCCTAAAAACGGTTACAATACCTAACTCGGCAACAATCGATCTCAATCGATGTCGATGCCTCTGTTGCTACCGTGAAATTTGACGTTTGTAATCGATCTGTAAGTCGATTCTCAGACAATTTTGTTTATAGCGAGCAAATAGATTTCGATTTGGCGAATGTTTCGATGCTGATTAGTTCCAAATTGAGCCGCAGTCCGATCGTGCGCTAGCATAGCTGTCAGGAATAGCAAAATCCATTGAGGTTGAATTAGTTTCAAATCGATCCGCAGCACGATCGTGCGCTATTTTAGATGTCTAATGCATGTCTAAAGTGTTAAAAACCGTTGAAATCGAAAATCGAAATCGATATCAGTTTGGGGAGTAAGGCCCCTGCGCATTACAATGACATCAAAAACGAAATCGAAATCAGACTCGTATCAAATCGATATCAGTTTCGGGAGTAAGGCACCAGGTTTCCGAGCCCTGAGTCGAACTACTGGTAGTTATGTCTATTGTGGCTAGACAGTTTTGAACTTTTGTCGCATACACTTCAAAGGGAAGCCGACTGTCTTTAGTCAGACTTGTCGCGGGGCGCATTAGACAGCTTTGTCTAATAGACGTTTTGTCTCAAATGTGCGCATCTAGTGCATTTTATTATGCGATAGTCTGTCTCAAGACAGTCGTGTCTCAGGTGTGCGGTATCTCTTACTGTATCAAGTTACAGAAACACTGTACAGTATAAAAAGTAGACAACTGCAATAATATTTCTCTTAATGCGGAATAATAAAGATCTGTTATAAAACAAACTTATGAACTTGACTGATAGTTTGAAATACAAAATATATCAATGACTAGATTACTTCCTATAAAATAAACTGAATAAGACATACACATTTGTGTTAAACTCATAATAAAATTAATAACCTCAAGTCAATGTCAAGTATAGTCAATGTTAAGTATTTATAACTATTATTATTTTCTCAGATTGTGTACAGTAATAAAAACTAGGCCTTTGCATCCATTGTGGATGATTTATAATTTTATACAGTATTTTCAGAGAGAAGTAACCACTCCTCAAATACTGTAGTGCCTGGGACAAGATTTTAAGTGTCCGTATGGTTGCCCAAGCACATACAACATTCTCGCAACATAGTCGGCCTAATCCAGAGGAAAGAGCTAGTCAATACGTCTGGGACCAACTGCGGGTATCCCATAGAGAAATGGGTATCCACACGATGTTTTCCTTCACCGTATAAGCGTCGGTATTATGTACTTGAGATCAGAAAATGTCTCATTGGTACACGTCCGACCCGGGATCGAACCTGCACCCTCTACGAGTGCGAACCAAAGGTCTACCCATTAGGCCACGGACTATCAATAAATAAATAGCTGGATAAAATAAAGCCCAAAATCAATCATTAATAATCAGTTAATTGTCATCACATGTATTAAATAGAATATTTTATTACATTGTATGTAAATATTATAAAATAGCTCATAATTTATCACTTCGAGGCAGTGTTGATCCATTGTGGTGAAGACACCTGCAGCTCAATTCTCCTCACGCTGATCAGCTCATCATCAATTTCATGTATATTGTAGAATCTCTCCAATTCTTCTATGGCTTTGTCTTCAAGCTGAAAAAACAAATTAATATTGAAAAAGTGCTTAAAAAGACGCCGTGCCTAGTTTGTATTAAAATATTAGGGCCAACCCACACGTACCACAACCACACGACAACCACAACCACACCACGTGGTCGGGCGTATATTTCGTATTGTAAATGAACTGGAACATTCACACGTACCACATTTTGCAGTCGTTGTCGACCACTTGTCAGATAACTTGTCAGACGCAACCACGGCCGACCACATCGCAACCACAACGTTGCGTCGATACAACGACAGTGCGCGCACACCGCCCGTGCTCTTCCCCCCTCTGTTTCATTGACTCTCGTACGTAACCACATCGCAACCACTGGCGACAACGCAACCACGTCGGCATTTTGTCGCTACCACAACGCAACTACAAAAAGCTGTAGCGACACCATTCACACGTAACCGCTGCTCGACGACATTTTGTCGTTGCGATGTCGTGTGGTTGTGGTACGTGTGGGTTGGCCCTTATACAAAAGAATCTTGTCTTTTACAAATTATTTAGAAGGAACGAAATATTTATGTTTGTGGATTATAAAAAAAGAAAAAACTATTTTGTTCGAGAAGAATAAAATGAAAATTACCTGAGTAAGTGCAAGAGGCTTTGTCATTATTCTAGAGAAGTCATCCTTCTGCTTTTTCTGGTCGGCAAGTATTTTATTGAATTCAATTGATTGTGATTTATTTGGGCTACTGCTTGCAACGGGAGGCTCACAGATCTTCCAAGGGTTTTTAGGTTTGTCAGGAGGGCTGCCTATAGTTAGTTTATCAGCTAAATAATCGTCCAAAGTGAGGGTAGAATTCTCATTTTCTGACGCCAATTTCTTCCTTTGTTTCTGTGATAGCTTTGGGCCCACATGGTTGATAATAAGATTTCCCTGGCCCCAGGCTTTAGTTTCTTTTGGTGAGGCCATGTTGGAACTAGTTGGGGTTACGGGTTCAGATATGGCACTGTTAGAGTTATTCTTGATTAGTTTTGTGAATGAATTCGTGGGCGTTTCATTCATTATTTCCTTAGCGGATGATATAGCTTTTAACCGAGCTTGTACAACTTTCTGCTGCTTCTGTTGTTGTGTTGGGATCTTTGTCCACTTCTCTGTATCTTTTGCTTTTGTCTTATCTTTCTCCTCAGTAGATATGGAACTGAGAGAGAGAGTCACATCCCCAGAGGTATCATTAGATAAATCTAAAGATGTAACTGAACTTACTGATTCATACCTCATTCTTGCCTTTTCACTTTCGGTATACTCAATCTTCTTTTGCTTCTTCTTTTTACTACTTTCTTTTTCTCCGATACTTATATCCTTCTTAAATTCTTCATCAACATAATCTAGATCTACCAGACACATTTTAACATGCTCATCAATAACATCATCGGATGGAGAATTGAAAAATGGAGTGATAACTCTCGAAGACATTATGGGATTGAATTTGCAATAATATTTTGATATGTCCTCAAGTAAAACCTCTTCTAGCAAGTCCAGGGACCTATTTTCAAGGATATTGTTTATGTTTAAAGCTATGAATTCCATGCAGCATTGTTTTAGCTGCGTAGCGTTGTACGTGTGTGCAAATTGGCACAACTCTGTGCAGTTTTTCAAAGTTATCAAGTTAGCCAACGCAATCTCACACATTTCTCGCAGTCGACTTATAAACAACTGGTCGGATACAATAAGCATGCTGCAAATGAAGTCGATGCTGTCTGATGTTTCGATTTCTGGGCATTTATCAGTGTAGAGAAAATCGATCACGGGCAGTAGAATACCATGGTTTACTGGCAGAGTAACCGTTGACAATATTTTGCTCTGTAACAAATAAAAGAACAAATTAAACAAAGAAATACTACATGCACGTCACATTTAATTAGCACACCTTTGTTTAAAAAAATCATGTAAAATAATTGTGACATACTTTGAATAATAAATACTGGAGGGGAACAGAGTAAAAAAATTGATTATTTTACTCTAGTCGGTTATACAATTTTTGTTGTCCTGGCTATGTTTTAATGAGCCTAACTTAGAGCCTTAATTTTATCAGTTAAATGTATAAGACTTAACGCCTGTTTCACCACTTCCTGATAAGTGCCGAACAGGCTATCCACCACTCAACTTGACAGGTAAAGTATGGAGAATCTGTCAAAAAGCTATGAATAACCTATTCGACACTTTATCAGAAAGTGGTGACACAGGTCCTTATCGTTCTATACTGTATTATAATAATTATTGTGATGGTTTTACCTCAGTCCACGAATGTATGAACATGCCATGGAAATACTCCAGCCTGGCCGCCAACACACACTTATGCGCGGGTATCAGAACTCCGTCTTTAGAGCACACATTCGTATCTACCAGCTCTGAGAAACTCTCTCGATTCCAAGTCAGCGGAGTCTTGGTGTAAGTGGCACTCTCCTTGACGTATACTATGCCGTCTCGGTAACTGTAACAATGATACAGCAGTATTAATTTCGTGTACTGTATTTTGTATTTGGTACTTTAAAAAAATAATTTATGGTTTCAATCCGATTATTTAAGCCGCTAGTCCACCGATACTACGAACTGTGAACCGATTTACTGTCTCATCCGCCACACTGCAATGCGTTATATTGCATCTCGCTCTATTCCTGTTCCGCATTGGTTTCGCAGATATTTCGCAGTTCGCAGCGTCGTCGGTGGAGCAGAAGCATTAAATTTCAAAGCGAAAACTCTAAATGATGTCATTTTTTTATATTTGTTTGAAAAATTCGAAAAAAGAATGCAGAAATGTACTACTAAAACAAGTGTGACGTCACATTGTGTTTAAAAAAACGTTTCGGTCAACGATTGAGTGAAAACATTACAATGAACCTTCTTTTATTTTCTTTATACATTGAAGTCGCAAAATAATGTTATACTAGCTGTCCCGGCAAACGTTGTTTTGCCATTTAAAGTATTTCTACTTTATCAGTAATTGATACAAAATCTAACCCCCTCTTTTGTCCCCTAAGGGTCTAAACACACTAGGCTGAATTACGCCGGCGTAATTTACGTGGCCGCAATTACGTTCAGCGGCTTACGTCTGATGCGACATACTATAAACTACGCGAAGAGCCGAAATTTCGCGGCGTAATTTCCGTTGCGGAACGCGTGCGTAAGTGAGTATTTAAAATTATCAGATGTAATGTGTGCGTTGTTAACGCTTTGGCGTTAAGGTTGTATTTGCTATGTTCGGTTTTGATAATTCCGTCGCGTATAGTGTGTTGACTGTTGCTATCACAAAACATTACCGCCGAATCGCTTCCGTACTTTACGCTCGACTCGGCTCGACGGAAAGTTCCGTCCGTATTTTGTATGCGTTTGATACGCGGCGTAAACGCGGCGGAATTTACGTCGGCGTAATTCAGCCTAGTGTGTTTAGACACTAAGAGGGGTGGGGGGAAAGATTTTATACACCAGATGTGAAGTCGGAAAACACAGTTAATAATATGAAGCACAGAATACATAATTAGTACCTTACGGTACAGAAGTTTCACTCCCGAGTTTAGGTATGAATTATGATAAACGCAAGCGTCCGGTCACCGGACTAGTGTCAATAGGCTGGCACTCGCTCGACTTGTCGCGCACGCAACACACGCATCCGCGATACAAAAGTAATAGTACCGGGCCGCCGCCGCGCCGCTGCGCCGCTCGCTTGATAGCCCTGGCAGATTGAAGCGAGACGGCAGACAGTTATTGTACTATGAACGCTTAACACAATGCAAAAGGTTGAAATTAGGTTGTTTTCCAGAATAGTAGGTAAATATCTCTGCGATTTCGCGCCGTTTGTATGGAAGTGAGACAGGCCTGTATGAAGTAAGCCCATTTAAGAAAAAAGGTTAATACAGAATTTGACAACCTCTTTAAAGGGATTTTTATACACCTGGAGAGTGTGCCAAAATGTTTTCGTTTTCGCTTCGTTATAAAATCGCCGATGAAAATGTATGGAATTGACATAAGACGAGTCGAACGTCAACGTCATATTAACGAACGCTTATGTCAATTCCATACATTTTCATCGGCGATTCTATAACGAAGCGAAAACGAAAACATTTTGGCACACCCCCCCTGATGTTGATTTGGAAGAAGACAAATATATCTGCGTAACGGTATGCAAATCGGATCAGTAGTTTTGGTGTTAAAGAAAAAAAAATTATATAAAATCTAACCCCCTCTTTCGTCTCCTTAGAGGGGGGGGGGGGGGATGTTATACACCAGATGTTAAGTTGGAAGAAGACAAATATATCTGCGAAAATCGCATTCAAATCGGACAGACAGACAAAAACGGTTGTCTGTAAAGTCGGTTTACTGACGATAGTTGAACGTGACAACGTGCCTCTTTGTCGCTCGTTCCGCGCTCTCGCTTGTACTTCAAGCCCTAAATGGAACGCCTCACAGCGAGGTAACGCCGCATGAGTCATGTTTTTTCGTGCGTGCAGCCGGCTGCATCGAATTATAAGACGTTGTCACGTCAAAAACTAACCACATTTTTGGCTTCTATAGCGATGTATATGTAGTAGATATGAGCGTCGATGGGTAAACGGCCGGCGGCGGCGCGCCAACTTTTAGTGGTCGGCGGCGGCGGCGCCGTCGGCGGCGTGCCTCAAATGCGACTTTCATCTGTTTTTAGGATTCCGTACCCAAAGGGTAAAAACGGGACCCTGTTACTTAGACTTCGATATCTAAATTAAGCGTGGCTCCTATACTAAAACCCAATTTTCAGCATATGTTTGCTCTCTATTGGTACGGAATCCTTCGTGCGTGACACAGCGAACATTTTGTTCTTCTAATGACGACGACAAAGACGCCATTTAGATGCAAGCGCATATTGCTCCTCTACACAATGGACCATAGCTGGCCCAATAAAATATGGCGCATGCGATGGCTATACAATGGTTGCAATACATCTACACGATGGCCGCGTTCAGTTGTGATCTAAACGTCTTTCAAGATGGACATGTAAGCATTAGCCATTGCGGCAATGCAAAACGCACATTTTTTTAAATTTTATAACTTCACCAGATAACCTAGTAGACTTCGTATCACTTTCCCTCCTAATATGACCCTTCTCTGAAATTCTACGAATAAGTAATTATTTAGAGACTAAAATTAAAATAATGATTTATGGTTAATGATGATAATTATGAATGTAATAATAGCATCATATGCTTTCCGTTCTTAAAACAACGCCGAAACTCCTAAACTTGTATCTTTAAAGAGTCAGAAGTTCTCTCAATACCTTCCGAACATTGGTATACCAGATAGTATACCAGTAGTATACCTCAGTGCAAAATCTTACTTGTTGTTAGCATATTATTATGCTTAGAATACTACCCACGAAATCGACGTCACCACATGTTTCCATATAAATTTAGAGGAGTCCCTGGATTACTTATGGATTCCTTCATGAGGTCACGATTTTTGTGAACATGGTATCAAATTAGGATGATACCCTATAAAGAGTATAAACCAAAAGAAAGATTTTGAAAATTGGATCACAAACGGTGGAGTAATCATTGAACACAAAACAGAGAATTTATCGAGAAAGGCTATAAGCTATATTTTATCACGCTAAGACCAATAAAAGCAAAGATACAGAGGAAAATGTAAAAAAAAAAACGGGGAAAATTATTCGAAAGGGCTAATATCTCACAGGCTACTGGAGCAATTTTTATGTTATTTGACACGAATATATAGTAGACTACGTGAGACATGGGTTATTAATTTGTTAAAAATATACGGTTTCCGTGAAATTTCAGATTTACGCGGACGAAGCCGCGTGGAACGTCTAGTATTATTAATATGTTTATTGCTCCATTCATCACCATGTCTTTGGCATGCAGAATAATGCGGCTATCAGCCTCCTTATATTAATTAAGCCCTGTCAACAACGTTTTCGTTGGTTGAAAATCATAATATTATATTCTAAATTTTTTATTTTATTTTATTTTTACTATCTTTTATCTAAATATTATTCCAAAATTGGCATTCAAACATTCGATTCAATCGAAAATGATACCAAACTCGACTTTATACCTAAATCCCACGCAGTTATTGACCTCATACCTTGTTAAAGCTAAAAAACCCCCCCTCCCCCACCTGCATGAAATATTCAGGTGGCTCCACATCGTAAACCCATCTTAGGGATATAAAGATCAATCCTACCAAAGGAAATGTTTGGTTCAGCAAAAGCCGTAACCCCGTTTTTTTGTCTTGTACGCACACAACTATAGAACTTGTCTAGCAGCTTGTGCAGCGCCATCACGTGCAGGCGCTTGGCGGCGGCCTGCACGCACTTGACCGCGTCCAGCGTGCGAGCGGTCGGCGGCGGGGCCCGCCAGCGCTTGTCCCGCTTGTATACCTCTATAAATACGTCCTATTTATAAATCCAGGGCTGGTCACTATCCAAGTATACTCACTAGAACTTGTCGAGTAGTTTGTGCAGCGCCATCACGTGCAGGCGCTTGGCGGCGGCCTGCACGCACTTGACCGCGTCCAGCGTGCGCGCGGTCGGCGGCGGGGCCCGCCGGCGCTTGTCCCGCTTGTACACCTCGAATGCGGATACCTCGGATGCGTTCTCTGTCAAATATTAACATAATATGTTTAGTTATTTTTATTTCAGTCGTCTATTATTATATTATAATTAATCAAATTTATCTATTCTACATATTCTACAATATAATCTTTACCAATATTAAGAGTGCAATGTAAAAGTGTGTCTGTCTTTTTGTCCGTCTGTTTCCTTTTGATGGTTAAACCGCTTAACTTTCAAGCTATGGAAAGGACAAATACAAGTTTTTAATGCGACAAAATGCACGGTTCCTGCGCGTTAAACAAATATCTTCGTAACGAAGTTGCAAGCATCATCTAGTAGTATTTAAGAGAAACAAATATTAGTTTGTTTTCGACTTTTGGCAAAAATTGGCACAGAGGAAAAATAAGTTTCTTCTACATAAGTCAGTTAAAAAGATTAACCGATTAGGGACCAACTACGGTAACATGGCGCGCCCCTCCAAATGACTGTTTCAATGTGTGTAGTCACATCCTTATGAAAGAGTTTGTATGTAGTAAGTATTCAACCAATTAACCAGTGGTCGTAATATTTCACTTAATGTCACTTATTACCAAGATTTGTTGGTCAACTAATCATAACTAGCCTACCGCGCAAGACAACGCACTTCAAACGTTTTGAATTTTGGAGGGGCGCGCCCAATGATGTTTTAATAAAGATGGCGTATGTTCATACAAAATGGTCCTCAGATTTTGTTCCTATACGACATATACGTACTTACTTCGGTCATATCTATAGGAAATGGTATAGAAAAGGATAACTATATGTTTTGAGATGTTTTCGAGTTGCACGACAGGCGCAAAGGCGCGCATGCGCGCGCTACTATCTGTCCTTATCTCGCTACAGTTGTCGTTCGTATTCTCTATCATTTTTCAGTATAACATAAAGCATTAAACAATTTTTCAAAAATTTTGGAAAATATTCACTTATAATGTAAATTACTACATGTTTTCATGTAAGTACTTCCGTGTGGTACGGAACTCCTTCATCCTTTTTCAATTTGTATTATAATTTTTGCAATTTCTGAATACATTTGGCATTTCAATCAAAAACATCACTTGTCGTCACTCGCTCGCTGCTAACATGCAACTAATTCGTAAAGACACTAATTAGGTTGATTTGCCTGCCCCCGATTCTACACGCTAGTGCGATATCTAACTTTTTTTATAATATAATATCATAGGGCGCGCCATGTTATCGTAGTTGATCTCTACTTAAGGTTAATCTTATAACTAGCTTAAGGCGCTATATTGAGAAAACTGTCCTTTTTGACGTAATACTATAGGACCCTCAGAAATGTTACAAATCTGGTAATGAGATATACATATCTTCATAGCCTTATCTAGGTTTGAGAAAAACTAGAAACACGATAAATGTATTTTGCCTCGATACATTTAATTTTCGAAATGACCTCTTAAAAATACGAAATTTGAAGATTATTTTTAAACGAAAATAGATTCGTATTTTTTGCAACTCAAAATCGTATAGAAGCATTTTGCTTCAATGCTCCTAGTTATTTTTTAAATGATTATAATTACGTTTTTTCGCATGTTTTCCGAGCGAGCCGATAGCTTCTGGCCGCAGCATATTCACGACTTTATAGTCATACAAATTAAGTATAAAATTGCTCTTGCGGTAAAATTACTTTCGATATAGCGCCTTAACTAAATATCCAATATAAAGGAGATACGCACCAATAAACTCCGTCTCATCATCTTCCTTCTCTTTCTTTTTCAAGTCACTCAGATCTTCTTTCCTTATCTTGAGTCCACACGGGCCGAGCTCCGCTACATCACATGTTCCCGTATACATATATCTGAGAATCCTCTCGAATACATCAGGGTGCACGTTATCTAATACGATTGTTGCCTTCCCGTCTGTCCGTGCGTCGTGGTATAATTTGTATAGGTATTCACTGCTTGATGCCACAATGAATATGTGAGCTGGGAAGAGTTTGGTTCCGACCTGTAATGATAAAAGTTAGTAAAACACACACTCTCAAGTCTCAGCGAATGGTTCGTTTTTTTTAAGCTAAGACCTTTTATTTGCGTCGATTATGGATGATTTTTACAATGTAATGTCTTCGAGCTAAGTAATATGTCAAATAATACCGAAGTGCAATATTTAAAACAACTGAATTTAAAACAATTTAAAAAATATGCCTAAGTTATTTTAAAAGTGCGTACGGATGCCTAAGCACGTACGGCCTTCTCACATCATAGTCGGCCTAGTCCAGAGGAATAAACAGGTCCATTACGTCTAGCACCAATCACGTGCAACCTCATAAAGCCTTTCTTTAAGGAGCATTATCATATTAAATTTGTGTTAAGTATTAAATTTAAATATTTTATAATATTTCCAGTAAAAATTTTTCACTATTTTAATTGTTTTAAAGCTTTTTCTACAACTTAATATTACGTTACGTAGCCCGACTTACGCCCCCCCCCCCCCCCCATACTCTCTAAGCTACTGATGGGGTCATTGACTCCACCACACATTACCACACCAACCTGGAACACAACATCGTGCAGTATATCATCGTCGGCGGCTGTCTCCATCAGCGTCGCCATGTGCTTGGCCAGGCTCGACGGTGATAAATCCGGGAGTGACGTCAGACCGCAGGTTGGCTTCATCTGGTAATATCGTGACAAAAGATACTTAATACCATATAATACCATATATATATATATATATATATATATATATATATATATAGGCAATACAGGGTGCAATTAAACCTTCCTGCTGTTGGGGTGTTATTTTTTTCAATGACATATTTTATCCCATTTAAAATCGTTGCAGAACGGTCACTCGCGGCGCAGGGGAATGAGAGGGGGTGACGCGGGATGAGGCGCGCGCGCGGGGGCACGTCACGCGCGGCCGACGCATCGTGATTCGTGTCCATTAATTGTAATCTTTTTAACCGACTTCAAAAAAAGGAGGTTATCAATTTGACGCGTATGTATGTAATATTTCCAGAACTGCCCAGTTTTTGTATATGTTAATCTATGACAGCTTCTGAACAAATGTGCCAAATTTCAAAAATGTATGTATGTTTTTATGTTTGTGCACGCATATCTCCGAAACCACAAGTCCGATTTTAGTGATTCTTTTTTTATTGTACTAGGTATTGTTCAACTTAGGGAATACTGCAAGTTTCATCAAAATCGGTTCAGTAGTTTTTGAGATAGGGAATTTTAATTCTTAATTGTGTACAAAAATTTGAAGTCGGTTTTATCTTTTTAAAATACTATTATTTAGGATAACTTTTGGAAGCTTTTACTCAACATTTTAGTACTAAGTGACTATAAAAAATACGTGTATTTTTATTTTTAACAAGGATCAATATATCAAAATTTGGCAGGAAGGTTTAATTGCACTCTGTATAGGCCTATAGGCCTGGCCTATGGGCGGCAGCGTCCTATGGCATCCTAGGAGGAGCGGCAGCGTCCTAGGATGGCGGCAGAGTTCGTACACAGGGGCGGCAAAATAAAAATGACCTATAGGTACCCATAAAAAATATAAATCCGGCCCTGCAAAATACTCGACTTTGATTATCTTTCCCGCAAAAAAATTCAGTCTTTCTGTTATTTCTCATGTCACCTCATTTCATCTCATTATCACTAATTTCTTTGTCGCCATTGCGTGCTGTATTTCACCTGTCATTGGAAGTCATCTAACCTAAGTTACCATTGTTTGTCTTTTATTTTAATGTACCAGATGATATTCTGTTGGTAAATCGTAATAAATAAATAAATTTCTTCACGCTTAAACCGCTTAACCGATTTGGATCAATTATAGTATATATGCAGAAGAATATATATATATATATATATATATATATATATATATATATATATATATATATATATATATATATTTGAGAGAAAGGACAGGATAGTAACATAATTATACGCACGCACTTTAAAAAAATACCGAAGTAACCTTGTCTAATCCCGAGTGAAGCATAGTTATGGCCGCCCGTGTAGGATGTGTGCGTGTCATTGGCGCCGTCACTCAATGTATTGTTACGGATACGGACACACAGAGCCATCTAGCGTCAAACTAGCGCAACTTATCGGAGAAACGCAGATAGCGTAGATCCGCTACTTGATACTAGATGGCGCTAGCTGTATCTACGCCTATTCTCTAGAAACATCCCACGCTTGTTTGCACGAATTGGGTACGATCTAGATTGTTCTCGTACAGTCCAGAAATCGCCTCGACTCATATAAATAGCCGCGTAGACGGCCCGAGAGTTCAGTTTTATCGGAGCGATCTTCGAGGCGACTTCGAAGTGAAAACAAGTGATCAATAGTGAGTGATAGTGAATCTACGACTCGGCTACGACCTAGGACAGAGATAGTGCTCAGTAATTTGGATCTAGTGCTTAGTGTTTGGACTTAGTGATTTGTGTGAGCTAGTGTTTGTGAATAAAGTCTTCAAGAGAGTCACCAGGTCTTTCTCTCCGAATCCAACGAATCCTAGCACGTAACAGTACAATGAGAGCGGGTTGTAGTACCTAGTTCCGTGTGTGAGTGTCGGTCACGTGTACAATAAACGAAATTGTCGTACCTTGCATGCTTCACCTCTTTATAGTGTAATGCTTCATCCGTATTTTTTTACATCCGCGCATATACGCTAGCCGGGCGATAAACGAATTTACTCACAAGTTGCACAAAACATCTCCTATCACATAATAATATTTTTATAGATTTTCACATATTATAATAATATCACTGAAAACAATTTACCTGCAAACATGCAAAATTCAATCCCTCGCCATCAACGACAATCGCAGTGGCACGGTGTATATTCGGTATTTTAGTAATGCGCACAGAAGTACAGTCGTCCTTCTCTAAAAACTTCACCAGGGCCGATTTGTTGTCTCTCTCCCTCTCTTTCTTGATTGGCTGCGGCAAGGGGGGCGTGGTTTTGCGGGATATGTGACCAATGAACGCCTCGCCGTATTTCGTAGTGAAGTAAAGTGCGTCGTGAGTTAGAGCGACGTGGGTAACGTCGACTTGGTGGTTTAGGCCGAAGACGCATCTGTAAAATACAATAAAAAAGTTAAGGCCCCGTTATTGTCTAAAGGTATACCTTACTGTTTACTTATTACCAAGTTGTTAAAAATTGATCAGGTTGGTTTCGCCTAACCAGTCAATGCAAAATTTTGTGGTAATAAATAATATCAGTTAACGCTTTTTTTACAAAAGAAAAAAGCGATATAAATACGTCATTGCTAATTGCTATTGCCTCAAAAAAGTTTTTATTTAGAAAACAATACGGATTTATATTTTTATGAGTGTAGGCCACTTTAACTTTGTCACCCCTGTGTACGAACTCGTAGAATTATAACCAACAATATTTTTTCGATACACATTTTGCATGCAAAAACATTGCTATAGTTTTGATGGCGTATGCCATGACATCGTTGTATGAACTCCGCCGCCATCCTAGGACGCTGCCGCCTATAGGCCATGGCCTATACTGCCTATACATAAAGCCAGAGCTGATACAAAGTAACATTTAACTTTAATACGTGTTCTCACCTAGTAAGCCGCTGCGTGGTGTCCTGCCATATCATGAGCTGTCCCACGTTGGTAAGCAGTAGCACGGTCACGCGAGAGTACACGCCCTGCTCACTCACTTTGCCCTCTACACACACTTGACGTATGTTTATTTGTCTGAAAAAGAAAGAAATATGATTTGTTATCTCTTTCTAAATCATAATTTAAGTGTATTGACTAAGATTAGCAAAGAATAGGTGACGAATTAAAATACGTAAGCTCGTATCCTCGTTTGCATTTAAAAATGTTACTCAAAAATTGCACAGATTCATATTTACGATTACGATTTCACGCAAGCAGCATTATAGTATGACTGTACAACTATCCAGTGACACAGATGGTACCTGTGGTTTCATGGATATTACAGCAGTTTACGCGACGAACCTTCCATCTCATCCTTGATATGTTGACAGAGACGGCAGATAGAAGTGAGACAGGAGATGTCATGTCTCACTTACTTGATAATCCATCTTGTCTGGGTACTTTTGTGCAGTCGGTACACACGCGTTATCTTTCTCTGTCTAACCTACTACACGACACGTATCTCCTGTTTCACTCACTTGACGGCGATCTTCTTGACGATGTACTTGTGCAGCAGGTACACATCGCCGCGGCTGGTGGTCAGCACTATAGCGGCGTCATCTGTCGTCTCTATCTAACCTACTACATGATACGTATCTGCTGTTTCACTCACTTGACGGCGATCTTCTTGACGATGTACTTGTGCAGCAGGTACACGATGCCACGGCTGGTGGTCAGCACTGTGGCGGCGTCATCTGTCGTCTCTATCTAACCTACCACATGACACGTATCTGCTGTTTCACTCACTTGACGGCGATCTTCTTGACGATGTACTTGTGCAGCAGGTACACGTCGCCACGGCTGGTGGTCAGCACTGTGGCGGCGTCATCTGTCGTCTCTATCTAACCTACTACATGATACGTATCTGCTGTTTCACTCACTTGACGGCGATCTTCTTGACGAGGTACTTATGCAGCAGGTACACGTCGCCGCGGCTGGTGGTCAGCACTGTGGCGGCGTCGCACGCGTCCACCAGTTGGATGGTCGCTTCCTCCTTGATGTTTAGTGATATCGCCACCTGAAATAATAATATATAATAAATATAATATAAATAGGAATGATGCTGTAAAAGTATGTCACAAAACAGGTGTGATATTATGTCACAAAATGCTGTGAAAATAATATGTAATAAAATAGCGGTGATAATATGTCACAAAATAGCTGTGATATTGTGGTAAAAACGCTCTGATATAATACTACTAAAATAGCCGTAAAATATTATGTTACAGAATGTAAGTTTTCTAACAGCAGAAACTACTCATGCGAGCGTCCTGTACGTACGCCGAGCGGGCACGTCAGTGTTATGTACTCTAGCTTATTTAATAACCTTAATTTATTTAATCATATATTCTTATTTACCCTTTTAGGCACAGGGACTATTTTCTCTTCCTGTGGATGTCCCAGCTGTCCCATATTCTGTCCCCATGTGTATATAGCTCGTTCGTTCCACACGACCGCGTGCGAGCGTCCCGTACGCACGCCGAGCGGGCACGATAGCTTGATCAGCGGTTTGACTGACGGCAATTTGATTGTGGTGGGGTTCTTAGTGGATGATACTGTTTCCGTGTTGTTGAGAGAGTATTGGAGGACCTGCAATTATTAAATGGATGTAGATAATAGATTAGATATTATATCAATGAGTTATGTTACTGTTAAATGTGCAGCACATCTTACGCCCATGCGTAAGATGTGCTTATTCCATAATAATTAATAAGACAACGTGATGTATTATTACTTCAGCACAATGATAGTGCATGCTAATATTATAAATATGAAAGTGTGTCTAACTATTCGTCTGTTAGGTATTTAAATATATTGAGATGAGGATACTTTTTACCAAAAGTATGAAAATACTTTGAGTCGCCAAAGGAGAATGGATATTTTTGTCATTGAAATATAGAGCGATGTTGCATAACATGCGATTTTTTACATAAATGTCGATGCGGGTAGCTTTTTGTAAAAGTAGCTGATTCACAACTTATTAGATCAGTTGTCAATTTAGCCTTTACTGACCTTTCCTACCATAGACTGTTGTAAAGCATAGGTTTACAAATTGCAACTCATAGCAGCAGAAGCTAATTTATTATTTACTGGGAAAATCCTAACATAATATTGTTAACTCACCGCGCCACTCTGCATCAGAAACACCGTAGACGTCAGGGTAATGGCGACTTCGGAGCAGGGCTCCGTCAGACGCAGCAGTATGGGCCGGAGGGCGGTGGCGTGCGGCCCGCCCGCGCGTGCAGGTTGACCAGCACAGTATACGTCCCCGTCACACACCCAGATGCTGTGGAATTTGCCGAGGCACACCTGAGGAGAGACGGAAGACTATGTAATGCGTTAGAGAGAAAGTGCACGCATACGCTGTGGAATTTTTCGAGATAGAGGAGAGAGAGGAAAGAGTAAATTACCCTCATAAGTGCAGAGTTAACGAAAAAGAAACGGAATATTTATTTTAAGTTTTTTTTTTTGCCATAGAGAATAGAAGATAATATTATCTCATATCGTTGAAACATATGGATTGTTTGCAACAAAATCTTTTATATTCTATCATCTATGACTAACTGCATTTTTTAATTTTTTTTTATGAAATAAGGGGGCAAACGAGCAAACGGGTCACCTGATGGAAAGCAACTTCCGTCGCCCATGGACACTCGCAGCATCAGAAGAGCTGCAGGTGCGTTGCCGGCCTTTTAAGAGGGAATAAGGTAATAGGGGAGGGTAGGGAAGGGAAGGGAATAGAGGAGGGAAGGGAATGGAATAGGGTAGGGGATTGGGCCTCCAGCGGGGTGATTCACTAAGCGATTCCGCGTGGAATCTTCCCGCTGGCAGAAACTATTTCACTTTCAAGCAAATGACAAGTGAATACTTTCCGATTTTGCTGTCATTTTGACAGTAGTGACATTTCTTTTGTATGAGTGAAATAGTTTCCGCCACGGATTCGAAAAGATCTCACCGCGGATGGGAGTTTGACATCCGACGGCGGGAAATTATCCGAGGATTAGAGTCGTTTTCGCGGAATGTTCCCGCCACCTCCGAGACTCGTGAAATCTTTTCACTTCGAGAACCGTGTCATGGCGGATATTGTTAGATGAAATTATTTAATGATAAGACTAAAACAAAGCAATTATTAATACTTAGTCGTGTCTTGTTTAAAATATTAAATAAATGTCGTACTGTAATAATTATGTGTTAAATCTTTAGGAAGTGTTCATTGAACAATAAATATTTTTATTCATAAATGCAGTAGGTATATGTATTAATATTCGGTACTTAAAGATTTAGAAATAAGTATGATAATTTTTAAATTTAGTATTAATCCTTCAATCGGCGATTCTTGGAAATGATATTGTATTCAATTGTTGTCGCGGTCACCGGTGTCCTTATGGGGCTTGAAGGATTAATACTTATGTATTATGTTAAACCATTATTGTGCTTTTACAATAATTTTAAATAGTTATTTAAGTATAGAATATCATTATAATTCCAAGGTCATACTCACGACCAGGGGTAGGACATTTCCATACAATGGCAAATTTAGGTAGCATAATCTGTGAATTTAGTTTTAATCTGTGGTTTTTAATCGCCACCTGTGATTATGTTCGAATCGCGTATACACGCGTCTTCTGCGCTTTTAAAATACGCCGTGTACTATGGGTCTAAATGCGGTATTAAAGGGTTTGTATAATACATCCTCTTTGGTCATGACTCATGTCCAAAGAGTATTTATTAAGAATATTTAAGTCATTGTTTTGTCATAATATTGTCAGAAATATTTGACAAATATGGCAAATGTCCTTTACGTTTTTGCTTGTTACTTGTAGTTTTGTTTCTAAAAACGGATTTTGCAATGGTATTTGTGAAATTAATCCGCAGATCCACGTTGAGTTGAGTGCAGTGTACGAATTTTTCGAAGATATAATATTCTAAATCATTAGGATTTCGGTGTTTTCTATAATTCCATATAATAATGATTGTCAACATTCTGTGTTCATGTAATAAGTAAGTAAGCATATTATGTACCGTTTAATTACTTATGAATAAATCAACTGTAAACTGAAATTTGTTTTAATTTATGTAGGTATGTTTCATTAAAAAACTTTCTGACTTCATGCTTCCTTACTATTAATTAACAATTATTGTGTTCAAGTTGATAAAGTTATTAATAGAGTTAATAGCTTCTTACTATTTTACATGTATTCAAGTTGATAAGTCTACGATTTGTAAACTTTATCAACTTGAATACAAGTAAAATAGTAAGAAGCTGAAACTGCATGTTACACATGCCCAAAGTTTACAGCAGATGATATCAGATGGCGCAATGTAGCCATCAATTTACATCAGACTTTTGACAAAATTCTGCGAGGGGGTTCTCTATGCCCCGTGTATTATATTTCTCTATGCTCACCACACTGGAACTTCCATAGTATATCTAATAAAAACCATAAACGTTTGATGCTAAAGACCAACAAAGAGTGCGAGAGAGAAGAAAATCCTTTATGGAATTATAACAAGATGAAAAGAGAGAGGCAGTCTAATGAAAACTTTAACCACTTTCATTTGACAGGTCGGCCAAAAGTCGTCAATCGTTTTTATGCCCTTTCGGTATTTGCAATTTATTGTTTAAATGCTTTATTATTTTCGACAAATACTATTACATATAACAATAGTAATTTGTTCTGTGAGTGATTGCAGTGTAAATCATAGGAGTAATCCTGAAAAATATACATTTCACAGGTAATTAATCTTCATGTCCTAATTGCTACGATGTGTTTATTTTCGCTATATTCTGTCTTTACTTCTCTATTTCAAATAAAATATTGTGAATCCTCCCTTTTACTTTCATATTTTGCGTAACTAAATGTACTATTGTTCTTATATTACACAAATTTTGAAGAAAAATTTTTCATCAAAATTTTTTACATATACGCTAGTGCTTAAATCAAATTTATCGATATGCTTATCGATATTGTACAATAACATACAACTGAAATAAAAATGTAATGGGTATTATGATATGTATTTAATTTAAGAATAAATAATATACTATGTGTGTCGTTTACTTTCAACTTTATATTTGCATTTCTATTAATGTTATAACATATCCGACGATTAAAAAATCACACCAAACGAAAATGTGTGTTTCTACTTTTCAATCGTCACTTTTTTTCTGTCAAATAAAATATATGATAGAGTGCGCGCGCGATAACTCTGCGCGTGACAGCGTAGGGATTTATTAAAAAAATGGGTAATCCCAATGATATTTTATTGGTAGTTTTACTTATTATTAATAATCCTTATAAATAATTTAATTAAAATTATCCTTATAAATACTAATTTAAATTATGTATAGGAATAGACGTATCGATTATTATGTAATTATGGCGGCCCGACGAAAAGTTTCGTTCAGATGCGCGCAAAGTTATCGTGCGCGGAGTCTACCTAATTTGAATTACAAAATCTGTCAAAGTTGCATATTTTTTATTTCTCATAAAAACGCAGGTAAAATAACTCGAACGAACTATACTATCGATAGTAAAATATACATAACTAGCACACGCACACATTGACAGATCAAAAATCGTCACGCTTTTTCGGGTTGTCAGGTGATCTATACGTCAGTATATTCTATATCTATGATAAAAACTAATATTAAATGAAAAACAAATTTAAAACAAAATAAACTTATATAAAATTTAAAGTAAATTAATAAGTTTGTTTTACACATAAATAAAAGGTATTCTCACACAACAAGATTTACCGATTTATTAATTTATTAGAGTACTCTGTGATTTATCGGAACTCAACACACGATTTACAGATTTGACAGATTGTTTTTTGTCACTCGGCAGTCGGCACATAAACAATATTTTTTGGTTTAATTCCACTCAAGCCCCAAGCGGCAGTCGGCAGCCGCGCTATTTGTACTTACTGCGCAGTACGCCATTCGCTCAAGACTCAAGCCCCAAGCGGCAGCCGGTTACCGCGCTCTTTTATTCAATTATGTAACATATTTCGCTGACTTACAGACTACTTTTGTATAATCTTTCCATCGGGGATTCTTGGAAATGCTATTGTATACTATTGTTGTCGCGGTCACCTGTGTCCTTATAGGGCTTGACGGAATAAAGAACATAGATAATACAGTATATTATATACTGAGAATAAAGAAGTTTCATTAGATGTACGATCCTTGATATATTGGCTACATTCTGAATGAAAAATACTATAATATAGACTATGGGCGATTAGTATCTTTTCGGCTATTGTGCGTTATTTAGTGTGTGTTGCTATAACGTGTACTTTTTTCGAAGTTTTTTTAACTGGATTTCACGAATGTAAGTAGTGTTTTGTATTTTTTTAATGAGTAGCTATATATGCCGTAGCACTTATTGTCAAAAAAAAAACTAATGCCAATTATTCTCTTTGGTTTCGGATTCATTCCCGCGGCGGAAAGTTTGTGAATCGCTGTAATACTGACAGAATATGAGATCTTTTCACGTGAAAACTTTCCGACGATCGTGAATCAGGCAGCAGTAAACTCACTCACTCGGCGAAACACAGCGCAAGCGCTGTTTCACGCCGGTTTTCTGTGAGAACGTGGTATTTCTCCGGTCGAGCCGGCCCATTCGTGCTGAAGCATGGCTCTCCCTCCCTCATTGTTTTTAAGTTTACAAAATATTAAAACCAAGGCAGAGCTGTATAGTTTCTTTTTCCAAACATGACAATAACAACACAAAGAAGTTAAATTAACAATTTATTTCAGAGACTGAGTTGAATAAAAGCCATCACAATCAAACATGTGCGGAGTGAACTTGTACATTTGGTGCGGGTTCAAAGCTGACACAACCCTCATAACTTTCATCGGTGGTTCATCTACAAATAGCATGTTATCCAATGAAGTTTTTGACGACTTCTCAACCACTTCTGGTTTTTCTTCAACCTCTTCGTCTTTAGTTATAATAGGCTGCCCTCTAATAATGCAATATGCAAAGAAAATAAGTATGCTATACGATATGAGGAGTAGAATTAAATAAAATATGATTTTTCCCTTGTTATCTCCTATAGCTGTGCTTAGAATGTCTATGCATCCTCTTTCTAAGTTAGTCTCTGTGGCAAAATCTGTGGTATTCATAGAACATTCTTTGGATCTTGGTGTTAAACTAGTTTTATTTATTAGCAAACAACATTGTATAGGAAACATCTTGTCTTCATTCTGGCTTTTCCAATAAGAATTTTGGAAATCCCGATAGCTTTTCACACCACAGCAATCATAGTTTAACATAACATAGTCCCAAACGTGACTCATCAAATCATTGTCTTTTCCATAATTCGTTTCAATTGTTGATTGTAAAAATTGCACGGTTCTATCGTTTTTTGTATACACGTTATAAATAACAGATATAAATAAGAACCAAAATGCTGTAGCAGTTATTAGAGATGCCAGAAGTATATAGGACTTGATACCACATTTACTCTTGCACCCTGAACCTAATATTCCGCAGCAGGAGGTCAGCATTGTTAACACAAATATCGGAATAAGGATAGATGTCATAGGAGTCAGCCATAGCTTGAGGTTCACGAAATTGGCTATGCTCGAAACGAGGGAACTTTTGGTTACAGTATAGTTGACGTCGCGAAAGAAATCCGTGTTTATCATGCACCAAACGCAAACAATACAGCCGATTACGCTCAGAATAAAGAACAGTATGTTAGTAAACCCTAAACATGTTCTCGGTAAAGCAACAGAATGCATGGTTTTAAGAATTTCTGACAGAAAACAATATTGTGATGGTTGCTTGACATTGTCAGATAGTAAAAGAGGTTGTGTAAAACTTTTGAAGTGAAAACTTCTTTAGCGGCGTTGAGCACTTTTGTAGGGGATGGGTAAAAACTGTGAAACTGGCGTCAGATTCTCGTGCTGGTCGAAAAACCTTGGAAAAACCGTAAGACGGTTGGAGAGTAGTGTTTTGTGTCGCACTCGAACTCGAACTCGATTTGAAATTTGATCGAAACTTGATCGAAACAACTTGATTGACGATTTTTAAAAAATCAATTTTCATAAAAAATGGGTTAAAAAAATGCACAACGTTAATAATCAAGTTTTCACTTCTGCCGGCACTCTCGGAGTGCAATCCGTCTTTTTTTTATTAAGATGCGCTTATGGTGCACTTATATGACACATAATATATATTATATAACTAAAATTGCTCAACTCCAGTCAATTCTCGTCAACTTTGACGTCACCCCCCCCTAGCTAAAATCCTGGGTACGCCCATGTCCAGATCGTTCCATTCGTGTCGCCGAGTAATTATTGCCCGTGTAAGCGCATCTTAAAAAGGTGTTCACAAGGCGCGCTGCGTCGTGACAGCAGCGCGCAACGCACGCATGACGGACAGCAGCTCCCGAGACGAAGCGGGAGGGGGTGTTGACGCTTCGTAATAACGCTGCGATGACGCGTCGCGCTCGTGTGGGCGGCTATGCGTCAAACAGACCTATGTGAAGTTAGCAACCGAGTTCAAGGAAAATGATTTTTATGTATGTCATTCGATTGTACCCGGAGTGTACCCGATTGTACCGCAATTAAAATCGTTTGTACCTCAATAGGGTAGAAATGGGGGGGTGGTAAAATTTGCTTAGCAACCGACATAAAGATACCGGAATTTCAATGATGCCATCTGAAAGAGTATCGTTTGTACCGGATTGTACCCGTTTTTAAAGTTTTTTTTAATTTTTTATTTTACAAAAAAGAAACAAAAAAAAATTTTTTCTCTAAAAATAAGTCTTTGTATGTAGTAGAAGGAAATAAAATATATAAAGCAGTACAAATGAGTAAAATTAGTTATTTTTTTTAAATTACTCTGTTCGCGCCCTTAGCGCGAAACAACAGCGCGACTGTGTTCGCGGCCTTAGCGGGCCCTGGCGGGGCGCGCGGGGCACGGCTCGCGGATCCCTTCCACCTCGCGCTGCATACGCTGCGCGGGCGCTGCGACGGACCTCTCTTCATCGGACAGACTCGACAGCTGCTAGTCACATTTAACCATTTGTAGACATACCGTAATACATAATATTATACAGTCCGCTTTTTATTAGAAGACTCCCAACGCAATCATTGGTCCATCTACCGGGAACAGAAGAAGAAACCAGGAATTTCATAAGAAGAATCAGGTGTTGAGTGAGTTCGTTCCGATTTTCCTTTTTTTCCCCTCTTAGTCTCTTTTTCTATGCCTCTTATTTCCAGGCTTGCCTTTATTTTAAACTAAGCTAGCTGTTTATTTGTAAGCGCTGGAGTTGTGCATATCGTACTAGACTAGGGCGTTAACCTTCTCGTGTCATTGACCGCTAGCCGCGGCCATTTTGTGTACGCACAAAAATTGCAACATCATTGCATTTTTACTTTTGTACTGCCACTTTTTCTCCCCTTTAGTCCCTTTATTGCATTAATTATTTCATTATAATTAAAAATAATCGTTTCCTCTTTTCTTTTTTTTTGTTTTCAAGTTTCAACCTTTTTTAAGCTTATTTCAATTTCATTTTGCATTTTCCAGCCATGGATCGCTTAATCAGGAAACGTAGTTCCATGAAAGCAAAGCTTACTTCATTTTCTAATTATTTAGAAGTTCTAGAAAGTTGTTCCTCTTTGTCAGATTTACAAGGCACAGAACTACAAGGTCGTTTAAGTAAGATAGAAAGCTTATACGACGAATTCGATCAGTTGCAGGTGGAGATTGAGCTGTTGTCGGAGGATACTGACGAGGCATTTGCGGCCCGGGAAGCTTTCGAGCAAGCTTATCATAGACTCGTCGCTACGGGTCGGTGCTTTCTTACTCGGCATGAGCGTATGCACCTGGAGTCTGCAGGTGGCTTCGGGTCGGGCTCCGAAGACACAGTACAACAGACATGTAAGAATAACTTTGTTCGCTTGCCAAAAATTGATTTACCTCATTTTGATGGTAGTTATGAGTACTGGCTAGAATTTCGTGATACATTCCTTTCGTTAATTCATCACAACAATAGCACAGATAACATTAATAAATTCCACTATTTACGCGCTTGTGTTAAGGGTAGTGCGGTCGAAATAATTAAAAATATGGATTTTAAGGCCGATAATTATTTAATCGCGTGGGAATTACTCTGTGAACGCTATAACAATAGTCGTTTGCTTACAAATAATCATATTCAGGCTTTATTTAATGTCGAGCCTATTTTACGTGAATCCCATGTTGCACTACGTCAGCTGATTGACGTTATCAATAAAAATATTAGGGCTTTAAAGACTCTCAATGAGCCGGTTCAATCCTGGGATACGCTTCTCATATTTATGATGTCAAATAAGTTAGATATTGTTACGGGTAGAAAGTGGGAGGAATTTCGCAACACTTTATCTACGTCGCCTACTTTATCCCAATTTTGCTCGTTTTTAAGTGATAAAACAGATTTGTTAGAAACGTTGGAAGATAACTTAAATAATACAACAACTAAAATTAACACTAACAATAATATATTAACAAATAAACAATCACAATCGCAAAATTACAAATCAAAAAATTACTTAATTACTACTAATAATAAAACTAATACAAACAATAATTTTCAGCTACGGTGTCCATTATGTTCTAAAAATCATTTACTATTTAATTGCGAATCATTTAAAAGCTTATCAGTAGAATCGAGAATAAAAAAGGCAAACGAACTTAAAGTT
This sequence comes from Lysandra bellargus, assembly GCA_905333045.1. Lineage (NCBI taxonomy): Eukaryota > Metazoa > Arthropoda > Insecta > Lepidoptera > Lycaenidae > Lysandra > Lysandra bellargus. The sequence continues at coordinate 3,960,784 of HG995352.1, read as the reverse complement.
TGTACTAATTGTCTACGTAATGGTCATTTTGAAAAGAAATGTAAACTGTCGAATTGCAAGTATTGTGCCGGCAGACATAATACTCTTTTGCATACCGACAAACCTGATAAACCTTTTTATAATCCCATGCCAAAACCATCCGATAATATCACTCTTTCGACGGATGCTTCATTTATACAGCCTACTACTGATATAAATGTTTTGCTTTCCACAGCGATGGTGAAGGTGATTAACGAAAAGGGCAAGAAGTACGACGCTCGCCTACTTCTAGACAACGGCAGTACAGTCAACTTCGTTAGTTCAAGTTTTTGCAACAAATTGGGTTTGACCCGACGCGGTACGTACTCCACAGTCGCAGGTGTTAACAACCAAACTAGTTTCAGTTCACAATCTTGTAACTTACATATTGAGTCCTACTATGGTGAATATTCTTTTAACATTAGCTGTCTTATTTTACCGCAAATCACACAAATTTTACCGTCTACGCCAATCGACATTAGCAAAATTCCGATACCTACGGGCATACAACTAGCTGATCCATCGTTCTATATACCGTCAGTCATAGACGTACTTGTAGGTGCGGAAGTATTTTGGGACGTCATTTTAGGCAACCGTGTTAATTTAGGCAAAAATTTACCAATATTATGTGAAAGCAGGCTAGGGTGGCTAATATCAGGCAGTATTAGTACACACAAATCCTTTTCATACAATAATAATTCTTGCGACAGCAAAAATTTCATTTGTAATTTTTCACAGCCTAAAATTAACATGGACTTAGCCAAATTTTGGGAACTAGATTCGATATCTTCAACGCACTCGCTCTCGACAGAAGAACGAGCATGCGAAGACAGTTTCTATAAAAATACACGTAGGTCCGATGAAGGCCATTTCATTGTTAAAATGCCACTTAAGCTCGATCCTAACGTCTTAGGCAAGTCATATGAAATGGCTAAGCATAGATTATTTTCATTAGAAAAACGATTTCAACGCGATCAATCATTTAAATCGATGTATTTAGATTTTATGCGGGAATACCTAGAATTAGGTCACATGTCGCTCGACACTGATAACGACCATAATGACGGGATCGTTAGGTATTTTTTTCCACATCACGGTGTCCTACGCGAGTCTAGTACGACTACAAAGTTACGTGTCGTGTTCGACGGGTCGGCTAAAACGTCGACAGGCCTGTCAGTCAACGACTTACAGATGGTCGGACCCACCGTGCAGGACGATCTTTTTTCAATTTTAATTCGATTCCGGCAGCACAAATTTGTCGTGTCCTGTGACGTCGAAAAAATGTACCGCTCCATAATTTTAGACGAATCACAGCGATCATTGCAAAAAATTGTTTTTCGTTTCGATCCAAGCGAATCAATTCAAACGTACACGCTAAACACTCTTACTTACGGGACGGCGTCAGCACCGTACCTAGCGACTAAGTGTTTAGTCAGTCTCGCTGATAAGGCTAGTAACGATAAGGTTAAGTCGTCAATTCAACGAGATTTTTATATCGATGATTACATAAGCGGTGGAGATACAATCTCTGAAACAATCGACTTATGTAAGGATGTAATAGGTATTTTATCGTCAGCAAAATTTAATCTTCGTAAATTTCAATCAAATAGCCCGGAAATATTAAAATCGATAGTACACAATCAAGAAAACGTAAATAATTGTTTAGATCTTTCGCGTACTAATCTAAATTTAAGTACAAAAACATTAGGTGTAAACTGGTTATGCGACATCGATTGTCTTTCATTTCGTATAAGTATAGATAAACCTAAAAATATTACAAAACGGTACATTTTATCGGTCATCAGTCAAATTTTTGACCCTTTGGGTCTAGTTGGGCCTTGTATTCTAGAAGCAAAAATTATAATGCATAAATGCGACTGGGACGAAACAATTACAGGCGAAATTGCACATCAATGGCATTCGTTTGCCAATGCTTTATCTTCTCTTAATAATTTACGTATATCTCGATGCGTTTTTTCTACTGATGCAGTAACGCGCGAAGTTCATGTCTTTAGTGACGCATCAGAGCGCGCCTACGGCGCTTGTTTATATATCCGTACTATCGATCGGTCCGGTAATATTAAAGTTTCGTTACTCACTTCGAAAAATCGTATAGCACCTATCAAACCGACGACTATTCCTCGATTGGAATTGTGCGGTGCGTTGTTAGGTACGAGATTGTGCACGAAGGTAAAAACAGCATTAACTATTAACATAAATAGGTTCATATTTTGGTGTGATTCATCTATAGTGCTAGGGTGGTTGTCGACACCTGTGAACCAACTCAAGCCGTTTGTAAAAAATCGTGTTTGCGAAATACAGGAAAGCACGCTTGGTTGTGAGTGGCGTTACGTTCCGTCAAAGGAAAACCCGAGTGACCTTGTTTCTCGTGGAAAATCAGCTGATCAGATTATTGATTCATCACTATGGTGGGAAGGTTCCCCTTTCTTTTACAAAAGGAAGCTTATTGGCCAAAATTACCTACTCACCCCGCGAAACAAGGTCTACCAGATGTTTTGAATCATATTTCTTTAAGTGTTTCAAGTGATAATAGTAATCAGCTACGTAATAGTGAAAATAGATTGCATGATTACACCTTAATTCATAATTTAATAGAAAAATATTCGAATTTAAAATATTTACAGAGAATAGTTGCATATTTACAAAGATTTATTTACAATTTAAAACATAAAAATAAAAAATTAAAAGGTTTACTTACCTACGATGAACTTCAAAACTCTTTAAGGCGACGCCTTGATAATTTGGCTGTAGCGATGTCGATTTTTCTCAGCAATGACTAAAGCTAAGAAACTAAAGTTCATTGTCAGTATTCATCATGTCTTTGTCTTTGAATTGCCCATAGCATAACACGATTGGACAACTTTTATAACACAGAATTATCAATCGAAAAGACCTCTGTAAAAAAAGGGATTCCTATTTTTCCAACAGAGGAGAGTGATTTAAGGTTCCAAAATTTATACATAAATTGGTTGAAGCATGCACTTTAATATGTGCATAGCTTATATGAAATGTATTGATGGTTTTTAAATTACGCGACAAAAACCATTTTGTCGCTTACGTCCTTTCCATTTTTTGCTGTTCCATTGCTTGTTTTCTATGAGAGGCCGGGCCGGCCTCTCATAGAAAACAAGCAATCTAAAACATATCCAACACGGTTTCTTACTTTAACGCGGCGTCACCTTAACTCATATTATCCTTGCAGGACAACAACAAATGTTTCCCGAGGAATATATTACTTTGAAGGCGGGAAGGCTTTTACCGCGGAAAAATAGACTTAATAATTTATCACCTTTTATTGACAATAGTAATATCATTCGTGTAGGCGGAAGGCTTAACAATTCACCTTATGATTACAATGTTAAGCATCCGATATTATTATGTAGCAAACATAAACTTACAAAGTTAATATTTGAATCGCAGCATGTAAGCCTATTACATGCTGGTCCACAATTGCTTTTGGCTAATATTTATCAAAATTATTGGCCTGTGGGGGGCAGAAACTTAGCAAAATCTATTGTCCATAAATGCTTAAAATGTTTTAGGTATAGAGCCGAAAATTTACAACCAGTAATGGGACAGCTTCCTGCCGTTCGTAGTAAACTCGAATTTCCATTTCTAAATTGTTCAGTAGATTACGCGGGTCCAGTACTGATAGCTGACCGGAAGGGTCGAGGATGCAAGCTAACAAAGTCTTACATGTGTATCATAGTCTGCCTCGCTACGAAGGCCGTGCATTTGGAGCTCGTCACGGAGCTCACCAAACAGGCATATATCGCTGCGCTAAATAGATTTATCGCACGCCGCGGTAGGCCGCGCAGTATTCTGTCCGACAACGGCACAAACTTTGTCGGCGCTGCTAATGAGCTTTCTTCTTTCTTGCAGGAACCTGATATTCCTTCTGAGTTCGCCAACGAAGGTATAGAATTTTCTTTTGTACCTCCTTATACTCCGCACTTCAACGGCATCGCCGAGGCTGCTGTCAAATCAACAAAGTACCATTTGAAACGATTGCTACAGCAAACGCATTTTACTTATGAAGAGCTAGCCACATGTTTAACTCAAATAGAGGCAGTCTTAAATTCCCGTCCCCTCACTCCTCTCTCGTCAGATCCTCATGATTTTTCCGCCCTTACCCCTGCTCACTTCCTCATCGGACGCTCGCTCACATCTGTGCCTCAAGCACGGGCCTCAGATGGCAACATTACAAGCCTTCAGCGTTACCAGCGAGTGGCCAGCATTAAGGATCATTTTTGGACTCGTTTCCAATTAGAGTATATTTCTACATTGCAGAAAAGGAACAAGTGGCACACTTCCCATGGTGCCATATCAGTGGGCACGCTCGTGCTCATCAGGGACAAGGATGTCCCACCTCTCTGCTGGCTGCTGGGCAGGGTCGTTCACCTGCATTGATTCCAATTAGATTATTATAATTAAGCACAAACGATATTGGATGAAGAAATAATGATCGAGAACCGATTCGGTCTTGATGAAACTTCCTACACTTTGCTATAAAACTCGGAGTTAAATTTTGCAACTTTTATCGTTTGCACCTCTCCAAAACAGAAAGATTATCAAAGAAGATACCATTTACTTTAAATTTACTCAAAAATTTTCGAGGAACAAACGATTTTTCATATACTAACAACGTCGGAGATTCGATCTGTCTTGACGAACTTTCCTATATCTTACTATAAAACTTGGAGTTTAATTTTGCAACTTTTATCATTTGTACCTCACCAAATCACAAAGATTATTAAAGAATATACTATTCACTTTATATTCACACAAAATTTTACGAGGTACAAACGATTTTTCACATAGTAACAACGTCGGAGATTCGATCGGTCTTGACGAATATTTCTATATCTTACTATGAAATTCGGAGTTAAATTTTGCAACTTTTATCGTTTGTACCTCTACAAAACAGAAAGATTATCAAAGAAGATACTATTCACTTTATACTTACATAAAATTTTTCGAGGTACAAACGATATTTCATATAGTAACAACGTCGGAGATTCGATCTGTCTTGACGAATTTTCCTATATCTTACTATGATATTCGGAGTTAAATTTTGCAACTTTTATCGTTTCTACCTCTCCAAATCAGAAAGATTATTAAAGAAGATACTATTGACTTTATACTCACACAAAATTTTTCGAGGTACAAACGATTTTTCATAAAGTAACAACGTCAGAGATTCGATCTGTATTGACGAATTTTCCTATATCCTACTATAAAACTCGGAGTTAAATTTTGCAACTTTTATCGTCTGTACCTCGCCAAAACAGGAAGATTATTAAAGAAGATACTATTCACTTCATATTAACTTAAAAATTCATGAGGTACAAACGTTTTTTCATATAGTAACAACGTCGGAGATTCGATCTGTCTTGACGAATTTTCCTATATCTTACTATAAAACTCGGAGTTAAATTTTGCAACTTTTATCGTTTGTACCTCTCCAAATCACAAAGATTATTAAAGAAAATACTATTCACTTTATACTTACATAAAATTTTTCGAGGTACAAACGATATTTCATATAGTAACAACGTCGGAGATTCGATCTGTCTTGACGAATTTTCCTATATCTTACTATGATATTCGGAGTTAAATTTTGCAACTTTTATCGTTTGTACCTCTCCAAATCAGAAAGATTATTAAAGAAGATACTATTGACTTTATACTCACACAAAATTTTTCGAGGTACAAACGATTTTTCATAAAGTAACAACGTCAGAGATTCGATCGGTCTTGACAAATATTCCTATATCTTACTATAAAACTTGGAGTTTAATTTTGCAACTTTTATCGTTTGTACCTCACCAAATCACAAAGATTATTAAAGAATATACTATTCACTTTATATTCACACAAAATTTTACGAGGTACAAACGATTTTTCACATAGTAACAACGTCGGAGATTCGATCGGTCTTGACGAATATTTCTATATCTTACTATGAAATTCGGAGTTAAATTTTGCAACTTTTATCGTTTGTACCTCTACAAAACAGAAAGATTATCAAAGAAGATACTATTCACTTTATACTCACACAAAATTTTTCGAGGTACAAACGATTTTTCATAAAGTAACAACGTCGGAGATTCGATCTGTCTTGACGAATTTTCCTATATCCTACTATAAAACTCGGAGTTAAATTTTGCAACTTTTATCGTTTGTACCTCGCCAAAACAGGAAGATTATTAAAGAAGATACTATTCACTTCATATTAACTTAAAAATTCATGAGGTACAAACGTTTTTTCATATAGTAACAACGTCGGAGATTCGATCTGTCTTGACGAATTTTCCTATATCTTACTATAAAACTCGGAGTTCAATTTTGCAACTTTTATCGTTTGTACCTCTCCAAATCACAAAGATTATTAAAGAAGATACTATTCACTTTATACTTACATAAAATTTTTCGAGGTACAAACGATATTTCATATAGTAACAACGTCGGAGATTCGATCTGTCTTGACGAATTTTCCTATATCTTACTATGATATTCGGAGTAAAATTTTGCAACTTTTATCGTTTGTACCTCTCCAAATCAGAAAGGTTATTAAAGAAGATACTATTGACTTTATACTCACACAAAATTTTTCGAGGTACAAACGATTTTTCATAAAGTAACAACGTCGGAGATTCGATCTGTATTGACGAATTTTCCTATATCCTACTATAAAACTCGGAGTTAAATTTTGCAACTTTTATCGTTTGTACCTCGCCAAAACAGGAAGATTATTAAAGAAGATACTATTCACTTCATATTAACTTAAAAATTCATGAGGTACAAAAGTTTTTTCATATAGTAACAACGTCGGAGATTCGATCTGTCTTGACGAATTTTCCTATATCTTACTATAAAACTCGGAGTTAAATTTTGCAACTTTTATCGTTTGTACCTCTCCAAATCACAAAGATTATTAAAGAAGATACTATTCACTTTATACTTACATAAAATTTTTCGAGGTACAAACGATATTTCATATAGTAACGACGTCGGAGATCGAATCTCTCTCTAAATTTAAAGTAAATGGTATCTTCTTTGATAATCTTTCTGTTTTGGAGAGGTGTAAACGATAAAAGTTGCAAAATTTAACTCCGAGTTTTATAGCAAAGTGTAGGAAGTTTCATCAAGACCGAATCGGTTCTCGATCATTATTTCTTCATCCAATATCGTTTGTGCTTAATTATTGTGGAGTAATTTAAAAAAAATAACTGATTTTACTTATTTGTACTGCTTTATATATTTTATTTCCTTCTACTACATACAAAGACTTATTTTTAGAGAAAAAAATTTTTTTTGGTTTTTTTTTGTAAAATAAAAAATAAAAAAAACTTTAAAAACGGGTACAATCCGGTACAAACGATACTCTTTCAGATGGCATCATTGAAATTCCGGTATCTTTATGTCGGTTGCTAAGCAAATTTTACCACCCCCCCATTTCTACCCTATTGAGGTACAAACGATTTTAATTGCGGTACAATCGGGTACACTCCGGGTACAATCGAATGACATACATAAAAATCATTTTCCTTGAACTCGGTTGCTAACTTCACATAGGTGTCAAACAGCAGCACTGCACTAGATGCGTATCACTGTCGTTTTTGCAATGTGAGATAATATGTTGCTTGTAAAGCAAATAATAAAGTAAAGACTGTGACAGGTCGCGTCACGCCGCTGCAAAATAGTTTCGCACACGACACATACAGCTTGTTAAAATAACACACCCCTCTCTCATATTCACAGTGCAAAATTTTTCATTTATATCAACTAGTGAAGTGGTGGGGCGCGTTATTATAAATTAGACAAGCTCTACTTTCTTTACGCCTTGGTGCCGTTTCACTCATACCACAACAACACCACAACCACACCACGCGGTCGGGCGTATACTTTGTATTAAAAATGAGTAGGACTATTCACACATACTAAATTTTGCTGTCGTTATCAACGGCGTGTGTGATACTGATGACCACATTTTGTCGCGACGGTGTGGTTGTGGTACGTGTGGGTTAAGCTTAAGCTTAAGCCTTGATGATGATAGCCTCTTATTCTGCCTTCAAGCTATAAGATGTCTCGAAGGTCAGTGTGCCTCTCGGCATAGGTCTCCTCCAGCCTTTTCCACTCAATTCTGTCTAGTGCTACTCTTCTCCAATGGTTGCCAGCTGTTAATGCTAGATCGTCTCCCCGTCTGGTTTGTTGGTGACCTCTACTCCGTTTACCATAACCATTTCGCTTAAGCCTTATGCTCATGGTAAAAACTAACCTGTTTAACATTCCCATTGGTGCGACTAAAGCAGCTCAGCAACTCAGGTATCTGTCGGGGCTGATGGGAGCCCGTGCCCAGAGTATAGTTGGAGTTGCTCCCCCAGACGTAGGCATCACACGGCTGCGGTCCATCAGCTTTCCACATGTAATGTTTATCCAGCATAGCATGTTCTAGCGCTTTGTAGTCATCCTTGTCTACTATATCCGTGTTTACTCCTGGAAATGAATTAGAACAGGTTTTAACAATTTAGTTGTAAATGATTACTGGACCAGAGTTGCAAATGACAGAACTCAGTAGATACCACTGGATATATTATAGTAGTAGTAACCAAAACAAAAGCAAAATGCAGTGCCGTAAATAGCCTTTTTTACGCCATGTGTGAGCTTCTATAACTGCACCCTTGTTTTTTAACTGACTTCCAAGAAGGAGGAGGTTATATGTTCAGCTGTGGATATTTTTTTAATACATTGGAAAATATTTCTGGGGTGCAGCGGGAACTCATCGGGAGCAATTGGAAAAAATAAGAGTATGCCTGGTCTGGCCATTCTTGCCCAGTCTACGCCCTGTGCCTGGGCACCGGTGGCACCGCCCTATTTACGGCACTGGCAAAATGTAATGCTTTTCGGAAAAGATTATTTTATAATTGTTATGTATGTTAGTACATGTGTTTGCGAAAACGCACACGTCTGAACGCGCCCTCAGGTGTCATTTCGTGGGATGTGACACCTTTATTGCCAGTTGGTATTATAAAGTTGGTATTATTCTGCTGTTTTATAATTTTCATTATAAATATATTATCAAATGCGTATTATAGCGCAAAATAAACACTTTTCGCTAACGTGACTTAAAAAACTAATACAAAATTTGTCATGCATGGCAAAAAACAAAACGTTATATTTTAATACTATATGTGACCACACTGTACTGTGTATACTGTAATATTTTTAACATATTTTGTACCATATTCTGGCAAATAAAATGTTTGAATTATTGAATTAAATTCCATACCTCCTTCTAACATTTTACATGCAATATGAAGAATGCTTAAATACAACAAAATAAACAGTGTCACATACCTAGTTTCATCAAAGCAACAGCAGAGTGAATTTGCCCATAAAATATACTTCTGTGCAATGGAGTGTACCCCGACTCCCGGTCACGCGCATTGATGAAAGCATCTGAGGAGTGATGTACGAGCCATTGCATTAGCCCATTTCTACCTCGTGATGCAGTCATATGCAGAGCAGTACGACCCTGGAAATAATAACAGTTTTTATATTTTAAATAACACCAAATGGCTATTGTAAAAAAAGCACTGCAAAAGAAATTATTAACCCATCAAGCCCCGTAAGGCCCATGTGGGCAGCGATAACAAAAGATTTCCAGGAATTGGCAATCAACGGATTAATGAACATAAGAATTACAACAATTTGAGATAATCATATCAGTCTGAAGTTGCATGATCATAAATGATAAATAAATAATATAATATAACACTGTTTTATCTATACTTTTAGGGCGTTTGCTGCGTTAAGCTTATTGTACATGAAATGTGTTGATTTGTTTAAGGGTTTTGGTGAACTGCCACTAGTTTTTGTCCCAAGTACAGTACTTAATTAAACATTATTGCATAATTTTAACAATTTATGTTATTACCATAAAATTATAATATTATTCAACTCACCTCAAAATCAAAAGCTTTAGCAAAATTGGCACAGGTGCTTTTGATAAAGCTTGCGAGAGACTCATCGCTGACAGATCTCTTGGTTATGGCACTCGTCAACACCTGGCCATGAAGGCGAGAGTTGCATTTCTTTGTGCAGTCTACTTCTATCTTACTCATTTTTGTCACTTTTTAACCAACTTATAGTAAGAATTATCTTCTAAATTAATAAAAATATTTTCAACACAATATGTACAGCACACAGGTACAACGTAGATATGGTCAGATCCTGGGGAGGAATGGCCAAGCCAGACCCCCTGAAGGGTCCCTTTTCACTTAACACGACATAATTGTTGTTGGAACGGTCTGAAAAAATTTTTATTAGAATGTTATAGAAAGTAATATAATGCTTGTATGGTTATAAATACACTGATAAATGTTGGAAAGAGTATGCAATGTCTTACACAATATTATGTTGATTAAAAAGTAATTTCAAAAAGGTCATTAAACTAATACATTATGCTATCATTAATATGTCCTTGACATTCGATAGCATTCTTGTATGACTAGATTCTAGTTCTTATTTCGTACCTTTACATATAAACAGCTGTTTGATGAGGATTGTTGAAGAAGATTGCTTGAGACATGGCTAATTACGTACGAGAAAACAAGTAAATACACATGAATTTTAGACTAGTTATCAACTAAATAACATGTAACAAATATTTTCTGCAGAATAAAATCGACGCAACCCTTTAATGGAAATGAAAAACCGAATGCATAAATTACAAAAAAATCTGTTTTGGCTGCCAAAAATTCAATAACTGTCAATGTGACATTGACATTTAACAATGTCTAAATTTTTTTTAAAGTAGGTGAAATGTGGTTTGTACCTACTTGAAGTTCATTTCATTTTCGTCTTTGCATTTTCGACTTTATAGGCATTAGGCCAAGCCACAACACTGCATCGTTGCGGCGTTGTATCGCAAAAATAACATTGCACATAAATGAGATGTCTCTACATCGGAAATTTTCACGATGCGTTCTGTGGCATCGTAGATTTACACAGGGCTTCAAATAACGTTATTGCTTCAAGGGCATAGATAACGTTATGAAAATTTGACCGATACTAGAAATAACGTTATAAATGTATTTAATAACGGTAAATGTTATAACGTTATATAGGATTTATAACGGTAAATATATGTTCTTTGATAACGTTATAGTCCGTCAAGAAAGTCATGACAGGCGGGAAAATTTTCTAAACGTAATCACGCTTTTAAGGTGTATTTTTTCTTTGTATTTTCACAGAGAACGCTTATTACATTTTAAATATGAGTGAGATTTGGTGCACCGTGCACGATCGCATACCTGATACCAGAAAATAACGTTATACTTACCGTTATTATTATAACGTTATTTTTTTGTTACGCCATAACGAAAAAATAACGTTATGATAATAACGGTAAATACAACGTTATTTTACTAGATATCGTTAAAAAATAACGTTATCTGGCTACCATTATGAAAATAACGGTACGTAACGATATTTTTTCTGTTATTCGATAACGTTATGAAGCCCTGGATTTACACGATGCGTAATGCGACGTCGCAACGCAGTGTTGTGGTTTGGCCCTAATATGGCCCTAACTGCCCTGCCCGGGGCAGTTCCAAGCTTCCAACATCCAGATGCCGAAAACGATAAAAGAGCTTCTACAGATGGCGCGAACCCGGTCTGCAGACCGCGTCCGTGAGGGACGCCGTCCGTCCGTGAGAGACAAATTTGACAGTTTTGACGGTTCGTCGTCCCGCTACACACTACACGAACCTCGTACAGTCAAACTGGAATGACATTTGTAAAATTGTTTTCGGATTTTAATGGTGTCTACAGACGGACGAACCCGGTACGAAGTGAAGATAAGCGTAGGCGAGTTTGACAGCTGTCAAACTCGTATGCAGGTACTTCACTTGGTACGAATTTGACAGTTTTGACGGTTCGCAGCGAACCGTCAAATTTGACACGTGGGCTTAGTGCTGCCAATTTAACAAATATCTGCCTATGTATAAGGAAAAATATTTATTGTATTAACTATTAAATTTAACGCAAAACTTAAAGGGCCCCCGAGACGATCAAACGATTTGATTCAAACCGTAAGGTTTGAATCAACGTAAAACCAGTGTTGCAGTGTTTGATGCAACCGTTTGATGTCGGTTTGAACGGTTTGTCAAACGAAACTGCGCAGTTTGGTTCAATACTCACTGTGGAGTACACGTTTTGTGACGAATGAATAATATTTTTTAAAAGATAAAACCGACTTAAAAATTGTACGAAATTGAGAATTAAATTCCCTACCTCAAAAACAACTAAACCTATTTTGATGAAACTTGCAGAAGTCTCCCAAGTTAAACAATACCTACAACAAAAAAATATTTAAATCGGACTTGTAGTTCCGGAGATATGTGAACACAAACATAAAAACATACATACACTTTTGAAAATTTGCACATGCTGATATAGACTTACATTATATACGAAAACTGGGCAGTTCTGGAAATATTACATACATACGCATCGAATTGATAACCTCCTCTTTTTTAGTCGGTTAAAAATAATGTACCTACTCCAAAGAATGGTATAAAGTTTGTTCAAACGCATCGGAACACGATCAAACGGCGCGTCAAACACAACAAAAATATGAAATTTCATCAAACGAGCTTCAAACACGTAAATGTTTGACAAACCGTTCAAACCAGCTTTGTAAACGATCAAAATGGTTTGAGTCAAACCGAAATTTACGTGTTTGAGTCAAACCGTTTGATAGTCTCGGGGGCCCTTAACATTACTTACGGCTCCTGTTTTTACTTTTAAAATAATTGGGGTTAATTATTCTTCTTGAATAGTTAATTAATATTTTCGACCCAGCTCTAATGCGACCAAAATTTTAATTGCAAACTAAGGATATTTTCAACGATAATAATTAAAACCACTTCTAGATACAAGTTACAACCATGTTACAACCGATATATTCACAAAAATAAAATTCAAAATAATATGTACTGGACAGCATCAAAATCCTTTCTACTTCTCACAAAAACATTTTTGTCCTTAATCTGTGATTTTTATATCAAGCCAGCGGCCGGAGTTATACAAGTACTATTATTATTAAATATTTCTTTCAGGATTGGTAACACTTTACGAAAATGAAGCTTTTGGGCATTTGGAACTCTATTGCAATGTAATAGAGTTTAAAATCCGAAAACAATTTTACAAATGTCATTCTGGTTTGACGGACGAGGTACGTGTAGTGTGTAGCGGGACGACGAACCGTCAAAACTGTCAAATTTGTCTCTCACGGACGGACTGCGTCCCTGAGAGACGCGGTCTGCATACCGGGTTCGCGCAATCTGTAGAAGCCATAAACTCTATTAATTTGTAATAGAGTTCCAAATGCCCTAAAAGCTTCATTTACGTAAAGTGTTACCAATTCTGAAAGAAATATTTTCCCCACACTGTATTTGTCAAGTATATTTTGTTAACTCTGGCGTGATACAAAAATCACAGATCATCAGATGGACAATTTTTTTATGTGAAGAAGTACCGTACATAGTAGGTACAACTACATAACAATTAACAATACGTACCTAGTACCTATCCCCATAGAAGTCTGATACTGCATTTACACATTCGCGTTCGCCATTCGCCGCGTCATCGACAAAGCATTCCACGAAGCATTCGTACACGAATGCTGTCACGAACTACCGTTCACACATTCGTGGGGTGATTCATTTTGACATTCGCACACGAACATGGAGGATGTGTTAATATGATAGCAACGTTGAATGAAAAATATAATGAAATTTATGAAAGCGATATTTTGGGTTCCAAATGAGCTCTTCCTTTTTGCAGTTGTAGTTTCATAGAATATTTCATTTAAATCCAAAGTATCAGGTGGAAGAAACAGTGACTCACAAATGACTTTAAACCAGATACTACATCTGGTTTAAATTATCTTTTAGAAGCTGGAGATAAAGTTTTGAGCAAAACAAAACTAATACTATCAACTCTCTCAAGAAGAAACCGAAGGGACTTATGATATTGCTCGAGTAAGAATCCATATTGAAAGTGTAATGCAAAGACTCAGATGATGAAGAACACATGAAGAATGTTTACAGCGTTTTAGTAAATTTATTGACACCAATCTTCTTCAAGAGTATTAATGTTGTAAAAAATACTTAAATAAAACTAAGATTTTTAAAAACATTATATCTTTATAAAGTATCTCACATCTCACATAATATCTTTGTTATTGTTGTTCATGAAACAGTCACCGATGCTTGACGAATGCTAGTGGCTCGTATGCTGCCATTAGTTCTCAGTTCTTCTACATTCCTACAATATGTTCTGCTAACACAAATTTATTTCCTTTTAGCATAGTTTGGGGCTGGAAACTTGTTTAGTATTTTACACTTATCAAAACCAATTTTTATAATGAAATTAATTTTCCATAAATATATTTTAATAAATTCATCTAAAAAGATCGTAATTTGTGAATTTATTGTCTTCCGAAAATATTTGATTACAATAAATAATTCATAATTCACAAACTAATAAGGGATAGGTACTAAAATAATTCATAAGTTCATAAGTACAAAAAAAAGTGACAGACTCACAGAATACAGATTACAAGTCTATTGAGTGACAGCTATTTTCTTAAACTTGAATATATAGCATAAATATATAGCTTATACAGCCAAATAGAAAGAAAATAATTATTTTTCTATCAGACTTGAAAGTTGAAAGTTGAAGAAACCACTTTAGTGGTAAGACCGCCTTTATTTTGTACGGATTCTTTTATCGTTTTTCTTCTGTAGTTTAGTTTTTGTACAAATAAAAAAATCTATTCTATTCTAAAAACGCAATTATTTTAAAAGTAAAGACAGGAGTCGTAAGTAATGTTAAATATTGCGTTAAATTTATATAACTACAATAAATATTTTTCCTTATATATAGGCAGATATTTGTTAAATTGGCAGCACTAAGCCCATGTGTCAAATTTGACGGTACGCTGCGAACGGTCAAAACTGTCAAATTCGTACCAAGTGAAGTACCTGCATACGAGTTTGACAGCTGTCAAACTCGCCTACGCCTATCTTCACTTCGTACCGGGTTCGCCCGTCTGTAGAGGCCATAAGACTTTTTTTTTGTTTCTCGCACTGACACTGGTGGTGTTTATTACTTTATTTAGCCCATTCAGTGCCAGCAACGCACCATTTGCGTTTTGCGAGTTTACTTTCTGGTGCCACCAACGCACCATATGCGTTGAGGTACCTATTGGTACCTTTGAAATTTTTTCCGGTTTTTCTTTATAATGGTTATATTTAATGTGAATCTTTGGCCTCATTAGCTACTGGAGATATATTTTACATGACACTGTCGGTTTTTGGTCTGGACCTCGTTTCTTTTTTTGACAGCGAAAAAACCGTTAGCCCAAAAACTACCCGATTTCAATTCAACATATTTTCAGTTTTATTGAATTAGAGTGAGAAGTTTTTGACTAAGAACATAAAAGTAAGCAATATATTTAGGTATATTACAATTTTTCTTCGATTCATGGTATATTTTATGAATAAAATTACCATAACGCAAATGGTGCGTTCAATGGCATTTTAACTGCGAATTTTGTTGAATGGTTTCATGCATGACGCAACACTACTATGTTCAAATTAGAAAATTTTACCAACCATTCGTTGTATTTATAATTGTAAACCAGGGTGAAATAAAACGTGGAGAGAATAATTTGAACACTATTACTTTAATCACTTTAATCACACTTCACAAAATAATTGGGCAGAGTTTCTGCTTAACCATTTGACTCCATACAAAAATCAGCAAAATGAGCGAGTACAGGGTATTTAAGGCTTGCTCCCCACCAGCGAGGCACGGCTGGCTGGCGTTCGTTGGCGAGTGGTGGGGGCCTCGGCAAGGCATGGCATTGGCTGGCTTATCTGGCTTGCTGTGATTGGCCGAGACCCTTGTTTACACTCGGCCATCCTGAAACAGTTGCTCCCGCAATTGGGAGAACGCTACAATTAATACCAAATCAACTAGCTTTCTAATAGATCAATCAGGTCTTCCGTTTCTAATTATTGTTCATAGGAGCTGCTGGCAGAGTCAGACATAGGAGCCACGCTTCTATAGGGTCTCAATGAATCCGCTGCTACTAAACCAGTGAAACTTTTGTATCCCCTTAGCCCTTTTATGCTGCGGATCCTATATCTGTCATTACCGACTACTTTTACAATTTTATAGGGACCAGAATATAAGTCATCTAACTTGGTATTCACTTTAGATGCACTATTGGTGGGAGCTTGTTTCCAGAGCACTAGATCCCCTTTCTTATAAATACGAGCGGGTTTACGCCTCTTATCAAAGTTACGCTTCATACGTTCTGACGCTTTCTTAATTCGTGCACTTGCCTTCTCCCGCCTAGCTGCCGCTGGCTCGACAGGTCTGTCAGGAATTTCAACGTCACACCGTGGTCGACCGCTACGAGCAAACATGAGGTCATATGGTTTGTAACCTGTGCTGGAATTTAGGGAGTTGTTGATACCCCAGACTATATCCGGTAAACAATTGACCCAGTTAGGAGATGCTTCGCTCGAATCTGTAACCCGTAATGCGTCGAGTATGGTACGATTTGTCCGCTTTACCTGCCCGTTGGCTCTGGGGCATGCAATGGCATTTAAAATATGTTTAAATTGTTTATCGGTAGCAAATTTCTTAAAATATCTACTGGTAAATGCTTTTCCATGATCGGTTACGACACGATTTGGATAACCGAACAGGCTAAAAATTCTCTTAAAAACTAATTGTTTCTACAGAATTCACCGTTCGTACAGGTTCTGAAATTACAAACTTCGAAAAGGCATCAGTGATGACCAACAAATAAGTGTAACCTTTCTTTGACCTACAGAAAGGACCTAGATGATCGACATGAATCATTCGCATCGGCTCAGTAGGCTTAGGTATGGGATTTAATAAGCCTTGTTTTTTTCCATGTTCTCCCTTACCATATGCACAATGTAAACATGAAGAAACATATTTGCGAATGAATCGTGTCATTTTAGGAAACCAGTAATCGTTCTTTATAAGTGCCATACACCTATCTAACCCTACATGGCCTACATCATCGTGATGCATTTGAACTATTCGCCATCTTGCCAAATCGGGGACTACCAAACGATTTCCATTAGACGTTTTCCTATAGAGCCTATCATCCACAATAACGTAGTTATTAGTAATGTTTGTATCCGCCGAATTTGCTTTCAGCTGTTCAATAATTTGTTTAAGTCTATCGTCCTGATATTGAACCGTATAAAACCAGTCGCAGACTTCGAGACGATTGACATTCATTACATCACACGGATTCCTACTTAGCGCATCTACGTGTTGCATGCGTTCTCCAGGCCTATATTCGACATTAATGTCATAGTCCTGAATGAGCAACCACCATCTAGCGATGCGGGGAAGGATATCACGTTTCGTCATGGTCGCTCTTACAGCAGTACAGTCCGTAACGACTTTCACACGCTTTCCTACCACATAGACCCTAAACCTACGAAGTGATTCGACTACCGCGAGCGTCTCTAACTCGTAACTATGATAATTGCTTTCCTCTTTACTTGTTACGCGACTAAAATACATAACAGGGCGCAGTGTACCATCGCTCTGTTTCTGCAATAGTATACCTGCTATGCCTAATTTGCATGCGTCCGTGTGAATTTCGGTTGGCAGCGCGGGGTCATATAACGCGAGAGTAGGCCTGGTACATAAGCATTTTTTTAATTCCTCAAAGCTATTTATTTGTTGGGGGCCCCAAACCCAGGTTGCGTTTTTCTTTGTCATTTCGGTCAATGGTCGAGCAATAAGAGCAAAATTTTGTATAAACTTCCTAAAATAACTGCACAATCCAATAAATTGGCGTATTTCATGTACACTAGTAGGGGCTTTAAACTGTGAAACCGCTGCCAACTTCAATTCACTCGGCTGAATACCGTCCGGGGAGATTTCGTACCCTAAGTACGTAATTTTGTTTTGTAAAAATGAACATTTCGCCATATTTAACTTTAAATTCTCATCAAGAAATTTTTTTAGAACTACCTCCAAAATTTTTAAACCCGACTCAACGTCAATAGACGGTAGAAGTAAATCGTCTAAGAATGCTAGTATATCGTACACTAATTCGCCGTTTTTCGAATTATGAACGTTAATCGAACTGACAATTTTGTTTATAAGTCGCATAAAAACAGATGGGGCACTAGCCAAACCAAAAGGGACACGTACGTACTCGTACTGACCTTCGTTTGTGATAAAAGCAGTTTTATGTGTATCTTCGGCCTGTATTTGAAGCTGATGATAACCTTGTGCTAAGTCGAGACTAGTAAAAAAATTCTTTCCAGCAAGTTTAGAAATTTGGTCGTCGATATTTGGTAATGGATACCTATCCTTTATAGTGATAGCATTAAGTGCACGATAATCTACACAGAGTCTAAAATCACCATTTTTCTTTTTAACTAAAATGACTGGCGATGCAAAATTGTAATCGGATTCTTTGATAATTCCAGCGTCAAGTAAATCGGAAACTTTGGACCTGACTACTGCCTGTTCGCTGTGTGATAATCTATACGGATGGCGATAAATAGGCTGATGTGATGTTAATCTTATTTTCATTTTTAGCAAATCTGTACAACCTAAATCACTAGTGGCAGATGCGAAACAATTACTGTAACGATGTAATAAAGTTAATAACTTATCACGATCTGTTTCATTTATTGGCCCTGACTTAATATCGGAAACATTTACTCCACCAATAGTAGCATCGGTTGCAAGACTGGTACTTAATATAGGACTGGCTAATGGCAAAGGTAAGGCAGATTTTATGGCAGATTGACTAACCTGAATGTTTGGCTGTAGCTCGTTATGTGGCTCATGGTTGTCGGCTCTCGTCAGCACCTCACCCTGGCGCCAGGTGATGTTGCTGGTGCCCGTGTTAACCACCTTCATGTATCCGTCGGCTCCACGCAGCAGTGTAGCTGGCAGTGAATAGGAAACACCTTGCAACTCGAAGTGACGGGGCGCAGTGACGACGTCGTTCGTGTCTCCATCACCTACTATCTTGACTTTTATAATGGAGGTTCCGGGCTGTAAACATTCATCTTCAGCACAGATCACTGGAAACCGTTCACGCTCTTCAATTGCATTTATGTCTTTGATAAAATCTATGTCCTCCTCTTGTTTAAGTGTTGCAGTGCCGTTGCTGATAACTAACGACATACCATTACCATTTATAACAGGCTGGCCAATCAAAAAATTAATTCCTTGCATGTCGACATTTGCTAGGTGTGCCGTGCATTTCAGCGGTATGCCATCAACTTCTAGCTCAAAGGTCACTTCTCCTCGACTAGTCACAAAACCACCTGAAAATCCCTTCAATACTGTGCTCGTTGGACTTATTTCCAAATTTAGCAGTCGTGCCATGTTTGTAGTCAATACATTTACCTGGCTTCCGGTATCTAGATAGGCTTTAATGAAATGTTATTGACCTTGACCACCTTTTTGTAAATATCACTGTAATTCTGTATTATCTTGATTTCCTTGACTGACTGTGATACGCCAGGTGTTATTGGCTTCGCAGAAGAAGCACTGGTACATCGAGTGGCTATGTGACCTTGAGCACCACAATTAAAACATGTACGCTGGTCAGGTTGAGGGCAGTTACGAAGAATGTGGCCAGCAGTGGCGAAGCGTCCATATAACCCGATTCCCATCGGCTTCCCTTAGGGCTTAGAAAAATCGAATGTATGGGCCAACGACATATTTATCTAATAAATATTTTACATACCTACTTAAAAAACTTTGAATTCACAATGTTATATGCAATAAATTTTTCTCTCACTTGAAATACATAGTTTGAATTAATAACTATCGCCTATAAATTTTAAAAGGCAATGCAATGTGCGGGCGCAGAGAATCAAGCCGTGGATTAGCGGCTTATTTCTCCATACAACGACAGTTCATAGTAAGCATCTGTCCTTTTCATTCCTGTGAACTGGTCGTCATGTTCTGTCTCGTTCTAGCACGCGCGATATATACTTGGAAATAACTCGATGCCCGACGAGTTATTACGGAGAAAGGTTAATTAGCAACGCACAAGTGCAAGCGAGATAGATGAGTCATGAAGTAAAATTGTTATGATTCGAATTTAAGAATGAATGTAGCGACATTATACTTTTGCTGGCGCGTAATACATTTTATTTTGGTAGGATTTTTTGTAATACGACTTTATTAAGAATGCCTTTAGCGGTACTAAATATGACAGGCGCGTAATACATTTTTATTTTGCTGGTTTTTAGATTGACATATTAATATGGCGGATAGTGTGTTTGTAAACAACATGTCGTTTGTTTTGTTTTGTCGAATTTAAATTTTGTTTTAGCGTTAGAACTTAGAAGAGTGTCGTGAATTAAATTAATTTATATTATGACTTGTGAATTCTGAGTCGTACGACGTAATCGCGTAGTTCGGAAAATATGGCATTAATTCAGAAAGACTGTTGTCTGACAGATTATATTTTGCTGTCGAAGGAAACTTTGTTTTCCAAACTTAGTTTTGAAAATTAAAAGCATGTCATTCAATTATAAATTACCAAAATTGGTAAGTAGATTTTTTACTCCGGCTTCCCTTCTCAAAATA
Source organism: Lysandra bellargus (assembly GCA_905333045.1). Lineage (NCBI taxonomy): Eukaryota > Metazoa > Arthropoda > Insecta > Lepidoptera > Lycaenidae > Lysandra > Lysandra bellargus. The sequence goes on along the minus strand of HG995352.1, from coordinate 3,940,045 downwards.
TTCACCCCTCGCCACTGGTGGCCAGTCTTTTTACAGCGCGGACAGGGGTCTACATCTGGATTAACAGTGACACTTTTCTTCTTTTCAGACGAATTCTTGTTGTCTCGATTGAACATTCGTGAATCGGAAAATTGTGGCGATTTATAGTCGTCTAAGGCACAGAGAAAGCCCTCATACAATTCATCCGGTCGCTCACACTGGTATGCCCGTGCATTAGCTTGAAGAGATGCGGGTAGGCCACGAATAATGCACGAGACGGTTGCACTATCCGATATCTTACACCGGAAACATAATGCAACTTTTTCCTGGTAGTACTTTGTCATAGTTTCTGAGGGTAGTTTTCGTCGTTGCATCATCTCTTCTAACAAATTTCCGTAATCACGATAACGAGGAAAAGCTCTTACTAGCATCAGCTTCCAATCTTCCCAACTGTAATCGTAATCTTCTAGTCTATTATACCACTTCCTGGCTTGACCTCTTAATTTGTCTTGGAGGTAAAATGCTTTTGTTTTATCATCCCATCCGTATATTTCGCCTAGCTGCTCAATTTTTCTGATCCAGGCCACTACTGTACAGTCCTCGTTTTCGGGGTCAAACTCGGGAATCAACGAAGCAGCTCGATGTTCTCTCGTTTTAGCAGATGTGGGTAATTCTGCATTGAGGTCACGAACAGCCCTCTGCACCTCATGCTCGAGAAGATTTTTGAGCATTTTTCTGGCGGGAGGTGGCGAGTCTTCATGCGGGTCGGGAATATCATCTCGTAGTGGCGATGAATCACTCCACCCTGGCGGCCGAACCAAATGCCGATCTTCCTCTCGAGGTCGATTTCTTTTCATCCCTTCTTCTGATTGTAAACCAGGGTGAAATAAAACGTGGAGAGAATAATTTGAACACTATTACTTTAACCACTTTAATCACACTTCACAAAATAATTGGGCAGAGTTTCTGCTTAACCATTTGACTCCATACAAAAATCAGCAAAATGAGCGAGTACAGGGTATTTAAGGCTTGCTCCCCACCAGCGAGGCACGGCTGGCTGGCGTTCGTTGGCGAGTGGTGGGGGCCTCGGCAAGGCATGGCATTGGTTGGCTTGTCTGGCTTGCTGTGATTGGCCGAGACCCTTGTTTACATAATTAAATTGATACAAAATCTTTTACTAGCTGACTAGTTGAATTTTTTAATATTTAAGAAAAAAAATATTTCAAATAAGTAAGGATTTTATTTATTTTATAAGGATTTTATTTCAATTTTCAGTTTTTTTTTTAAAGAATTAAGGGGGGAAAAGACTTTGAATTACCATGGGTAGCTTGATAAGCGGTTAACTGTATGTAGAAAAAAACCTACCTGTATTTAAAAATTATTCAGCTACCCACTATGTTGCTTAACACAGTTCAATGGATTTTCTTATTTTTAATCTCCACCAGACGGCGCGACGACAGACACTTCTAGATTTTCTATTGGTTCTCCACCGATCTGAAATTATCTGCAGGTTGGCATCACGGATACATATTGGTTGTGTTTCTAAAAAATATCAGTGTACTGTCAAGTGTGACATAAGTCAAAATATCTTAAACCTAAGCGATCATTGGCCTAAGCGTTTAGGCCAGTATACTGGTAATAGCTTAGGAACACGCTGAGATGAAATATTTGTCAAACTGAAAACTGACAAGTGACAACAGTTTTGGCGGCCATGTTACTTTCAAACTTCTTCTACTTTGTATTGTTGGTGTGGTTTTTATTATTTTTTCCCAAATTGTGTTACTTGGGTCTTTGATGTTCATTATTGGCAAAATATTAGTCATGAAATACCCGTTATCTTGCACAAGTGCAGGTAAGATGTTGTCAAAACCAAAATGTATAATTCCTGTGACATTCGGTCTGAATATCGGTAAATAGGGCTATTTCTTCCGTGAGTTTTAACTAAAACATCGTTGCAATAACTTTGTTATCCTAGTCATTGGAATATTATGGCGTCTTTTTCAAATTGAAATGTATCCAGTTTTACATTCTTTTGCCCAGCTTTGTAGAAATTATTGATGGTAGTCCCTGGTATTACCGATAGTTGTTTACCCATACGCCATCTAGTTACTAAAATGGAAACTGTTTGACAGTCAAATTAAAAAGTTAAGAAAATCCCTCATTAAAACAAAAGCGTCAACGTAAGTGGTGCGTTGAATTGCACTTGTGATTGGATTTGTCTCACCAATGCCACCAACGCAATTGGTGCATTTATCGTATTTAGAGGGGTTTTCGTTATTTATTGCATTATTTCATATATAAAATACGTTAAAAAATGTATTTTAAGTTAGAAAAAACAAAAAAATCAAGTGGCACCACCGGTATGTTACAGGTGGATTAGTGGCATTGAATGGGCTATGGGCAGGGCTTCATAACGTTATCGAATAACAGAAAAAATATCGTTACGTACCGTTATTTTCATAATGGTAGCCAGATAACAGATAACAGATTTTTTTAACGATATTTAGTAAAATAACGTTATATTTACCGTTATTATTATAACGATATTTTTTCGTTATGTATAAACGAAAAAATATCGTTATAATAATAACGGTAAATAAAACGTTATTTTCTGGTATCAGGTATGCGATCGTGCACGGTTCACTAAATCTCACTCGCAGCCCACTTTTTTTGCGAGATTTGTGTGAAAATACAAAGAAAAAATACACCTTATAAGCGTGATTACGTTTAGAAAAATTTCCCGCCTGTCATAACTTTCTTGACGGACTATAACGTTATCAAAGAACATATATTTACCGTTATAAATCATATATAACGTTATAGCTTTAACCGTTATTAATATCAATTTTTAACGTTATTTTTAATATCGGGTAAATTTTCATAACGTTATCTATGCCCTTGAAACAGTAACGTTATGAAAAAGTAACGTTATTTGAAGCCCTGGCTATGGGTGGTGTATTCTGTAATTTTGCCATTTAATTGACATGACTTGGACATGACAACAAAATGACAGCTATCAGCTGTCATTTTGATTGATTGAGTAACCAAAATCGTAGAAAAATTATTCGCAAAAATACAAATTCTTCGCCTTCAAAATAACTAAGAACGATTCAAAATGCTCAAAGCAATTGCTGCGACAGCTAAGCTGTCGAGGACGACCCTGTCACGGTAAATAAAACCCTAGAAAAATTTTATCAATTACTATCATCTTAGCGTGTATTAAAATCTTTTGGTTTCTGGTGATTTTCAGGTCTGTAGGTGCCTTGTCGGCTGCACCTTCCAGATTTATGTCAAGCGGAGATCCGTCTAAACTCAGAGAGGCGCCGATCAAAGATAACGAAGCGGTAATTGCGTTGCCAGAGGAAGTCAAAGAGAGAAGCGTTCCTGATCTTACTATTACGGTCCCTACAAAGGTATTTCTGCTTAATTATAGTATAGTCAGGATGATATACTTTACAACTTTATAGTACTTAACTCAAACTTGTCTCAAAAAACCAAATTATAATGTTATTTTCTTGTCACTTGGCACTGAAGATCAACTGATAATAATTATATTGTATTGTTTTTCTCTACAATCTACACTCCAAAAATCCATTGCTGCACTGTTTTTAAATACTGTTAACCCATCAATCTCCAAGAGGCACCCGGCTGCCACATAATTGTTATTATTGAAAATCTATCATGTCCCATGATCGAGGTATTAATAAATGTAGTGTGCTTATAATTTATTTTTTAAATTCTAGGTGGACCTCAGCTCTATCACTGGTGTACCCGAAGAGCATGTTAAAACCAGAAGGGTGAGGATCTACAAACCACCCAAGAACGCCATGCAGAGTGGAACCAACAACATCCATCATTGGGAGATGGAGTTTGACACTCGCCAGCGCTGGGAAAACCCTCTGATGGGCTGGACATCCAGTGGCGACCCTCTCTCCAACCTAAAAGTCCAGTTCACATCCCCGGAAGAAGCTATTGAGCATTGCGAAAAGAACGGTTGGGCTTGGTATATTGATGAGCCTAAAATTGAGAAAGAATTAAAACCAAAAAGCTATGGACTTAACTTCTCATGGAACAAACGTACCCGGGTCTCCACTAAGTAATCATTGTCTTATTTGCTGCATATAGAATAGCTCTATGTATAATTGTGGTAAGTCACCATTTTTATGTAAATAAATTTTTTGTTGAAATTCTATTTTTAAATATTTTAGTTGATCCTTATAATCTAGACTAGAGATTTGTGAATTATTAAGAGCAAAAATAAAGTGGTGATCAAACTTATTATCCAAAGTTTATTCCTGTAAAAAATATTTTGATTTAAGTTTATAAGGAATTCAAATTTTACTAATTCACTTTAGCATATTCTTTGACGCCATGATATCTTTTTAGCTGTGCTGTCTTACTTCTATCAATAATTTGTAACAAACGCTGCTACAGTGAAATTGAAAACACTGCTGAAACTGAAATATTTAAGGTACATATTTGCAATTGTAGATTTGTTAGGGTAATAGGGTATTATAGTATTTGTTAGGGTAGGCAATAAAACAACAGAGTCAGTTTTTTCATGTTTTTTTTAATCGTAGTTTTCAACATGGATAATTTATATTTTGTACCTCGGAAGAAAATCAAATTTCGCCATTACATACTTAAAAGTTCTTATTTACATATAATACACAATATATCTAATGTTGAAAAAGATCTCAACATAATATAACCAGCTTTTCATTTTGCCTCCATGTCAACTTACCATTTTAATTGAAATTTCTTGTTATTGTCTATTAACCCATCAAGCCCCGTACGAGCAACGGTGATCGCGACAACAATAGAATACAATGGCAATTCCTAGAATCTCCGATCGAAGGATTAATTTGCCTTCTTGGGGCAGCATGTTACTGATACTTCAAGACCCTCTTAAAGTTAACACTGAGGAAAAAATTATGTTATCTCTTTCATAAATATGATGAACGAGAGAAATAACATGATATTTAACCCAAATCTGCACAAGTGGGCTAATTAATTTTGATGTTTGCGTGTTCCTATAATAATTATTTATCATACAATTTTAATTTGTGTGACAATATCCCAGCCCTGTGTGTGGGGTTTGTATCATATTATTCATACATTTCTCACTCTTGCTGCCACACTGCAAATTTGAACCATCTGTAATACATTATATTTTTATTGCAACATTCAGTAAATTAATAGACAGCAAAGATCCTATAAGGCGACTTGGTTTAACAATAATATTATTGCTTTTTATACAGGCTTCTAAAAATCCCATTCTTCCAGTTTGGTGTCACTTCATTTCTAATTTATTTACTTAAGACGAAGTCAAAATAGAAATCTGGTTATAATATTACAGGTCATTTTGAATAACAATTTCAACGTAAACAGTGCAACTCCGGCGCGATTCAAGACTAACTCTGTGCAGATTGGCGACTGTAGCTGTCGCGCTACTGATATACTTTACATATTAAGGGCCTGTTTCACCACTTCCTGATAAGTGCCGAATAGCCTATTCGGCACTTTATCAAAAAGTAGTGAAACAGGCCCTTAGTCTCCTGTCCTAGAATTTAAGACATTTTTAGTTGCAGCGACCCGCAACTATAAATATCTATAATTTTGTAGCAACAGTGGACAACTGCAGTTAAGTAGATATCCATTGTAACATCTTTAATTTTCGTTAGCAATAGCCAAATGGTCCATTCGTGAAAAGTTGTAGCCAGTATCACGCCCTATTGTACCTGGGTTGGATACGATTAAGAATTCCAAAATTAAGGGCAGAACTGTTTCACCTTTTTTTCCGATTAATAACTTTGGGGCACATTAATAAATTAATATACCTAGTCTACTTTACCACAAAATAATATTTTCTTGTAGAGTCATGTTTGGCGCAGAAGCAGACTTGATTTTGCGTTCGTTTGATGTTAGATATGCTATAAAAGGGCTGTGGTAGTTTTGTCGCCGTGAATGCTACTTTTTAACCGACTTCCAAAAAGGAGGAGGTTATTATGTTCGTCTGTTTATATATTTTTTTGTATGTTCAACGATCACTTCGCCGTTTGTGGATTTTCAAGATTTTTACTACCCGTTTTGGTTACTCAATAATCGCCCCGGAGTTTCGAACAATAATTTCAAATAATTTATGATCTATGATTTTAATCGTCTACTTTACGAGATAAATTATTGTGTTTTACCTATTTACAAATTAATTACTAGGTCAGACCTCTTTTTAAATTGAAATTTAATTATTACTATATTAAAATGAGTGAAATTTATAACTATACAAATGGATAGAAGCAAAAAGTGTTTTGTTATTGCTATGGTCATCCTTATTGGCATATCTAGCTATACCTACGATAAATGGAACTTCAGAAGCGAATAAGCGTTTTAATAATCATTGAAAATCCTAAAAATTATAGTCACAACCATACAGGTAACTCCAATTTTATAAGGTGCCACTATACAAGCGATATTTTGAAATAGTAGCAAAAAAATTAAAATGACAAATCAGAGCTATGGCGCATTTTTGAGATATTAGTTATAACATTATAAGACTTTATAACCAATCATAAATAAATGCCTTGCTTACAATTCGTTAGTTAATACAGATTTTGAAATCGTCATAATTTTTACCTGAGGACCAAGACATTTACGGCCGCATTTAGAGATAATGATTAGTTAGCATTAATTTAATGATTTTGAAATCAGCCCCATATGTTTTCTGGCAAAATCACGATTAAATTATCATTAAACTAGACGTTCCGTTAAATTAGATATTTCACAGATAAATTAGTCCACAAAAATAGCCCATGATCCTTCACGTGGTCTACTTCTTATCTGACCTAAATAACAGAAAAATTGCTCTAATAGTTCGTGAGATAGCCCTTTCAAATAATTTCCCCCGTTTTTTAATAAAAGGGCTGTCTAACACTTAAATAATTTTTCAAATCGGACCAGTAGTTCCTGAGATAAGCGCGTTCAAAAAAGCCCTTTCAAATAATTTGCCCCCGTTTTTTTACACATTGTCCTCTATTTCTTCGCTCCTATTAGTCTTAGCGTGATAAAATATAGCCTATAGCCTTCCTCGATAAATGCACTATCTAACACTGAAAGAATTTTTCAAATCGGACCAGTAGTTCCTGAGATTAGCCCGTTCAAACAAACAAACAAACAAACTAACAAACTCTTCCGCTTTATAATATATTTTTCAAATCGGACCAGTAGTTCCTGAGATTAGCGCGTTCAAACAAACAAACAAACTCTTCCGCTTTATAATATTAGCATGGATAATGTTGTTAGAATGACTGTTATCGCACATTTGTGAAAGTGTTTCTTCCTCGGGTAAAATATACCTATTGATTGTAAAATATGCCTTTAACCAATTGGCGATTTCCATGTAAAAAAGTCACCTTCTAGAGATACAATATACCTTATTAATACAAATTAAGCAATAGTAGATGTTATATTCTGGTTTCAAAAAATACATTTTTATCACACTTTTCTCGAAATCTAACAAGTTTGGTCTTAAAAAAAAAGTTGCGCCGCCAAGGGAGTCAAAAAAAAAAAATACTTTGAAAAAACATTCATCTACTTATGTAATATTATGCTTATTAATGAATTGTGCGTTTTCTATATCACAGCTATCCTACAAATAATAAAACCTAAATTAAAGTTTGCCAATAAGGACAACATTTTTTAAATACCCTCAAAACGTATTCAGGAAATGAAGGTTTGTTATAAATTAGGGTTACCCTTTGAGAATTCATAAAATATAAGGTTTGGAAAAATTAATAACCCATACATATTGTCACTCATAACTTCCGATTGAACCAAACTTTATATTTTGAAAGTACGCATGTAATGCAAGGGATCCTAAATTGAAGACGTGAGTGGAAGAATCGAACAAGTAACATTTTGTAACATTCGGACAATAACTAATTTTTTTCCCTAATTATTTTAATAAAACTTGTAACTTATCTACTTCATAACCTAGCTAATGTATCTGGCTACACATATAATCCATAATTTTTCTATTTCAAATAATTTTTCCGGCCTCCATTTAAGCAAAAAAACGGGAAGTTTTTTCTTGTTACTTACCTTATTCTCCCACTCACGTCTTGAATTATTTTTTAAAATCTCGACGTCATTTTAATTCCTATTTCTCTCGCTAGTTACTATTGCTAGATAGAGACAGCTGATGCTATTTATTGTCCCAGTGCGAAATGTTTTATGGTAATGGATATCGAGAAAAAAATCTTCATAATCACGAGGAACCAGAACAATTACAGTAATCGAGTAATCGTTCTTAACCAAAGTTTACCACTTCTTAACCAAACTTAAACGAGATTAAATAAAAGGAGTCTTTTTAATCTCGTTTTTCGAATTGCAACGTTGACTTTTAAAAATCCAAGATTAAAGAAATGAACCTAATTAAACTTTCATCAACAACTCTTTATAATGAAATAGTAAGTATATAAAATCTGTCCATTTTATAATGAGTTATACATAATATTTTATAATATAAACTGAATATGAACATAATATGAATAACCTCTAACCGTTTCTATATTGTATGCCATGACTGTTTTTTTAAACGCTACATGAATCAGTAAAAAGATGTAACCACTACAATGGTATTAGCTCGTTCATTAGGATAGTAAGAAAAAAAAAAATTTGGTCCGTGCTGATTTTCCGTAGGGGTATTTAAATTTTCAAAAATCTTCGAAGAGAACGATGTTTTTCTGAAAAATTTCTATAGTTTAGGTAAAAATTCTAAAACTGTATTTTAAAAATCGAATACGTTACAGCGTTAAGCACTTTTTGCATCTAAGTTAGGCTGGATATATATGCGTTCGCGCGAACGCGCGTTTCGGCCGCTACACCGCGAGATCACAAGCAAATGTATATGTCGCAGTCATCTAGTTCAATCTGCGATTCGATTGAATGCCTGGCGCATTCATTGAATGACTTATGACACCATTCAATTGAATGACTCGGCCGAACGTCGATTGAGCGATCATCACTCAACGTGCAACTAGTTAGCGATTTGTAATACAGTCTTTTGAAGATAGCGGACATGAAATCAGTCAGGTAATTGAACGTGTTTTACTTTTTTTCCCACTGCGGCGCTAGTAGTCACTAAAACAAATATGGCGTCAAACAGCTCGCACGGCTGACAGCACTGTGTTGATATTTTGTCGATTAAATTTACTTTAATGTGCTTTATTAATTATTAGTAATAAAATAATATTATTATATGACAGCGTCGATTTACTACCCCGTTAACGGCTACTTAAAAAATATAGCATCCCATTTAACGACTTCACTATATGACATTTAGTCAAAACGTTAAACGTCACAGTCAACGTTTTGATGCCATTCAGTCATTCAATTGAATGGTGTCATTCAATGAAAGCGCTAGTCATTCAATCGAATCGCAGATTAAACCAGATGACTACGACATATATAACGATTTATTTATATAGCGGCGCGGTCGTGTTGTCATTAACCATACAATTGTGATCTTCCGGTTTAATCGCCAAACCGCGCGTTTGGGCGGACGCATCAATCAAGGCTTAGCTAACAATACATTATGCAACCAAATTTGGACGTGAGAGGTAGTCGACTTAAGTCGGTAAATTAATTGACACTTGTGAAATTCTTAGGTCGATTCTGCTAACAATACAGTTTCGATGCAGTCTCGGTATAACACAAAATGGAATATAGGCGCAAAGAGGGCGCTAGTAGCACATACAGTAAACAATCCGACCAAAATCCGACGTGTTGCACAAATCGTCATATCAGAATATCGACAAACGTTGTTAAATGTGAACAAAACTTTTTGTTTACTGTCTATGCTGGTGCTGGATCTAGCGTGAAATTCTCATAAAATGCAAAACAAAATCAAGCGTGTTCTGATTGGTCAAAATTTAAAAAATTAGTAATTCAAAGTTTTCCGAAAATGAGAATAATATTTTGCTCTTTGAGAGGATCCGGACTAATTCGAATCTGTACTAATGTTAGTCAAAATAGCAAAATCAGTAGTTTCTTAAACAACTTTAAACATTTGTGCATAAAACAAAACTTAATTTATTAACAAATACAAATGGGCGTTATGTAAACCAAGTTTAACTTAAGCCTAGGTTAACAAGCTTTTAAACAGTATTTTTTAAATAATCACATCAACTTGGCAGTTACTCTATAACATAAAGGAAACAGACACAACCATTCGATAAAATCCTTTTTAAAATCAGTTATTCTTCGAAGGGATCGTTTAGGTTTTGACTAAGTTAAGAAAATTCTTATTTTATTACTTGGCCTTCAAACATTTTTTTTATAATATGGCTCCGTTGACGTTGACTAAGCCTTCTACAGGTTTATGGTTTGTCCATCATTGGACAACTATGAACCTGTAGTATAGGCATATTACTTGTGCTGTGCTTACCAGACAGCTTCGTAATCATGATGGTAAACTTATTCACAGTCCAATATCAACGACGGCCACAACCAACCCAAATCTATTAGGGAATAACTGCGAATTCGCATAGCAAATATCTGCGACAAAGTTCGGGCCAGGCCACAACACTGCGTTGCGGCGTCGCATCGCAAAAACAAATACAGTGTGTTAGTGTAAACACCGTTATCCTTGAAACTATCAAGCCCGAATCGGCAATTTGTATGGGTATGAAGACGGATTTTTTTTGAGTTCCCAACATTGTTCTCATAGAAAAAGATGTTCACTTTGACGGACTCATTTGATGGTTTCAAGGATAACGGTGTTTACACTAACATCTTGTATAGGGCCAGGCCACAACACTGCGTTGCGACGTCGCATCACAAAAAACTACATTGCTTTTCAAAGGTTGTTTTTGCAATACGACGCCGCAACGCAGTGTTGTGGCCTGGCCCTTTATAATAAAAATTACATTACGATGCGATGCGAATTTGTAGTTTTGTGTGGGAGCCCTAAATAACCGATCTTAAAAGGGAGTTTTACAATCTTAAAACAATTCGGCATAATTTTAAATTTTACCTACGTACAGAGGAGAGTTTTGAATTTATAACTATACTTTTAATATACAAATTAACAATCAACGTTAAATAATGTCTTTATTTCAGGCTAACTGCCTATGAGCTTCGCTTTCTACGTAATAAGTGAAGTTATTTAAGGCCAGGCGCATACACGTTTTCCGTATTCGATTTCCTAATGTGAAATTACGATTTGGAATTCCGAAAGACTAGTGCAAACGTTCGATTTAAAGTGAACGTGTGCGCCAGCCCCTCTAGCATACGCCAACGAGAAAATGTTGTCTACACGTTTTCTCAATGTTTGATGGCGTTTCTCTTCATCTCTATTGACTCTACCATGACATAAATTTTTTCTCGTGTAGATCGTCAAAATCTATCGACATAATGTCAAAAAATGATTTTGACATTATGTCGTTATCGACAATATAAATACACACGAAAGTGAGATATCTCGAGATTTTCTCGTTTGCGCATCTTAGGCCGGCAGGTAATGTATTTTTTACCGTATCCTTGCATCCGGATTTCCGAATACGGAAAACGAATTCGGATCTCGAATACGGAAAACGTGTGTTTCCGGCCAGCCTTAGTTCCAACGCTCGTAAACTCAAGTCGATAGCGATGGTAGCGTGAAAACAGCAGTCGACGCCTTAACAATATTTACAGTACAAATTATATAACGCTACGCTAAAGAGGGCACTTGTGTTAAACTAATCTGCGATCTATAAGCGAAAGCTAAGCGATTCTCAAACTGTAGTGAAAATTGCACCTTAATTTATTGCAATATGGAAGTTTTTTATTTGTCGATTCGTTCGTAGGATCTATACTAATCTAGATTGAAATCACATACGCTGATTAGTATACTGTAATTTCATAGAATTATTTGTCTGGGCTCCGTAGTCCGAAGCGCGAGTAAGCGTAGCGAAGCGGAGACAAATTATCTATGGAGACGCTTCTCAACGACTATCCTTGTCAGGGGCGCCGGCGACCTCATGGATGCCCAATGCCCATCCATGCACGTTCGAAGAAAAAATTGCCGGTGAAAAAAGGTCACACTTGATAACCCATAAACGTCCTGCTTACTTAACTATCTTTGATAAATGAAATGAAACGTTCATCCCTGAGTGTACGTTCCCGCAGGAGCTAAATTATGCGTTGCAAGAAATGTTTTGAAGATCCAATAGAATCGCTGCGCTGCGCGAGGTCAGGTAAATAAAGGGACTTCATTGGTGTTTTAAAACATATTCACATATTCTTGCAATACAGCTAAGTTCAGCTCTACGGTGGAAACCCACCCTAAGGCTGCGTAATGCGTTTCCACCAAATATGTGTTGCGAGGAATGCGTTTTTGAGAACCAATAGAATCGCTTCTGACGTGACATCGCTCAGCGCGGCGATGCTATTGGATCTTAAAAACACATTCCTCGCAACACATCTCTGGTGGAAACACAGCCTAAAAGCTGACACGTTGATGTCTATTTTCAGTGTTCGGCTCCCATTATTTCTAGATGCTCTTAAGCAGCCACGGCGCCCCTGGGCGTTATCGAGAAGCGCGGACCTATCTATCACTGCGTGCGTGTGAACACAATATTCGATTGATTTGACACTCACTATTGGTTGGCGGTCGCCAGAGTTCGGGTTCATCAGCTGGGCTGCTCGTCGCTCTCCCGATGGACGAGCACGCGGACGACGGTGGAGGGGGGTGGGGGGTTTTCTGGGGGTGGGGGATTTTCTGAAGGCGGGGGGTTATCTGGAGGCGGGGGGTTGTCGGGGGACGCCTCCGTGACGAGGATGCTGACGGCGGAGCTGACGTGAGGAGACGGAGTCCTCGGCGCTTTGCGCTTCGCCGACGGCGGCCTCGAATTCAGTGAACACCTAAGTGAACCTGCAAAGGGCGGTCATCGATCATCATCATTAGCATCAGATTTATATGAGCTCCTGCGCAAGGTCTCGACCATCATTCTACGGTATTTATCGTAAAACCGGTGGGGGATATTATGAGACTTAAATATAATTTACAAACCGTGTAGAAAATGTTTTCTTAGGCAAATTGCATTCACGATTTCGACAAGGAAGTTGCATAAAATTATGAATGGGATTCGACATAATGCAGTCGAGTAACTGCGATATTTTATGTGAAATATACAATTTCATTTGACTTCGCTGTCGGAATGATCGAATGCGAGATGACTAAGTACCCATGTTTGTACTTTGTGGGGAAAGTATCGCTCAAGTAAAATGAGGGCTGTCTAATGTCTATTTTACAAGCCGCGATTTGGGATTTCTGCTACAAAATTAAACTTGTATTTACAAAATGTTTTCGCCTATACAACTCTATATTACGCAATATACTCGCTTTACGAAACTAAATAATGATTTGAACTTTACTATGTAATAAACCAACAGCTTATCTAAATGTAGTACATATTTACGCTACGCTTCAAAATGATTCTGAAATACTTTGAACTCTACTTAAATACTTAAAAATGATTCTATGTATGTAATTATTATGATTTACTTACGAATAAAAAAGTAATATTCGCAAAAAAACTTACATGTTACCTGCGTACTATATAATGATTTTAACATTTACCGAGAAATGATTTGACATTTGTTGCTTCCACTGATCTCTATTATAACTTGTTTAATGGAGGTCAGTGGTTGCATCTCTTCATCATGACACTAAAGTATTTACCACGTCTTATTTTAAATCCAGCATTTAACTCTTGTTATCTTTGAGGAATGAATTTTAAATTTAGAAACAGTATTCTTAATTTTCGTGTCAGAAAATCGCCTGCTATCATATCTTTCTTCATAAAAGCTGTGTCTAGCTAGTTTTTGTAAAATACAGAAGTTGCATAGATGTTGTAGTAAGAAGAACACATAAATATAAATTCATTGCTGATTACATTGCATTTATAAGGTCGCTTGTAGTATCGTTATAGAGGTACAGCATATTTACAAGGCTGCATCAAAAATTTTAGCTGATTAGAGACCTGAGTATATACCGAAGGTTTCCGCAGCATTGGTTTTCTATAACTATTCCTGTAGACTTATCTTACCTGTTACATTTTATAGGACGATCCAAATGTCTACCTTATACATACTACGTCTTGCCTCTACAGAAGAACCAGCCTTAGCTAGTAGGATTATATTTTATCAAAAACTACTTTGATTTCTTATTCCTAAATCTTGCTTTGGTCGTCAAACTCATAAGATTACATGTACATTGTAGACACATAAATAATTTGCCAATTAGAGACTGGAACATAGTTACACAATTTACTAACAATTTAAACCACATTAACATGCAGTAAACGGATGTCAAATCGTACAAGCACATTTCAAAGACAAAAGAAGCGACATGCAAGATGTAAAATATACAATTCTTATAAAATATTAGTAAAACCTTCAGTCATAGTAGTAGGGGTTTTTAATACGGATCCTAAAAGCAGTACCATGCAATCAAGAGTTTGTTTCTTATCATTGAAAATGTCAAATCAAGTTTAAGTCACAAGTATAGTGGTTGCATTCGCACAAGTATTGTGGGAATGCGACGCACTATATTAAGACTAGAAGGGTCTAAACACACTAGGCTGAATTACGCTGGCGTAATTTACGTGGCCGAAATTATGTTCAGCCGCTTACGTCTAATGCGACACACTATAAATTACGCGAAGAGCCGAAATTTCGCGGCGTAATTTCCGTTGCGGAACGCGCGCGTAAGTGAGTATTTAAAATTCTCAGATGTGATTGATGTGTGCGTTAACGCTTAGGAGTTAAGGTAGGATTTGCTATGTTCGGTTTTGATAATTCCGTCGCGTATAGTGTGTAATGTGTTGCTATACTAAACATTACCGCCGAATCGCTGCCGAACTCGCTCGACTCGGCTCGACGGAAATTCGGCTCGTAACGGAATTTCGGCATAGTGTGTCGTCTGTCGCGTTCCGTCCGTATTTTGTATGCGTTTGATACGTGGTGTAAACGCGGCGGAATTTACGTCGGCGTAATTCAGCCTAGTGTGCTTAGACACAAAGGCTGAATTTATATGCGTCTGCGTGAACTCCTGTTTTGGCCGCTACACCATGAGATCACAAGCAATTTATAGTGTTATAACGATTTATTTAAATAGCGGATCGGTCGCTTTACGTAAAATTGCTTGTGATGTCGCTGTGTAGTCGGCAAACCGCGCGGGTCGCACATAAATGGAACCGAACTGTAAATTGATCATTTTCAATGAGAGAATGCCTTTAGGTAAGCGATATAGGTATGAACATACATACTTGACATGTTTTTCGCGCTACACATCAAATATAGATTAGTAAATATAGTATTGGTTGGTATTATGCACAAATTCATTTTATTTTTTTTCTATCTAAGCTGTAAAAACCTATACAATCTTAAACCTCAAAGAATAACTATGGTTTTGGGTAAATTTCTTTCATAGACAAAATATCTGTTGTGAATTTTATTGTGCTTAAGTTATTACACTATTTTTATCGACAAACATTTAACCACCTCAAATTGTGTTTAAAATGAATTTATGCTAAATATTTGGCGATAATATAAAAGTATTATAGAGATTAAGCTTAGCCATATAAGCTTAATGTAAAAAGTTTACGTAAAATGAGTTTTCATAGATTAAATTATTATTGCTCAGTTTTGGAGAAAAAAAGATATTATATTAGATAGTAGATATTAGGGTACATTTAATATTTATAATATGTATTGCGGGCTTTGGCTTAAATTATACATTCAGTTGAGGTAAAAATTCTATAAGTAGTTTCATTACATACACGAAAGCCAGCCAAACAACCAGGCTGTTTGGGGTAGCGCAAGGGACATTTTTGGCTCTTGTTTATTGATGAAGAAATATATTTTTAAAGAAACCAGACTGCAATTTACGTTACGTATATTCGCAATAGTATTTATTATTTTTTATTATAAAACATAAAAAATCTAATTAAAATAAATTACGATTCAAATTAAATTGCACGATATATTTTGATTAAAATTATGATAATGCCAAGAAACTGAATGTATAATTTAATATACTATATCTATAAGAAAAAGACACAGAAAGCAAAACTTTACATATGAACCTGCGCGTTTCAGAGTGCCATCTTCGTCAACCGCATCTTGGTGGCGCAGAAAAAATGGCAAACCGTACGCCGATCTTCTCCGCGGCGGTGCCGATTCCGACCCACTCGGCTATGAATATAAAGTATGCATGAGCTAATTCCATCCTCGATTAGCATGCATTTTGAATTTCAATTTTGGTTTCATTTCATGCATGATGAGTCGTGTCGAAAGCCTTACTAAAGTCGGTGCCGGTTTTTCCAGCAAATTAACGCTATTGCCTGTGAATTTAGTGTCTTATTCCTCCTATCGAAATACTTTTTATTAATGGTAGGAATACCTGTTCCCCCGGCGCCGCTCCCGGTAGCAGCAGCAGCGGTAGATTCAACCAGGCTCCACCGATTTCGCTGATGTCGGAGGCGTCAGACGCTCTCGAAGACTTGCGACTGGAGGCATGTGACCCCCTGCGCACGTGTAAGAGCGCGCTCAGCCTCCCACCCCAACCCGTACCCGGCGACCATTTCGTACTCTCCTCCTCCTCTTGTGAGGGACTACGATTCTTTCGCCTGCAAATGTTTCATATCGTATCAGTACTACGCAAAATATTAGTTTCAACACCCTGAAATTTAAATCAGGCAAGATGTCTAATAAATTTCTAGCCGATAGTGTTTTTTGATTAATTGGGATTTCTTTTAATCAGCTTGCATTTCTTCTTAAGTAGCTTTATTTTAGAGTTAGGCATTACCATTTCTGGCAGAAACTGCTGTAAGTAGTAAGACCGCCTATTTGTACAAAGTTTTCCTATATTGTGTTTTTATTCTTAAGTTTAGTTTTAAAGTTGTACAAATAAAGAATTTTCTATCTATCTATCTACCATTGAATTAATTACTACCATTTCATAATTTGAATGTGTTACATTCACTTACTTTAAATATTCTCTCCACGCCCGCTGTATAGTTCTAGCGCCTTTATCCTCCCTCTTCCATATTCTAGTAGATGAAACTATTTCTAATTCTTTCCTCGTAGGGAACTGTTTCTTAAACTTAATGTCCATCTGCTCCTGTAGCTGTCTGAACGTTTCTGTCTCTTCTACATGACCTAATACATGCTTGACTAGCGCATGTAGTATATCTAAACAATGTATTTTATTGCCTCTAGCGATGGGTAGATTAAAACTTACTAACGCTACTGTATTTGGTTTAGATATACCCAACGGTGGGTCTAAGGAAGCTATAAAGTCTGATAATTGAGCAAAACTTATAAATTGTGTCGCATGTGGATCGTACCTGCGAACAATACATTCAAATTAATATTTTTAAAGTAAGAAATAAAACGAAAGACACTATTAAGAAATCGTTTTCAAACAGTCCTCTGCTACCATGTTTAAGACTCAATAATTACTTAAGACTTCTGTGTTCATATGGACTATGACGTAAAATATATTATTAGGTAAATTAGTTAAGCCAGTATAGATTCAATATAAATAATCATCAACTTACTTCGACCACCTGATATAGAACATCTCCAGATCATCCTCCACGATACCAATCTCCTCCTCCTGATGCGCCTGATTGAAGTTTTCGAGTATAATGGCTATGTACATATTAATGACTATCATGTAGCTGATGATGATGAAGGAGGTGAAGTATGTGATGGCTAGGAGGGGACTGCCGCAGTTGCCGTTGGAGTGGCCTGAGTCACCTAGCGTACAGTCCGGAGGCTGGATCATGAGAGATTCTAGAACATCGTTCCATCCTGCTGACGTCATCAAACTGAAAGAGAAAGTTAATAACTTTATAATAATACAATAGTATTATCTCTGAAAGCTAGACATATTTTGGATTTGACATGGAATAGTAGAACCGCAAGCTTTAAATAATTTTCTTTTCTCACTTCCGCTACATTAAGATTTCTAATTGCTTTGATCTAAATTTTTTAGGTATTTAATTTTTTTTTATTTATTTACCATATAAAACAATACACATTACAAACATTTTTTAAATAATATATTATCAAGAAACCACGAAGGTTTATTTAGATGATATTAGGTATAAGTTAGCACCAAACAATTTATAAGTACTAATTTAAATAACAGTTATGAGGTAATGTAAGGTATTTAATTTAAAAGTGGATGATAGTACATGCTAAAGTATTTGCTATTGTATTCATAGCGTTAATAAAAACTCAAATAGCTGGTTGGTCTTTCGATAATCTTACCGAAAAAGCAGCTGCATGCTCCTTCCGAAGGTCTGAAAATTGACGATGTCATCCAATGCCCCCTGCTCCTTGACATGGCCGAACACCGACATGCCGATGATGGCGTAGATGAACGTGATAAGCGCCAGCAGAGCCCCGATATTGAAGAGTGCCGGTAACGACACAACTAACGCGAACAGCAGCTTCCTTATGCCTTTTGCGGCCTGAAATATAATCGATAAATGCCTTAAAATGTCTAGAAATAAAGAAAAAAAGAACAAAAGGTGCACGTAGGTATACACCATACACCACGCCATATACCATACGTAGCTGAGCTGCAAATTGTACGTACCAGCGCTACGCACTGTGCTGTACGTAGCAGCGCTACATACTATACTGTACGTAGCAGCGCAACACACTGGACGTAGCAGCGCTACACACTACGTAGCAGTGCTACAAACTGCACGTAGCAGCATTAGGCACTGTACGTAGCAGCGCTACACACTGCATGTAGCAGCGCTACGTACTACACGTAGCAGCGCTACACACCGCACGTAGCAGCGCTACACACCGCACGTAGCAGCGCTACACACTGCACGTAGCAGCGTTAGGCACTGTACGTAGCTGTGCTACACGTTGAACGTAGCAGTCATGGTACACATAATATTATGACATAACACACCGTTTGTAGCAGCGCTACAATATGCTGTACGTAGCAGTGCTATATACCGTATGTAGCAGCGCTACGTTCCCGTACTCAGCAGCAACTTACAAATTAGGCGCTAGGTTCATAGTATATTTTGTAAAACGAGTTATATTTTCAATTCGAGCAACATTTTAAAAATATGTTGTGTATGTACGTGTACGTAATGTACGTGTTTTTGTATAAATAGATTTTTTGACGACTCACTTTAATCAGTCTTAATATCCTCCCGATGCGGAAGACGCGCACGACGCGCAGCAGCGTGGGCGAGATGGGCAGGTCGATCATGATGTCCTCCATCACGATGCCGAGGATGGAGGCCAGCACCAGCAGGAAGTCGAACACGTTCCACGGCACCGTGAAGTAGTGGTACCGGAGACCGATGATCTTTACTATCGCTTCTGGAAGTGGAAAAATTCATGTTACATTAGTGATTTGCTCTGAAACGTGCGAGGGCGTTTTGCAGGCGAGATTTGGCTAAAGCGATCAGGCTGCCAATTCATTCAGACGTCACTTGTATACGAGTATCTGTGTGTGTCCATGTGTGTGTGCGTGTGTGTGTGTGTGTATTTGTGTTTGTGTTTGTGAGTCATTGACGTCGATACGGTCGCATTTTTACCACCGTCATCTTGTTATCATTGTGTAAGTGATCCACCACCACGATATAGCTTTTTGCCTACATTCAAAACGCAAGTGGTTAATTTCGTACGTATTCAATAGTCTACTTATTATGAGTAAAAATTCTTACCTAAACCAAACACCGTTGTAAAAAACGCGTTACTAACTTCTAATATAAAGAACACCGAGTGCGGCTGGTCATAGTGTTCTATGCCCATCGTCAGCATGTTCAGAAATATCAAAACAAATATTGCGATTTCAAATCTTCTAGAATTAGACAAATCATAGAACATTGCTAAGAACTGGTTTCTGGGGCGTTTTATCACTTTCTGCGGCTTTTTTCTACCGAGTTTCTTCATGGCTGTATAGTAGTGCTTCTGACTCTCCGTTAGGAACATCTCAAGGACACCTCCTTCGTACTAAAAGAGAAAATGCAATGAACATTAGCCAGCAGCAAATATATTATAAACACAAATTTCAAGGCCATTTATTTATGTTGCTGATGATTTCGTAAATCCAGGTGATCAAGACAAATAATTAATAAAAACTAATATCCACTATCTTATAGTCAGCAGCTGAGGTGCGGTTAAAACCTCGGAAAACTTTGATAGCGCTATTCAGAATAGCAGCGTTAATTAGTCAGTCTCAATGTAAATAAAATTGTATTAATTAACATAACATAAAGGCTACAAAAAAAAGCATTCTACAGTTCACAGTTCCAATTATACCAACCTTTTTCTTAAGCATATTAAAGTTATCTATGATGACTCCTATGAATAGGTTGAGTGTGAAGAATGACCCGCATACTATGAAAATCACGAAGTAGATGTACGCGTAGATATTAGCTTCCCTGGCCGGCTGGAGGTCCACCCCTCTCGCGTCTACAGCATCGGCCATCACCTCCATCCAACCCTCAAAGGTAGCTACTTGGAACAGCGCCAAGTACGCTATCCCTACGTGGTCGAAGGAGATCTTAGAGTTTATCCACGAGAAGTTATTGTAGTAGCACTCCCATTTATCGTTAACTATCTGTAATGGAAAAGTTTGATTGAATATCATCATCTTTAGTAACATCATCATCATCAACAAAAACAATAACAACATCGTTGTAATCATCACCATTAAAACCATACGTGGGATAAAATGCCAATGGCTTTTTTAACCAATTTAAGCAATTTTGCATTTGGCGATATTTAAATGATGAATTTTAAACTTATAAAATATTTTCTGTCTTGAAAAGCGTTTTAAAATATGTCTGAATATTTTTATAAGAGAAATATTAACATCAAATTTAAAATAAAAAAATATAAACTTACTTCTAAAGGTAACAACTCTCCCTCTTCATCCACACATTTAAAAAACTTCCCGCCAAAAAACTGCACGCCCATTATGGAGAATATCAACCAGAACACAAGACATACTAGGAGCACATTGAAGATGCTGGGTATAGCGTACATGAGTGCATTTACTACTATCCTCATACCCTGCCACCTTGATATCGCTCGTAAGGGCCTCAACGCCCTTAAAGTTCGTAATGACCTTAACACCTTTAAGTTCTCATTCTCTTCTATTAGCAAACTAAACACGGAAACCTGGAAGTACAATAATTTATCTATACTTATAAAATTACACGCCCCGATTGACTGACTGATTCATCATCGCTGAGCAAAAACTGTTAAAGTTACAGCCACGAAATTTGGTGAGTAGGGTTGTTTTATTAAGTAGGCACCCACTAAGGAAAAAAATATTGAAAATTTTAACCTGAAGGGGGTGAGCAATCGAGGGAAATCCTTGAAATTTGTCAAAACACTCATAGTGGTTAAAATGTTGTTTCTAGTAAGTTAAACATATGTTACGAATAAGATAAATTTTATACGAAGGTGTCTCTTGGTGCAAAGGCACTGAACAGAACTCCTGAACCTTTAAAGATAAAATTTTGTAAATTGCAGCATCGCTTAGATAACTGCAAGCATTTACCACAATTTCGCTTACAGTAACATAATGTGAATAGTTAACATTCGTATTGGGGTTTTACGCATAAAGCCTAATTTTGTAGATACTTAACTAAAAAGAGTGAAATTATTATTTTTTAACAAAAAATTAAAACCGACTTCCAAGGTAAAAACAATAGTAATATGAACTAAAAAGTATTAAATAACTCTTACTCTTTAATAGCACGCCCTTTTCAGAATTCGTCTAAATCTCAAATATTTCTGTACATATACTACAGTCTTCATTAGTTCGAAGTCGGTACCAGTCCCAAAAGTTTTAGATGTTCTGACATTACTGAACTCACGATTAAATTAGCTGGTACCGACTTCAAAATAATGAAGACTGTAGTATATGTACAGAAATAGTTGAGATTTAGACGAATTCTGAAAAAGGCGTGCTATTAAAGAGTAAGAGTTATTTAATACTTTTTAGTTCATATTACTATTGTTTTTACCTTGGAAGTCGGTTTTAATTTTTTGTTAAAAAATAATAACTTTTGACTTTTTTCGTAATAACAAATTATAAGAATGTATTTAAAGAATGAATACTCACAAAAACTATAGTAAAATCCAACAACGTCCAAAAACTCGTGAAATATCTATAAAACCCCAACGCCACCCATTTAAACAGCATCTCAACGACGAAGATCATGCAGAAGCTCAGGTTGGTCCAGTAGAGTATCTTCTTAAGGGGTTTGTTCTTCTCCAAGTGTATGTCTTCGAAGCAGAGGGTGATGCTGGAAGCGAAGATGAGGACGAGGACGAACCACTCGAAAGCGGGAGTGTCGACGTAACGAAGGATGAAAGTGCGGATGAACATCCATCGCTGGCCGAGCTTTGTTCGGATGCAGGCGTCCCAACAGAAACATCTGGAACAAGATATTGCAAGCTTATAAATAAAAGTATTTTTTTAAGCTGAAGTTAATTATTATCAGAATAGATTAGATTAGTTTCAGCATAGATTGGATTATTTGTTTGATACGTTTGAGAAGATTAATATACAACGACAGCCACATATTCATGTGATTGAGAAGGCCTGGAGTAAATATTTTTCTTAATTTGACACTAAACTTTAAAATTCGTGAATAAAATGCACTTAAAGTATAATTTGGCGTAAATTGTATTATTTTATAATAACTCGAGTTAACTAAAAAGTAACTTATACTTGACAAAAGCCGGTTACCGACTTTTAGCAATGACCTCTCATTGCTGAAAGTTGGTAACCATATCTTCTTTTTCTTAAATACGAAGAACGAAAAGCGTTAAATATGATTTTTTATCCAACCAAAAGTTGACGAAAAGCTGATATTGCAATATCTTACCTTTTATAACACTGCTTAGGAAAGCAATCTTGAGGCACTTTTGGTTCCTTTCTTTTCCCGAACCCTGGGAACTTTCCCATCGCGTCCGTATACTGGCCCTTTGAGTTCTTTCTTCCCCCCACTGTCAGCTCATCCACATAAGATACCAAGGTCTGCCAGGGATGCTTCATGTCCTCTTCACCCGGCCTTGGCAGTCTCTCTTTGGACATCATTTTCGTGGTATCATATTTGTGTTTCTCGGGTGTTGTCCGACTCGATAGCTGCGCCATTTCGTAGTGCTCATTTTCATCTGCAATGAAAGGATAGAAGCTATAACGTATTAAATTATATCGCCTATGTTATACAGGTCATAATAATTATTACAACATGGTTAACAGATTTATTAAAATCTGATTAATATTGTGTGTGGTGGAAAACACATACATGTTCAAAGTGAACATATATTTCGTTTCGAGAATTGCAGAATTTGTATACTCCTGAATATAAACAACTTGTTCCATGGTAGCCACTATACTATGAAAAAACATTTCTTTTATTCAGAGTGTTTTATTAACTCTGCAAACATATTAAACTGTCATTTTATAGTACACAATATAATAATGCTGTATTTAATACAAAGATAATTAATATTATATACCTCTAGAATCCGAAGGTTGCGTGTGGTACCCCGAAGACACCTGGTTGAGCAACCTCTGGGCAACAACCTGCTCGGTCGAGGACGATTCATCCAGGTTCTCTTTGGAGTCCTCCCTTATACTAGTAATCTTATGTTCTATGGCGAGGTCCCTCACATCCTTCAGTGTCTCCTGGCTGCCGTGGTTGAAGGTGCCGTGGTACATGGGAGGGTACGCAAAGTCCGAACCTACGGATATCGGCCTACGGAAATAAATGCACGTTTTAATTTTAGCTTTGGTTATTTTTACATAATTATTTAATTACGTTAGAATTTCACGCTTAACTATAAAGGTGCTCCCTCACTGGGAGCATTCACGTGTAATGTAACAATATAGATTCGTCTTTGAGCATTGCATTACAATACTACCTCCTTGACAGAAGAGCGTTCGCGTGTAATGTAATAATATATAGATATTACAATACTACCTTTCTGACTGACGAGCATTCGCGTGTAATATAATATTATAAATTTTTTATTGAGTTTGGGCCGAAACTTGTATGAAGCGCGAATAATCTCCTTTCAAATTAGAGTAATTTCTTACCTGTTCAAAGCCTCCTGATAGCTATGACTGTAGATATTATCGTGAGGGAACATCACTGTCTCCTGTATGGACGTGGTGAAAGTGGGTTCAGCTGCCTTATTAGCCTCCTTCATAGCTCGATGCTGTATCATGAATTCGTTCACTAGCTCCTCTAGCTTAGTCTTCTTTTCAGTCTCTTTGCTCTTCGATATTAGAAACCCTTTCTTACGAACTATTGAACGTATTCTATCGAAGCTCTTTGCTAGTTTTGAATCTTCGC
This sequence comes from Lysandra bellargus, assembly GCA_905333045.1. Lineage (NCBI taxonomy): Eukaryota > Metazoa > Arthropoda > Insecta > Lepidoptera > Lycaenidae > Lysandra > Lysandra bellargus. The sequence goes on along the minus strand of HG995352.1, from coordinate 3,915,656 downwards.
CTACTTCCTGAAAAGTAATTTGGAATTTTACAGATAAAACACATTCAAATAAAAAAAATAATTATTTTATATTTTATCAAGAATTCTTACGTCCTTCCCTAAACGTACCATGAATCCTTATGTATTATTTTCAAAAAATATATAAGAGTTTTAATAAAGTCTTACCTCTTTTCTATTCTTAAGCTCTTCACTGTTAAAACTATTGAGTAACAAGGCAAGAAAGAGGTTGAGGACCATGAAGTTTCCCATCACTAGTGCGGGTAAAAAAATAAAGAAACAACTCTCTGCCCCGCTCGCCTGTTCCGCTCTCATACAGTCCCAGAGAGGCTCTATCCACTCTCCACAGAGTATTCGAAATATCATCATAAACGAATGAAAAAAATCATTGAAGTTCCATCTGAAAAGAAGTAAAAATTCTCTAGAATATCTGTCACGGGCGAGAAAGAATTCAAAATGTTTGATATTTTATTGTAAGCGAATTACATTTTATGATTTCATCAAAATATTAATTCGCCTTTTTATTACAGTATATTTTTTTTTTTATTAGATCAAAAGTTTAAAGACACATTAATAAATCTAGTTTTAATATTTTATTTTAAATGGTTATACTTTGAGCAGGCAAATACTGACATTTTAGCGTGTAATTTGGTAACCTATACCATAGTAAATGTAAAAGAATCATCCATAATAATTATTAAACATTAATATGTCGTAAAATGTCAGAATTTTCTCTTTAGATACTTTATAGTACTCGCGAAGTAAGCCGAGGAGTATAAAAGTTCGAAACATTAAGCGAGCGAGAACGAGGCTAACAGCCACACACAGAAATTTTTTACGATTATTTAACTTTAATTTAATGAAGAGTTCGACAGAAACTGGATGGAGCTTATTTCAAAATCTTCATTAAATTAAGTAATCATCAAATATGTGCGGCGGGCGGCCGTAAGCTATAGCTTCTTGTTTCGACCTTTCTCGGCCAACTTCGCGCGTGTAAACGCCTCATAATTACCTGGGTATGGGGTCCGGAACGAACTTCTCGGGCGTGTACGACTTGGAAAACAATTGCATGCCAATAACAGCGAATATGTATATAACTATAACTAACACGAATGTCAAGTTACCCAGCGCGCCGATGGTCGATATGATAATGCTGAGTAGCACCTTCATCGTCGTCCAGGACTGAGCTAACTTTAACACTCGCAGCTGGAACCGTGAAAGAGTATAATATGAAAAGTGCGAGATATAGCGTTTATTATGTAAAAATATCGGTTAAAAAAAGTTTGAATGGGAAGGGTAATTTTTTTTATTTGCGGTAATAAAATCACTTTTGCTAAGATTCAGACTAAGTAGTTCTACTTCCGCCAGTCTGTATTGAATTTCAAAGATTGATCTTTGATTTAATATCGTGCTATCTCCTTCGTTTTAAAAAGATACATGGTATTTCGAAAGACAATTAGCAACTGAACTGCATTCAGAATTCAGATTAATCTAGTGTTAAGGGTAAGGCTATTAAGTCAAGTTGCATACTTCCATTCCGAAACTGTATTATAAATACAACTGAATAGTTAAATACATATACTTTATAAAGTAAGTTGGCTTTTACAAAATGAAACTGGTGTATAGGACAATTTATACAACCTATAAAATTTTAATTGCCAAAATTAAGATTTGGTACTTACTACAAATTTAGTTTGCTACAGTATCACATTCTACGTAATAGACGCTATTATTACAGATAATACAATAAGAGAGATTTGAATTTTGAATAAGGTTAATTAGTAATTACACTTTTCTATCTCCCATATTCTATGATCAAAATACACAATACACAATAAGTGAGTATAGGCACAGACATACAAGAAACTATCAATATAAAAAATACACACTGAAATTTAAGAACTTAATATTTATTTTAATTTATATTTTAATAAAAAATTAAATAAATGAACCATTAAATAGTAGAACTCACCAATCGTAGGCCTCTCAACACTGATAGTCCATCGACCAACTCAAATATAAGATCTAGGAGGCTCGCAGACACAATGATTAGATCGAAAATGTTCCAGCCGCAAGCAAAAAAATCCTTGCTCATTGCCATCACTTTCATTATACATTCTAATGTAAATATTGATGTGAAAACCTGAAAAATGAAGCAAATTGTGAGAAAACGATTATTCTACTAGGCTAATAGATTTATTTGTACGGCTAAGCAAAGATGATTTGTCCAGCATTTAAATCATAGACAGAGAGCCTGCAAATTTGAGTAGTCTAAGAAACCGAAACAGGCTAGCTTCGTAATTTATCTGCAAGACTTTCACAGCAGTCTTCACGTAGAAAACGAACAGAGTCAAAGCAGTGAGTTTTTGTATTATTTATTATTATGGTTTAAAATATTACCCACCTTATTTCCTATATCTAAAGCTTGTCTCACATTCTCACTCATACCGTGGTGTTCTAGCGCGAGGAACAGAGTATTAAGAACTATGCACGTCGTTATGAACAATTCGAACAACGGATCCTTGACTATCCCATACAGTCCGTTCTGAAACTGCAACCAGCCTTCGTAGTCGATGCAACACGTAACGCAGCACTCACAGTTCCTGTCCACCAGCTCATCTGCGATCAACGTCAATCAATCAACTTTAATAACCAAACCATCAAACACACGCGAAGCAGAAGCATATCAAACGAAGCGTTGCAAAGTTAGAAGTGAAAAACATGCGAAGCGGAAAGGACTGAGAAAAACGCAGGAAATACCAATTGATTTGAAAATAGAAATTCAATTTGATGTTGAATCGCATTGAAGTTTAGGTTTGATTAGTGATATAAACAGTGATTACGACCATAGATATGTCGAAACACATCAATGGCACAATGAAAACATTATTATAGTGCAAAACCTAGGGAATAACAACCAGGAGGACAGGAAAAATCTTTAAAATTTGCCTTATGGACTCTTGGAAGCACACAACAGTTTATTATTAGTATCAGCTGCACTTGGAGACATTTAATGATCACTTAACTTGAATTTAACGAAGCGTTTAACACATTACGGAGTTTAAGTCAATATCTTGATTAAATTAAAGTTAATGTATCACTCTCTGAGTACAGCTGTAAGGGCGTTTGGGGGTTCTGTCCTCCTGGTAGCTGGTCCCAACTCGAATGCGATTCAACCGTTACCCTGCAGTCTTCCCGTGAGGAACAGGGGTGGACTGGGGGCGGAAGCGCTGTCGGTGTGTACTGACCTGTGAAATAAGTGCAATTTTGCTCAAAATCGCCCAAATGAGCTTTGTGCGTGGCTGCCAATAAACTGAGCTCATTAATTTTCGTCGGATCCGGCGGAGGCAGGTCTTGTCGCTTGTATGGCCAGTCCGCCCCTGACGATATTAATGAGGGTAGAAGCGAGTGTTATCACCTGGTGGAGCTACAGTGTCAGCCACTAAACTAGCTCTCATTACACTATTAAAACTTAGAAGAGGAAGGAGAGTTAATTAGCAGAGAAACGTATTGTCTCCACGTTACCTAAAAATACAACTTTAGTAGCTTCGCATTATACGTAGACTGTTATATACTTAGGGCCTGTTTCACCGCTTCCTGATAAGGCTATCCACCACTTAACTTGACACATAGAGAATCTGTCAAATAAGCCTATCGGGCACCTTATCAGGAAGCGGTGAAACAGGCCCTTAGAGTATTTCGAACATATACTAGCTACTAAAGCTGGCATAGACAAATAAATACAAAGATACTGTAAAATAAAATTGCACTGTGCATTCTGTACATCAGAAGTGAAGAAATCGGTGGGAGTAACGTAGTGTTGTACATTAAAAGCTAATTATACAATATTTTATATGAGAGTAAAGCTAAAACAAATTAGATTTATATTTCTGTGCCATGCACTTCTTTGCAAAAAACTCAATTGAGAATATTGTTTTAATTAGAATGCATTATTTAAAAAAGTTGTTCTGCAAAGCATTCGTTCAAAATTGCATTTGATATCGTGCTGAAGTGTTAAGACTCGCGCAATCTATAGACTGGTTGTGACAATTTAAAATAAGTACATAGGTATAAAATATAAATTTTATCAACCCTTCAAAAAACTAGTATAGTTATCACTGAATACTATAAGCCATTAATTTTTCGAAGCTTGCCCATACTTTATTCAAAATTAATGTGTTTTAATTGGAAGTCATGCTTAGATTACATCAGCTTTCAATTTTCTCTGAATACATCGCAAGTAGAAAACATGATTTCATAATTTAAAACGTACTTAAATTTTTTTTTATATCATACATAATTTCTACAGCCTGCGAGAGTCTAAAGTCGTGCCAATGTGGTGTTGAAATGCTTCCAAATTTGTAAAATTAAATACGATCAAAAATTAAATGTTATTAATTGAAACAGAATAATAATCGCAACAAAACTCCAATTTATATAATTTAGTTTATATTTTTTTAATTTTTGATCACATTTATAAAAACAATGAAGTGTTCTTTGATAAAATTACTGTCGATTGCTCAAGATATAATCAAATGTAGTTTTACCTAGCACCACGATCTGATTGAGATAGTCCGGATTAAGTGGATACTTCTCTTGCATGCCCTTGACATTCTTTTTAGACTTCTCAGCTTTTATTTCTGTTTTTGGATTGGGCTTCTCGGTTATTTCTGGCCTTTTTGGTTCCTGAAATTATAAAAGATTTGACATTAGTTTGCGGTAGGGCTTATTAGGTTATGTTTCATAAGATGCGCATATTAAACAGGCTTCTAAGTTCTATCTAAATTTTTATGTTGATAGGAGATTAGGGTGGTGTCAATTTAAGGATGTTGCGAAAACTATGACGCCTTATTTTATTTTTCGTTATCATTCCCATTTGACATGTGCCTATCCTTTTTGACCTCGGAAGAAACAGTTTTACTGATCGCTTTGAGTGCCAGCGTGGTCGCATGTGGATAAAGAGGATAAATAGGAAAGGCGCTCAATCACACAACGATTGACTCTTGCCATAAACGTTACGCGTCGAAGACTTACCGGTTTAAGCGCCAGCGTGGTCGGATGCGGCTGGGGCGGCAGTAACCGACGGTGAGGGTGCGGCGCCTGGTCGTCGGACGTATCCTTCGTCGACGTCGTAATCCGACGAGATGTAATACTTGCCGGTTTAAGTGCCAGCGTGGTCGGATGCGGCTGGGGCGGCAGTAACCGACGGTGAGGGTGCGGCGCCTGGTCGTCGGACGTATCCTTCGTCGACGTCGTAATCCGACGAGATGTAATACTTGCCGGTTTAAGTGCCAGCGTGGTCGGATGCGGCTGGGGCGGCAGTAACCGACGGTGAGGGTGCGGCGCCTGGTCGTCGGACGTATCCTTCGTCGACGTCGTAATGCGACGAGATGTAATACTTGCCGGTTTAAGTGCCAGCGTGGTCGGATGCGGCTGGGGCGGCAGTAACCGACGGTGAGGGTGCGGCGCCTGGTCGTCGGACGTGTGCTCCTCGTCGTGGTCGTCGACGACACCGGAGTCGTCGAGCGACGACTCGCGGTTGTTGCTGTGGTCGCTCAACTGGCGACCCGCCACGCTGAGTGCACCATGACCTGGAATTATTGGGAATTTATGCTGTGTAGCCTCAACTTTAAGTAATTACTTGAGGAGTTTGACTCTTGCTTTTGTAATATTATGCGGTGCACGGTTTTAATTAGTATTTGTGAACACTGACTATAAAATGTATGTTCCATAAGATATCGCAACGCATGGGATGTCTTGAGTTGTCGGAATGGAATACCACATTGTATGCTACATCTAACAACAAAGCATCGACGCACTACGACAGAGCAATGAAGTGCTATTGTTGACTATGACGGTTTCACAGTTTCATCTTTCATTCTTCCGCATGGTAATTTTTCAATCTTCTACATAGGTTGCACTAAAAATATCGGGAATGGAATACTTCCACTATTCCTGTCATATTAAAATCTGCAATCACGACAATGCGAGTTCTCACACCGCGCACAGAACAAAAGAGTTTTTAGAGCAAGAAAACAGAATTATTAGACCATCCGCCGTACAGCCCCGACTTAAGCCCTAGTGATTTCTATACTTTCCCTAAAATAAAGAATAAATTGCATGGTCAGAGATTTTCATCACCTGAAGAAGCTATGGACGCCTACAAAACGGCCATTTTGGAGACCCCAACTTCCGAATGGAATGGTTGCTTCAATAATTGGTTCCATCGTATGGAAAAATGTGTCTAATTTCGCGGAGAATACTTCGAAAAGCAATAAACACATTTTTAAATAGTACTGTTGTGTCATCTCCTTGATTCCCGAAAATTTCAGCGCCGCCCTCGTATATTATATTATATCTGTACATATTATAAAACAAAGTCGCTTTTTTCCCTCATGTCCCTAAAACTACGCAACGGATTTTGATGATTCTTTCAGTGTTAGATAGCCCATTTATCGAGGAAGGCTATAGGCTATATTTTATCACGCTAAGACTAATAGGAGCGAATAAATAGAGGAAAATGTGGAAAAAACGGGGAAAATTATTTGAAAGGGCTAACTTGAACGGGCTTGACGGACGGCGGTCCGATTTAAAAAAAAAAAACAGTGTTAGATAGCGCATTTATTGAGGAAAGCTATAGGCTATATTTTATCACGCTAAGACTAATAGGAGAATGTGGAAAAAATGGGGGAAATTATTTGAAAGGGCTTATCTCGCGAACTACTGGAGCAATTTTTATGTTATTTGGCACAGATAAGAAGTAGACTACGTGAAGCATCATAGGCTATCCATTAATCATTTTTTCAGTGGCTATATATTTTATACCCGTGCGACGCCGGGGCGGGTCGCTACTTAATGATATTACCCAATTCTACTCATACAGTCTGTACTTACCCAGAGCGTTATCAGGATGCAGGGTATGTGCGGGGGGCGGCGCGGCGGGCGGCGCGGGGAGGGGAGGGGGCGACCCGCTCGGCGTTACCGACCGCGACCGCGACCGACTCTCCTGTCTGAAATATCACATACATAATATTATGAGATTTTTTATAAATGTATAGACAGCAGTGTTTTTCAACGTTTTTTATGACCCTTATTTTTTTTGACGACCCCCTTTTGCCTTTTTATCATGTATGTATGTTTATGAATATAATATCCTTTTGTTGAAAGTTTTCTACTCAATATATCTGCTTTTTTTGACTGAAATAGTTCTGTTAGCCTCTGACGACTATCTTCAGAAGCTTCGCAACCGCAGGAAGTCGAGTCAACCCCCAGGTTGAAAAACACTGCCTTACAGGCTACAACCCAACTTTGTACAATACGCACAACGGCACGTGGGCCGTCTTATTGAAGATTATATCACAGTGACATTCCGACTAGGAAGACGTTCAACCGCCGTATTACAAAACAGCTATGTTTTGAAAACGTCTAGCCGTAATGTAATACAGTATATTATGCTATCCGACTGCAACACAACTGCAGAATACATGGATAAGCGAAAAAAATTGCTTTGTCTATAGCTTTATTCCTAGCTTTTGTAAATGGTCTAAGTAATTACACATTTTTAACATAATTACACATTTTTAACATAGGCCAGTTCACATACAATTCGTGATGCCTGGCAAACTTGTCAATTTAATGTGTATCTTCTAGTGTAGTAAATAAAGTTTAGTTTAGAATGGCTCATTAAAAATGCATCGCCTCTTTCCATTAAATGTGAAATCAACATTGTACTAGAATATTTTGGACTAAGCCCAAACTAGTAGTTTTAGTTACAATACACAGCTATACAGGATGTAACAAAACTAAGTTTTTATACTTTAGGGTTTGTATGTGTTCCTTGTAGAGAGTTTGCTCTGAAAGTAGCAGCGCTGGAAGACTATTTCTTTTGTGATTTGTATGGGCAAGCGCCCCAGTACGGCGTCATGAGTTTCCTTTACAAAGGTGAAAAAAAATTGCTCTTTCAGCGCTGCTACTTTTACAGTGGACTCTATACACGGGACTCATATACACCCTAAAGTAATATCAGTTATCACTTAGCTTTTTTACAACCTATATAATAATTACTTCAGGGCAAAATAAATTATCCACATATTATTATGAACTCGTTAAAATTCCTACAATTTCGCTTTTGTACATAAAGTACGAACTCCCCAAAGCGTATTTACGTCCCAACTTTGTTCTCCGTTTGTTAGGAAGGTGTAACATTTACGGGGCATTTTAATTTGAAAAACGGCATATTTGTTAAGTGATTTACGTGGGTAATATAAGCCTTTGTCCGCAATTCCGTAAACGTGAATGTCGCAAGGACACTGAAGATTTTCCTTCAATATAATTATTGATTACTAGCTGTCCCGGTGAACTTTGTGTCACTTTAAAACCTTCCCTGGACTTCGAGGATTATTTTAAGACTAAAATTAGCAGAATTTTTTCGAGTTATAGCGTTACTAACACAATTAGAAATCCATTTTTAATTTTAATATATGTTACGCTCAAAGACCGAAATCGCTCAGTGAGCGAAAAAATAAGTCACAACGCGTTGTGGTCACAGTGAAACAGCCACGACGCGAATTTCGCGTCGTGGCTCTAATGAAAACGGCCACGACGCGTTCTGGCAATCACAAAAAGGCCATAACGCGAAATCCGTGTCATGACTGAGATGCTATTCGTTTTTCTTGATTTGTTCTTGATTGATTATAATAATAATATCTATGGACGCTTCACACCACGTCAGTCTGGCCCCGTGCTAAGTACCTGAAGGACTTGTGTTACAGGTACCAGACAACGGAAATATATTTAATACTTTTATACCATACATATATTTAAGATTTTTATTATATCATACACATATTTAATACACATCCAGACCCGGGAACATTGAAAAATTTGTTCCGTCGGCGGGATTCGCACCCGCGACCCCCGGCTTGAGCTGCCACACACTCAACCAATTGAGCCACAGAGGCCGTCAATTTTATAAATAATAATGATAAACACGTTATGCAGTAAGTAATTTAGTAAAAGAAAAAATATTTTGTAGTACGCGTGGTAATTGAAATATACCTAATCTTCCATACCTATAGATGATTAATCAATCAAGAACAAATCAAGAGAAACGAATAGCATATCAGCCACAACACGAATTTCGTGTTATGGCCTTTTTGTTGTGAGCTATTTTTTCGCCCATTGAGCGATTTCGGTCTTTGAGCTTAACATATATATAGATAACAGAAAAAAAAAGACTTTGACTGTGTAGAACTTCCACACTAATAAATTGTTTTATTAAGAGTTATTAAAAACAAACCCACAATTTTGTTGCTTAAAGGGAGGATTTAGGGCCGGAAAAATGATTTAAAATAGAAAAACTGTGGATTATATGTGTAGCCAGATATATTAGCTAAGTTATGAAGAAAATAAGTTACAAGTTTTATGAAAATAATAAGGGCAAACATGAGTTATTGTCCGTATGTTACGAAATGTTACTTGTTCGACTCTTCCTTCTTCTTGAAGATGTGAGTACATCTTCAATTACAAAAGCGTACATTATCAAACACAAATCTTTTAGTAATAAAACAGTTCTTTTATAGCTAACAAAACAACGAGAAGTCAAAATTCAGGACCTAGTTGAAAATAACAGTGCACAGTTGCTTAGGCCAGCTCCTCTTTCTTTTTATTCCGTGATCGCAACTCCGTCCGTGTCAGTCCGCGCTTCGAATAAGGGCCTGTATTCACTTTGATTAGTGCGAGTGCAAGTGATTAGTTCAAGTGATTAGTGATTAGTAGAAATCAAAGGTCTTGCACTAATCAGTCGCTGTCCACACGTACTTTTACCTGATAACTAATCAACTGCACTAATCACTTGCACTTATTACTAATCAAAGTGAATACAGGGCTTAAGACTTTTTATGCTCAAGTGCAATCTCGTCGAACTCGCGAGATCTCGCCTTTTTTTCAATCAAAAGATCAATCTCGCCAAAAAAGGGCGAGATCTCGCGAGAACGAGATTGCATTCCCTACATACAACCAACTCACAACACACAAAAACTTACACACACAGCATTCACACACCTAAATAATTAAGATTATTTTATTACTTTAAATTAAGAAACTAAAAATATTCACTTGTCAACGGACATATATATTACAATGAGTGTAACTTACTGGTGTTCACAAACTGTACACTGATAATATAATAATTTTGTTTTGGGGGGGCCTGGAGATCTATATTACAGGCTTGGCCTAGTTTAGTCTCCCATCTCTCACAAGTTACAACAATAACATGTGTACGTAAACAATTATTAGTTTTTTAAGTATAACTTGTGATTTGTGGAGATAAATAATAAACGATTTATTATTATTATTGTTATAATTTCAATGACCGTGGACTATGTATTTTCGACTTCCGCAAAATGTACGGTTTCCGAATTTCCTTGACGAAGTCGCGAATATCATCTAGTAATTTACACTATGAATAAATTAAACTTAATCCCGGAATTGAGTGAAGGATCGTTAGATATTAATCTCCCGGGATATCGGGGCAACGAGTGACTCCGTAATAAAAGCCTTCAGGTATCGCTAATTGAATTGTGATTTTAATCAGCTTCGTATTATTAACTTGCGACCCGCCCCGGCGTCGCACGGGTATAAAATATATAGCTACTGAAAAAATGATTAAAATCGATAGCCTATGAACCTTCACGTGGTCTACTTCTTATCTGTGCCAAATAACATAAAAATTGCTCCAGTAGTTCGCGAGATAAGCCCTTTCAAATAATTTCCCCCGTTATTTCCACATTCTCCTATTAGTCTTAGCGTGATAAAATATAGCCTATAGCCTTCCTCGATAAATGGGCTATCTAACACTGAAGGAATCATCAAAATCCGTCGCGTAGTTTTAAAGATTAAAGGTTTTTTTTTTTTTTTTTTTTTCGAAAGGGTCTAAGCTACTGGTCTGGTTAAGACCATGGTAGTTTAATCGTGGCTATAACTAGTCTGTTGCTAGTTGGTTTGGAGATAAACAATGAGGAGGCCTGGCCCCCTCCCCTAAAGTCACACGTGTGACATTCTAATCGGGCAATATTGGGGAGGGTTAAAGGGAACAAAGGGACATGAGGGAAAAAAAAGCGACTTTGTTTAATAATATGTAAGTATAGAAGACCACAAAACACATAGTTTCACCTCACGGACTATTTTGGTACAAAAGTAGCCTATCTATACCTGAAGTAGTGTAAAAGGTACAAAACTTAATATTTGTTTTTTTGATTGCATAGCCCTAATTACTTTCATGCCGATATTAATAAAAATCAATTGAATATGGTTACTGCATGAATACGACGCGAGCATGCAAATTCCCAATTTTTCGCTTTCTTAATTTTAGTATGACTAGGTTAAGTTGGTTATAGAATTCGTTTTTTTTTTCAATTCAAATTCTTTATTAAGCATACAATAATATACAATAGAATGAAAGCTGGGTAGCGTACATCACGTCGTCTAATCCCATGCTAAGTAAAACTTGTGTTATGGCAATCAGACAACGGATGCACGCCGAACAATTTTATCCTAAAATATATTATTTACACATTCACACACACAATCACACTACACTTTATCACGTAAACTTTATCGTGCGGGATTTGAGTTTTCCGCCTATATTAGCTATCACACGTCCTTATCCGGGACGGATATCACTAACGGCTGTTCCCAATATTTGATCTATCTCTGGTTTTGCCCTATAGTGGAGGCATTGAAGGTTTTCACCTCCGACTTCAATGAACCTCCATCCATTTTGATGAAAATTAGTAAGTAGGTGGGGGATACCCTAAGAAACAAAAGTGACATAGTGTCAACTTGCGCTTTTGATGGATGCCGACCCTTCTCGGGGGGTGAATTTTTTTAAATAAAAATAACCCTAGGAATCAATAGACACACGAATTCTAAGCAACATTTGTTATATAAAGTTTTATGATTAAATCTATACTTTCGGAGTTTGCGGTTGTTTAAAGCGGTTTTTCATAATTAAATAAGAAACTATAGGTTTTTACGAAAAATATGTAATTACCAAAATTAAAGCCAATAAAAAAACAAACTAATTTCTGTTCTGAAACACCTTCCTTTATTAATTCAACGTGAGCTATAGGTGATTGTGTATATATATATATATATATATATATATATATATATATATATATATATATACACAATCACATATATATATATATATATATATATATATATATATATATATATATATATATATATATATATATATATATATACCTAAGTCTATGAATTCTAACTTAAATAACGGTATACCGATGCATTTAATGACATGTACTTTTTTAAAACTTTTTATAGTGCTTAAAAGCACCTTTCCAATAAACATTTTAAAAAGTTAATAGCATCAAAATTGAACAAGTTACGATAAAAATAAGATGACCCTTACAATTTTTTTTGCGAAAATCGAAAAATTAAACGTTGACCATTTCTACAATAATTCAAATTTATGATTATCCCCAAAGACTTTTTCATTATTTTAGCATAAGTAATGACCTCATAAATTTTTCTTGGTTTAGAATGCTTAGTTTTGAAAAAAAGAATGATTTAGTAAAATCGAAATTATTCAAATTTTCGTAAATATCATTTTGTTTTGAACATAACTTCAAAAATATTGAACTTTCGTAAAAATTATAAAGAACGAAATTTGTGCCCATTTTTCAAGAAATCTTTTGATTTTCTTTTGATTTTTATGAGATGAAAAATAACGAAGATAGAGACGTTTAAAGCCTAACTTTTACTGCGAGCGCCATGAAACTGGGACCTTTTAACCCTATTTTTTTTAAACCAAGGGCTTTAAAAAGTATTTTTCAAATTGATATGAAAGCTCTTTAAATTACCTTTAAAATGGTCCACAAATGAACCCGATAGCTTAAAAATTAACAAAGCTATTGTGATATTAACGAAATTTTTTTTGAAAACAATTTGAAGCAGAGATTTGGGATGCAAATATTGTAGGAAACCCTGTCAATAGGTACATCTATACTAATATTATAAATGCTTAAGTGTTTTTGTTTGCCTGCTACCTCTTAACACCCAAACGGTTTAACCGATTTTGCTGAAATTTAGTAAGAAAATACTTTGAGTCTCGGGAATGGATATGGACATAGGTACTTTTTATCCCGAAATAATGTACGGTTCCAGCGCGATTGCAGGCGTCATCTAATCCATACTAAATATACGTTAATCTTTTCAAGTCTTTCAATATTCAGAAAGTAAACGAAACGGTAAATGTCTAGTAGATAAGAGAGGGGCTTTTTATATAATGATGTGCGTCTATTGAATATTTCAGTCCAGCAAATTCAGCCTTTGCGTCAATTTTTTGCACAGAGGGTAGTTGAAATCGTTGTTTGAATATTTTGGACGAAATAATATCAATATTTGAAATATATTAGTAAAATTTATCTTAACTATGAAAAAATATTCGAACTCATTAAAGCTGATAAAAAACTTAAAATAAAAACTTAAAGCGTATTATTCGACATTGGGTAGTTTAAAGGGGTGAAAATTTTTCGCAAAAAATACTTAATAAGAAATTAATACTTACTAAGTAAGTAAACTGAAAAAATTGAAAAAATTATAATCATAAATCATGAATAAAACATTAAAAACATTTATTTTATCAAATTAAACACAATTAGTTAAGCCAGTATGGTTAAATCTGCATTTTTTCTATTTTCAACAAAAGGGGTGGATTTACTTAATTTGGGTGGATTTGGTACTTAATCACAAATTTACATCCAAATCGATTGAGTTTCAACGAAATCGGAGGTTGCACCTGATTTTTGACTACTAGAGATAGGAATAGCTCTCATTAGACATTAGAGACATATATTTTATGTCAATTCAATGTTGAAATGTCAAACCAGAGATAGATTGAATATTGGGAACGGCCGTAAATGTTAGCGTTCCTACGGATCATAGCGGCGTTTCTTGATTTTACATTCAAAAAACGTTTATTTTACTGTTTTTAACAAAATATGATACGGTTAAAACTTAAAAAGCAGACAGACACAGTTTAGAATGTTAAAAATATTACTATAAATTATATAAATTAACTTTTTTGCAAAAAACACGCACGTACGACACGGTCATCGTTGAGCTAATTTGGCGGCGTCAGTCGATGGGTGCAATTTGACACGAGTTCGATGGATTTTGGCAGCGACGGCGAGAATGTATGGGATTTATCGCCGATGTTTTGTTTGGCCAACGTTTTTGATGATTCAATCTATCCGTACTAATAGATTCAGACTATTCATAATGCGATATCTTTGTCAGTTATGTGACAAAGTTAGGTCTTGTTTTCGCACACTTCTTTATAGAATCGCCAATCAAAACACTTCTTTATAGAATGGAATTGACATAAGACGAGTCGAACGTCAACGTCGTATTAACGAACGCTTAGGTCAATTCCATACATTTTGATCGGCGATTCTTTAACGAAGCGTCAACGAAAATTTTTTTGCTAAATGGAATGGTGTAATGATGATTTACTTTACGAGATGTCACTTTAGAAACCTTTAATATTATGTTTTTTTTTTTGCTTGAGGTATATTGCATGACGTATTTATTATTATAATATTATGCATTTAAAGTTTCCTTTTGAATCAATCTTTCTAATATTTTTTAAACTAAGCTACACAAGGAATCTGTTCCTTGTGTAGCTTCAGTGTCCTCACTGCTATATACTACTTATGTTATTAACCGACTTCCAAAAAACGAGGAGGTTATATGTTCGGCTGTGGTTTTTTTTTGTATGTTCAACGATTACTCCGCCGTTTGTGAACCGATTTTCGAAATTTTAGTTTTGTTGTATTAGGTTTCACTCCAATTTGGTACCATGTTCACAAAAGTGGTGACCTGATGATGGGATCCATGAGTAATCGAGGGAACTCCTCGAAATGTATATGGAAACATATGGTGATTTTGGTTTTATAAGAAGTATCCTAAGCATATGCTATCAAAACGCAAGATTTTGCACCGAGGTATACCATGGTTCCGAAGATACTAAGAGAACTCCGGATTCCTTATAGATACAAGTTTGGGGGTTTAGGCGCTGTTTTAAGAACTGAAAGCACATGCTACTATGTAAATTACATTCATCATCATCATCATCATCATCATTACCACATTAGGGTCACCAATGTCACTAAAATTGAACATAACAAATTCATCCTTAAGTCCAGAGCATAAGGCACACATTTGACATTACTTCTGAGAAGTAAGCTGCTTCGATAATTAATACAAGTAACATGCATGTCTCACAACAACACATGAAAACAACCTAATTTCAACCTTTTGCATTGCGCTTAGCGTTCATAGTACAATAATTACTGTCTGGCGTCTCGCTTGCTATAATCTGCTAGGGCTGTCAAGGGAGCGGCGTGGCGGCGCGGTGCGGGACCGGGTACCAGACCGGGAGGCGTATTTACAAAGGCTATACCGTTTGAGTCACGAGCCAGACTCTAATAGATGAGCTTTTGTTTATGCATATTACTCGACAATACCTATTCTATCTCAGTAAAAAAATTGACTCAAATGCATTAGCTTTTTGCCTTGATATTTTCAAATAAAAATGCACTTACAAAACCTAGTCGAGTAGAGGCTCACCGCCATAATATTTGTTTATCGCGAGCGTGCCATACTCGTACAGCATACTTTTAAATAAGACTGACTGTTACCAACTACGTTTAAATTGTAAAAATACTAAACTAATCGTGATAAAAATGATTATCTGCGTTTTTTATTTTACATTAGAGGTACCTAACTACGCTAGAAAAAATATTATAGTTTTCTTAGCTATAAATGATTAGACAGATCAAAGACCAATCATTTATCTAAGATAGTTTTATAATTATATTTTGTACTCTCAACAAGTGTGTAGTTATATACATACCTGTTTCTTACCTATTGCCTAATTAAAGTTTGTTAGTTAATTAAGTAGTATTTTTTGTCACTTAAATACAGAATAGAAACGAGTAAGTAATTTCATTACTGTAACATTAAAATAATAAGTAATAACAATTTTCATGTAACTATCCACCTACATATTTTTAAAGCTAACAATGACGATGTATTTACCATATCGGTATGAAATTGAATAGCATAATATTTTGCTGCAATGTTAGAAACAATTTAGCTAACAAAGTCTAGGCGATTTCGGTCATTTTCTGTACTAAAATAGATAAGGGTTTTGTCAAGTTTTTGTCTAACAAAAGCTAAGCCAGTTCAGTTTGCGCTTTCACTCTAATGATAATATAGCCTTTGTAAATTCGCGACCGGGCGCGCACTAGCGGCCGAGCCGCAGCGGCGCGCGGCGACGGCCATCGAGATACAATGTGGCCGCTTGGGAGTTGAAGCGTTCGAGACCGGTCTCTGCACGATACTTATGATTTGTTGCTACTCTGTTGCTAATAGTTTGTATCCTTCGATCGTGGATTATTGGAAATATATTGTTATTCTATTGTGTCTCGCTCACCGGTGAGCTTGTAATAAGATACGTAGAATAATATTATACAGGTGTATTATTCTACGTACCATCGAGGAAATTGATTCCTATGCAATAATTGATAGACCAACGTTATTTGGTCGAATATGTCAATTCAATGTTAATACTGTGATCTGTCGGCTGGGTTTGACGTAACGCAACCAAACTGCTTAGGTCTCCGATCTGCATAGGAATCAACTTATTTGATAGTACATAGTACGCGATAGCTTACTACTTACTAGGTAACTAATAAAAACTAAAAAGAGTGAAATTATTATTTTTATCAAAACATTAAAACCGACTTCCAAGGTAAAAACAAGAATAACATCCTTATAATATGAACTAAAAAATAATAAATAATTTTTCCTATCGAATAGTGCCTTTTTCCGAATTCGGCTAAAACTCAACTATTTCTGTACTCAATCCTTCATAATTTTGAAGTCGGTGCCAGTTACAAATGTTTCAAATATTTTGGCAGACTGAAGATCCAGCTATATCTGGTACCGACTTTAAAATGATGAAGGATTGAGTACAGAAATAGTTGAGTTTTAGCCGAATTCGGAAAAAGGTACTATTCGATAGGAAAAATTATTTATTATTTTTTAGTTCATATTATAAGGATGTTATTATTGTTTTTACCTTGGAAGTCGGTTCTAATTTTTTGCTAAAAATAATAAATTAAGTATAATAAATGATCAAACGAACTTACCAAGTGAAGTTCGATTATTATTATATGAGTCGCTTCATTCGAAGATATATACTTATTAACCAGTAGTACCTCTGTATCTGCTAGGCAATCGCGTTTTTTCAAAGACGTATGTGGGTAGTTGAAAAATTACCCGCACGCTCGGTTACTGGACGTTCCAGCATGTCTCATTATGTTTAGAGAGAAGTAATGCAAAAAAATCTTTCTTTCTTTCTTTGGGTACTGCAGCAAACATAGTTTCGTGCAGACTGGGTGGGAGGGAGATTATATCTTCGAATGAAACGACTCATATAATAATGATCGAACTTCACTTGGTAAGTTCGTTTGATCATTTATTATATTTCTTCGCTTCATTCTTCGTTAAATAATTATTAACCAGTAGATTTTCAGAGTAACGAAAGATTTTTTTTTTACGAAATACCATATTCATTATGAATAGTAATCATTATTATATTGGAGAAAGAATTTAACAATAAATAATAATAATAGTCAAAAACGAAACGTAAGAGATCTCTATGGTTTGTGATTTAAATGATAACATACTGGGATCATGGTGATTATACATAATATTATAACTGATTCAGCGAAACTTTGTTCGTCGATAAAATTATGGCTAAGGAAAATATCGAAAGTATTGGAGTCGCTAGTCCTGCCTTTCGACTGTCGTCTTACTAATCGTCATTAATCGTGTCCAGTTTCAGTCCCCGTGTCTACGCTCGTATCGACGCTCGTGTCGATGCTCGTGTCGACGCTCGTGTCGACGCTGCGCCGATCTCGCACAGCACGTGCTTTATCCTATTTAATATAATCTTGAATAACCATCGCACGGCGAAGTAACTTAAATATAACTTGAAACTTCTTTTTTAATAAAAAGGAATTACATAAATTAATAACATCACCGATCCAATCACGCCCGGGAGTTTATGTCTTTGTAATATAAATTTCGATACCGCTATTTACAACCGTTATTTTTTTATCTAGCCGAGTTTTATTAGGCAGAAAGTTTTAAGTCAATGACCACTATTCAGTTGGTACATAGTGCAAGAAAAAACAAATAATTTATAAGTGGATCCCGGGTACTATACTACTCAGGTATGTATTTATTCTTTTACCGGAAAGCTTCTTTCGAATAACGCTTCAGTCTTCACACATTCATCTGAGCCAATGTCACCAACCAATAAAGTCAACATTGTTCATAAACAATGACAGTGCACAGTGATGGCTGTAGAAGATAATATCGTGATTCGTATTACAGATACTATCAAATTGTTTGGCTAAGGTTCCGATGGAGCGGACGAAGATCTCTGCAATAAGTCTATTTAGTTAATAAGATTAAACAGAGTATTTATCTAAAATCTAAGTCGAAGTAAAGTATTTTAGAATAAATTTTAAGGAGTCTACTGCTTTAACTGGGTCCAGCTATGTGGTCGTCGATAATATGATTATTGCATATTAATACGATTAAAAGTCGAGAATATTGTGTTCTCGGTCCACCAGGCTGAATATTTTAACAATTATTATTCAAGAATAAGTGTGATTCAGTTATCGTATTTATCATTGCATATTTTATTTAGTATTAAATATTTTAATCGCTTAAAACTAGTTGCATTCCGCGGCGGGGGTCAGGAATCAGGATATGAAGGTGTCAAAATATCTATCAGTTGAGATAGCTCACGAGTACATTGATTTAACTGTTCTATATTATTTCGTTTTTAATAGGCATATATTATTATATAATATATTTAATATATAAAATTCTCATGTCACGGTGTGCGTGGTTGAACTCCTCTGAAACTGCTCTTTTCCTATCGAATAGTGCCTTTTTCCGAATTCGGCTAAAACTCAACTATTTCTGTACTCAATCCTTCATAATTTTGAAGTCGGTGCCAGTTACAAATGTTTCAAATATTTTGGCAGACTGAAGATCCAGCTATATCTGGTACCGACTTTAAAATGATGAAGGATTGAGTACAGAAATAGTTGAGTTTTAGCCGAATTCGGAAAAAGGTACTATTCGATAGGAAAAATTATTTATTATTTTTTAGTTCATATTATAAGGATGTTATTATTGTTTTTACCTTGGAAGTCGGTTCTAATTTTTTGCTAAAAATAATAAATTAAGTATAATAAATGATCAAACGAACTTACCAAGTGAAGTTCGATTATTATTATAATAAATGATCAAACGAACTTACCAAGTGAAGTTCGATTATTATTATATGAGTCGCTTCATTCGAAGATATATACTTATTAACCAGTAGTACCTCTGTATCTGCTAGGCAATCGCGTTTTTTCAAAGACGTATGTGGGTAGTTGAAAAATTACCCGCACGCTCGGTTACTGGACGTTCCAGCATGTCTCATTATGTTTAGAGAGAAGTAATGCAAAAAAATCTTTCTTTCTTTCTTTGGGTACTGCAGCAAACATAGTTTCGTGCAGACTGGGTGGGAGGGAGATTATATCTTCGAATGAAGCGACTCATATAATAATGATCGAACTTCACTTGGTAAGTTCGTTTGATCATTTATTATATTTCTTCGCTTCATTCTTCGTTAAATAATTATTAACCAGTAGATTTTCAGAGTAACGAAAGATTTTTTTTTTACGAAATACCATATTCATTATGAATAGTAATCATTATTATATTGGAGAAAGAATTTAACAATAAATAATAATAATAGTCAAAAACGAAACGTAAGAGATCTCTATGGTTTGTGATTTAAATGATAACATACTGGGATCATGGTGATTATACATAATATTATAACTGATTCAGCGAAACTTTGTTCGTCGATAAAATTATGGCTAAGGAAAATATCGAAAGTATTGGAGTCGCTAGTCCTGCCTTTCGACTGTCGTCTTACTAATCGTCATTAATCGTGTCCAGTTTCAGTCCCCGTGTCTACGCTCGTATCGACGCTCGTGTCGATGCTCGTGTCGACGCTCGTGTCGACGCTGCGCCGATCTCGCACAGCACGTGCTTTATCCTATTTAATATAATCTTGAATAACCATCGCACGGCGAAGTAACTTAAATATAACTTGAAACTTCTTTTTTAATAAAAAGGAATTACATAAATTAATAACATCACCGATCCAATCACGCCCGGGAGTTTATGTCTTTGTAATATAAATTTCGATACCGCTATTTACAACCGTTATTTTTTTATCTAGCCGAGTTTTATTAGGCAGAAAGTTTTAAGTCAATGACCACTATTCAGTTGGTACATAGTGCAAGAAAAAACAAATAATTTATAAGTGGATCCCGGGTACTATACTACTCAGGTATGTATTTATTCTTTTACCGGAAAGCTTCTTTCGAATAACGCTTCAGTCTTCACACATTCATCTGAGCCAATGTCACCAACCAATAAAGTCAACATTGTTCATAAACAATGACAGTGCACAGTGATGGCTGTAGAAGATAATATCGTGATTCGTATTACAGATACTATCAAATTGTTTGGCTAAGGTTCCGATGGAGCGGACGAAGATCTCTGCAATAAGTCTATTTAGTTAATAAGATTAAACAGAGTATTTATCTAAAATCTAAGTCGAAGTAAAGTATTTTAGAATAAATTTTAAGGAGTCTACTGCTTTAACTGGGTCCAGCTATGTGGTCGTCGATAATATGATTATTGCATATTAATACGATTAAAAGTCGAGAATATTGTGTTCTCGGTCCACCAGGCTGAATATTTTAACAATTATTATTCAAGAATAAGTGTGATTCAGTTATCGTATTTATCATTGCATATTTTATTTAGTATTAAATATTTTAATCGCTTAAAACTAGTTGCATTCCGCGGCGGGGGTCAGGAATCAGGATATGAAGGTGTCAAAATATCTATCAGTTGAGATAGCTCACGAGTACATTGATTTAACTGTTCTATATTATTTCGTTTTTAATAGGCATATATTATTATATAATATATTTAATATATAAAATTCTCATGTCACGGTGTGCGTGGTTGAACTCCTCTGAAACTGCTCGACCGACTTTCGTGAATCTTAGCGAGCTAGGGTTGAGAATCGGGCAACATCTACTCTTTTATCTTTATATTAATAAGTGTATTCATTTGTTGAATAAATAATAGTAAATTGTTACAACTCGAGACTGACGGCGTATAGTTTGTGTGACGGGATAGCAATCATGAATGTTGCCATGGTGACATACTCTTTAGTAGGTATAGTCACTTTAATAAAATAATAATATTATGGGCGAAATACTTTATATGGCAAAACAACGTTTGCCGGGACAGCTAGTTATTTTATAATAATATATATTATAAACGGCAAGACATAAATATTTACATATTTTTTGTGGGTTTAATGCATCCATGGCACTATTAACAATAAAACGTTAACACAAAGGGGGCGCCTGAGGCTGAAGAATTGTCGCCGTGAATACTGATATTGTTAAAGCGTGGTAAGTCTAGTCTAGATAAAGCCTACGCCTGGTCTAGTTTTCTTCTTTATATTTTTTGTGAAAAAAAAAATGAAATGTAAGCGCATCTGATAGTCTGTATGCCAAGACTTAAGGCTCTTAATCCGTTAATTAAAATCTTTAGATCGACTAGTGAATTAATAGAAAATAAGAAGTAGGCTCTTAAATCTATTTTTGCTAGATATCCACTTTTGGGTATTGGCTTGAAAGCCTTAAATGTTAATTTTCCAAATTAACATGTAATTTTGAAATAAACTTACGAAGTGGTTTCAAATTTAAAATATTTCAATAATTGTATTTAAAATATAATACAATATTTTCCGCCGCTTTGTTTGGGGAAAATAAAATCTTTGAAATAAGGTAACCTTCGATAAGGGTATACGAAGACATAGTTTTAAATTCTAATAGTTCATCGATGTCATGATGTATATTAAATTAAGCCAGTGGTCCCCAACCTGTTTTTGTTTTTGAAACGAAGTTCCCTAATTTTTTTATTTTTCATGCGGGCTGCAAACATTTTTGGTCCTTGTGTCGCGGGCCGCAACAAACATTTTTAGGTTTAAAAAATAACGTAATTTAAAATTAACGATTTAAAAAAAGTGAAAAAAAGACTTTCACGTTGACTGTATAATATTTTGCCTGTGGGCGTGAATTTCAAAATGGTTTAACATCACGCGGGCTACAAATAAAGTTCCGGTGGCCCGCATGCGGCCCGCGGGCCGCGGGTTGGGGATAGCTGTGTAAAGCCCACAATAATTATAATAGTAACATCTATAAAATATATATAAAATTAACTGTTCGCACTACAGCTGCGGTGTTGAGCGTTTAGTCGCCTCAACGCTCTTCGAACTAGAAAGAGGTTGATTGTAGCGGTACATTACTAGTGGCGCCAGCCGACGGTAACCAGCTCTGCCCCTCCCCCCTTTTTTGACGGGTAGCGGGAAGGTTTTGCCAGAGCCCAAAAGGTACCCGATTAATGGGATGTACTAATTTGTCTCTGAGAACAAATACTGGAATTATCCAACGAAACAGAATAATAATCTCGGTCTGATATTGAGACAAGACTTATCGGGTCTGAGTGTTATAGGTTTCCGTTACGAAGTTGTCTTCTCTGATAATATATTGTCTGATAAGTTTGATAATAATTTATATCGAGATAAATCAGATACTGTTGATAAGTCTGATCATGTCGAGTCTTTATTAGGTGAGATTTATAATGATTATAATCGATCGAAATGGAATCGATCTGCAACACTTATTATCAGGAATGTTTTATAAGCAGTAGCTTAACTTAATCGTTTTTGGGATCATTTAAAACAATAATCTGGCGAATCCAACGAGGGTGCACCTAACGTCAGTAGGAGCCCTGGATCTATCCGGATCTGGTCCGGTTCTATCAGTGCCGGTACTCGGGAAGGCTTCGGGTTCATTCGTAACCTGATCGTCCCGTACCTATATTGGTCACTTTTAGTGATATTTTCCCGATTGTCTGGTCTTAGTGACCTAAAAAAATAAATATTGGGGTAGCTCGTTATAATCGACTTATTTGTCGATAAAATATGTTGCAAAAAATATTGAGGGTAGTAACTATAACGTTACGTAGATGTTAAGTAAGTTTCGTTATGTACACTCGCGGTGTATCCCGAGTCCCAAAATTGGTGCAAGATTTATTTAATAATAATAATTATATACCGGCAGACATAGTAAATCATAATCGTAGTTCTATATTTAGAACAAAAGGATCGCGCGGGATGCGCATTGGTTGTTAACTGATGAGACTCGCAGTCTATCTAGTTATTAGCTCGAAATAGCTATTATCTATAAAACGGCAAAGATATTAATATAATAATAATAATAATAATAATGATGTAGTTATATTTATAGAACAAAGAGCGCGGGAAAAACGCGCGGTAGTTGCAAATTTTTTATTTTTAAGCATTGTCGGAGACTCGTAGTCAATCCATACATAATGTTGATTTGAAAAATATCAATATATTTTAAATTGTAATTAACTCGCAGTTAATCCCCTCAAACCAGCCAACATAGTATTGTACTTCTATTTTTAGATAAAACATCGTTAGAGACCCGCGGTCAATTCCGATGCATAAGGATTGTGTTTAGAGACTCGCAGTCAATCCACACATTATAGCGGTTTATAAAATAACTCGCTGTTAACCCCCAAACCGGCCAACGTATAGTTCTATTTATATAACAGATAAAGCATCGTCAGAGACTCGCAGTCAATTCCGATGCATATAAATTGTGCTTAGAGACCCGTAGTCAATCCACACATTATGGCGGTTTATAAAATAACTTAATATATAATTAAACTTGCAGTAATTAACTTGCAGTTATTTCTCCTAATCAGACAAACATATAGTTCTATTTATAGAATAGGTAAAACATCGTCAGAGATCCGCAATCAATTCCGATGCATATTATAGAATTGAAAAATTGTGTAAAAGGACTTACGGTCCAAACACACTGTACTTATTGATTCACAGTCGCAGTACGTGCCGGTTAGTTAAAATAATTGCAGTAATCACCTGCAGTTGTTTCCCCCAATCCGGCAATTATATAGTTTTATAATTCTATTTATAGAACAGATAAAGCATACATAATATTATAGATCGTGTATAAAGACTCGCAGTCCCAACACATTGTACGTTTATTGACTCGCGGTCGCAGTACAAGCCGGTTAGTATTGAATATACTTGACTCGTCTAGGCCTCGGTAGTGCCTGCCGTTTATTTAAGTATTTAATAGTACTTACATGTATTTTCTTACTACACGATAAAATGAAACTGACTTTAGTTACTTTCAACACTGACTCAATCATTTTAATAATAATTATAACCAGCTGCAGCGCTTTGGCATGGTTACTAAGTATTCGTGCTCGCGTTGCCTCGCGTTAACAAAGAATGAGACATGCCGGAACGTCCAGTAACCGAGCGTGCGGGTAATTTTTAACTACCCAGATACGTCTTTGAAAAAACGCGATTGCCTAGCAGATACAGAGGTACTACTGGTTAATAAATATATCGAAGAATGAAGCGAAGAAATATAATGATAATATAATTAGTTGAAAGTATTACATTTGAATTAAAATATAAGGGATGAAATCTTCAAACTATTCAGCCATTTTGTTTTTGCACCTGCAACTGAGCGTTATATTTCATCGCATTCAGGAACTTGGTGCATTAATCTAGCTGTCACGGCTGCTCTAAACTCTATTTTACACAGTATTTCCTTAATTAATGCTAAGACTAGAACTTCGCCTAGGTTTAACAAGCGAAGACGCGGGTTCAAGGAGTTTTGTAGCTGTTACAATAGAACCTTGAGATAGTTGGCAGTTAGGGTCAATTTACATTGCAACGTAACGCCATTCAGGAACGCAGCTCAACAGTGCGACTGTTAATTCTATGTGTTCTTCTTGTGTAGTAAATAAAGTTCAGTTTGAAATTGTTATTTTTAACAAAAAATTAAAACCGACTTCCAGGGTAAAAACGATAATAATTTATAATGAACAAAAAAGTATTAAATAATTCTCTCTCTTAGTGCCTTATGCATAATTCTCCTAAACCTCAATTATTTCTGTACACAAACTTCATTATTTTGAAGACGGTACCAGCTAAGAATGCTGAGTTCTATAATATGACAAAATATTTTTAATATTTAAGACTGGTACCGACTTCAAAATAATGAAGTTTGTGTACAGAAATAGTTGAGGTTTAGGAGAATTATGCATAAGGCACTAAGAGAGAGAATTATTTAATACTTTTTTGTTCATTATAAATTATTATCGTTTTTACCCTGGAAGTAGGTTTTATTTTTTTTGTTAAAAATAATAATTTCACACTTTTTACGTTTACTATTACTTTTACATTTACGTTTACTTTTACGTTTACGTTTACTTTTACGTTTGCATTTATTTACTTTTACGTTTACTTTTACTTTTACGTTTACGTTTACGTTTACGTTGACGTTTACTTTTACGTTTACGTAGACGTTTAATGAGCCCTTAATTCCTTGTATCATTTATGAGCGTGGAATTCTTCAAAGTACTTAAATCTAGGGGAGCATCTCGCTGGTACCGTTACGGTTTACGTTTACTTTTACGTTTACGTTTACTTTTACGTTTACGTAAACGTTTAATGAGCACTTAATTGCTATGTATCATTTATGAGCGTGGAATTCTTCAAAGTACTTAAATCTAGGGGAGCATCTCGCTGATACCGTGAAGTGGGCAGTATACGGAAAAAAAGCGCATCTGTGGATGTTCAGGCGTGACGTGTTAAAATAACTATAACTTCACTGTGGGGGATGCATATTATAACTACTTAGTCTGGCCATAAGTACTGTTACTGGTTAAAATAA
Source organism: Lysandra bellargus (assembly GCA_905333045.1). Taxonomy (NCBI): domain Eukaryota; kingdom Metazoa; phylum Arthropoda; class Insecta; order Lepidoptera; family Lycaenidae; genus Lysandra; species Lysandra bellargus. The sequence goes on along the minus strand of HG995352.1, from coordinate 3,889,596 downwards.
GCAAAATATTACATTTGAATTTGGATCCTGTAATTCTTATATGATTGTTTATTGTGTTTTCTCGTTTTGGCGCATGTATTTTACAATATTTTGCGATACTGAAATGGAGTAGGGTGATCACAAGAACCAAATCGCTGTGATTGCATCACACAAAGTAGGTATGGAGTCCAATGTCATTTTTATTATTAAAACTCCATTTCTCTTCTTAGGACTGCTCACTGACAACTGACACTGACAAATTTCTCTTCTTAGGACTGCTGGAAGAAATCTCTTTAGAGATAAGCAGTACCTGTTGTGTCGTCTTTCTTTATAAGTATATATTGTTAAATGTTTTTTGTACAATAAATGGTTAAATAAATAAATAAAAAAAATGCTTGGTATTAGTAAAATGTTTATGTACCGGGCCATTAATAGGTACAATGAGACCTCCTCTGCTTGTGACAGAAAAAGATCTGGCCGTCCACGCAGTGTTCGTACGAAAAAGGTGATTAAAGCTGTAAGGGAAATAATTTGAAAAAAATCGGTTCGAAAGTAAAAGATTTTACCTCACGAGATAAATATTGCACCTAGAACCATGTCGCGTATTTTAATGATGACTTAGGACTTTCAGCCTACAAGAGACGTACTGGTTATTTCCTAACTGATAATTTAAAAAAGAAAGGGTGGTAAAATTAAAACAACTACTGAAGCGGTACGCAAAGGGAGGTCACAAAAATGTTTGTTTACGGATGAGATTTTTTTTTACAATTAAGCAACATTTTAACAAACAAAATGGTTTTATTTATGCTTGAAGTTCTAAGGTTCAACATCAAGTTCAATAACCAAGAATGGTCCTTCCAACAAGGCTCGGCGCCGGGTCATAAAGCTCAGTCGGTTTGGTCTTGGTTAGAAACGAACGTTTCAGACTTCATCAGAGCTGAAGATTGGTCGTCGTCTAGTCCCGATCTTAATCCACTGGATTATGATTTGTCAGTTTTAGAGAGTATGGCTTGCTGTAAATGCCGTAATAATTTGGAGTCTTTACGACAATCCATACGACTGGCAGTGAAGAATTTTCTCATGGAAAGAGTCCGTGTTTCTGATAACTGGCCACAATGTTTAAAATACGTTATTTTAGCCAATGAAGGCAAATTTGAATAAGCTTTTAATATTTTAAATTGTTTTCTATTTATGTATTAAACTAATACACTGTAAAAGTAATAAAATTTATTTGCAACAGAAAAAAAATGGTTTTCCCGTCTTTGTTATATTAAGTACACTTTGTGCAAGTTAGAGCGGTAAAGATATAGTTTACGATATACTGTGGTTAAAATAAAACGCGAAGGTGATAATCGAGCTCCTAGAGCGTGGTCAACAGTTGAAGGGATAAGGTTGGTTGTAGGCTGATTGGTCGATAATTACTCACACAGTTAGGGTTTCCTTTCTTATATAAAATTATTATGTTAGATTTTGCCTATTCCTCGGGAATTGTTTTTGTGTCTAATATCATGTTAAAAAGGGTGGTTGGGAGAGGAACCAGAGTGGGTTTTCCTGCTAGGATTGCCTCATTAGGTATTCCATCTGGTCCACTGCTTATTTCCTTTTTTAGCCTTTTTATCATTGAAGCAATTTCATTGAATGTAAATCTCTTGACTGTGTTGTGATTGTTATGATTTGATGGTAAAACACTTGGCTGGGCCGTCGTTTTAATGGAGTATAAATCTCTATAGAATTCTGTAGCAATGTCAACAATTTCTGCTCTATAGAATGTAAACATGGTACCCACTTTTTACTTGCGTTCAGTTCTTTCAGACCTTTTTTCATACTTCCTGATTTATTTAAGTGTTTTGTTATAATTGATATTATAAAGTCTTGGTATTTTTGTTTTATAATTTAAAAAAAAAGTGTGTCAGCTCCGACGCAAGACTGGAGTTTACTCCTTAAGTACGAGTATCTAACCATACGCAAAAACAGTTTATTCAACTGAAAAAAGATTAATATAATATGAAATCAGATGTTCCGGCAATATTATCTACACCCCTTTCTGCCATAGTTATTTCAAAATACTTTTAGTTCACTTTAGCCAGTATAATGATAAAAATTATAACTTCACAATAACAACATTAATTATTGATATTTATAACAATAATAGCAATATAAATACATCGACACTGATAGAAACAAACAAGCCCAATAACATATAGTATATAGGTATAGTCGCCTATACAGCATACCATAATATGTACGTCTTAATCATAAAGTTAATATACCTATCGGAATATAATATTATATAATAATATAATTATATAATTATATTATAATATAAAATAATATTCCGATAGGTATATTACCTCTATGGTCTTAATACACTCACAGCCAAATTAGAAAGTTGCGCACTAAAGGTGCGCAAAAACGTGACACATTTTTCCGTTACTTGTTAGTAGGTTTTACCCCTCGGATTTTTCTCATACCGGGCGCCTTATATATGAAAATCGATTCTTAAGGAGTAAACTCCAAAAATAATTAATAATACCTCTATTTAACCAACGATGTCAATACTAAAAGATTAACTACAAGGTTATAATTTTATGTATTAAACCATAGTAGTACGTAGATACAGATTCGATTTGGATAGCCAAATATACAGCTCAAGACTAAAATACACGTTGGTTTTGGCAACAATAATTATTTAGCTCAACATTTGACGTTGCGGTCTCAATGTTTATCCGATATTGAATTCTGTTCCGACTCTGTACCATATTTTGAAATTCCGAGCTGTTGGTATACTAGTTCCGGTGATTTTAGTTAGTGAATATATGGGTTGTAAATAATAATTGAAAATCTTGAAATATCTAAACATCTAAACGTCTAACAACTAAAGTATCAATTATATACTTTTTTGCTTAGTCTACATTTTAAGTGAGAACATATTATATTATACATAAGTTCCTTACAGGATTTAAAATCATTTTTACACCCTGAAAGGAACTTATGATTTTTTTTAAAAGATACCTCTTGAAGAGAAAAGTTTTGAAAAATATATGAATAACGTACAAGTAATACATATAATATGGTAAAACAACGTTGCCAGTTCAGCTAGTTAATTATAAAAGTCTTAGTCATACTCGGAAGGCCCGTGTAAAAGCACATTCAATGTTAAACAATGTATGAAAATTGCAAATAACGCCGCTCTGAATAAAAATGCCCATGGGTTTGGTGCAATGCGGGCGGTATTACGTTTAAACTTCAAATATTACCGAAAACTTTCCAACTTGGGTATTTATAACGTCCGCTATTAAATGCTTTTAACCCGTTATTGTTTAAGGGTTAAAACAGGCGAGGTAATATTAGCCCAGTAGAGTTAGTTCAGCCTTGTATGGAAATCTGAAATTAAAATTTATAGTCAGATTTTTTTTGCACCAGTGTTTCACCTACAACTTTGTTTCTACAATTCTTTTCGCTAAATTCGATAATAATTGACATACAAGCGAAATTATACTTTGACTTGTTTTTTGCATTTATCTCCGTAAATGTTGTTTTTACAATGAAAATTATAGGAATTCAAAATGTAGAAAATTAAATTTACAACAAATTTAGTCCTTAGCATTTTCGTAAAAATATAAAAAATAAAGGAGATATAGCTAAAAAAAGATTGGACCTTGAAACCAATATAGCGGCTAACGCACTCGTCGGAATTGTTCAAGTTTTTGAATTTAAGCTTTTTGTGACTTCCTCTAAACATCGGTGCAAAAATTTTCTGACTATCATTAATTTAAAAAAATCTAACTCTACTGGGGTCTGGGGTATATTGTAGGGTATATTAGTACTTTACGATTCGTACTTCAATTAATATAAAGCCCATGTAGATCCTTACTTATATTATAAATGAGAAAGTGTCGTGTCTGTACGTCTGTCTGTTACCTCTTCACGCTTAAACCACTGAACCAATTTAGATGGAGTTTGGAATAGATACACTTTGAGAGGCGAAAAAGGATATAGAATAGTTTTTGTTGCAGAAAAATTGATGGCTCTTACACAAAAAATTAATTTCGGCGCAATTAAGTCCATTCAATGTACTTATAATATTTGCCGCTTTTACTCGTAATTTCTGGGTGATTTTTACGTATCAGTTTGTAATTAATGTATTTCTAGACGAAGAAAACATATTTTTTAAGTTCTTTCTTCGTTAAAATTGGATTTAATTTTTTTTAGACCTTTTTGAATTAATTTGCACTGTAAAATTAAAAATAAGCTACCTGCGAATGAAAAAAAAGAAAACGACAAATAAAACTTTATTAAAGTCGGTTCGACTGTTAATCGCCACAACAAACATAGGCACGTAAAAATTAAACCCCTTTTTCGTCGATTAATAAAACGCTTGATGATTTTTGACGATTGAACAATAAAAACATTAGTTTTTTTCAATCACTCCCATAATCTTGTTTCACAAGATTCATCGAAATAAAAAATTTGAAAAGTAAGGATGTTTGTACACCGCCGCTGTCACCGGGACGTCACCGAAAGAATTCAAATAAAATGCCATTAATTTATGACCTAGCCAAAGGGCTAAGGGCCAACCCACACGTACCACAACCACACCACGTGGTCGGGCGTATATTTCGTATTGTAAATGAACTGAACCATTCACACGTACCACATTTTGCAATCGTTATCGACCACTTGTCAGATAACTCGTCAGACGCAACCACAGCTGATCACATCGCATCCACATCGCAACCACATCGCAACCACGTCGCAACCACATCGCACCCACAACGTTGTGTCGATGCAACGACAGTGCGCGCACACCGACCGCGCTCTTCCCCTCCTCCGTTTCATTGACTTTCTTACGTAACCACATCGCAACCACATCGCAACCACTGGCGACAACGCAACCACGTCGGCATTTTGTCGGTACCACAACGCAACTACAAAAAGGTGCAGCGTGCATGTATGGAATTGACATAAGCCGTAAGCGTTCGTTAATATGACGTTGACGTTCGACTCGTCTAATGTGAATTCCATACATTTTGATCGGCGATTCTCGAAGAATCCTCGTCTTAAAGAAGCGATAAAGAAAAAGTCTAGACTACAGGCTTTAGGCCATAGATATCGTTTTGTATTGATCTAGTGACCCATGCCACCGCTGCTTTGTAGTGGCGTAAGGCAAAATGAAACCTATCGCCTAGGTCATAAAGTAGCATTTTATTTGAATTTTTGTCGGTGACGTCCCGTTGATGGCGCCGATTTAGCGATACATACATTTAATATGGCCGTGTATCCACCGCATGCCCGCCATCTGAGCGTAGTGTTAGACATATATGGCTGTAGTTGTAGTAGGCCATATGTATTTATCTCTAAATCAGCGCAGTCGTCTCGTTGTCGTCCCGGTGACGGCGGCAGTGGACAAACGCCCTAATGGAACATCGTTTTACGTCAGCATTCATGTTTTCATTTTTTATAGTTTTGTTTTATTTTACATCCTTAAATCCTGTTTCATACAATTAATAATTATTGGTCCCTAAATATTTCAATTTTATTTTTAAAGAAGCAGTTGTCCAATACTTTGTTGAGTCAGAATAAGTCATCCATTAGAGTGATTTTAGATAACTTGAAGTGGCAAAAATACAATGGAATATCACGCCGAAAGTGACTAAAACATGTCACTGTTATAAAAAATAGAGTAAGCGGGCTCCTAGACCTACAATAATATTGAACAATATCACGTAATATTATTGATATTGATTGTCTAGGGTTGATATTGAACATATGAATATGAAAATGCTCAATAAAATTGAAGAGTGATACAATAATTGACCGTCTAGGCCGGCTTACTCGGCAGTCGGCAGTTACTATATTATAATGTGATAGAATATATCTAATGTTGTGTAGGAATAATTATTATTTGTGCACGTTTCTGCGGTTATCACTGTCATGAGGGCATTTGACGCATTGGCTAAAATAACCACCGTGATTAATTAGAATCAATCAGCAATTTATCAACAAATACTATAATTACAGTATTATGTAGGTTAGTTTCGATGCAAAATGACTCTTCATTTTAGAAAAACATAGTTATTATCACCATCTAAAATATTACTTCTCCGATATTCTCGTAACAATTATTATGTCCAACTATCAATAATAATTAATAATTATCAAAATCAATAATCATACAGAGGTATACACAATCCATGATTATTTTTAAATATGTGATAATAATATAAATACGAAAGCGTATCTGTCTGTAGAACTTGATCGCAACTTCGTTGCAACAAAATTCTTATATCGCGCGTGAACCTACTAATTTCAGGGTTACTCATCAAAATCGGTTTGGTGCATATACTGATAGATACATACTTACATTTATAATATTAGTATTTAGTATAGAAAACGAACGAACAAACTGTCACCAGCAGTATTTACTATTTCCTCACATTCAAGAAGAGAGCATTATTCCCTCTTAAAAGGCCGGCAATGCACCTGCAGCTGTTCTTATATTGCGAGCGTCCATGGGCGACGGTGGTTGCTTTAAATCATGTGACCCGTTTGCTCGTTTGCCCCCTTGTAAAAATAAAGACAGCCGCTATACTCTAGCAAAACAGTAACTCACTTGTCTGTCGTCGCATTCACGGCTGTCCCGTGATGTATAGTGCTCTTCCCCCGTTTGCGTCGCCTCGTTCGTTTCCGTGAGTATGACGCTAGCAGCAAGCCCTTGCGCGCGTCTATCCTCTTCTTGGAGTCTCTAGCGAGGGTGCGCACTGCCAGAGAGGTGGGGTCGAAACTGAAGGTGGAATCGTCGCGGTGCTCGTTCAGATCCTTCTTGCGTTCCTGTGGGATGGATTGCGTTAGGGTTTTTTCTTGATAGGTACTGTTGATATTTTAAAAATACCTTTTATATTATTTTATTTTTTATATAAAGTTGGTCTACGGAGCGAGGCGCAGCACGAGCAGCGTCTTATGCCTATGTAGAACTATACTTCTGTTCTATTATTTAATTGCTATGTTAATGCTTTATTCCTACTTTGTTTCGTGCGTTTCCTATCAAAATAAGGAGTAAATTCTCAATTCTCATAAAATTTAATAGGACTGTAAACACTGAATCGAACTACACTGTGTCAAGGCTGCATAAAAATAGATTTTTCTCACCTCCGGGCGGAAAGCGTCAACTTTCTTCCCGCTGCGCTTACCGATTTTGCCGTTTTCCACCTCCGTCGATGAGATTTGTATACACACCAGGGGCAGTAAATAAGAAAGCCTCAGATCACATGTTTGCTGATTACATGTGATCTGAGACATTTCTTATTTTCCTGCCCTAGGTACGTAATGTACTATAGAGTATTATTCCTACATACTCGTAGTTTTCTAGCATGGGAGTTTCTAAACCGTGGATTTTATTTCATTTAATAGCATTCGGATTTTATCGGAGCCATATTAACATTGGATTACAATATCAGAATCGGGGATCTCACCTCTTGAGTAATCTGCGACTCCTCTTCGTAGCTGAGAGCGACTACGGCCAGCATCAGGTTGATGAGGTAGAAGGACCCGAAGAACACCACCACCGTGAAGAATGACACCGACATCGGTCCGCATGATGACAGCACCTGCAGCAGACAAATAATCAGTTTTATTAATTACTTGCATGTAGATTAGGGTTACACGGTCAGTCTGGCGTCAGTTCAGTCCATCAGTCTGAGACTGATGCCAGAATTATGTCTGAAAAGTACATAATAAAAAAATGATCAGTCCGTCAACCAACCGGTTAGAGTTTAGACGATCATTCTCCCATCATTCCTGACCAAACTGATGGATTGAACTGACGCCAGACTGACCGTGTAACCGTTTACCTTAGTCATACGACCTGGCCAAATCCTTAATCAAGTTTTTAACTTTGACAGCTTCGAAGAAACTACCTTCATTTTTTATATTATATCTTTAAATGTGCATGTGTAATGTGCAATGTGTGTGTTCTTGTATATACAGGGTGTAACAAAAACAAGTGATACGTGTTCCCTGTAGAGAGTTCACTGTGAAAGTAGCAGCGCTGAAAGACCAAATTTTTTTTTCACTTTTGTATGGGCAAGGGCCCGAGCGTCACGAGTTTCCCCATACAAAAGTGAAATATATATATATATATATATATATATATATATATGTATAATTGGAATTATGTCATATTTTTTTTCATAAAAATATGTCATTTTATGTGTGTTTTTTGAATTTTTTTAATACCGAGCGAAGCTCGATCATATAGCTAGTAATAATTTAAGTATGGCAACGATTTAGTATGAACAATTCTTAGTTTTACTTTTTAATGATTTCTAAAGTACATGTACATTGTAGAGCATTTAAGACGAAAACTTTCTTGTGCATACACAGCTGTCTTCGCTTGTTCTAAAAGTTTTAGACTAAAACTATTTCTTGCATACAAAGTTGCCTGCAACATCTTGTTTCGATTCTAGATTCTAAAAATGATTTCCAACATTTTTAAATATCGAAAATAAGACTAGTGACTACGACAGTCTCCCGCGCCATTTTGAAACGTAGATAGTTTGTTATTCGCATGTTATTCCTATATTTAAATTAACGAATTCATTTTGCCACAACAAATACGAATAAAATGGGTCGCTATAACGACCCTCTTGTATCATTATTTTTATTTTTAATTTAAAACCGACGAGATGTCATGACGGTTTCGAGTCCAGTAATTAATCAAGGACCATTTTCATATTTTAATTGTGTAATTCTTTTCAAAATATTTACTTACCAACTTTTCATAAATATTTAATGTTTCAACATAATAATATTATGAAATAATATGTATATTGTTACATAATAGAACTCCGTTATGCCAAAATTAGTTTTTTCGCTCGGATGCCGTACATTTTTCTGAGATGAAAAGCATTCTATGTTCTTTCTCGGGACTCAAAGTATCTCGATTCCAAATTTCAGCAAAATCAGTTCAGCGGTTTGGGTGTGAAGAGGTAACAGACAGACAGATAAACACACTTTCGTATCGTAAATATTATTATGGATGTTTATTGTTAATCAAATAACCATTAACCATTAAGAATATTATTAATGTTAATATCACTCATTACAAAGTATCAGTGCACACGTATCTGTTTCTTCTCACACCTTAACTACCAAACAGATTTTCAACACAAACAGCTTCTCAATCATAATTGCAATCATTGATATCCATCATGACTCAGTGAGCAGGGATCTTAATCCACAATGGCATGTCAGTTCCACGTAAAGATACTTTAAACTCAAACTTCCCGCAAAACTCCACCTAATTTTCGAGACTTTAATACTTTTATCGTTGTACTTATGTGTAATGTCTTTTCTCAATGGGGGGTATGAATCTTGTTCTTTCTATTAAACGCTTTGTTCACTTTTTAAAATATAGCTTTTATTATGACCAACTTTTCTCTCGTAAATCGCGACCATTGTTGTAAGATTCGATTGTGCTTTTTTACTTATCTCAGATAATTAAACGGCGAATATGAAAAATATTTTCTAACAATGCAGTTTTCTTGAAAATTAGCTGTGTTAAAACAAAGATGAAGAAACTTCTATGATTTAACAAAGCAAAATGTTCAGTTTTAAATCTGTTTTGAAAGAAATGAGATTTATAGACTAAAGGCTAAAATATTTAACTAATTATTTAAGCAGTATATCGTTTCCTCTTCAATCTAGCCCGTTTCTTATGAAACTTAAAAACATAAACTTTTGAAGCTTTGACCAATCGAATGCTTTCACGTTGTTATGATATTTGATGCAGGCACTTCACATGGCTATTTGTATTTGCGTATTTCATATATTCGCCAAACAATCACCATGTGTAGACGGTATGTTTGACAAATATTGGCCTTATTTGCCTATTTGACAAATATGTACGTATTAAATATACGTATCCGTACCTTTGTCGGTTTTTGTCGCACATAAAAGGAGTCAAATAGGCAAACTGTACACAAATAAACCCACAGACTTCTAAGGGATACTACGTATAAATCTACCATATTATATACTTTAATCTGTGCGTATAAGCCGGTGCTGTCAACTTGGTTGTATTTTCAAATCAGGTGTTTTTCAGCAATTAATTTTCAGTCATTTTCACTTTTTAGTGTTGTATCGTACGTAACCAAAAATCAAATTAACTGGGATACTAAAACGGTCTTGAAATCCCCTGGAGTTGTACCAAATTAATTCATGTATTTGGGATCCACAGCGTGAATCTCATAAAAATCGACAGTGTGTTAATGACGCTTGGAATAATATTAGGGAAAATTTGGGGATAAACTGCACTATTAAAGATTTGAAAAAGAAGAAAGAGTCTTTAATGGCAGCCTATAGAAACTATAAGACCAAAATAAAGAAATCGGAAAGATTAAATAATAAAATCCAGCTGCCACTTGAAGCATCTCCATAATTATTGTATTTGGTGAACACAAACCAATCGAATGTTTGTAAGTCATGTATATTTGACCGCCATATGTTTCGGTCGTATTTGCCTTTATTTGCTGATTTGCGTATTCGTCAATAATTATATATTGCCAAATACAACAAATGGCCAATGGCAAATACAAATAGCCATGTGAAGTGCCTGCATGACGAAAATACAATTTTGTAGTTTAATATAAAAAATGGATCGAACATGGAACAAAGTTTATAATTTTGCATAAAATATTCGAATACTTAATTAAATATTCGAAGGTTTCAAGCATACAACCAGTATTTATTTTTAAACTACATTTTATGTAGTTTGAAAGTACATTTTATGTTACCCTAGTCCATCCTGTAATCACTGCAAGCATATAGGTAACCTTCGTGACAAAATTCCACAAATAAGTGCTCCTCATTATTCTACTACCCTGGTCCTTTCGTAATTAATTTAGGAGGCCACCATCACTTATACTCTAATTTAGTTTGAATTTGAACTACTGACGTAATGGACAAAATACATTATAGAGCTAAACTACCTTGTTATTTATAGAACGTTATAGTTTAGTGGTTAAATAAATATTAAAATAGGTAACAATCGGTTTCATAAACTTGGTAGTTATTATTATCCATATTTTACATATCCGAAACACAAAGAACGAGATTATTTTGCTCTATGCCTAATGCCACTACAAAGCAGCGGTGGCATGTGTCGCTAGACCCATGTCAATAGAAAATGAAACCTATAGCCTATATCATAAAGTGGCATTTTATTTGAATTTTTGACAGAAAATTAACGAAAACGGTCGAGCGACGAAACGGTCTAAAGTCGCTGGACCCATTTCGTTCATTTCGTTTCGCTCTAAAAAAAATATCAGATTTTTTGAAATCGCATTTAAAGTAGGTACACGACTTACAGAAACAGAAACCCCAAAACAACAAGCAGTTAATTAGTTATTACGATTCTCGTGAACAGGGCCGTGCCTGGGTATATGGCCGCCTGCGTGCCAGTCTGTATGGCCGCCCCCAGGATAACATTAAAAAAAACTACTTTAATTTTTAATGTTTATTATTATACACAGGGCATCAAACCGGGAAAAAAATCAGTTTTTGGTTAACCGAAATCGAGAACGAAAAAAAATATTGGTTTTGTTCCGAAAACCGGTTTCTGAAAAGAAAAACCGGCTAAAAACCGGTTTTATGAGATTTATATGTTTGGATGAAATTTAAGAAAAAAAAATGCACAAAATAAACATTTTTTTATTTAAAATTTAAACAAAAATAATAACATGAAAAAAATTACAAAACTGTCGCGGGTTTGAGTTGGATTATTCAAAGATACTTAAAAAAAAATAAAAAATCTAGCTCCAATTCCAGCTTAGATTATAATTAAAATGATCTCACATGTTGTGCATTTCGTTCGGCAAAATTTCGTATACGGACTTTTAACCCGGTGAACACGTTTTTGCTATTTAAGTATATATTTAATTATCATGAAAATGAATGTTCCCCATTTATTTATTTTGTCTGAAAAATAATTGTTATTGTAGGTTATAATATTATAGGATATATTTAGATATAGCCACACTATTTGGTCGGTCACTAACGATGCGACGATCGCTCGGCGGCTGGCGCCCGGCGGCCGGCGCGGGCGCCGAGCGCTCGCTTCTTCAGTACTAGTGGTGTTCCTAACGGCTATATTTTCAGAGCGCGCTAAATGCTAGACGCTACATTTTTCAAACGCGCTATTTTTGACGCTACGTTATAACGAATAAAATCTCGATTCGTTCAAGCACGCTAGTTTTGACGCTACGTTATAACGAATTTCAAGCGCGCTAGTTTTGACGCTACGTTATAACGAATTTCAAGCACGCTAGTTTTGACGCTACGTTATAACGAATTTCAAGCGCGCTAGTTTTGACGCTACGTTATAACGAATTTCAAGCGCGTTAGTTTTGACGCTACGTTATAACGAATTTCAAGCGCGCTAGTTTTGACGCTACGTTATAACGAATGATACGTTATAACGATCGATTGGACACGTTGTAAAGTTGCCGACGTTATTGAATTCTTTCGATAATAATAATTATAACGCGGTGGGTGAGTTAATATAATATAACGTGTTATTTATTATTTATTTGGTTAATTTTATTACGTTTGAAATATTTAAATTAAAATTATACAATATAATTGTATAATAATATTATATTGAAATTGAAAGGAATCGCTTTATATAAGTACTTACAATTCTTTTTTTTATAAGTTATTTAAATGGTTTTTAATTATTTTTTTTATTTTTTGGTAATATACTTAAATTATTTTTAGATCTTTTTTAACATTTCATTTACTTACATTTAAAAATATAATAACGTATCCAGATTTAGAAAAAATACATTCACATGGAACGGAAGTTACCATTATATTACAATACAGTGCTCTTCGGAGCAGGGATTATAAAACATTATAATTTACCTATGCACGCAACGCAACACTGAAAAAATTATGACAGCCGAATTCACCCGATTTGGGCCCGAACGATACGGCAACGAACCAACGAAAGTCGCGACTCGCGCGCGATCGGCAGCGCGGGCGGCGCCGCGCTAGGTCAGTGACCGCGCGATACGTTATAACGTAGCGTCTTGTGCCTAGTTTTATAGCGCGCGTTATTCGTTGCGAAGAAATAGCGCGCTACTTTTTTCAGCTATACGTTATATTAACCACCACTATTCAGTACGAGTCCTAACGCCTTGTATGCGCCACGTGTTTTTGTTATCGGAGTGTTACTTGTTATTACTGTTTTCTTGTTATTACTGTTTTTTGTTTTTGTTGCTGTTTTGTTATTGCTGGTATTGAAAAATGCCGAAAAGACAACGAAAAACTGTACTCAACAGTGAAACGCGGGAGTTTGTTGTGCGTTTGCGAGATTACTTTGCTTGTGAACAACAAAATGGCGGCCCTTTGTTGCCACTTGAAAACGTACCCATACAAATCACAAAACATTTTTTTCGCTTTCAGCGCTGAGTACTTTCACTGTAAAGTGTAAACTATATAAGGAACGTTGTGCACTCGTTTCCATTACCGACATTTTTTATCGATACTTGCCGCCCTAGTCGATAAACGTCACACGACGTAAGTTTTGCAGGACGTAAACATAAATTGAGATTGAGATAACTTCTCGTAAATGTTAAGATTTGTTAAAAATATCAACGGAATACATTACTAATGGTATAAAGCTACGTAAAATTTTTAAATGGCATTTTTAGACGCCCCCAATATGATCCCAATTTAATGGTGACGCCACTACAATGTTATATGATGACATTAGCTGTCAGTGTCATAGGGATCAAGGTTCGCCGCGCCGAGTATAATGAAAACAAACCGATTATATTTTTGCCCAGTAAACAACTTGTAACGATTTGGCCGCCTCTTAATTTCGGCCGCCTGCGTGCGGTGCACGCAATGAACGCCCGTCAGGCACGGCCCTGCTCGTGAAAGGGCTGCATTTGCAAAGGGTCGTAATTATAAGGGTAGTATCAAAGTTATGTCGTAAGGAATATGAGGAAACCCATTTTGATTTGCATTACAAGAGTCAGATGGTGTAGGATCCCCCATAACTTAATTCCTATCGGCAATTTTGAAGACGTACCTACATAATAAGAATGAATGAAATATCCTTTATTGTGCACACTTATAAAGATACAAAAGGAATACAAGAAAAAGACAAAATATTCAGGTGACACAATGGCGGCCTTATTACTACGTAGCAATCTCTTCCAGGCAACCACGGGCAAAGGTGAAACTGCAGTAAAGAAGAGAAACGTGCATGTGCAAACAAAAGAATACAAAAAATAATAATAATAATATATACATATTTAAATATATAACAACTATACAATAATACTATACATAGATATTATGAATATAAATATAATAAGTAAATATTATAATTAAATATTATTTAATAATTATAAGTAAATATTATAAATATAATAAGTAGAGGTTAAGGCGCCGATCTACATAATTTAGATGTTACTGCTACGGTTTTCCTTTTGGGAAAAATCACCCTTTGCTAAATCACTTTATGGTATATAAAAGTTTAATATTAAATGTTACAGATAAGTAATATTCTACAAATTTTGGCATTCTGTAATAATTCTGTAGGTTTTTTCATCACTGCGGCAAATTATTGCAGAATTCGAAATTACTAATAATTATTTTAATTACTAGATTCGTAATAACAACTAACGAATAACTTAAGCTTCAACTTTTTGATACTTCAATTACAAGAAACTAGTTTGTAAGTAAATTTCTGTAGCTGTAAATAGACTTTTATGAAATCCGCAGAAAAGGGAAGCATAAATAAGCAGGAATAAAATTAAGTAATTTATAATAAAAACACGTCTGCCAACATCAATACCTTTTCTTCTATTGGATTCGTGATTAGAATTCTGAGCATACAGGATTTCTTGTAATATTCTGTTTTAAAAACCTTTAATACTGATCAATGTGAATAATAGGATTTCTTTGTCACGTTGGTACTCGTATATTATGTTAGAATTTATTTTAGGGGCAAATTATTTTGTCTATGGATCAATACAATTCGTGATATCTCTCGTTCTAAATTCTTATCTACTCGTTTAAAACTACTATGACAAAGGTTACACGACCAGTCTGGTATCAGTTCAGTCCATCAGTCTGAAACTGACGCCAGAATGACACGATCATTTTCCCGTCAGTTTGGATCAGACTGATGGACTGAACTGATGCCAGACTGACCGTGTAACCTATGTGTAAAGGCTTAAACTCACCATATTATACACATTCTCCCAATAGTCCAGGGTGATGAGTTGGAAAGTTGTCAGCATGGACCAGAGGAAGTTGTCGAAGTTGGTGTACCCGTGGTTGGGGTTGGGGCCCACGCACAGGCAGGTGTACCGCGCGGGGCAGTGCCGGGCCCCCGTCAGGTTGCCGCAGATGATGGGGATCTCCTCCTCGTCCACCATCCAATGGGACGGGTCTTTGATCCATCTGGAAAGAGATGAGAGATTTAACCTGACCTCGGGCTGGGGTCATAATAACAAAGGGCTCTTGAGGTTGGTTACCATTAAGCACTGTTGATTTTGGGGACAAAGTATTTGCAATTGTAGGAATTTATGGTGGGAAAATTGGTCGTAAAAAAGTAGAGAGGGATTTTTTTCTTTTTTCTTTCTTTTCAGATACTAAGAAAGTAAAGAAAAGTTCAGACTTTCATGTTAGTGATGGTGTTAGTTCGGATACATGATCCTTCTCATACTCTTGTACATTTTCAACAAAAAAAGGAAAACAATTTAAAGGTTCTGGCAGTTGTGGTCGATAGTGATGAGACAAAGTACTCTTCTGCTGTACTTTTTACTGCTTATTGCTTTTAACTGCTTGAACGAGGATACTCAGAGCGTACTCGTGAGGCAAAAGATGGTCAGCGTCATCACCTGCACCGGCTGCTACGACGAGGGTACTCACTGCGACCACAGCTCGTCGGTGAAGTTCTCCCCGGCGGCAGCTGGAGGTCCTGCACGCACTTGTTGCGCAGTTCCTCCATGTACACCTGCAGCGCGAACTGCGCGAACACCATGAGGCAGAAGATGGTCAGCGTCATCACCTGCACCGGCTGCTACGACGAGGGTACTCACTGCGACCACAGCTCGTCGGTGAAGTTCTCCCCGGCGGCAGCTGGAGGTCCTGCACGCACTTGTTGCGCAGTTCCCCCATGTACACCTGCAGCGCGAACTGCGCGAACACCATGAAGCAGAAGATGGTCAGCGTCATCACCTGCACCGGCTGCTACGACGAGGGTACTCACTGCGACCAGAGCTCGTCGGTGAAGTTTTCCCCCGGCGGCAGCTGGAGGTCCTGCACGCACTTGTTGCGCAGCTCCCCCTTGTACACCTGCAGCGCGAACACCATGAGGCAGAAGATGGTCAGCGTCATCACCTGCACCGGCTGCTACGACGAGGGTACTCACTGCGACCAGAGCTCGTCGGTGAAGTTTTCCCCCGGCGGCAGCTGGAGGTCCTGCACGCACTTGTTGCGCAGCTCCCCCTTGTACACCTGCAGCGCGAACACCATGAGGCAGAAGATGGTCAGCGTCATCACCTGCACCGGCTGCTACGACGAGGGTACTCACTGCGACCAGAGCTCGTCGGTGAAGTTTTCCCCCGGCGGCAGCTGGAGGTCCTGCACGCACTTGTTGCGCAGCTCCCCCTTGTACACCTGCAGCGCGAACACCATGAGGCAGAAGATGGTCAGCGTCATCACCTCCACCGGCTGCTACGACGAGGGTACTCACTGCGACCACAGCTCGTCGGTGAAGTTCTCCCCCGGCGGCAGCTGGAGGTCCTGCACGCACTTGTTGCGCAGCTCCCCCATGTACACCTGCAGCGCGAACAGCGCGAACACCATGAGGCAGAAGATAGTCAGCGTCATCACCTCCGCCAGCTGTTTGAAGGAGTGCAGCAGCGCGTTGATGATGGTTTTAAGGCCTGGGGGAGGAAAAATATTTTAGAATTTACGTGATGTTTATAATTTGTATATTGCAATAAAGCAAAGGACATTGGACAAGTCAAAACCTTCATAGGTTCACTTCATGGCAGAAACTTGAAATTTTGCACATGCATCCTTTATTGTGTAGGCGCCTACTATATCCTTCCATCCCTATTATCCTTTAAGGTTTAATAGGGTATTAAACACTGGTTGTAGGCAGATGAGGTCACAAGACCTACACATCATTGAACATCGCTACTTACTTCGAATCTTTGATCTTCAACAATTAAATAAAAATATAATAATCCAAAATTCCGAATAACTACTTCGCGTAGACCTGCGTAGCATAATCGTAGCATCTTCGTAGCACGTCTACGCGGTTTGCTACGACACGCTACGTAAATAACGGCCGTATACAGAGATGGTTGAGTACATCGCAAACGATCAATTTTGAACATGTTTGATGTAATTTAAAACATCAAACAGCAGCGCAGACGATCAAACGTGCATCAAATAAGTTTGTCAAACAATTATCTAGAGTCGGTTTGAGATCATGAGATCTTGTTTGACAAATACAGCGGAACACGTTCAAACACGTTTGTCAAACGCTACGCAAATCCAAATTTTCTTCAAACAGGTCAAATACGTAGTTTGTTTGGCAAACGCTTCAAACAAAGCTGTAATCAAACTGCTTGACAAACACGTAAAATTTGACAAACAGTTTGATCGTTTGCGGGGTTTACGATTATTTAACCATAATTTAATGAACGATGTTATACTTATGTCGAGATCCGTAAAATTATTATAAAAAGTATCTGAGCGCGGCAGTACGGTATAAAGAGAAATTAACAAACAATCGAAATAACTAAAAAGTATTATCGTGTAATTATTTCTGATATCATACACATTTTTATTACAATATAATAATTATTTTTGGTCGTATTTATCTTAACCCGTCAACTCAACTTCTATATTTTTCGGTTTATAGAACCAGACTTAATACGATCACTGAATACTGAATAAAATATTATCTTTTTAGGGTTCCGTAGTCAACAGGAACCCTTATAGTTTCGGTCTGTCCGTCCGTCTGTCCGTCCGTCTGTCTGTCCGTCTGTCTGTCCGTCTATCTGTCTGTCTGTCCGCGGTTTTGTTCAGAGACTATAGGACCTACAAAGCTGTAATTTGGCATGAATACACATAATATGAATGATGCCGACAAAATAGTACATGAAATCTTAAAAAAATATCTTTTTACCTTCCCTACACATCAAGCGGGGATGAAATTTTTTTTTCGCGTCCACCTGGGGTGTCGTTGGATAGGTTTTTTTAAAAATATTATGAGTTTTGCTAGATCGTTTTCTGATTTAGCGATCCGTTTGTGAAATATTAAGTTTTAAAGTGGAAAAAATCGTTAGAGTCCAGTGCCCCCCCCTTCTACCAGCTAAACGGTTGCTTCTGGAAATGTGAAAAATTCACGGGAGTAGGAAATATGATGAATTTAAGAGGAAAACTATCACGGCTAAGAAGACTTCAAAAGTTCTTGGGTAATAGTCGATCAACTAAAAAAAATATATTCAGCGAAGTATAAAGGAACTTTTCGTTCAAATTCCTTTGAAAGTAACTGAGATGATGTTAATAGTAGTGTAAAACACGCTATAAATGTACGTTCATTGACCAAACAAAAAAAAAAAAAACTAGCGGTACTACGTAAATGAACCTTATATTGCGCGTGGCCCGACACGCATTTGGCCGGTTTTTTCCTTATTCTTATTGGACTATTACATATCATATATCATAATTCATAACGATACGATCCAATAACATTAATATCACTTTACGTTATGACGTCATAAAATCGACAGAGTCATTGAACTCTGCTGATCCTGGCGGGCCGTAGCATGTCTTCCGCATACTAATATACTGAATACATATGTTAAGATATATTATGAGTTGTGACATTTAGTGACTGTATATTGAGATAATTCATATAATGATATCGGACGTCGCATATATTGTACTATATCGTGTTAACCAAAATCAAAATATTTTATTTCCAAATAGGTTAACAAAGTTAACACTTTTAGAACGTCGTGTCTACATGAGGCCTACCACCGGTTCGGGAACTAACCCGGCGAGAAGAACCGGCGTAAGAAACTCACACGGGTTCACCTTTTACCAAAAAGGTGGAAAATAACAATGAATAGCTTAAACTAATTTACACTAAGTATGTAAGTAAAGTAAGTGAAAACGTGGTAAATTTATATAGAAGCGACCTATGGTCTGTCGGCTTATTTTTCCCAAGGCACACCTTATCATTGAGAAAATCAGTAACCTTATAATAAGCCACGGCGGCAATCGAAATTTAGATTCTTGCTACGGCAATCAATATTATCATGCGATAACAATGGCATGATACGATGGCAAAAATACTGACTTTGCAATTTCGTAAGTTTTTGTTATAAAAATTTGAAATTATAAAATTAAAGTCGGTAAAATAGGTAAAATACAGTTCTTAATTCGAATACTCAAAAATAAATTATTGTTACATTGTGTCAGTTGAACCAAAGATCTTAAGAGGCCGGGCTACCCTTGAAATTCTCATACATACGTAATACCAAAATAATTTTCTCATACGAAAATATTTAACATGTTTGAGCTATTTTTCAGCTTAAAATAGTAGTTACCTAGGTTCCTGACAGGAACTTTTCAGCTTAAAATAGTAGTTACCTAGGTTCCTGACAGGAACCTAGGTAACTACTATTTTAAGCTGAAAAATAGCTCAAACATGTTAAATATTTTCGTATGAGAAAATGATTTTGGTATTACGTATGTATGAGAATTTCGAGGGTAGCCCGGCCCCTTAAGTAGAAGTCTTTCAAAATCGACGCATTCTTGTTAATTTATTCATTTCCTATTTAAGCAAAGAGACGCCAAATAATTCACCACATATTACCGACAGACCGAACTGTTTAGCGGCTAATCTATTATCCATTGACTACCAAATGAGCCCCCAATTCCTCACCGCAAGCGACTAATCCGGATAAGTATCATGTTGCTGTGTTTAGTTTGTTGTTTAAGCGCCAATAGCTATGTCCACATTATGCAATTTCATCTTCAATTTTCGTCATCTTCTTTTTATTTAACTTTCGTTTGGCATATTCAATAATTGAAAGCGTCAAAATCCGCCCGCGTTGAAAGAAAATTGTCATAGCGACCGCTACGATTTCAACGCGCGTCACGGGCATGCCTCACGTTCGCTGTTGACTGCGCTATAACGCATGCCCTTGATGAACAAAAAAGGCCCAGTGTGGACAAAGCTTAAAATATCCTAGTATCTTGTGGGGTTGGATAATGTGACCCTCTCAAAAACAGCTGAACGAAATATGATTACATTTATAATAAAAGTTTACGATTTAGTTTATTGTTTGACCTCGTCAAGTATTTTGATCTTTGTGAGAATTATATTTTTTTAATTAAATAAGGGGGTATACGAGCAAACGGATCACCTGATGGTAAGCAACCACCGTCGCCCATGGACACTCGCAACATCAGAAGAGCTGCAGGTGCGTTGAAGGCCTTTTAGGAGGAAATACGCTCTTTTCTTGAAGGTTTGCAGGTCAGATAGGTCCGGAAATACTGCTGGTGACAGTTCGTTCCAGAGTTTTACTTTGTGCGGAAAGTTACGCGAAAAACGCACTGTCGAAGACTGCCACTCATCAAGGTGATGAGGATGGTATGTTTTTCGCGTGGGACGTTATTAGACGTTATAAGAACGTCTAGTTGTGCCCCGCCTTCTACCTGGCGGGCTGAAATTTAATAACCAGCAATTTGGATTTACCGCCGGAAAATCGACGATCGATGCGGCAATCGAAGTCAGGAAAATTGTGAACTCATCAGAATGTAATTACGTTGTAGGTATATCTTTGGATATCGCAGGGGCCTTCGATAATGCCTGGTGGCCGATGCTACTAATAAAGCTACGGAACAGAGGATGCTACCGCAATATTTATTATTTACTACAATCGTATTTCCGTTTTTTTTTTTTTTTTTTTCCTTTATTTATTAAAGAGGGTTTGTTCGCTTTGCGAGCATGTCACCCTCATAGGAACATACAGAATAATTCATGCCCTAAACTTAATGCCTAACCTAACTAATTTATATAACATGCCAGCCTCTTTTGATTTTGGAAAAGAAAGAATACTATTACATACTCCTATCTGACGGACATCAATATTATATTCATATAGAATTCTACATCTCTCGACTTCGTTCCGGACACATTCAATTAAAATATGGTACACGTCTTCAACCACGCCGCATTCTGAACAGTTTGGTGATGTGATTTTTCCCATCAATTTAGCGAAACTATTTAAAGGAAGATGTCCGGAACGAAGTCTGAGACTCAGCACAATATCTTGCCTGCTCATATCGGCATCATCGAACCAAGGTCTTTTTGGTATAGTCATTTGCATAGTTCTATACCATACTCCTTTTGATAATGACCGTTCATCAAAATATTCTTTCCATAATCGGTATCCTTGAGATTTTACGTTAGTTAAAATATTAGTATAGTCAGGAAGAAGCCCAACCAGATCGCCCTGCGTGGTTGCTTCTTTCGCTAAACCATCTACCCTTTCGTTGTCTATGATGCCGATATGAGCAGGTATCCACTGTAATATAATCTCTTTGCCAGACCTAATCAAACTTAAAATACATGCCACGATATCATAAGCTAACTGCGTACATCGATCATTAGAGGAACATTTCAATACGTGCTGAAGAGCACTCTTGGAGTCGCAAAAAATTACAATTTTTTTAACATTAATAGATTGTACATATAATAACGCATTATAAATAGCGATAAGTTCTGCTCCCATAATAGATGTATATGAATTAATTTTAAATCTACCGGTCTTATTTAATTGTGGATCCAGAAAAGCTGCGCCTACTTTATCTCGGTCTTTGGATCCGTCTGTAAATATTTTATGAAACTGTGAAAAATAATTTACAATATAGTTATTACATTTTGTTTTCAAATCATTTTTTAATAATGTTTTCTTGGGTTCGGGGGCATTTTCAATGTATAATTTAACCACATGAGATAGGTTCACATTGCTTACCCATGTAATGAGTGAAAATCTTCCTAAAACACTGCTGGATTCAATAGGTATCGTCTTATATAAGTCATGTAAGCGGACCAATAAGGGCTTTTTCTTTCGTCTCCAGAACGGACTTTGGCAAAGATCGGACAATTTATCAACTACGAAAAAGTGTCATGATTAGTAACAGATTTAAATTTTAATAAAAATTTTGCAGCTAGATAGTGTCTCCTGATATGTAACGGAGGGAGAGAAAGCTCACATTCCATTACATGAATCGCAGTATTTCTAAGAAATCCACCTATTATTCTCAAACACATATTTTGAATTTTAGTCAGTTTACTTAAATTAGTATCGGATGCATTATCGTAAAGGAAACTGGCGTAATCTATTCTACTGCGAATCAGTGAAATGTAAAGACGTCTCAAAAACTTGGGATGAACCCCCCACCCTGAGCCAGCCAAAATCTTAAAAACATTTAAATGTTTCATACATTTTTCCCTCATTTCGTTTAAGTGTTTGGTCCATTTTAGAGATCGGTCTAAATGAACTCCTAAATATTTAATACTATCCACTACTTGTAATGAATTGTTATTTAAACTTAATTTTATTGATTCTGATTTATATCCACTTTTGAAAATACATATTTTACTTTTATGACACGATATATTTAGACCTATTTTTTGGATGAAATTGTTAAATAAATTTAATGCCAATTGTAATTTACGCTCTGCTTCTAATATATTTTTAACTGTAATAAATAGGACAAAATCATCTGCGTATTGTGATAACAATACGTTATTAATTATAATACAGGTAAAAACATAAATAGTTCCAATGTTAAACAAAATAGGGGATAACGGGTCACCTTGAGCTAAGCCGCGGTCAGTATTTCTAGAAATAACGCAATCACCCAATAAAATTGTCAGCGTCCTTTCTTTCAGGAAATTCCATAAATAGTTACACAGCTTTTTGCTCATACCCAATCGGTCCATAGTAGATAATAAAGCACACACATCAATATTATTATAGGCATTGTCTATATCAATAAAACAGGCAACTGTTATCTTTTTTTCTGAAAAACCGGTTTGAATCTGTGACACGAGTCTAGTTAAGTTATTTAACGTCGATTGGCCCTTTCTGAAACCTGTAGTATTGCTCGAAAAGTATTTATTCGTTTCCATATACCATTCTATTCTATGAAATAGAATGTTATGAAACACCTTACATATGCATGAAATCATGGAGATGGGTCTTAGGGACGAAGAAGAACCTGGGTTTCGGCCTGGTTTCGGAATCGGAGTTATAGTAATACTGCGCCATTGAGTTGGAACAAAGGACGAGTCATAAAAATGATTGTAAAGTGAAACTAAAATTTGTTTACCGTTTTCAGGCAAATGTTTTAACATCGAATAAGAAATTTTGTCATCACCTGGCGATGTATCTTTCGATTTTATACAGCTGTTCAGTTCCTGAATATTTATTGGAGTTTCCAAGTCAGAATTTTGTGACGTAAAAACCGGTTGTCTAGGTAAAACAGAGTCGGGAGTAATAGTGCGTAGTAACTCATTAGCCATATGTTTGTCGACGTACTTATTTTGAATATGGCGCCCTTTGACCCATCGCATCTTCTGCCACAGCTCATTTTGATTAGACACTTGATCGAGGGAAGAACAAAAGTTTTGCCAAGATGTGTTTCTAGCATTCTTAATGAGCCTTTTAGATTCCCTGATTTTATCCTGAAGAATATTATAATTATTGGGCGTGGGGTTGCGTCGAAATTTAGAAAGGGCCAAACGGCGTTCTGCTACAACTTTAGAGAGAGATGCATTCCAGTATGGCTTACAAGAAAACCTGGTTTCGATGTTTTCGTTTATTTTAATATTAGGAATATATAAATCCGCCGCTATGTTCATGTAGTCAATAAAAAGATCGTACGATGCTTGCAAATTGTTTTGAAAAATGTAATTTTTGTAAAGTTTGTGTAATAATTTTTTATATGAAATCCAATCGGCTTTTTTATAGTTTCTCCTATATTTTAAAAATGTATTTATTTTTTGATAAGTAGTAATTTTAATTATACAATGATCACTACCTAGCATTTCATTCAATACCGACCATTCGAGTTTCAGGCTTAAATCACTAGTGGCTAGAGATAGATCTGGGGACGAATACTGCATATTGTTGTTATGTAACAAGTCAACACGAGTGGATTGGCCATCGTTCAATACAATAAGATCACTATCTGATATCGCATTAAAAATTTGATAACCACGATTATCATTTTTACTGGACCAATAATTGTGGTGGCCATTAAAGTCACCGAGCACTAAAGTTTTGTTCGGTAAATTTGAAAAAATCAAGTCCCAATCCGTCTGACTCGTTTGTATAGATGGAGGACAATATATTGACACTATATTTTCTACTTGGTCGCAATTATAAATGCTAACTGACAAAATTTCTATACCCGGATTGCAATTTTGTATAGATTGTAATTTAGATTTTACTGACCTGTGCGTAAGTATCGCCACTCCACCGTATGTGTCGTCGCGGTCCTTGCGGAAAATATTATATCCACTAATCCTGAAATCGCGATCCTTACACAACCAAGTTTCACTTACTGCCGCAATGTGAACCTTCTCTTGCAGTAATAGATTTTCGAATTCAGTTACTTTCGGTCTGATACTACGGGCATTCCACTGAATAATATTAAGTTTAATATTACGTTTACTACTATCCGTCATCGGCAAAATATTCAAGAATAAATTTCAGAATTGGCCAATCAGCGACATTATCTACTACTAACAAAATCAACCATTCAATACAACATTTTAATACATTTTTAATTTTAGTTTGTGTATTATACGTTTTTAAAAAAATAATTTCTTGTAGCCTACATAATAGTTCATTAAAACTAACTCTTTTACGGTCCATTTCTACATTGGTTTCCGTTTCACTTTTCGAGTTCACGTTGTCCATACATTCTTCTTCTACGATTTCCATATCGATTCTATCTTCTTGCTGCTTTTGCCTCTTCTTGACACTCGGTTTCTGGGGAGGAGGGTGATGGACAACCGCGGAAGTTTTCACCTTGTCAGCGTACGTGTAAGGGAGGTCAGCTTGAGATGGAGTGGAGCGAATAGAATCAGCATCGTGGATAATAAGAGTTTCGTTTATTGGTAAATCTGGGTATTCCGATAATGTAAATGCTTCTTTATCTTGTTCATGGTCGGTTGGCGGCACATACATTGTAAGAGCTTTTCTAAAGGTGCAATTGAATTCGGACATGATATCACGTATCTTTTTTTCTTTAATAAAAATAGGACAGGTTCTCGACAAAGCCATATGGTCACCATTGCAGTTCGCACAACGATATATTTCAACTTTACAGTTGGGATGATTTTTTGCGCACTTTGGGCAAACTATTTGTTTACTAGGGCATCTTTTGTATGAATGGCCGAACTTCCAACAACGGGAACATTGCGAGACTGGAAACACATACGCTTCCACCTTTATCCTTGTATCGTGCACATAAACATATGGTGGTATGTACGAACCCTTAAAACAAAGACGTACCGATTCACTAGGTAGCCATCCCGACTCGTCGAAATTCCTGCGATTTAAACGGTTTACCGATAAAATTTTGGCTGGTTCTGGGCAAGAAATACTTTTTAATATATACTCATCTGAAAGGTCTAAGTCCACGTCTTTTATCACGCCGTATGAAAAACTCGTCTCCATAGCTTTTTGAATTCGCCATCCCTTATCGATTAGATTTTTACAGTTTTCTAGTAAATCAGCACTAACATGACTATTTAATTCGACACGTACTCTGTAAGGATTAATGTATTTCACTCTTATTATATCTTTTATGTTGTTCTCCTTGAATAACCGAGCTAAAGCAAATTGTTTTGGAATAATTTCATTCGACGATATATATATTTCGATTTTTTCTTCCTCCCTTACTTTTTTCTCATGTCTTCTAACTTCTATCCATTCATCTTCTTCATCATTTCTGTCTCTTTTCGTAGGTTTCATCTCCACTGCTAACTGATTACTCATCACTTCATTACACTCCGCACTCAGTTCTTCAGATATTTTATTAGATTCATTCATATCGAAGTAGTGTATAGTCGCAGCGAGCCGGCGCACGGCGCAGCGGCCGCTATGCCCTTATCGCGTAAACAATAGATCGATTTATCGATGCGCAAGTAATAGAAACGACCGATTCGCACGCATGCCGGTACGAGACTGGTATTTCCGTTACGGCGTAATGAAACTACGACTCGGTCACTACATTTACGTCAAAGATCTAACCCGCGGCTGCCCTCAGGGGTCGGTATTATCATCATACCTATGGAATATAAATTTTGACGATTTGCTGTGCATTCCTTTGCCGCCTCTCTGTTATCTGGTAGGCTATGCAGACGATGGGTTTCTCCTTGTTGAAGGCAATACGCGAACTGAAATAGAAAAGAAGGCGAGCAAGTGCCTCAGCGTAATTGCAAGTTGGGGTCATAGAAATCGTTTGCAATTCGCGGCGCATAAAACTTATCAAATACTTTTGAAAGGCTCTCTTATCTCAACTCCTCGCATTAAACTCAACGAAACAAATGTTAAACGTAAACAGTCACTTTGCTATCTTGGATTGACTCTAGAAAATAAATTTACATTTTTAGAACACATTATAGAGACGGACGAAAAAGCTAAAAGAAATTTTTATAGTTTCACCAAAATGTCAACGTCTACATGGGGTCTTTCGTTCAAAACGTTAAAAATTATATATACAGCCACATATTTAGGCAGAATATGCTAAGGCTCACCAGTCTGGGCAGATAGGGCTACGATAGGTGCAGCCCGACGTAAACTTTTTCAAAGCCAACGTCTCGCATTAATATTCCTATGTAAGGCATATAGAACGGTCAGTACTGAAGCACTCCTGTCCTATCGGGTGTTTAGCCGGTAGATTTAGAAATACAGCGCCGGGCTGCCTTATACTATAAAAGCAAAAAGATGACGACCCCAGATTTCTTAAGCATGAAAGATAGAAATAAAGTAACTAGATTATTCGGACCGCTAGATGTCACACTACAAAATCTTATATCTGAATGGCAGGATCGGTGGGATAACTCAATCAAAGGTCGGCACCTGTACAATTTCTTTCCTTCGGTACGCAAACGACTCGCTATGCATTGGATAGAAATCGATCACTGCGTTGCACAATTCTTAACCGGTCACGGCAATTTTAAAGCTAAACTTTATGGATTTAAGTTAGTTCCGTCTCCTCTTTGCGAGTGCTCGACCGAAGGCAGCCTGCAAGAACAAACTGCTCATCACATGCTCTGGGAATGTGATATCTGGCATGAGGAAAGAACCGATATGTTAAACAGCCTCCAATGTGTTTCTAAAGTCGCGTATTACGATGATCTCGTAGGCAGCGCAAATAATTTCCGTGCTTTCAAACGTTTTTGCCATAAATTCCATTGGAAACAATCCAACACAAACTTGTCAGTTTAAGTATAGGTCATTTTATTAAGTAGGCTTACAATACAATTTAATTATTTTCCCGTGGTGCTCTCCCCTTTGTTCGGACATTAATGTCACGAAAATTTGGCTCTCTCCCGCTTTGCTTGGGGAGAGAAATTGGATTTCTCCTACTCCTCCTACCTTCTTCTGATTAATTTTGTTGCGGGTCCCAAGACAGATTTAGCTTGTCCATCGGGCATCCCTGAGATCATATCAAAGGGTTTTCGTGGTTGGTTACCACTGTTGATCCTGGCGACACAGGAGTTGCAGTGGTGGGAATGTGTGGTGGGCCATTTGCCCGTTTAAAAAAAAAAAAAAAAAAAAAACTATAACCACGCCTCTGGTGCAACCCACTCTAAGCCAACAAGCTTCCAAGGCTTATCACTTTAAACCGCAAGTGTCAGACCTCCCTAGAGCCCCGTCAAGGTTGTCATAACTTGACTGAGGTAACTAACTTTTATTTACCCAATCCCTGGAGGGGTGTCCGAGAGATAAGTTACTGTCAAAATTAATTTAATTTTAGGGGTGCTATCTAATAGCTGGAGCTACGATTACGATACTGTGATTCTTTTCTAATAAAGTAAAATAACTTTAAACGGCGCCCATCATAATTATATTGTATCTAGTGTTTATGTGCATGATGAAAGAGACTGGTCTCTACGACATAAGTATTAGGTAATCCTAGTGTAAATATCAGTGATTGTGTAAGAATTTAGATTCACCTGTAGAAAATTTAAAGTGAAAATAAAATTTTGTTAATTTATCCTCTAACTCTAAAAGCTGTAAAACATTGTACGGCTTTACTTAGAGAGATTAGTTTATTCCTATTCGCCTTATTAGTAAAACTATTAGATTTTTTAGTTCATTTGTGTGTTGACATGTTAGTATAGTTTTGTTTTTTTAAATGTTAATTTGATAGTCTTAGTCTAACACTTGATAAACTTATCAAGTGTTACCATTTTAAACACAGCTCACAAATAAATAAATTACTTCTTAACTTAAGCTATCTAAACCCATTAATGATTATAAACTCCATGTAAAAATTCTTGTCAATTTACCATTAAATTGAAGTCGTTAAAACTGATGCGCCACAACTACTATCTACTATCATAAAAAGCAAGAATTTACTCAACGCGGTATTATTAAATACTCAAGTTAAGCATTTAATTAAGTAGGCAACATTTCCTGCAGGTAGCTGGCGCGATGCCAGCATGCCAGCGGCTATCGACAGTGATTGCAACTTGACAACAATAGTCGTTTCTACTTGAAAATTTAAATATACTGGTTGAAAGTACAATGTCTTACTGATTATGATGAAACCAAGCTTCTTGGATTATGGTTTTGGCAGTTTAATAAGTGAATGTATTATATATTTAAGAGTAACAACGGCATTATTCCAATTTCCAACTAAAATCAAAACGGTTGATGCCTACACATCTTTCCACGTTTCGTTAATTATTATATTTAGACTGTGATAATATATTGGGAGTTTGATAAAATATTTGACCAAAACTCCAAACATATCAATTCAATTAGGCACATACACCCACTTCTAACTCGAATATGTCTGACAACGACAACGGCCGCGGCATGCACACTTCCGCTTCCAATTTTGAACGAGCACCCAACTTTCCATTCCGCCTTTATTTTCTTTTAATTCGCTGCTATTGCCTTTGTATTCTTTGAAATATTTTTGAAGGTACGCTCATGTCGTTTTAATTGGTGATTCAGAGTAACTTTTAGGGTAGAAAGCTGTGTCCACAGATACGTGGTCCAATTTTATGAAAGGAATTACGACTTTATTACATTAAAGCTAAGTTACCTTTAAATTGACAGTAATAGTGATTTTAATACTTCAGTCGGAATTTCCAGGAATTGCTATTGTATTATATTGTTGTCGCGATCACCGGTGCTCGCGCGGGGCCTGAAGGATTAAACTCCAAAACCGGGACAACTTTAAAAAAAGTGAAGAAGCAAACGTATACAGGGTGTTAGGTTTAACACCGTTAATATCCTTAAAACCATCAATTGAGCCACTTTTTCTATGAGAACAATGCTGGGAACCTAAAAAATCCGTCTTCATACAAATAATAAATTAATAAAATGCCGATCCGGGAAATTTGTATGGGTATTAAGACGGCATTTTTTTATCTTCTTATTCTTTTTGTTTTTGATATTTGTGTTGATGTGCAGCAGTATAGCTCAATATGATACTACTATCAAAATTATGAGTTTCGAACTTTAAATACAAAAGCAATATGCACAACATTTTTTTTATAAAATAACGGAGTAAACGAGCAAACGGGTCACCTGATGGAAAGCAACTACCGTCGCCCATGGACACTCGCAACATCAGAAGAGCGTTGCCGGTTGGCATTTAAACTTCGAACAAAATTAATTTTAAACATGGCCGACATACCTGGCATAATCGAGACGGTTTTCAGCGCGCGCAGCACACGAAACGTCCGCAACCCGGCCAGGTTGCCAACCTCCATGCCTATGGTTGCGTAACCCGACGTTATCACCACGAAGTCCAGCCAGTTCCACGGGTTCCGCAGGTACGTATACTTGTTTAGTATGAAGCCTTTCGCGATGCACTTTATTATCATCTCCGCCGTGTAGATCGCCAGGAAAATGTATCTGAAAAAGAATAAATAGATTAGGGTCTGCACAGACGAACCGCATTTCAACTGCAATCCAACCGCAAATTGCAGTTCAAGTGCGGTTTGAATGCAGTTGACACGACTGCAATACGACTGCAATAGAACTGCAAACCAAACGCGCAGTCGGATTGCAGTTCAGTTGCAGTTGGCGTGCAGTCGTGTGGACTGTTTAGGTCTACACAGACTGCAATTTGCGGTTGGATTGCAGTTGAAATGCGGTCCGTCTGTGTAGACCTTAGTCTTTAATTAAAGGAAGGATAGAGAACCTAAACAGGGTAGTTACTAGTTAGTCAGCACATTTCATTTTTTTAATTAGCCTATATTCTGTCCCACTGGTGGGCAAAATCCTCCCCCAGGGTCTTCATTTTATTGTGATAAATGAAAGTTTGCATTTTATACTTGATGAAAAGCAAAGACTAGAACGTAATTCATAATTTTGTATTTTTGTATTGCTGCAGCATTTATTTTTCAACATCAGTGTCTCCATATAAAACAGAATTAGTAATAACGATTACGATATCTATATCCATACTAATATTATAAATGTGAAAGTGTGTCTGTCTGTCTGTTACCTCTTCATGCCCAAACCGCTGAACCGATTTGGCTGGGTATGGATATATTTTGAGTCCCGGGAAGGGACATAGGATACTTTTTTACCCAAAAACATGTATGGTTCCCGCGCGATAAACGAATTTTGGCGCAACGGAGTTGCGGGCGTCATCTAGTCTAAAATAAAATCATCATAATGACGTAGATGTTTGGTATTTAACATAAACAACGCTAATGCCTGGTTCGACTAGAGTTGATCTCTTAACTGGCGCTTTTGATTGGCTACTAACAAAACAAAATTAAGTCATTAACCAATGAACAACGCTTTTAGAAAATATATAAACTCCTGTCTGGTCCATGTCTGGTCTTACGCATTATTACGCCGATAGCAATAAGTCGAAGGTTTAGTTTTATCAAGATTACATTCCATTTTTAGGGTTCCGTACCCAAAGGGTAAAAACGGGACCCTATTACTAAGACTTCGTTGTCTGTCCGTCTGTCTGTCACCAGGCTGTAACTCAAGAACGGTTATAGCTAGATAGTTGAAAATTTCACAAAATGTGTATATCTGTTGCCGCTCTAACAACAAATACTAAAAACAAAATAAAATTAATATTTAAAGGGGCTCCCATACAACAAACGTGGTTTTTTTGGTCTTTTTTGCTCTATATTAATAATGGCAACAGGTAGGTACTTGAATTTTTCAAAAAATCCTTAGTTATATGTGTACTTTAATATTTAATAATAATATTAAAAAAAATTAAAAATTAAGGGGGGCTCTCATACAACAAACACAATTTTTGGCATAATTTTGCTCTATAATGGTACGGAACCCTTTGTGCGCGTGTCCGACTCGCACTTGGCCGATTATTTGATTTAAGTATTACTTAGTTGCAGTCTTAGAAACTTTGCCTGCATTACACTACTATTAGTCATTCTGTGTACATAATTCTTAACAACTTTAGCATATTTCTGTCTAGTATTTCGTGAGCAGAGTATTAAACATTCACGCGTACTCGCGAGTACAGCTCATAATAATATAACGTACTACTTATATAAAATTAAAATTTAACGTACTATAATATAAAAGTGTTCTTAATTTAAATTGTTTCTTTTTAATAACATTAAGGTATTTCGCTTCTAGTCTGTATCTTTTTGAAGTTGAAAAGAGGTACGTACTGAATTTTTTTGTTAATTTTTAAAGTGAAAGGAGAAAAAGAATATTTAGCTTACTATTATTAAAAAATTAATATCCATGCTTTATTATAACTGCGAAGTGTGTGTCTATATTTTATCTCTTTACGCTTAAACTATTGAACCGATTCGGATTAAAATTTGATATGCAGAACCTTTTTGACAAAAGAGAGTTCCGACAATATATTATAACATACCTACAATGAAGCCGCCAGTCTACCGCAGCGCTCGGAGAGACTACGCACGTGCGTCAAGCTTCGCTTTGCAAGAAAATATACGTGACTGTGTCCACTGCAACCCACGGACACGCTACGCACGAATTGACGTATTCAAAGTAATAAATTCGTGCGCCGCGTGGCCGTACACAGCGTGCGCCACGGTGGAATGACGGCTTAAAATTCATCTCGGTCAAAAACATAAATATTATAATTTATGTCGCGGTATTACTTATTAATTTATATACTAATAATTATTTTTAATCTTGCTACACTGAAATTACTGGCAACATCCAATTTTAATGTGAAATAACAATGTTCAAATTTTGATTATAAATACATTGTTTATGCTATACCTGCTCACGAAAACGACGTGCTTGCATGCCACGTATCGTCAGATTAATGATGTGTACCGGCCTAATTACAGGTTCAATCAATTAAGAATGATTTAATTTAACGGCGGTTTAGGTTTTGATATCTAAAATTAGGTTCGGCAATAGTTTTCATATAGGATCGAAGATAAAAATAAATTAATTACTTTATTTCGCTTACGTTTAAAAGATCAAAATCAAATCAAAATCAAAATTGTTTTATTTCTGAATAAATTTAAAATAAATATTTTCAGAATGTCCTACATGATGCCTACCACCGGTTCGGGAACTAACCCGGCGAGAAGAACTGGCGTAAGAAACTCGCACGGGGCCCACTTTTTTACCAAAAAAGTGAGAAAAAATTAATCTTTTAAAATAAAGTTTACAATTTTGTAACTTAATATTATATACAATATCCACATACATAATTGTAAGTCCTATAATAATGTAGAAGTAGCCTTGCAAGAAGCCATCCTACTCCCAAGGTGTGCCATCGCTTATGAAATCATTGACCTTATAATAATTGGCTTTGGCACACAAACGTTCTTTGACTACTTTTTTAAATTTATTCATGGAAAGATTTTGAACGTTTTCTGGGATTTTGTTGTAAAGGCGTATACATTTACATACCTTTAAAAGATTTACCTAAGTCTGATCACCGGCATATCTAGCTTGTGCTTATTTCTAGTATTCCTACGGTGAATGTCACTTTTAACTTTAAATTTTGTTATATTTTTTCTAACATATATTACATTATCCAAAATGTATTAAGAGGCAACAGTTAGAATACCAATTTTTTTAAATTTATCTCTCAGAGATTCTAAAGCAGACATTTTATAAATAGAACGTATGGCTCGCTTCTGCAGCACAAATATTGTATTAATGTCGGCAGCGCTTCCCCATAAAAGGATTCCATATGACAGCCTACTATGAAAATAACTAAAATAAACTAATCGTGTCGTGTCTTCGTCAGAAATTTCCCTAATTTTTCTGACTGCATATTCTGCAGAACTGAATCTACCTGCAAGATTAATAATGTGAGGACCCCACTGTAATTTACTATCAAGTGTAATACCTAAGAATACAGTGTTGTCTACCAAATTCATCTTCTCATTATTTAATACTACATTGGTTTGGACTTGCCTAACATTGGGCAAAGTAAACTTTATACATTTTGTTTTACTAGAATTTAAAAGTAAGTTATCAACATTAAACCAATGTACTATTTTTGAGAGAGCACTGTTTACCTCGTCGTAGTTTGACTGTTGTCGCTTCACTTTAAAAATAAGTGAAGTGTCATCAGCAAAAAACACTATCTCATTATTATTATCCTTAACAAGATAAGGTAAGTCATTTATAGATGAGAAAAAGAAATGGGCCTAATATAGATCCCTGTGCGACACCTAATTCTATTTTGGTTCCATTGGACCTTTTACTATTAACCTCAACCCTTTGAGTCCTATTTTTAAGGTAAGAAGTCAAAAGGCTGAGAGCAGAGTCCTAAATTCCGTAGTGGCGCAATTTCCTGGTCAATGTAGCATGCTCAATACAATCGAAGGCTTTGGAGAGGTCGCAAAATACACCTAAGGCATCCTGCGACTCCTTCCAAGCCTCAAAAACACTGCAAAGAAGTCCTATACCAGCATCCGTTGTGGATCGACCCTTAGTAAATCCGTATTGATTATCATGTAGTAAATTATTTGAATTAAAATGTACTAGTAATTGTTTTAAAATATTTTTTTTCAGATATTTTACTAAAGGTCATTCATAAGTATAATTTGTTAAATGTTTTTGTGTGCAATAAACGGTTGAATAAATAAATAAATAAATAAATAAATAAAGGTGGGTAGAATTGATATAGGCCTGAAATTCGTGTGATCCGATTTAGTTCCGGCTTTGAATAAAGGAACAATCTTGCTATGCTTCATTTCCTAGGAAAAACACATTTTTTTTTACACAAAAACACATTTTGCGCGCGACATGCACGCCACACAGTCATTAAAAATCATTGCTAAATGAGGAACTATGATGTCAATTATTGATTTAATAATTTTTGTTGAAATGCCCCAGAGATCAGCAGTATTTTTAATACTTAACAATTTGAAAAGAAAAGTAAAAGTTGGCCCATTTTCAGACCTTCCCGATAAGCACAAAAAATTCATCAAATTCGGCCCAGCCGTTTCGGATGACTTTGGCAACAAATATCCACGACACGAGAATTTTGTGTAATAGAGAGGTGTTGCCTGCAACTTTACTCCTGCAGAAAATGTACAACTCGGATACCTAAAATATTTCGTATTTTTTAATATTTACATTTACTTACTTTTCTAATAATTTTTAAAAGCTAACAATACTACAAAACTCGAACTAAAATACTAACAGTTAATAATTGAAACATCGCTTTCTTCGCTAAAATACCTCACTTCAACAACGAATACCGTTTCTTCAAACTTTAATTGGCGTGAAATGTTTGTTAGTTAGCCCCAATAGGCAATAAATTTGGTTGTCTGTTGGAATTGAATTGATTTGGATGAAGCGGATAACTAACAATTGTCATTTTTTTGCATAAATGGAGGCTTTAGGACCGGAAAAATTAGTTATTTGAAACTAGATGACGCCCGCAACTCCGTTGCGCGGAAACTCATTTTTTTCTCGCGGGAACCTTACATTTTTCAGGGACAAAAAGTATCTTTAGATGTCCTTTCCCGGGACTCAAAGTATCTCCATGCCCCGCAAATCGGTTCAGCAGTTTGGGCGTGAAGAGGTAACAGACAGACAAACAGACAGACAGACGGACAGACAGACGGACAGACAGACACACTTTCGCATTTATAATATTAGTAGGAAGTAGGATAAGCAATGTGGATATATAGCTAGATATAATATTATTAGCCAGATGGTAAAGTGAGTTACAAGGTTTTGTTCAAATTATATGGGATAAATGAGTAATTGCTATGTTAAAAATTGTAGTTACCAACTTCATCCACTAACGTCTTCAATTTAATTGGAACTATTGTCACTTTTTCATCTGTCTCAGTGGATCGGGAGACAATTTCACACTTTGTTGTCTCGTCTGCTCCAATTTGAGAGTATAAAAGAGCTTCGTGGCTCTTTGAATTTTCATACTTTATTGATCACGGCAAATCAAAAGGAACAAACAATACCTAATGATTTCTTTCTGTATCAGAATTCCGTGAGACTAACAGTACGTTTTTTTCACGCGTGAACGCGCCGGCTTGCACATGAAACATACGTGCGGAATTCGTTCCGTACGGAGAAAAACGAACATGTGCAGCTAGATGTATTTTCGGATATTATATCTGCTGATTCCATGCATTCGGATTTCCGAATATGGAAAACGAATTCGGAAATTCCATACGGCAAACGTATGTAGGTATGCAGCCGGCCTAAAAGTCCGCTGTCTTTGTCGTTTCCAAAGTGTCAGAAGGAGACGACCTTCTATAGTGCAGCGGGCTTGCTTGCTGCGTTTGCTGAGCTGGGGCCAATTTTTGGCGTCACACAGCATTAAATAGTATATTAATTTTGATATTATAGGATATTAGACTTATATTATAATGTATTGTGTGATGCTAAAAATAAATCCATTCTTATTCTTATTCTTATTCTTATTCTATATTATATTTAATACTATGCAACTTTTTCATTAGTAAGGAGTTAACGTTTAGCGTAGTCAGGTTATTATAGTTTTTAAGTTTTGATTATAGTTCATACGTATTTAATTTAACCTTAATTTATTTAACCTTTAGCGATTAGATACACATTAACGTGGGACAGCCATGCTTCGGCACGAATGGGCCGGCTCGACCGGAGAAATACCACGTTCTCACAGAAAACTGGCGTGAAACAGCGCTCGCGCTGTGCTTCGCCGAGTGAGTGAGTTTGCCGGAGGCCCAATACCATATGCTATTCCCTTCCCTACACTCCCCTATTCCCATCCCTTCCCATCCCTACCCTCCCCTATTACCCTATTCCCTCTTAAAAGGCCGGCAACGCACCTGCAGCTCTTCTGATGCTGCGAGTGTCCATGGGCGACGGAAGTTGCTTTCCATCAGGTGACCCATTTGCTCGAATGCCCCCTTATTTCATAAAAAAAAGACGGGTTGCACTCCGGGAGTGCCGGCAGAAGCGAAAACTTGGTTATTAACGTTATGCATTTTTTAACCCATTTTTTATGAAAATCGATTATAAATTTCGATTTTTTTAATTAATCGAAATCCTTACAATCAATTCGAGTTCGAGATCGAGTCCGAGTTCGACTTCGACACAAAACACTACTCTCCAACCGTCTTACGGTTTTTCCAAGGTTTTTCGATCAGCACGAGAATCTGACGCGAGTTTCACAGTTTTTACCCATCCCACAAAAGTGCTCAACGCCGCTAAAGAAACGCACTTCAAATATATTATCCCTATTCTTATTCCTAAATATACCAATTACATACGGAAAACATACGAACTTTTCGTAGATTATTATATTAACATAACAACCTTCTTGCGTTTTTGTGTTTTTTAGTTCATGATAATAATATTATGGTATTTACATAACAAATTTTAAATTTGAAGTCATCTACAAATCACATTAACTACACAAGCGGACATCTTAAAGCGTTCCACGTGAAAAATATTATTCCATTTCTCAAATTTAAAGCGATTCGGTCCGGAGCCGGTAAATGTAAAATGTCGGCTATTAAGTGTGCATTTTAACTGAGTTTGCTGTTTTGTTTGACTTACGGAACGTACATTTGAACTTTACACGTAAAATAATGTTTTACAGCTGCAGACTGCTTAGCTGCTTGTTACGTATGTATTACTGGAGAAATTAACTTGTATGCAGATCGTGAACCTACATTATTTGGTCAGGTTTTGTCATGATAATGTTAGTCGTGGCATGTCATTTAGCTCCTAATGTTTCTTCTAAAGGCAAAAGTACATAACTGATTATGACCCTGACATAATCCTCGACAGGCCGTGGGACAACATACCTAAGCTTCAGAGCATACTGTAATGTATCACTTTCTTGATAAGAACTATTATTCTCTGAGCCTTCCGCCATCTTGCCTGTAACATAATATTCGTCAGGGTTGCCATTCACAAGCGATTTCGCCTAACAAGCGCGCTTTACGCCGGGCAAATTGTTTGTATATCGATCTCGTTAGCACCACCTGAAGCTCCCGGCTTTTGGGGAAAATTACACATTACCTTCGTTAGGGGAAATAAATTATAATGACTTTGCAAAATATCGCCTTTGATGCTTTGATTACAATTAGCAAGATTTACTTGTTGCTTGTATTATGTACACATACTTATTTGTCTTTGTTTTTTGTCAATATTAGTTAAAAAATGTATTGACAAAGACCAATCATTATAAATTAATAAGTTTTTAAATAGGGGAAAGCTCCATGTAAAGAAAAAAAAATCATACTGCAAAGACATTTAAATTTTAGTTACAAAAGATATTCGTTAAAAAAGACTCACACCAAAGGACTCTCTAGTGCCTCGAACTCAATTAAAAAGTTACAATAAGATTAAAAAGATTGTAAAGTATGCCGTACAGACGGGAGTCGTGCCTCTAAATTATTGGCTTATAAATTAAATAATCAATATCACCAAGACAACGTGCTGCCCAAATATTAAGCCGGCCGTATAAACGCCGGTTGTAAAGAACAGGGATTTTCGACGTCTGTGGCTCAATGGTGCTGTAAGGTCCGGGGGTTGTGGGTTCGAATTCCAATGAAGGTTTGTTTTTAATGTTTCTGGGTCAGTTTTCTGTTTAATTAGAATATATCAATGTGTAAAGTATTCCAATGGAGTTTTGAATGAGCCCTTATGAAATCGGGTATAGAACAAGTGTATTATGGACCTGACAGTCGTGAGTTATTGGATATTGGGTCAGTCCAATGTCCCTAAAATTGGTCAGCCTAAGCCGTATTTTAAACTTGGAACTCCGATAAATTTTGCGGTCAGACCAAAATTAAATCGGTGCAAAAGGAACGTCCATTTATATTATGATCACATTTTTAACGTAAATGAAATATGTTTAAATGTTTCAGCCACTTTGTAAAATTTGCCAGCCAATTTGTCATCTAAGCTACTCAATAAATCGTCACAGTCGAGAAAATTTTCATTGGTTTATTACACGCACGTAAAACTAACACTACTTATGTATCCAAGAAATGCCGTTCTGTAGATAAATACTGTGGGGACAGTGGGGATACCACGATAGAATACCCCAACTTATACCGTGGATATGTAAGAATAGGACACAAAAACCAGCTAAGTGCGAGTTGGACTCGACCATGAAGGGTTCCGCAGCAGCAATAATTTATTTCTAAAAAATTAAAGGTTTTTGATTTTATTTATATTTTAGTTGATTTAATGAAAATTAAATTAAGATTTACCATTTATGACGTATATAAAAAAACTACTTGTTAGATCTCGTTCAAACCAATTTTCGTTGCTAGTTTTTATAATAATGCCCCTACTTTAGAAGTTAGAGGGGGGGGAGGGAGGGACACACATTTTACCACTTTGGAAGAGTCTCTCTCGCAAACTATTCAAATTAGAAAAAATGATATTAGAAACCTCAATATGATTTTTGAAGACCTATTCATAGATACCCTATACGCATAGGTTAGACGAAAATTTTTTTTTTATTTCAGTTGTGCCTATGGGGACCTCTAAAATTTTTAATATTTTTTCCATTTTTATATCAAAATCTTAATGCGGTTACTATCGAAACTAGGTAAAAGACTACATCTACTTACCTAGTTTCGATAGTATAGCTCTTATAGTTTCGGAGAAAAGTGGCTATGACATACGGACGGACAGACAGACAGACAGACAGACAGACAGACATGACGAATCTATAAGGGTTCCGTTTTTTGCCATTTTGGCTACGGAATCCTAAAAATGAGGTGTATCACCTTGTTTTTACCAAAGCCACGGTAGAAGTTGGGGTATTCTATCGTGGTCATCAGGGCATTTGCGACATTTATGAACGATCTAGCGTCACAATTGCTTATTTTCATTAGATAGTATCAAAAGATACAATATCTAATATTATCGTGGGTCTTTACTTATTCATTAGGATTGTCAGCTCTAGCAATATGTCCTACAAACCATAATGATAGGTAAAATTGCCGCGAAACGCAAACCAGGGAGACGCAAAGTCTGTTGAAGAACTTTTCAGACTCGCTTTAGACAAGAAGAAGTTTTAGAGCTTGACTGCTTTTGACTGCTTTGACTTCAGTGATTGAAGAGGCACTAGAAGAAGAAGAAGAAATATTATGTTTAAGCCCTTATTTACAGCCTAGGCGTCGAGTTAGCCGGCTTATTTAAATATTTCGCCGCGTACATGTCATATCATTGTTACTTTATTAGGATCACAAATAGGTATAGTTAGTATAAATCAAAAAGCTACCGTCAACGTCGGAACCTGACTTCCGTTTCCTGCCGCTGATCGATAGACCTGTTGCGATAACACCCACCTGTCCGTGCCGTTATTCAATTTTCATAATAAGGACGTTTGTCCACAGTCACCGTCATCGTGACGTCACCGATAAAAAATTTAATGGTGGCTTCTCACGGCGCGTAATATCACGAACCGCGCCGCACCGAGCCGATTTGTACGAGCGAGCACGAGCCAACAGGCGAGTTCGCGCCACCCGTTCTCACGGCGCGTAATATCACTAGCCGCTCGAGCCGCGCCGAGCCGCGCCTTTGAAGTTACTGACTTCAATCGGTTCGGGCGCGCCTGCTCGAGCCAGCCCGCGCCCGCGCCACAACGAGCCACCCCCTTCAGAACACGGCGCGTGGATCGAGCTGGCGCGGCGGTGCTCGTAATATCACGGATGAAACAAAGTTGCTTTCTATGGGAGAGAGAGACAGACAGAGAAACACGCGCACACCGCAAGGCTTACAACTATAGCAAAAAGTGTCGTTACAACTTTTGGTCTTAATTTTTTCCGTCTAGCCACCTTTCGCCACGCGCGATAAGGAACTTCGTTCCAAAATGCCAGTGTCTAGGCTAAGGTTTCATTTTCTACCGACATTGGTCTAGTGACCCATCGCCGCTGCTTTGTAGTGGTGTAGAGCAAAATGAATCCTATAGCCTAAGTCATATAGTGGCATTTTATTTGAATTTTGTCGGTGACGCCCCCGTGACGGCAGCCGTGGACAAACGGCCTAACGCTCAAATTCCGCGCTTCACCTTCGCTACGACCCATAAAAAACATCAAAATGAATAAAAGTTGAGTATTGTTTCTGCTGTCTTGTTTATAATGGCGCCGTAAAGCTTGGTAAAGTATATTAAGTAATGAAATTGAAATAATTTTCGACGAAACAACCACATGAACTGTATGTTTTGCGATAAAAACAATCTATTTATTCTTCCACATCTACTTACAGTTCAGACTTTATATTATACTGGAGTTTTTCTGCGTCTGTTAAATACAATTATTTGCTCTTATTAAGAAAAAAAAATATGAAACTTTAGATATGAAACATTTTATATCAAATTTTATATGAAATAAAAGTTATTTCAGCTAGAACAGTGCTTATTTATGTTCGGTTGACAAGTTGTCAGGAATTATGGCACTTGGGCGCTCAGCCAACAAACTTCCAGAATATTAGCGAATCGCCACTGCACCAAAACTTAAAGTAAACAAGTTGAAAGCGCAAGTGATTTCATAATTTGATAAATTATTGAAAAAAAAAATCATATAATTTGGACATAGTAAGGCAATTTCGTGAAAAGAAGGGGTAACTTTGGGATTTTTTCTATCGAGTGAAGTTTATGATATTATGTAATGGAATATGAACTCCATTGTGTTAGATCCATAACTAACACATATATTTTTTTCAGAAATTAAATTACTATATTTTTATGTCTCCTGCCACTTTTAAATCTTGAAAATCGTCCGTTTCTGGAAACACAGGGCCTTAAGAGAGACATTTAATCATGATTAAACTTCAATTTAATGACGAGTTACAGAGATAATGTAGGTATGGGGCTTATGCCAAAATCTTAAGTATAGGTCTAACAAAATCTGATGGCAAATTTCGACGGCAGATTTCCAAAAAAATATCCTTGATCATTGGATTGATCATTGAATTGCATGTTTCACACATAGAATATGTAGCCGCTATAAGGAAACAAATGATCAAATGTTTTATTCCAATTACCCCGGTATTGCTAGAGTCAATTTACTTTCTCACTTTTTGCCATCAGATTCTGGTAGACCTATAATTCGTCTCTGAGTGCGGCAGTTAGTATTAATTAATCTCAATCATGACGATGTTTTTGATTACTAGTAATACTTAGTTTAAAAACAAGAGCTCTGGCTAAGTTTTCACTGTCAAAATCGGTAAGATTTTCAACGAAAATTGAATTTTCCATTGTTTGAATTTTACTTTTTCGACTAACCTACAAAGCTACACGCTCTAGACACTATAAAGACCTTAATAGACAGGCAGATAGACGGACAGACTGACTATAAAGCGATCTCATAATAATTTATATGAAACCCTTAAAATAAATTATACAGTAATAGATAGAGGTTCAAACGCGTTGTTCCTCCCAGTTAATAATAAAATACTATGAAATTATAATTTCATTTTGAAGAACACATTTTTATTCCACAGCCTTAATATTCTTTGTAACGCTAATAGGTTATTAGATATTCACAAAAATATTCGTTTATTATTGATAACACCTTTTCATCTCCGACCCTTTCCCGATGCCGACCCTAATTACCATAATCTCCCTTCATTATTAAATCTCTCTGATTTCATCCTTCGTCTTACAATAACGAAATTCGGCAAAAGATTCTTAGGAAAAACCTAGCTATTAGTGATGTTGTGAAATAACGTGAAGACTTATGGTAAAATAATTATGTAGATTTGTAAAATATTCATTCCACTATATTGAACCTTCCTATCAAGTATTTCGCTGTGTTCAACCTGAAACAATTTAAAATTGAGAAAAAAGTACCTAATTTATTAATCCAGAGCCTTAACAGTCCGTATACGAAATTTTGCCGATTTCGCTCATTTAACAGACGTGATTTAACAGTTAAAATACATTATTTCTATAAGTTTTAATGCACAACATGTAAGATCATTTCAATTATAATATAGTGTTGGAGCTAGATTTTTTTTTAAGTATCTTTAAATAATCCAACTCAAACCCGCGACAGTTTTGTGATTTTTGCTGTAAAAGGTTTAAAATATCACCTTTTTATGGATTGTATTGACGTCTTAACGGTATGAAAAAAATACAATGTACTGTTGAGAAAGTCGTCTATAAAGTGTTGGAATTACTTTTTACCACTTCAATATAAAAAACCCTTTAAAAACAGAAAACCTCTATCTGCCCGCTAACTTGGCGATCGTCCTTTTTCATCTGGCATATGAAAGACGGGCGTGAGTGTGAAGAGAGCAGTAGAAAAGAGAGGACGGGCTCTTAACTATTACCACGTCAAAAATTAAAATCCGTTATTGTGATTTTTTTGTAAGTATAAAGAAGTACAATTTATAAATACTTTAACATTTCGGACAATATACTTATGTGTTTATAGATTTTTCTGTACGTATGATTAATACTAGCATCGTATTGTTTTTAATACTTCAACAAGATTTCCTCCAAAACTCTATAAAAACAATTGACGCGTAAAGACGGAGGACTATAAAGACAACAAGTGGTTTCGTTCCACAAAACAAATAAAATGAGGTCTGAATACTGCAACCAGAAGTTTTGAAAGTCTCAACTTAATGAAGCCTGTGCTGTAAAATATTAATTTGCCTGTTTAGCTGCTACTTAGCTTAGAATTAACTTGCCAATTCATAGGAAGTATGTAAAAGTAACATTGA
Source organism: Lysandra bellargus (assembly GCA_905333045.1). Classification (NCBI taxonomy): domain Eukaryota; kingdom Metazoa; phylum Arthropoda; class Insecta; order Lepidoptera; family Lycaenidae; genus Lysandra; species Lysandra bellargus. The sequence continues at coordinate 3,846,145 of HG995352.1, read as the reverse complement.
CTTTTAGTATCATACCGTAACAAGGAGATTTTTTTATTTAATGAACCTCAGAGGAAAAGATTTTTCCTTAGCGTAGTAATTTTCTTAACTTACTATTTTTAGACCTCAATTAAGAAGATTAAGTTAGTAATTTAGAAAGCAATGACTTATAAATTATAATACTTCCAGATACTGTTGAATAACCAAAATTTAAAAACTATGAGCCGACTATGCAAAAATATGAATCTAAAAATAAAAATACTTACATTAATCTTTCCAGGGCCACGATAATTTATTTTCACATCATTTATGAAACTGCTCAAAATAAACATACAAAAATTGCTAATATCTATATTGGCATTAGAAAAACAGTTTTTTTGGTAGAAGATAATAATAATAATAATAATAAGCCCGCAGGGCAGCTTGTGGCGAGCTGTTGGGGAGTAGCGACCCCACGAACCCGAGTGCTCCCAGGGAAGCCCCTGTTCTCCATCTCCGGCTTGCTTTCACCGGCCGGCCGGAGTGAACACTGACGGAGAATCAGGCCCTACCTCTGCCTTGCCTTAACCGGCCGGTCAGAGTGGAGTCGCGAGAGCTTCGGCTCGGAGGGAGGATGTGAAGCGTAAGTGGCGAGTGGGCGACGTGATGGGACCCTCTGAGGGTGCAAATGATCGGCGTTTAAAGTCCAGCGACACCTCTCCTGCCTCAAGCCGCTCTGTCAATGTTGCCGCCTCGGTGCACCGTGCGTGCGGCCATTTTGAGGGGCCCATTCAAAGAGTTGGCGAGTCACCGTCTGCCAACTTTATGATTTATGATACATGTTTTCACGTTGTATCGGCAGACGCCATAGTCCTTCCATAGTCCCAGTTACCCAGTCCACTAGCACCTCACCCCCATAGCCCGGTATCATTTTAATTCCATTCCCTGCAATAGTCCTACACTGGCCGCTGGCTCTCCTTGGTCGTACTCCCATAGTGCGGACAGGGAGAGTCGCCGGCTAGTGTCACATAACATTTAGATTAAAACTGTGTAACGGGCCTCTACGTGTTGGCTTCGGCCCCACGCATGCCTTCCAAAGGTCCGGGATTTAATTGCCCGTGAGCAAGGAATACCTTACACAAATAATAATAATAATAATAATAATAATAATAATAATAATAATAATAATAATAATAATAATAATAATAATAAAAGAAATTTTTACAAAAACATAATAATAATAATAATAATATAATATCTATGAACGCTTCACACCACGTCAGCCTGGCCCCGTGCTAAGTACCTAAAAGTCTTGTGTTACGGGTACCAGATAACGGAAATATATTTAATATTTTTATACTATACATATATATTTAAGATTTTTATATATCATACACATATTTAATACACATCCATGACCCAGGAACATTGAAAAACTTTTTGTTCCGTCGGCGGGATTCGAACCTGCGACACCCGGCTTGAGCTACCACACACTCTACCCATTGAGCCACAGAGGTCGTCATAATACTTTGTTTGTTACGGAAAACTGGAAAGGAGTTTCACAAAGCCATTAAAATAGCCTGTAAGTAAGACACAAAATAAAGTACCGCTTTACCGGTAAAGTCTACGGCAAACAAGTGAGTTAACAGCAACGGCTAGCTGTCAATCGCATCGTTAGCTGCTGAAGCATCAATTATCTGCTAAGGTAGAGGAAACTAAACTTTATTACTGTGGGGTAAAGATTAGTTTGTAGATTACGGAGTACTACAAGGAGCTGTGAAGGAAATTAAACTTTATCTGTATTGTACTGAATAGTTTTTGTTATATTATTACTAAGATTTTAAGGAAGTGGTCAATAAGTTTTTTTTTGGGTAGTCTTTGGTAGAAGTCGGTACAAAAATCAGCGATATTTTAGCTGCAAATAATATGTTTTTGTAACTATGGAGCCATGGCGGTACCCACAATCAGCCTAAAATTCCTGCATCGCGCTATCGAAGTTTTCTGAGTGCGTCGATATAATATATACGACAGCTGAAATTAATCACGTCGGCTCCAACCTGACCGAGCAATAACACCTCGGTCGGTCGGAAGATCTTCCTTTACGGCCACCACGCATACTCGGACGGTTATTCCCACAACATTGCGGTAATTAATTTAGCCAAGACAAAAACTAACCAACGTCCTTCGCCTCAACTTTATTACTTAAGTCGATAAAAATTCGCTGGTATTATGCCAAATTTCACAAAAATCAGTGCAACTTTACTCAACCAAGTCACAATCAAATCTTTATAAAACATGATCATAAAAATGCAATTTTATTCGGTGCGTTTTAAGTTTCTTTAGGATCCATGCATCGTTGATCACAAGTAACGATAAACCGATCCATCCATTACGAGAAATCACAACATATAACATTTCCATAATACACGAATGTCTTCGGGCGACGTATGTATTTGTATGATGCTTGTATATTTGTATGATATATGTTGTATGTTAGAGGGTTGATGGATTGGGCTCTCGCGATGTTTGTATATAACTTGGGGTATTTTATCGATAGTAAGATGTATTGCGTCTACCTGAAGAAATATTAAGTACGAATTTGTGAGCACGGAAAAGTTTACTGCTTACGACACTCAGGGAGATTTCACTTTACGGTGAAGATTTTGACGTAAAATTGATTAATTTTTAGTGAAATTCTTCATAACATTGATATTTATTATGCTAGTTTATGCCTGCAAATCCGTTGCGCCAAGTCGTTTATCGCGCGAGAACCGCACATTTTTTTCGATATAAAAATTATCATATTATGTCCTGTCTCGGGACTCGAAGTGTTTCCATACCAAATTTCAGCAAAAATCGGTTCTGTGGTTCGGGTGTAAAGAGGTAATAGACAGACAGACAGACACACTTTCGCATTTATAATTTTACTAGTTCTCCCAGTGAACTTCGTGTCACTTTGAAACCTTCCCTGGACTTCTACGAATACTTTAAGACTAAAATCAGCCCAATCCGTTCAGTCGTTTTTGAGTTTTAGCGCAACTAACACATTTGAAAATCTATTTTTATATATAAGATAAGAAGACTAGCTGACCCGGTGAACTTCGTGTCACTTTAAAACCTTCCCTGGACTTCTACGAATATTTTAAGACTAAAATCAGCCCAATACGTTCAGCCGTTTTCGAGTTTTAGCGCGACTAACACATTTGAAAATCCATTTTTATATATAAGATAAGAAGACTAGCTGACCCGGTTAACTTCGTATCACTTTCCTAATATAAACCTTCCCTTGACTTTCATGAACATTTCAAGACTAAAATCAGCCCAATCCGTTCAGTCGTTTTTGAGTTTTAGCGCGACTAACACATTTGAAAATCCATTTTTATATAATATAAGACTAGCTGTCCCGGTGAACTTCGTGTCACTTTAAAACCTTCCCTGGACTTCTACGAATATTTTAAGACTAAAATCAGCCTAATCCGTTCAGCCGTTTTTGAGTTTTAGCGCTACTAACACATTTTAAAGTTCATTTTTATATATAAGAGAAAATATAAGTATAGTAATATTGAAGTATGGATTAAATGTATCTGAGTGCTTAGCTACAATCTGCATACTGCAATTCTGCAGCATTAAGTATGTAAATTATAAGGACATATTTCAAAATATGAGGCATAACATTTCACTCACAAAATTTGAAGATATGAAAATTTAAAATCGGACACAAGGGTCCGATTTTAAATTTTCGGATTGCAAAAATTAAATTTAATAACAACCTCGTTTCAAAATGTTGGTGAAGTTATTTAATGAAAGCACAATTACCGGTTAATGAGTTAACTAGCAGTTGCGGTCGCTGATTGTACGACGACCTCAGTTAAATATTAACGACGCTTAAACCGGATAAATTAATAAGCACATAGACAAATATTAATTGGAGTTACATAATAACCGCGCGATCGTAAATATCAGTACATAAGGTATAAGAAAAATTTTTCAGTAAGCACTATAGTGCTTACTGAAAATCAGCGTAAAAGGAACTGATATGCTAACTATAAAATGTTGCTTTTGAAATTGTGATATTTGTTTGTATCTAATGTTTTATTAAATAAAATTTCTTTCTTCTTTTTTCAAATAACAAAACGCTTATCTAGTTTGTTATACAGGCAGGTAGATCAAGCTCTTCAGTTTAATTACTAATAGATAGTCTGTTAGTTGTTAAACTGAAAATCTTATTAAAATAACATTTTTTTAAGTAATATTCAATACAAATGTGGTTGCGCCTTGCGCTTTTTCGTCAACATTGTTGGTTGTTAACGTCAAATCATTTTAAAAGGGTTTGAACGCCCGGTGGTTAAGAGCATGATTAAGAGCACTCGTCGGAGGTCGTTGGTTCGATTCCCGCGTTGGAAACGTGTCATTTATAGTTCAGTTAGGGCAATACTGCCTGATCACTTAATTTCTGACAAGCAATATGATTCATGCGTTGGATGGGCACGTAAAATTTTACTCCTGCGCCAGTCTCTCGCCAATCGTGTCGGTCGTCTGTCCTATTGGGTTACGAGAGTAACGGAAGAGAGAATGCTCTTGTTTGCTGCACACACTAATTATGCATAGTACACAAATACACTCACTGTTCCTCGTACACTATAAAATTACTTCTGCACAGCTAGCCTCGTTTCTATAAAACCGACTAACATCACCGAAATTAGTGTAGCAGGCTATCAGGCAAATGTAGTTTTAACATATTAAAAGAATACTCACTCAGCCTCTTCGATGGTCTCCGACATGGCGAGGAAGACGCAGTTGAGCAGTATGGTGGCCATGACGAAGTAATCAAAGTACTGGTTGGTGGAGAGGTAGACGCAGGCGCGCCGGACCGGCGACCACGGTGACCACCAGAACAGCGAGCGCGTCGCCGTGAAACGGTGGATGTAGTTCTTGCGGAACCGCTTCGAGACCACGCAGAATGTCTGGAAAGAATGAGAACGTTTAGTCGCAAAAATATGGTATTATCAGAGAAGCTGATTCATAGGACGTTTGACGACCTCTGTGGCTCAGTTGGTGGACTGTTGGTAGCTCAAGCCGGGGGTCCTGGGTTCAAATCCCGCACGGAAAAGAAAGTTTTCTTAGTACCTGGTTCATGGGTGTATATTAAATATGTGTATCATATAATAAAAATCTTAAATATATGTAATATGTATAGCATAAAAGTATTAAATATATTTCCGTTGTCTGGTTAAACCGTAACACAAGTCCTTCAGGTACTTAGCACGGGGCCAGACTGACGTGGTGTGAAGCGTCCATAGATATTATTATTATTATTATTATATAAGCCGGTGTCGGACCTATATAATTTGGTCGCGTTTATCAAACCCAGCCGACAGATGACGACCAACATTGAATTGACTAAACCCGGCCAAATGACGTAGGTCTGTCAGCTGACTATAAATCAATTTCTTCGATGGTACATACAATGTTACAATGTGAAACAGCACAATATTAATTATCGGGAACATCTCGAATTAAAAATAAAACTTTAATTTACATTTTTTAAAATTTAGTCCAAGGCATAAAATAGTTGTTGTGATTAATGCAAAGGAATTTATTGATCCCGGAGGCGTGATATTGTAGTCAAGACACTGTATGTACTAGGATAAGCTGGATAGCATAAGAATAGCGTAAAACGGCCCATTCACTATCCTGCATTGCAGTCCTGTTGCAGTCCGCCGTGCAGGCCTGCAATACCATTCACTACCCGCGTGCACTCCGCCGGCTTATGCAGGATAGTGAATGGTGTTGCAGGCCTGCACGGCGGACTGCAATAGGACTGCAATGCAGGATAGTGAATGGGCCCTTTTAGAGTTGTTGTTAGCTGTCAGCTGGTAGATATAGTTCTGAATGCTATCCACTGCTCCATTATGACAAGCTGCGGCCCGGCAAAATATGCACCTTATGAGACATTTTCAGATCTTAAATACAGCAAAGGTATATAGGCAGGAAACCCTTGAGGAAACTTACACATGGTTGGTTGCAAAAGTTTCCCAACCAACTCATTTCTCTGGACAACCCGACTTAAGTATGCCTTACGTGCTTGGGCATCCATAACACATGCACAACTACAAATTCTAACATATTTATTTATAAATATGTGTATGTCTATCTGCTACCATTTCAGCTGTGATTGGGGCTCAAAGGCTCCTTTAAGTACCGGTAAAGCGCATAAGTTTTCCCGAAAAAACATACGGCAAAACGAATTTTAGCGCAACGAAATTTCAAGTAAAATCTTGTCTTAATCTTAACTTCCTAGGTCATACCTTATGAAATTTTGCAACAGGTAACCAAGTTTATTGTCATTGTAAAATATACATGTAAGGCCTGTATAACAACAATAATTAAATAGATAAGAGGAGTTCGGAGGGGAACAAAGTTTACGTCACCTGTAGAGCTTGTAAGTTAGGGAGGCAAATGTTTATGTATAGTACTTTACAGCCTACTTACAGACTTTGTTGCCAACATTATAGGCTATAAATAGGTTTCGTATACAAATGGGCAAAAAGTTGTAGAAATGAATAGAGATTGAATCTTGGTTTTTGTAGAAAAATATTGTTACCGGAATAAAACTATTCTTCTTGGGACTTCTACGTCCAAGTCAAATAAAAAAAGTAAAGCACACACATACAGACACACATTCAGATATAATATTTTTATGATATATAATAAATTCTCGCCCATCGGCAAAATAACGTAAAGTATACGTGATAGTCGTTAAGTTTTTTCCACTTTAAAATCGTTACTTTTGAAGAATGTTATTTTTTAACGCTAAAAAATTTTTTTTGCGGCCCGCGACACGAAGACCAAGACATGCTTGTGGCCCGCATGAAAAAAAGGTTGGGGACCACTGCTATACAGACAGGGCTAAAACCTCGTCTAGAAAGCGCGTATTAACTTGCGCGTAATTTCGATAAACAATTTAATACAGTATTGTGCCGTTGTTACAATATGTGTTGTGGTGACAGATGTCAAACTTACTGAACTTATTTAGAACTACCCAACGATTCATTATTTATTATTTGTGTTCCGATCTACGCACAATGCACAAGTATTTTTGGCTTTCGTATTTATAATATTTAGTATGGAAGAAAGTATCTTGCATTAATTATAAATAAAGGCAAAACGAAAGAATGCTTCAGCATTGGGATTCGACCTCAAAATGTTGGAACAATAGAGGGCTCACAATGAACTTCCAATCATTTTCGTTTTCCGAATCACGGACATTGTGAAGTGCCCGATATTTTTGCTCTTCGAATGTTTCAGAGCTAATTGAAATGTAAAAAAAGGGTAGGAGCGATCCCAATTTGTGGACGATGTTCCGTACAAAATACAAATTGTTAATCGCATCATTCATATAATATCAATACTTTTTGTCACGGAAAAATGTACGGTTCCCATGCAATAAACAAATTTTAGCGCAACGGAGTTGCGGGCGTCATGTTGATTCTAGTGGATTATATTTACGGACGATCCCAATCAACAAATTGAACATGAAGTATAAAGTATGAAGAGAAACGTGGAATAAATTCCGAATCTACCCACGTATTCAATTTTTGAACTTTGAATTTGAAAAGAATTATTACTTTACCGAAAGTTAGTATATCTTCACTAGCTTGAAGTTCTCGCGTGACTTAGCATAGTCCAGGCGACTGAAGCTATTTTATACGAGTATATTTGTCATATTTATGTTTCAGTAATTACATATTTCTGATTTGGTTTGATTTATTTATATAAGACTTATGTCTGATATTCAAGATTTTTCGACAAAAGTTCATCTAGTTCGGACGATCAAATGCTCTACAGCTGTTTTGAACTAACCAACAACGATCAAAAATCACAGAAAATGTACATTAATGAAAATAAAATTAGGATCATACTTTAAATAATATTTGTATTAACATAAGAATCGACTCGGGTTTTTTGTTTAAATAAATTCTTTGAATATTCATCTGTTATCAATTATATTTATTCGCTAATATTATATATCATACTAGTTAGTTCAATTACTATAAATAATTAAGCCAGAATGTTATTCAGCTCGCTACCTAGTTTGCAATTATGGAGTTCATACATTCGAAAATATTGCAGTGAAATTGTGATGGCTCGACCCAGTTAAAATACTTGACATTTATTGTGTGATTAAACTTATTTTACTAGGCTTACTTAAACCCCTTGTTAATTTTACTGCGGCAATTTTTATGCGGTTCCTAAGAAATGTGGAAGCTATTAATACTTATGTTCCAATGAAAAACCAAAATAATCAAAATCTATTATTAAAATTCATACTGGATATTATAAATGCAAAAGTGTGACTATCTGTCTGTCTGTTACCTCTTCTCGCCCAAACCGCTGAACCGATTTGGCTAGAATTTGGTACGGATATACTTTGAGACTTGAGAAAGGACATAGAATACTTTTTATCCCGGAAAAATGTACGATTCCCGCGCGATAAATTACGTCGTCTAGTAAATAAATTAAGATGCATATTAATTTTTTTTACTTCTATCGTACAATCAAAATAATAAAAACAACCAGCGAAACATCCAAACCATTTAACCCAAAAATAATTTCATAAGCGAAAACATCAGATAAAAGTATCTTAAAAATTTACTCAAAGCACTTTCCGTAAAAGGAAAAGATAAGGTAAACATCTTGACATAAACCGAAGCGAGAATAGTGAGGCATTCATACCGGGAGGTCAGAACATCAAGTGGGCCGAGAGACCTCAGAGGTTATGTAACATTAATATTAGCGGTTAAGGTCGACGTTCTTACGCCAGCGCCTGGACTATTTTTGTCAACTTGTTCCATATTTAAAGTTTTAGGGCGGCTTTTTGCGATTGATTGTTTCGATAATATTATTTATAGAAGAGAAAAATCCATAATCATGTATGAGCAGGAGACATTGTGTGAGTGTGGGGCATAAACGGCTTTAATAATAATCACGTTAATGTTATCTTTCAAAGTATGTTCAAGTTTCCCAAATGTCACCGGCTACAGGGTCAATTTTTCATCAATCTGATCCACCAATCTGGTGTCAATCTGATTGACGGAATATTGATGGTTATAAAAAGTTCATGTTAAAAAAACGATCAATCCATCAATCCGTGGCGTACACGATAAAATTTTCGTCAATCCGTACCAGATATATGGATCAGATTGATGAAAAATTGACCGTGTAGCCGGTGACATCTTAATATATATAAATCTCGTGTCACAATGTTTGTCCTCAATGGACTCCTAAACCACTTAACCGATTATAATAAAATTCGCACACCATGTGCAGTTCGATCCAACTTGAGAGATAGGATAGTTTAAATCTCAAATTATAGTCGCAATTTTATTTTATTGCAAATTATTTGTCTATAAAGAGCGACCATTGTTTATGCGACGCGGGTCACGGGATAGCGATGGACGTTGCCATGGTGACATACTTATATTTTAGTCACTAATTCAATAAAAGAATACGGGCGATATACTTAATATAATATGGCAAAGAAACGTTTGCCGGGACAGCTAGTTAAATTGTATATTTTCACACCACCGGAAAATTAAATACACTTTGCGTTTTCAATGAATTATCATATTTAAAACAGTTTATTTCGCGTTTATAGCAAAATCCGTTTCAATACACAAGATTGATGCAATTAATGCTTTAGAAATATTGAATGAATAAAAATTCTTTATTGTACCAAAACAACAATGACACACAGAACATAGTAACTATTGAGTAAAGAGTACAAATAGGCAAAACATTCCAACATCATTCGTCATATTAATCCAAAACACATTATAGTAATACTAGATGACGCCCGCAATTCAAAAAAATTAGTTTATCGCGCAGGAACTGTACATTTTTCCGGGATAAAAAGTATTCTATGTCCTTTCCCGGGACTCAAAGTATCTCCATACCAAATTTCAGCAAAATCGGTTCAGCGATTTTGGCGTGAAGAGGTAACAGACAGACAGACAGACACACTTTCGCATTTATTATATTAGTATGGATAATTATGCAGTGTAACAATATATATACAGGTTGTAACAAAATGATAATTATACTTTGTGGTGTGTATGTGTATTGTGTACCTTATATAGAGTTTACTGTAAAGTGTGAAAGCAGCAGCGCTGAAACAGTAACTTTTTTAAATTCATGTCAATAGAAGTCAAAAATTACTCACTTGCTGAGTGAATTCTTAGATACAACTCTATACACACCCAAAAATCTTATCACTCATCAAATATACAGGGTGTAACAAAAACAAGTGATAATACTTTAGGGTGTGTACGTGTTCCCTGTAGAGAGTTCCCTGTGAAAGTAGCAGCGCTGAAAGACCAACATTTTTTTTCACTTTGTATGGGCAAGGGCCCGAGCGTCACGAGTTTCCTCATGCAAAAGTGAAAAAAATTTTTGGTCTTTCAGCGCTCCTACTTTCACAGTGAACTCTCTACAGGGAACACGTACACACCCTAAAGTATTATCACTTGTTTTATTTTACACCCTGTATAAAATTCTCGTGTCACAGTGTTTTTGCCGTGAACTCCTCCAAAATAGCTCCACCGATTTTAATGTAATTTTGTATGTAAATTCGTTAGGCTTGAGAATAGGTTTTTATCTACTGTTATTGATACTAGTAATCTATACTAATATTATAAAGCGGAAGAGTTTGTTTGTTTGAACGCGCTAATCTCAGGAACTACTGATCCGATTTAAAAAAATCTTTCAGTGTTAGATAGCCCCTTTGTAGAGGAAGGCTATAGGCTATATTTTATCACGCCAAGACTAATAAAAGCGAAAAAATAGAGGAAAATGTTTGAAAAACGGAACGGAAATATATTTGAAAGGGCTTATTTGAACGCGCTAATCTCAGGAACTACTGGTTAGATTTGAAAAATTCTTTCAGTGTTAGATAGTTCATTTATTGAGAAAGGCTATAGGCTATATTTTATTACGCTACGACTAATAGAAGCGAAGAAATAGTGGAAAATGTGGAAAAAACGAGAGGAAATTATTTGAAAGGGCTAATTTGAACGAGCTAATCTCAGGAACTGCTGGTCCAATTAGAAAAATTCTTTCAATGTTAAATAGCCCATTTATCGAGAAAGGCTATAGGCTATATTTTGTCACGCTAAGACTAATAGAAGCGAAAAAGTAGAGGAAAATGTTGAAAAAACGGGCTAAATTACTTGAAAGGGCTTATTTGAACGCGCTAATCTCAGGAACTACTGGTCCGATTTGAAAAATTATTTTAGTGTTAGATAGGCCATTTATCGAGAAAGGCTATGGGCTATATTTTATTACGCCACAACTAATAGAAGCGAAGAAATAGAGGAAAATATGGAAAAAACGGAGATGTTAAGAAACTACTGTAGCAGTTTTTATATAATTTGGCACACAATATGAAGAATAGACCACGTGAAACGACACAGGTTTTTTTTTAGTGGAAAAATTTACGGTTTCCTTTACATTCCTAAATTACGTGGGCGAAGCCGCGCGGAACATCTATCATATCATAAAAGTATATTGTCCCACACAAAATACTTTTATGATTTGCGCGTTAACTATTCAATCGATGTACGGGAAAAACTATAAACTAAAGTCCACGCGGACGAAGTCGCGGGCAACAGCTAGTAATTCATATGGAAAACATTGTTTTTCCATACGCTGGGTCAGTTAGTTTAGGTTATAAAATATTACCACTCATAATATACAGTTATATAATAATAGAGTGCCATCCGTTCGGATCCGTTCGGTCATATTTAATGAGCGATACCGCTATTTGTGGGTGGGATAATGAGGGATGAGATCATAAATGGGATATCCATACTTACTTAATATTTATATAAATTCGAAAGTGTGTCTGTCTGTCTGTCCGTCTGTCTGTCTGTCTATCTGTCTGTCTGACTGTCTGTTACCTCTTCACGCCCAAACCGCTGAACCGATTTTGCTGAAATTTGGCATGGAGATACTTTGAGTGCCGGGAAAGGACATAGGATAATTTTGTCCCGGAAAAATGTACGGTTCCCGCGCGATCAACGAATTTTGGCGCAACGGAGTTGCGGGCGTCATCTAGTATTATTATACCCTTCACATTAACATCGTTAACTAGTAGAACTAATAGTTCTATATGATGGACCAATAGAAGCAGTAATTACTTATTATGTACCATCAAAGAAATTGATTTATAGGCAGATAGCGAACCTACGTCCTTTGGTCGAATTATATCAATTCAATGTGCTGGGTTTGACAAATCATGACCAAATTACGCACAATAGGTCAGTCTATGAATCAACTTCTCTGATAGTACGTTTAAAGGAGTATTTTTTTTATTAAAGGTTCACAAGACTAGCTTATCTATCGTATGGATATGGATAAGAAAATATTGCTCATCCATATCCATACTTCTATACTTACTTACTAATATTATAAATGCGAAAGTATGTCTGTCTGCCTGTCCGTCTGTCTGTCTGTCTGTCTGTTACCTCTTCACGCTCAAACTGCTGAACCGATTTCGCTGAAATTTGGCATGGAGATACTTTAAGTTCTGGGAAAGGACATAGGATACTTTTTATCCCAAAAAAATGTACGGTTCCTGCGCGATGAACGAATTTTGGCGCAACGAAGTTGCGGGCGTCATCTAGTACTATATAATATAACAATTGTGTAAGACCTCCTTGATGTGAACATGTGAGTTAAGTATAATATTCGTCTGTGATGGTCGGTGATGGATGGTGACGGGTAGCCGACATTTTCTTGAGGTACCTTTCTCTGTATTTCAAGTAAATTTATCAAAATAAGCTTAGCGGCTTTAGAGTTTAGCGGTAAGACAGATACAGGGTTATTTATGATATTGATCCCTCGATCGTAGAAAAAACGAGACACAATAGATTTGTATTGTTATCGCGTGCGCATGCGACCGCTTGGGGCTTGAAGCATATGGATAAGAAAGTAGAGTTTAAATAAGAAGGTAAGGCAAAAATCTATCACTACTCCAGTACCCATTTATACCCTTTCTTTTCTATAAATTTTATGCAAAACGAATTGTAATAAATATTCTCAATTCTTTAAGCTCTCTTTCTCAGTGTAAAATTCATCTCGAAGATGTAAAGCTAACCTCGTTTTAAGCCGAGATTTCTTTCTAGAAAGATTTGAGGCCATTTGACTACCACTTCCCTAGTAAATACGAATTGTGACTTTTGTGTTCACTCCTTTTCATAAAATGTTGAAGAATTTTGTGTTGAAACTTGTGTTTGTTATTATGTAAGTTTTTTCTTACCTTAGGCCTATATAGTGCCTAAAAAAGTTAAGTAAATATTATGTATATTACAGAAACTTGTTCCATTACTAGATTGTTTTTTTTTCCTAAGGATTTAAGGTTTCTAAGCTAAAACTAAAGACTGAAAAACGAGCAACTTCTTACTAAATGATTATTGACCACATCTAAAGTTTATGCATGATAAAATATTAATTAAGATAGTCACGCTTCCAGTTTATCCATACTAATCTTATATCTTTAAACGAGCAATGGGGATTGTCCATTTTTTTTTAAATTTTGCTCATTACAAAAACATTTCGAGGAATAAGGTCAGTGATCGTTTTTCTGTATATAAACGAAAAAAATACCCATTAGTTACTTATATTTTTGAACAAATATGTTTAACCTTAGTTTGACCTTCAATGGCGTTAAAGTAGCAGTAAATTCGACCAACATTACTTTTCGAACTTTTGGTAAGCTTCTCGTATCAGCTTTCACATAATGAGCACTTGCATTTTACGAACCAGCCATTATACCAGAAAAAAAAAAACATACTGCAGAGGTCAATTGGCCGCCGATGATGACGTCAGAGCGAAACTTTAAAAATTTATTGAGAAAAAACTATCCAATGAATTTCAAAATTATTTAATTTATATTCTTAAAATACCCTATTTTAACGAATATATATATATATATATATATATATATATATATATATATATATATATATATATATATATATATATATATATATAATTGGAATCTCGGAATCGGCTCGAACAATTTTCATTAAATTTAGTATATAGGGGGTTTCGGGGGCGATAAATCGATTTAGCTAGGAATCATTTTCATAAAATGTCATTTTTTTACCCGACTGCCAGGAGGGTTATATTTTTGGCGCGTATCTTGTATGTATGTATGTAATATTTTTTATTACCTCGTATCTTCAGAACCGCTAAACGGATTTTCACATTTGAGGTATCGTTAGATTTGTTTTAATAGCCCAAGTGTTCTTTGATAAGTGACATTAAAAAAAACCAAAATGGCGGATGTTTGACGCCATATTGTAAGGTAAAAAAAATAAAAATTCTACCAAGCATATCGAGTGGGATATCAAAATAAACGATTTTAAACACTGATTCTAAACATGTATATAACTTGCAGTTTTAATATTAAATGGAACGATAAATAATAAAAAAAAAAAACAAAAACTCGCCTGCATGGATAAATAGGTACAACAATTAAAAATCAACTGAAATTACTGAAACAAGATAAAAGTTCAATGACAAAGTATTAAAAAAAAAACAATTATTAGGTACTTAAAACCAGAAACGTACATTGAAACAGTGCCAAACCTATGTATCTACGTATTGTAGACTTTCTACACTTAGAATAATGTCAACACGCTAGTTTTTCAATTTTTTATTAAATTGGTTGTCAAAATGGTTAGATGACTACAACTAAAAAGTCGCAAATAAAATTAATTAATTAAAAAATCAAAAAACCCGACTGCAAAAAATGTTAACTAAAAAGAACGAAACAAGACCTAATTCTGCCGGAGGCATCAAATCCATGCTTTAATTGATACGACTCTTGCGGACGAGTTTCATGCCACGATGAATAGAAGGTTACATAGAAAAATGTAGAAGAAGAAAGTGGATTATAAAATGCAGTCGGAGGCATAATATTTTATGATTTATGAAACTTGATGCGAAATGCCTCCGACTGCATTTTATAATCCACTTTCTTCTTCTACATTTTTCTATGTAACCTTCTATTCATCCTGGCATAAAACTCGTAAGCAAGAGTCGTATCAATTAAAGCATGGATTTGATGCCTCCGGCAGAATTAGGTATTGTTTCGTTCTTTTTAGTTAACATTTTTTGCAGTCGGGTTTTTTGATTTTTTTATTAATTTATATTTTATGTGTTTTTTTTTTAATTTTTCGAATACCGAGCGAAGCTCGGTCATATAGCTAGTATTATAAAATATGTGAAAGTACGTGTCTGTCGGTCTGTCTGTTTGTCTGTTTGTCTGTTACCTTCACGCGTTTGGGCGTGCCTTTAAGTCCCGAGAAAGGACATAGGATACTTTTTATCCTGGAAAAATGTACGGTTCCGAACGATAAACGAATATTGGCGCAACGAAATTGCAGGCGTCATCTAGTCTTATATATAAAATTCTCGTGTCACAATGTTAATCAGCGAACTCCTCCGAAATGGCTTTACTGATTTTTACCAAATTTTTTACCGACTTCCAAAAAACGAGGAGGTTATATGTTCGGCTGTGGATATTTTTTTTTATTTTTTTATTTTTATATGTTCAACGATTACTCCGCGAAATTTTTATTTTGTTGTATTAGGTTTCACTTCAATTTGATACCATGTTCACAAAAGTGGTGACCTGATGGTGGGATCCATGAGTAATCGAGGGAACTCCTCGAAATTTATATGGAAACATATGGTGATTTTGGTTTTATGAGAAGCATCCTAAGCATATGCTACCAAAACGCAAGATTCTGCACCAAGGTATACTATGGTTCCGAAGATACTAAGAGAACTCCGGATTCCTTATAGATACATGTTTGGGGGTTTAGGGGCTGTTTTAAGAACTGAAAGCATATGCTACTATACAAATTACATTCATCATCATCATCATCATTACCACGTCAGGGTCACCAATGTCACCAAAATTGAACATTAAAAAATATTCAACCTTATCTCTAGAGCGTAAGGCACACACTTGGCATTACTTCTGAGAAGTAAGTTGCTTCGATAATACAAGTAACATGCTAGAGTGCATAGCTGTCATACTTACCAATCGCGGCAACGGGCGGCCGTAGACTTCACAAGCGATACTATGTATTACAATAATAAAGATAAAGCTTAAAATCATATGACACTGAAAGCCTCGCCGCTGCTAAAATTCCGGTTTGGCGCGGCCCTAGCACGTGTCCACTTCGATTTTTTTTAAATGTTTTGTTTAAAATTTTCTGCAGCTGATATTATATTTTGTAAGTGTGACTGTTAACAAATTGTAATAAGATACGTAGAATAGTATACAGGTGTATTAGGGCCGATTCACACCGGAATGGCGGAGGCGAGGCGAGCAGTTTCAGTGTCATATGATTTTAAACTTTATCTTCATTGTTGTAATACATAGTATCGCTTGAGAAATCTACGGCTGCCCGTGGACGCTCGTGGCCTCTTGCAGCCGCCGGCGATTTCTCAAGCGATACTATGTATTACAATAATGAAGATAAAGTTTAAAATCATATGACACTGAAACTGTTCGCCTCGCCTCTGCCATTCGGTGTGAATCGGCCCTAATCTACATATAGTACGCGATTATTTTACTAGGTAACTAAAAAGAGTGAAATTATTATTTTTAACAAAAAATTAAAACCGACATCCAAGGTAAAAACAATAATAATATCCTTATAATATGAACTAAAAAGTATTATATAATTTTTCCTATCTCATGATGCCTTTTTCCGAATTCGGCTAAAACTCAACTATTTCTGTACTCAATCTTCATAATTTTGAAGTCGGTGCCAGTTACAAATGTTTAAAATATTCTGGCATCTGGATTCAGCTATATCTGGTACCGACTTCAAAATTATGAAGATTGAGTACAGAAATAGTTCAGTTTTAGCCGAATTCGGAAAAAGGCACCATGAGATAGGAAAAATTATTTAATACTTTTTAGTTCATTGAATATTATAAGGATGTTATTATTGTTTTTACCTTGGAAGTCGGTTTTAATTTTTTGTTAAAAATAATAATATATTATGCACATTCAGTAGGTCTGAGAATCGGCTACTGGGTACTTTATATGTTGATAAGTGCATTTGTTGAATATATAATAGTAAACTAGCTATATGACCGAGCTTCGCTCGGTATTCAAAAAATTCAAAAAACACACATAAAATGACATTTTATGAAAATGATTCCTAGTTAAATCTATTTATCGCCCCCGAAACCCCCTATATACTAAATTTCATGAAAATCGTTGGAGCCGATTCCGAGATTCCAATTATATATATATACAAGAATTGCTCGTTTAAAGATATAAGATATGTAGTTGGCATTGGCTAATGATGATGCTTATTGATGATATCGGGTCGGAGTAAATTGAATCTCTGTGTGACGTCATGTGCGAGTGACGTCACGCCGAGCGGTCTAATGAACCGCAAGCCGCGGGTTCACGCTACAATCATCATCATCATCACCATGACACTCAGATTCCAAGGAAAAATTGTTTGAGCTGTATTTTGGATGCTTAAAAATGTAATTTAGGACACGTGACCTAATCGATAATTCATAAGATAAATTAGAGTAGGAACCGGCGCGGCGTAGGATAGGCAGTAATGACACTTAACTTTTTCTCCCTCGTGGCGAAAATGTATGCCTGCCTCTACTGTATCGTTTTCAAATCAGCCAGCACTCTCAACCTTTTTGCAAAATGTAAAATGGCGGGAAACATAATATTATGTATATCCATACTTAATATTATAAATGCGAAAGTGTGTCTGTCTGTCTGTATGTCTGCATGTCTGTCTGTTACCTCCTCACGTCCCAACAACTCAACCGATTTTGCTGAAATTTG
Source organism: Lysandra bellargus (assembly GCA_905333045.1). NCBI lineage: Eukaryota > Metazoa > Arthropoda > Insecta > Lepidoptera > Lycaenidae > Lysandra > Lysandra bellargus. The sequence continues at coordinate 3,828,282 of HG995352.1, read as the reverse complement.
CCATGAAGATACCTTGGGTTCCGGGAAAAGACATAGGGTACTTTTAATTCCGAAAAAATGTACGGTTCCCACGCGATACTCGAATTATGGTGCAGCGGAGTTGCGGGCGTCATCTAGTCCTAGATAAGATTCTATTTCAGAAATTCATTTTATTATTACTTACTGTGATACAGTGGCGAGGGGTGAATATTTTGAGAAGGGAAGCCGGAGTAAAAAATCTACTTACCAATTTTGGTAATTTATAATTGAATGACATGCTTTTAATTTTCAAAACTAAGTTTGGAAAACAAAGTTTCCTTCGACAGCAAAATATAATCTGTCAGACAACAGTCTTTCTGAATTAATGCCATATTTTCCGAACTACACGATTACGTCGTACGACTCACAATTCACAAGTCACAATATAAATTAATTTAATTCACGACACTCTTCTAAGTTCTAACGCTAAAACAAAATTTAAATTCGACAAAACAAAACAAACGACATGTTGTTTACAAACACACTATCCGCCATATTAACACAAACCATATTAATATGTCAATCTAAAAACCAGCAAAATAAAAATGTATTACGCGCCTGTCATATTTAGTACCGCTAAAGGCATTCTTAATAAAGTCGTATTACAAAAAATCCTACCAAAATAAAATGTATTACGCGCCAGCAAAAGTATAATGTCGCTACATTCATTCTTAAATTCGAATCATAACAATTTTACTTCATGACTCATCTATCTCGCTTGCACTTGTGCGTTGCTAATTAACCTTTCTCCGTAATAACTCGTCGGGCATCGAGTTATTTCCAAGTATATATCGCGCGTGCTAGAACGAGACAGAACATGACGACCAGTTCACAGGAATGAAAAGGACAGATGCTTACTATGAACTGTCGTTGTATGGAGAAATAAGCCGCTAATCCTGCGGCTTATTTGATTCTCTGCGCCCGCACATTGCATTGCCTTTTAAAATTTGTAGGCGATAGTTATTAATTCAAACTATGTATTTCAAGTGAGAGAAAAATGTATTGCATATAACATTGTGAATTCAAAGTTTTTTAAGTAGGTATGTAAAGTATTTATTAGATAAATATGTCGTTGGCCCATATATTCGATTTTTCTAAGCCCTAAGGGAAGCCGATGGGAATCGGGTTATATGGACGCTTCGCCACTGCTGTGATAGAAGCGATGAAACTTTAAAACTTCCGTTTAACAGATGACCGATTTTTCTATTATAGTTGGGGAGGAGAAGAGGGGATTTCGGGAGTAGCCCGAGCGTGTCAGATTAAGCTTGCACAGGCTTGCGACGTGTCTAGTTGTCATGGTATAGAAATCAGATTTCTCACGTAGTGGGTTAAATTTTTTTTTGAAGTGAAAACTTATTTAGCGGCGTTGAGCACTTTTGTGGGATGGGTAAAAACTGTGAAACTCGCGCCAGATTTTCGTGTTGATCGAAAAACCATACAAAACGCGTAAGACGGTTGGAGAGTAGTGTTTTGTGTCGAACTCTAACTCGAACGAAATGTACAGTCGGGGAAATGAGTTGTTTAGCAGAAATGTACAGTCGGGGAAATGAGTTATTTAGCAGAAATGTACATTCGAGGAAAATTGTGCTAAGCAGAAATGTACAGTCGGGGAAATGAGTTGTTTAGCAGAAATGTACAGTCGGGGAAATGAGTTGTTAAGCAGAAATGTATAGTCGGGAAAATGAGTTGTTTAGCAGAAATGTACAGTCGGGGAAAATTGTGCTAAGAAGAAATATACAGTCGGGGAAATGAGTTGTTTAGCAGAAATGTACAGTCGGGGAAAATTGTGCTAAGAAGAAATGTACAGTCGGGGAAATGAGTTGTTTAGCAGAAATGTACAGTCGGGGAAAATTGTGCTAAGCAGAAATGTACAGTCGGTAAAATGAGCTGTTTAGCAGAAATGTACAGTCGGGGAAATTAGTTGTTTAGCAGAAATGTACAGTCGGGGAAAATTGTGCTAAGCAGAAATGAGTTCTTTAGCAGATGCGCTGATTAAGGCCGCGTTTCCACCTGCAAGACAACTGTCGCAAGAAGTGTCTGACAGTCTGTCTGACAGCAGCTTTTTTTTCGATTGTCGATAGTTTTTAATCGATTGTAAGGGTTTCGATTACTTAATTAAAAAAATCGATTTTTTAATAAGTACTTAATCGATTTTCATAAAAAATGGGTTAAAAAAATGCACAACGTTAATAATCAAGTTTTCACTTCTGCCGGCACTCCCGGAGTGCAACCCATCTTTTTTTTTAAATATTGAAATGTCGTCGGATCTATCAGATTAAGATAGGGGATGTTTAGTATACCCCAAAGAAGCTTCCATAAAAAGCACTGACGATTTAAAGGTTAGGTAAGCCTGTAGTAAAGCTTCATACCTATTTTCTTAACTAAGCTTTGCAGATATTTTATTTTGCTTTAAACTAAATGATTTCGTCCTTGTTGTCTAAAATATATTTATAATTTATCTAAATATGCAATTTTCTGGATATATTTTCTTTTTCAATACTTGAAAATGGCTGCAGTTTCTGAACCCGCCGCTAAAATAAAAAAACGCTCTTATTATTCTTTTATCAGCTTTACCTAATGTACAAAACCTACTAAGTCTCCATGACGCTCGAGTGACTACAAAAATAGCACCCTCCTCTCCTCTACTATTACATTAGATTGTTGAATATTAACCACCTGTAATAGTTTGCGAAAGTTTTTCCACATTTTATTTTACTTATAAATATGCAGATTGGGACTTTGAAATCGATTTAACTTTGAAAAAGAAATCTGAGTAGACCTTGCTCCTATAAAATGTAAATTGCCTGCATATTTGCATTCCACTTTGCTCTCACCTTCCGGGGTTCCGCAGTAAAAACAGCCCTTACAAAAATAAAGGAAAGAACAATCTATAGTGAAAATAAAGGGCACGCAAAATACATATAAATAGGGTGAACATGACAGTCATTGAACAAAGCACAAAATCACAATATTTATTAAGATTGCTTTAAAAACTGCCCCCTTTTAAAGTAATAGACCGCCTGATTTTAAAGAAAAACAGATAGTTTTTAAAGCAACCTTAATAAATATTGTGTTTTTGTGCTTTGTCCAATGATTAGTACTGTCCAATCACTAGTCATTTCACCATAATAATATATCTGTGGAGACTGGCGGGTAGTGTTGATTTTTAAAAATCGATCACAATTTCGCGCATTTATTTTATCAACGGCGGGAAGTGCGTCATAATGGCTGCCAGTGTTACCACCATTACTCAGATAAAGTGGAAATATGACTTAGATATCGTTAATCGAGTAGGAGGGAAGAAAGGACGTAAACAAAGGAACATAAATATAAGGTATAGAGGTAAATAAGATGAAATGCTTTGTCATCGATGCTTTCCTAGGAGTATTTTTAGTTTTTTTAATAATAATATGATTATGTATATTAAACTTATGCCTGGTTTTCGATTTTTTTGATAAAAATTGACAACATCAATAGCGTGTTTAATTATCTAAAACACAACCAATCAAATTGATCGAAGCGATCGAAAAGATACCAACTGTCAAAAACCTTAGAAAACCGGTTTTCGAAAAAAAAAAAAAACATTACGTTATAGTTTTATAGATTGTAATTCCGTAGAATAAATAATTTGGAATATAAGCACGAAAAAAAGTATGCTTTTTTATTAGGTATATTATTATTTAATTAAATTAATTAAACAATGGTATATTAGAATAGCACCACAAGTTATCCAGGTATTTTTATCAGCTAGTTTTTAAATATTAAAAAGTCCAAGTAAAAAGTTTGAATTTAATCTGTCGGTGAAATGTCTACTGGACTCCGTAAACAAACTTAACGTGAAGTCGGGAACTATTGCTTTGTGTTGAATTACCAATTAAATGGGGAAATTGATATCTACCGACCCATATCTTATTTCATTTTATTTCTGTGACATTATTCTAGACTTACTTAATATAAAAAGACACTTGATAGTTTGGTATCCATACTAATATTATAAACGTGAAAGTGTGTCTGTCTGTCTGTTACACCCGAACCGCTGAACCGGTTTCGCTGTTTGGTATGGAAGTACCGTAAGTTGCGGGAAAGAACGTCTTACTATCCCGAAAAAATGTACATTGTCCGCGCTATAAACGAATTTTGATGCAACAGAGTTGCAAGCATAATCCAGTAATATTTTATTAAGGCAGTGTACTTGTGTGAGCAAGTAATGTAATCTTAAATTTTCTTATATATAAAATTCTCGTGTCACAATGTTAGTCCACGAACTCCTCCGAAACGGCTTTACTGATTTTTACCAAATTTTATATGCACATTCAGTAGGTCTGAGAATCGGCTACTCGGTACTTTATATATTGATTAAGAGTTCGTATACGAAATTTTGCCGATTTTGCGGAAATTGCAAAGGTTCGCTACAGAAATATCATTAGGTTTTTTCTCCTTATTAAACTAAAAAAATATATATTAATTACTAGATTTAAAATATATTTAAGCGCGGAAAGCCGAATCGAACTTGCGGCGAGAAATATAATATGAGATTTAGGTTGTTTTGAATCGTGTTTTTTTGGCACCATTTGTTTTTTTTTTTTTTTTTCTTTTTTCTCGAATTGGATAGAATTTTATCTATAGATAATTTCTGTCGTTTTCTTTTTATGAATTACAGCCCCAAGTTTATATTTTATAACGTGAAGGATCATAGGCTGTCGATTTTAATAATTTATTCAGTAGCTATATATTTTATACCCGTGCGACGCTGGGGCGGGTCGCTAGTAAATAATAAAAAGAGTTTATGAACCTATTACCTATATTGCGGCTAAAGTCATCGGCTTAAAGTTTAGATTTTGTACATGAAACTTTACTATTATTATATACAAACTTTCATCCCCTATTTTAACCCCTTGGGGGTAGAATTCTTAGCGGATGTCTACGTCATAACATCTACCTGCATGCCAAATTTCAGCCCGATCCGTCCAGTGGTTTGGGCTGTGCGTTGATAGATCACCATGTCAGTCAGTCACCTTTGAGTTTTATAATATACTAGCGACCCGCCCCGGCGTCGCACGGGTATAAAATATATAGCCACTGAATAAATTATTAAAATCGACAGCCTTGACGTGGTCTACTTCTTATATTCTGTGCCAAATAACATAAAAATTGCTCCAATAGTTCGCGAGATAAGCCCTTTCAAATAATTTCCCCGTTTTTTCCACATTCTCCTATTAGTCTTAGCGTGATAAAATATAGCCTAGATAGCCTTCCTCAATAAATCTAACACTGAAAGAATTTTTCAAATCGGACCAGTAGTTCCTGAGATTAGCGCGTTCAAGTTAGCCCTTTCAAATAATTTTCCCCGTTTTTTCCACATTTTCCTCTATTTCTTCGCTCCTGTTAGTCTTAGCGTGAAAAATATAGCCTTCCTCGATAAATGAGCTATCTATAACACTGAAAGAATCATCAAAATCCGTTGCGTAGTTTTAAGGATTAAAGGGAACAAAGGGACATGAGGGAAAAAAAGCGACTTTGTTTTATAATAAGTATAGATGTAGATTCAAGGGAAAAATATGAATGTTACGACACCCTTGAGCCAAAATTTGACGCGATCGTTTCCGTTATCTTTTAGGTATATCCTGTACAGACCCCAAAAATATATAATATACTCTTACGTACAGAGAAAGAAGTAAGAAATTTATAGTAAGCTCTGTTAAGTGTTCTATTTCTTCTAAAAGGAGGAGGTAATAAAGTAAGAGCCTCCTCTTAGGACAGGGATGGGGAAACTTTTTCCTTCGCGTGCCAATATAATCCTAACAAATTATATGGTGGGCCAAGTTGTTACATATTTTTTGACTATGTTAATTACTGAAATAAAAATATTGATATATGTATTTTCAGAAACACTAATTTATTGTGCAAATATTACAAAATAATTGCTGGAATATAAATGAAATAAGAAATTGTAAGTAAATTAAACTTTTATTTACCAACAACTAACAATACGAATTAATATTCTCTTGATTTTTGTTTGATGGTCGCGGGCCGGATTTCAAGCCTTTGCGGGCCGAAGATGGCCCGCGGGCCGTAGTTTCCCCATCCCTGTCTTAGGAGGTAGTAAGGTAGGTATAATAATATGTTCGGCTGTGGATACTTTTTTTATTTTTTTAAATGTTGGTTCCGACTAATCAAGTTTACTCGTCGTCTTAATGGGACGTTATTCGCGTTCTTTTGTTTTGTTCTAGAACATTCTGTGAATCGAGTTTGTCGTGGGTAACGTCACAAAATCGCGTAGGCCACGGTTTTCATGTTTTTATTGAAGCAAAAGAGATGGCGATATTTTTAAAGAAAATAGAGTCAGACCAATGATATTCTACTTATACAGATCTGTTACGTCCATACTAATTTCCGGATTAAATCTCTTCCGAACAATTTTCAAATTCAAAATTGCAAACATTATTAAATTTGACAGATAAGTGAAACAAAAGATACGAAAAACCATTAACATAAAAGAGACAGTTATAGTATCAGTTTTCTTTATTTTTAAACGTCGAATCGTATCACTGTCTCTTTCTTCGCCTGAGCTATGACGAAAATTCGATTTTTTCCAGATTGTTCGAAAAAATAATTGAAAATGTAAATAATCGAGGTATTTATTGCAATCAAGACATGTGGTAAGAGATTCCATACAGTGTTTTGTTTTCGTTTGAGTCATAATTGGTACATTTTCGAAACACGCACGACGTCATTTTCAATTTATTTAGGTAAGACAAGACGCGGCATGTTCGTGACTGCGCTCTGTTATATACTAGATTAGTATATAATAGTGCCTAGCACTACTCTTTCCATTTTGATATATAATCCCTGCATTCGGCCCGAGACCTCAGTTCCTGTCCATCCTTCTACATCCGCGCGCGGCATTTGCCTGGCTATATTTCAAAGTCTATTTCTAAATTCTTATTGTGAATTAAACTAAGTGTGTTTAAATAAAATCCTTTTTTTAAAAAGAGGTTTATAATTGACCGTCTAACATTGGTGGCTACGCGGCGGGATACCGACTGGGTATCCGTGGAAAACGTCTCCTTCCGTCTTCCTAACTTGTTTACGTGGATCGTGTGTGTAAAAAGAATTCTAAAATCCTGAAAATTGAGTGAAAAATCAAGTCAAAAGTGAAAGTGTTCCAAAAAGTAAAGGAAAAGAAAAGTGTTGGTGTTTATTCTGCTGTCAATAGCATTATTTGTGCTGCTCCGTGATCGTGATGTTCCTGTATTCTACAATTTTCATCATTGTGTCCTGCCAACTGTGAGTGTTAGAAAATAATAACTATCCTTCGGGCTCTACGAGTGCAGTTGTGTCGTTTAAAGACAATTCTAAGAACTAGCTGATAAGCGCATTGTATATTTCGCTGCATCGTGGCTGTCTATCACACCGAAATATTCATTTAAAATTTTATTTAACATTTGCTTTAAAAATGTCTTCACCCCAACCGCAACAATCACAGCAACCACAACCACTGTCGCAACCATTAACCCAACCCAAAACAAGGTCTCAAACACAGATACAAATTTCTAAAGTAGATCTAGACATTAGTATCCTATTCAAATTCATAAAGCCCTTCGACGGGTCAAGAGAAAAGTTAAACTCATTCATATCTAACTGTGACAATGCCATAAAACTGGCCACAGAGGACCAAAAACACGTACTATTTAAATTCATACTATCACAACTTGAAGGTAAAGCGGAGTCTACATGCTCCATTAAGGAGTTCGAATCATGGGAGCAATTAAGTGTTTTCCTAAATAAGCAATTTGGAGAGCGAAAACATTACGCTCATCTATTAACTGACTTACAAGAATGCCGGCAATTAAATAGTGAGCCAGTCAATAAATTCGCGTTACGCGTAGAAACATGCTTGTCAAAATTGTTAACTGAAATTAACCTATCAAATAAAAAGAAAAGCGAGCTACAAGGTCGAATAAGTGCGATGGAAGACCTAGCTTTGCACACATTCTTGATCGGCCTTAAGCCTGAAGTTTCTAACCTAGTGCGCAGTAAAAGTCCTACTAACCTAAATCAAGCTATTAACGAAGCGTTATCCGAAGAAGCAATTATAAATTTATTTAATAAGCGTAATCCACATTCATCATCTTTGTCTCAGCGTCAACCTCCCTCTAATCGTTATGTCCAAAAACCTTCTTATCCTAACCAATTTTCTAGGCCTCAAATGCCAAGATTTAACGAGCAAAATGTGCATGGTCTATTTTGTAGGTATTGCAAAACCCAAGGACACACTATTGAACAATGTAGGAAGCGTGAGTTTAATAATAACAGATTTAAAACTAATACTTTCCAATCTCCACAAAGACCAAACCAGGAACCTTTTAAGCCAAGGCCCGCGCGTATTAACTGCGTCGAAAATGACAATGCATACTATGACGAATCTCAACCATCCACTAACTTTGATGCCCCAAATAATTATACTGAAAATGATACTTTAAACGAATAGTGGGCTCACGAAGGTGTCTCGTGAGACCCAACCATCAACCAACAATATCAATATCCACTAATGACACCGCTTCCAAATCCAAGGACCACACGGGTAACCAGCCCCAAGCAAGTGTCCATTCTTCCAAATCCAAGGACCACACGGGTAACCAGCCCCAAGCAAGTGTCCATTCTTCCAAATCCAAGGACCACACGGGTAACCAGCCCCAAGCAAGCGTCCATTCTTCCAAATCCAAGGACCACAAGGGTAACCAGCCCCAAGCAAGTGTCCATTCTTCCAAATCCAAGGACCACACGGGTAACCAGCCCCAAGCAAGTGTCCATTCTTCCAAATCCAAGGACCACACGGGTAACCAGCCCCAAGCAAGTGTCCATTCTTCCAAATCCAAGGACCACACGGGTAACCAGCCCCAAGCAAGTGTCCATTCTTCCAAATCCAAGGACCACACGGGTAATCAGCCCCAAGCAAGTGTCCAGTCATCCAAATCATTGAATCCTGAAAAAGAAAAAATTCGTGAAGTATATGAAATACAATGTTCACCTAGTAAAATATCCTTACCTCATATATTGTTGCAAACCTCTGTTTCCAATAAACCGCTTTCCTTTCTTGTCGATACGGGATCTTCAATTTGTCTCCTCCGGAAATCTGCTGTTGAATCGTTATCTAAATTAAAATTAAAAAATAATAATATTAGTCTCAAAGGTATTGATATCACTGATGATCCTGTTCCTACCTTAGGTAGCCTAGACATAAATTTGATATTTGGCAGGGAATCAATACCCTTTACATTTCATGTTGTAGAAAACATCAATCTTCATTATGACGGTATAATCGGAAATGATCTGTTCAGCAAATATCAATGTTTCATAGATTACAATAGACAAATATTAAATCTTAGCAACAATAAAATAAAACTAAAATTCTCAGAACCTGTTTATGAAATTCCTCCTAGATCTGAAATCACCTTAGAGTGTACTGTGAGAAATCCAGAATTAAAAGAAGGCCTAGTCCTAGACCATCATTTGAGTGAACATTTATTTGTTGCTAATTGCGTAGTTAGAGTAAAAAATAATAATCGGGTTAATTTAACAATACTCAATACCTCAGAGGAATCAGTTTCAATCAATTCAGACCTTCGACTTATTTTACACCCAATCGATCATGCATGCTACCAAATTAATCATTCAAATACACAATGTTTAAATAGAACTAATGAAGTTTTAAAATTACTCCGAGTCTCACATTTAAATGACGAAGAATGCAACGCCCTTTATGAAACGTGCTCCAAATATTCCGATATTTTCCATTTGCCGAATGATATACTTACTTCTACTGATGCAATCCAACACGAGATACGTACCTCCTCAGACCAACCAATAAACGTAAAATCCTACAGATTCCCTGAAATCCATAAGCAAGAAGTCAATTCCCAAATCAAAAAAATGCTTAACCAAAAAATTATCCAACCTTCCTTATCCCCATGGTCCTCTCCAATATGGATTGTTCCGAAGAAAACTGACGCTTCCGGACAGAAAAAGTGGAGAATCGTAATCGATTACCGACGACTTAATGACATAACCATTGGTGAAACTTATCCCATTCCTAACATAGTTGAAATACTGGACCAGTTAGGTAATTCTAAATATTTCTCCACTCTCGATCTAGCATCTGGGTTCCACCAAATTAATATGTCACCAAACGATGCATGTAAAACCGCATTCAGTGTCCCACAAGGCCATTTCGAATTTACCAGGATGCCATTTGGCCTAAAAAACGCTCCTGCTACCTTTCAACGCCTCATGAATAATGTCCTCACTGGGCTCCAAGGAGAGCGCTGTTTTGTCTACCTTGATGACATTGTTATTTATTCAAAAGATTTGCTAACTCACATCCAAAATTTAACCTCTATTTTTGACAGGCTTCGCTCTTTTAATCTGAAACTACAACCGGATAAATGTGAATTTTTGAGAAAAGAGGTTGGTTATTTAGGTCACCATATAACAGAAAATGGTGTTAAGCCAGATGAAAATAAAGTTAAATCCGTCCAAGTGTTTCCTATTCCTAAATGCGTAAAAGATATTAAATCTTTCCTTGGCCTTATTTCCTATTACAGACGTTTTATCCCTGATTTCTCCAAAACTTCTAAACCCCTTACGTCACTTCTAAAAAAAGATGTTCCCTTTAATTGGACCAACGAACACCAATTAGCGTTTGAAACTTTAAAAAATAAACTTTTGACCGCACCTGTCCTTATCTACCCTGATTTCACAAAACCCTTCATCCTTACCTGTGATGCTTCTAATTATGCGATATCCTCTATCCTATCCCAAGGTCCTATCGGTAAAGATCATCCAATAGCCTACTCGTCAAGAACCCTAAATAAATGTGAAACCAATTATAGCACAACAGAGAAGGAATTATTAGCAATTGTCTGGGGTTGTAAGACCTTCAGACCGTACTTGTTTGGTCGGAAATTTATCATCGTCACAGACCACCGTCCACTGAAATGGCTATTTAACCATACCGACCCAAGTAGTAAATTACAACGCTGGCGTCTTCAACTTTTAGAGTATGAATATGATATTGTATATCGAAAAGGAAAACTTAATTCAGCTGCAGATGCACTATCTAGATATCCTGTAAATCCTGTACAACCTGAAAAAACTGATTCACTATATCCTAATCCTACTGAGAGTGATCCTAATAACCTAGATAAAGATCTGATGGATCTTTTAGTATCGCCTACGTCTTTTCATTCTGACGAACTTATAAACATAGACGACTTGAATCTCGACACTTCTGATCCCTTAGCTATTGAACCATTACTTGATAATATAGATCCAGCACTTGAACTACAACCGTCGACAAGCAGACAAGACACTTCTGATCCTTCAACCATTAAACCATTACCTGATATATATCCATCACTAGAACCGCAACCAACGACAAGCGGACAAAACAATGTCCCACCTATATCTCCCGAAGATAATATCCTGACAACTCCTCCTATGTTGGTTGGGTCTCCGACAGCACCTCATGAATCTGAAACAGAAATAAATGACATTATAAATGAAAATAATACTTCTTTAGTCTCTTCTTCTAATACTTACTCCGAATTCTTGAAAACTCCGTCATCTGTGAAATATAATACTGATATAGTCGAACATAATGATAGCATAATTAAAAGTCAACACAAAATAATAATAATACCCACATCACTTGATCTTGATGAATCAAATCCGTATGTAGAAGAAATTCTTTCAAATTATACAGACTCTGAAACATTCATAAACTCAGAAAAAGAGTTATTTACCTATAAGGAAATCAATTTAACGAATAAAACTTATTATTTCTTATTTTACAAAGTCCATCACTTTGATACATGTTCTTATAAAGACATCTTTGTGTCCCTATGTAACTTTAAAAATCATTTAATACTAAGAGATGAGCATATTGACAAAGTGAGTATTACAGATTTTAAGAATCCTTTCGACAAACATGCATATATTAAAATTTATACAATGCTTGCTCATTTATTTCATAACACGAAAATACAAATAAATATTTATAGAAATAAAATTTATTACCCCAGTCCTTCTGAAGTCCCGAAAATTCTTCGTGAAAATCACGACATACCAATATCCGGACATCTTGGTTCCAGTAGAATGTATAATAGGATCCGTGAGCAATACTATTGGAAAAATATGAGAAGTGAAATTGAGAAGTATGTAAAAAATTGCAGTTCTTGCCAGACTAATAAAGCCCTTAGGAAAATAAATAGAGCTCCAATGCAGATAACTTCAACCTCCACTGCTCCCTTTGAAAGAGTGTCTTTAGACATTGTTGGTCCTCTTCCTGAATCCGGTACAGCTAAACTCAAGTATATACTTACCCTACAAGATGATTTAACTAAATATTCAATTGCTTACCCTATCCGGAGCACTACAGCTGAAGAGACTAGTGACTGCTTAATACATTTTATCTCATTATTCGGTATTCCAAAAACTATACTAACAGACCAAGGAACTAATTTTACGGCAGACATGTTTAAAGAAACTTGCAAATTTCTTAAAATTAAGCAACTGTGGTCTTCTCCCTATCACCCACAAACACAAGGTGCTCTAGAGAGAAGTCATTCGACATTAAAAGAATATTTGAAATCCTATATTTGTGAAAATCAAGATAACTGGCCTAAGTATGTATACACAGCAATGCTGGCTTATAACACGGCCACACATTCAACAACTAACTATACTCCTTATGAATTACTTTTCGGCCATAAAGCTATCCTTCCCAACTCTCTCTATGAACCCGCTCTAGACGCTACTTACTCGGACTACATCAGGATGCTTCAGCACCGCCTGAAAACCACTAGAGACAAAGCTATTGAATGTATAAATAGATCTAAAATTGCTTCTAAAACTTATTACGACACGCGCACTCGACCTGTTATTTATCATGCAGGTGATTATGTCTATTTAAAAAATCATCTCCGTATGCGTAAAGCCCTTTCACCCATTTGGAAGGGCCCATATAGAGTAATTAAGATTAATGGTAGAAATAGTCTTACTTTATTAATAAATAGAAGACACGTCACTCATCACTATGATGAGGTTAAGTTAGCATGGCGTGGCGACTCTTAGTTAAAATAACGGTTAGCTTAGGATTAGTGATACTTACAGTATCAATTTTTATAACTTTAAAATTTAACGTATTTTATTATTATTTTACAGTTTTGAAAGCTCTGCACAGGAAGCATTCATCGATACATCTATGAATACTTCTGGAATATATTTCGATCCAATTGGATCACTCAAAATAATAGATGGACATCTTAATGTCTTAATACCAATAGATATATCTTTTATACAACCAAATATTAAGAACTTGAACGGTGTAATAGGCAGCTTGGAGATAATCTGTAAACAAAGTACTCTCTATGCAGATATCGAATGTCATAACTTACTGGGACCGTTGTCAGTCAGACTGAATGATATCATTCGCGACTTTGATTCAATTTCTCATTTAATAGAAATTAGATCTAAAAGATCTGCATGGTTTGGTGCAGTTGGCACAGTATCCAAACACTTGTTCGGCACTCTGGACGAGGATGACGCCCTCCGTTATAATTCGGCTATTCAAATTATTGAACGCGATCAATCTAAATTATCACAATTGGTAAAACAAAATATTTTGGTCACCACCTCAACCCTGTCATCTTTAAATGAAATTATAAATAAAATAAGCGTCAACGAAAAACATATTAATAAGGCCATTCAGGCTCTGACTCTCGGCCAGCAAAATTTAACAGCTGTTTCAAATAACTTAGTAATAAAGTCTAATTTTAATCAATTATTAAATACTTTAGAGAGTAGTTTGTTAACGTTATCTTTTAAATTAGAAGATATTATTACCGCAATTATGTTTAGTAAATCGAATGTTTTGTATCCCTCTATAATAACTCCGACTCAATTATTTACTGAACTTGTTCAAAATTATAGATTTTTGGCTAGCTATCATCAACTCCCTGTAACCCTATCCATAGAAAACATATATACACTGCTAAGCATATGCGAAATAGCTTCCTACTACAGTAATAATAAATTAGTATTTGTATTAAATATACCTCTGGTGAACTTAAGGAATTATTACTTGTATCAAAATATTCCATACCCTGTTGTAATGGCTAATAAAACCTATAGCACAATAGTACCGACTACTAAATATATAGCGCTAAGTAGAGATAGGAGTTTTTATTGTAAGTTAGATAGTTTAAATAGTTGTAAGTCCGTATACTATTCGAATTATATCTGTAATGATGTTGATGTTTATTCTAGCTCAGCATCCCCCACCTGTGAATCAGAAATTATAACAAAACCGTTAAAGTATGTGCCGAATATTTGCGAAACAAAGCTTTTTGTTGGGTTTGTAGATATTTTCCACCGTCTGTCAAATAACAAATTTTTATATGTAAATACAGATGCTACAAAATTGTCAATAGACTGCAAAGACTCTGTTACATCAGAGATAGTATTATTTGGTACAGGAATATTCAATTTACCTGAAAATTGTGTCGCCTTTAAAAAGGATTTGAAACTCATACCTGTTAATTCGCAAATAATCAAAATACAACCGATAATTATGAATTTTAGTTTGTTAAATGATACCTGTTGTAATTCTGTTATGTCTAATAAGATAAAACCATTTGTTTCTATTTTAAACCTATCTGATATTAATTTGGACCTAAGAAAAATTTATAAGAATGTAGAAATTAATCATGATATTGTTAAAAATTTAAATGAAATAATTGACAGACCTCATATAGTTCAATATGGGCAATATTATTCATATTCAACTATTATAATAATTTGTGTCATTGTAATTTTTATTTTTATCGCAATTTATCGTAGATTTGTAAAGTCAGGCACATGTCGAATAAACTTTTATAAACGTAAAATCGAAATAAATAAGACTCAAGAACTCTCCGATGTCCCACCAGAATCCCTTAACGAAATTCCACTTGAAACCCTGAATGAAATTCCGCTTCCTAAAATCCGTTCTTCTCTTCCATAAACTTAACCCTTCAGGGATAAGTTTCTTCCTAACCCTGGGGGCTGTTATATACTAGATTAGTATATAATAGTGCCTAGCACTACTCTTTCCATTTTGATATATAATCCCTGCATTCGGCCCGAGACCTCAGTTCCTGTCCATCCTTCTACATCCGCGCGCGGCATTTGCCTGGCTATATTTCAAAGTCTATTTCTAAATTCTTATTGTGAATTAAACTAAGTGTGTTTAAATAAAATCCTTTTTTTAAAAAGAGGTTTATAATTGACCGTCTAACAGCTCGATGCAGACTAAATTATAACCCCCATAATACGACCCAATTGGGCCGTATTTGAATCTTCACAACGCGCTCGGTAGTAACATATCTGCTTTGAGTTTTTCATCATTGAGTCAGACGAAATGTAAGCTGTAAATAACAACCGTACGTTATTACATGTCCACTGCCTAATACAAAATATATATAATAAAATATAAATAAATATGAGCTCACTATATATATAGCTATTCATCAGCTGTTTGTCTTTACTAATCTATAAAAACATATATTCACGTTATTATTGATGAATTGCCATATTGCAAAGCTTTAATGTACGCTCAAATTAAAGAATACCTCTATACGCTTAAAATTGGTCCATACATGTACCAACGTGGAAATGCCGCATAAAACCAGCCACAGATGTAACAAAACGTACAAACGTTTTTTAATACACTTTTACGGGAGTTTCACTGTCAATAAACCGTTATGAATTGTTGTGTGGGACAATTTAATGGTTACAGCAATATGAAATGTGGTATTTCTTGCAATTTTGCGGAATACAGGTATTTGATTACAAAATTTAACAAAAGTACAATCAGAGAAGTTGATTCCTTTGTAGTTGTTGTGAGTTTGGTTGCGTTACGTCAAACCTAGCCAATTAATATTGGATTGACATGATCCGACCAAATGACGTTGGTCTGTCAACTGCCTAGGAATCAATTTCCTCGATGGTACAATATTTGATGTATATACATTACATATCACCGTAACATTGTAAACACCGCGAGATTGTAATATAACGAAGTGATGGATTGTAAACAAACAGTTTTCCGGTGATTTTAAATTAATTATTTCGTATTTAAAATAACTTCAATGCCCAATGGTATGAGATGTATAACATAAAATAAAATTTAGACATATTTAAAGTGCTGTTTGAATGTTCGGTTATTAAAATTAACCTAATTTATTATTCAAACTGCACTTTAAATAAATCTAAATTTTATTCAATGTTATACATCAAATATTCAGGCAATTGAAGTTATTTTAAATACGAAATAATTAATTTAAAATCACCGGAAAACTGTTTGTTTACAATCCATCACTTCGTCATATTACAATCTCGCGGTGTTTACAATCTTACGGTGACATATATAAAGTAAACGGCATTGAGAAGAGCTTTTCAAGAGAAACCCATTAGGCTGGATTTATATGTTTAATGTGTAAACTTGCATTTTGCAAAAGTTTTTCAAAGAAAACGCATTATGAACATGCGCGGTAGGTACATAAAAATATTACAACCGTTCGCGTTGTCAAAATATATGAAATAACTAAAAATACTTAAAAGAAACACACACACGCTTGTATATAAAGTATGCGAGTTTTTTTATCAAAATAAAAATACATAAAATAACTTAATAAATGTTTAAAGAGAAAAATTTGCTTCAGGAAAAAGCTAACTCAAATATCAAACGATAACATCTCTTTCTTTGTTAACTGTACGGCTAACTTGGTCCCCGGGGTGAAACCGTCTCATCCCCGGATAAGCCTGTCTTGTACTTGGGGCTTGATTCTAAGCCTTGAATTTCACTCGCGCGTGAAACTGTGCAAGTCAATGATATTCTACTCATACAGATATGTTACGTTCATACTATTTTCCGGCGTAAATCTCTTTCGAACAATTTTCAAATTCAATATTGGACTTTGACAGATAAATGAAATAAAAGATACGAGATGCCATTTACATAAAAGAGACAGACTAAGTAAAAGACGACCCAATTGGGTCATATTTGAGTCTTCATAACGTGCGTGGTGGTAACATATCTGCTTTGAGATTTTTAATATCATTGGTGCAAGTGAAACAGCCAGCGATCGTGGCGGATAGCGATATCTATGGATGCTTCACGCCGTGTCAGTTATAACCGTTGTAAGTTATCGAAAAACTTGTGTAACGGGTACCAGACAACGGAAATTTATTTGATAATTTTCTTGTCAGAAATTATACACCTATTTAAGATACTATGATCCAGAAATAGTGAAAACTTTTTGTACCCTTTGCGAGATTCGAATACGACTTTCGCGTAGCGTCGACGCGCTACAAACTGAGAGCCAGTCCACACAGCGCGTTGCGTCAGCGTTGCGTCGACGCAGCGCTACCGTTGCGTTGTTTTACATACATATAACCAAGATGTTTACACGGCGCGCTGCTTCGTCGCAACGCACACGGACAGCGCCCGTGTGTAATGCGTCAAACGCGCCGTGTGGACTGGCTCGTCTTAGTTGTCGCCATGCATCGTGATATTCGAAGATACAAAATCAAGCCCCAGGATACAATCCTAACTCGCGTTTACATCCAATTATGGACCACTTTGTTTTTGTCACCATTCCTTTCAGTAAATAAATTAAATAGAAACGCTGACGACTGAAAACCTTTTTTATTTTGTAGGTAATGTTCCTTTGAAGATTGGCTGTAGGTTTATATCTGAAGTATTATATAAGATGTAAGAAATTAACTCAAGATAAAATATTGTGTTTAAGATCTATTGCTATTCTATTTCACTCTATCTCTATTCTCTATTTGACGACCTCCGTAGGTCGCGCAGTGGTGAGCGCGTTGGTAGCTCAAGCCGGAGGTCGCGGGTTCGAGTCCCGCCGACGGAACAAAAAGTTTATAAAGTTCCTGGGTCATGGATGTGCATTAAATACGTGTATCATATAATAAAAATCTTAAATATATGTATAGTATAAAAGTATTAAATATATTTCCGTTGTCTGGTACCTGTACCACAAGTCCATCAGGTACTTAGCACAGGGCCAGACTGACGTGGTGTGAAGCGTCCATAGATATTATATTATATTATTATATTCCTCAACTACGGCGATTCGCAGTTCACCCACGTTGGCAGGAGCTGGAATTCTTGACTTAAGGGCTCGAGTGACGCGCTCGAAAAAATGAAATTCGATACCGCGCCAGTACAAGTTTTATATGTTGCTGTCTCGCTATTGCGCGCGGGGTACGGGGTACCCCCGCGCCCCGCGTGCCTCCGGCAGCGTATTATATGTGTGCGTGCGTCGTCATTCATTATTTTACTCTGATCAAGTTATTCAAGCCGTGCGTTTGTTGCGATTTGCGAAGTATTATATTTTATTGTTTCATGAATCATTAACAATATTGTTTTTGTGGTTGTTTTATATATTGGAATAGTAGGAATACGGGCGCGGGCGTAGTGTCGTCGATCTTGTCACTGAACTGAACAGAATACAGATTCTACATAATATATTAAAATAATATACTTACTATAATATCTACATTGGACTCTACACAAATCACACCACGTCAGCCTGGCCCCGTGCTAAGTACACTAAGGACTTGTGTTACAACTTACAAGTACCAGACATATAATACCGAATATATTATAATTTATACTAGCGACCCGCCCCGGCGTCGCACGGGTATAAAATATATAGCCACTGAAAAAATGATTAAAATCAATGATCTATCCTATGATCTACTTCTTAGCCTATGATCTACTTCTTATCTGTGCCAAATAACATAAAAATTGCTCAGTAATTCGCGAGATAATTTTCCCCCGTTTCAAATAATTTCCAACGTTTTATCCACACACTCCTATTAGTCTTAGCGTGATAAAATATAGCCTATACTCTATAGCCTTCCTCAATAAATAGGCTATCTAACACTGAAAGAATTTTTCAAATCAGACCAGTGTTCCTGAGATTAGCGCGTTCAAGTTAGCCCTTTCAAATAATTTCCCCCGTTTTTTTCCACATTTTCCTCTATTTCTTCGCTCCTATTAGTCTTAGCGTGATAAAATATAGCCTTCCTCGATAAATGGGCTATCTAACACTGAAAGAATCATCAAAATCCGTTGCGTAGTTTTAAAGATTAAAGGGAACAAAGGGACATGAGGGAAAAAAGGGACTTTGTTTTATAATAAGTACCTATAATATTACTTCAGTCGGAATTTCCAGGAATTGCTATTGTATTCTATTGTTGTCGCGATCACCGGTGCTCGCGCGGGGCCTGAAGGATTATTTAGATATAGATTTCCTTTTTATTATACTCAACTTATTTAAGATCCATACTTCCATACTAATTGTAAAAAATTAATAAAAAAGTGTGTCTGTTTGTCTGTCTGTTAATAGCTTATTACCTCTTCACGCCCAAACCGCTGAACCGATTTTGCTGAAATTTGGCATGGAGATACTTTGAGGCGGTCCCGAGTCTTTGTCCTTTGACATATAATACTTTTTATCCCGAAAAAATGCACGGTTTCCGCGCGATAAACTAGTTTTGGCGCAACAGACTTGCGGGCGTCATCTAGTTTTTACAATATTATTATACACATATTTAATACACATCCATGAGTCATGAGTCATGACCCAGGAAAACGTTTTGTTCCGTCGGTGGGATTCGAATTTCGAACCAGCGACCCCCGGCTTGAGCTACCATGCGCTCAACCACTGCGCCACAGAGGTCGACGCTTTTATTTAAAAATTATTAAAAGACAGTACGTAACAATAAAGTTTCAAAAACAGAAAAAAGGCTACTCCAAATATTCCTCACATTGTTATCATTCAAAATAATAAAATCGGACAAGTGCGAGTTGGACTCGCCCATAAATGGTTCCGCAATCCGCAGCAACAATAAGGTTTATTTTTATGAAATTATAAGGTTTTTTTTATAGTTTCGGAGAAAAGTGGCTGTGACATACGGACAGACAGACACACAGACATGACGAATCTATTAGGGTTCTGTTTTTTGCCATTTGGCTACGGAAGCCTAAAAATCAAAAGAGTATTATTAATTACTAGCTGTTGCTGTTCAGTGTTAGATAGCCCATTTATCGAGGAAGGCTATAGGCTATATTTTATAACGCTAAAATTAATTGGAGTGAAGAAATAGAGAAAAATGTGGAAAAACGGGGGAAGTTATATGAAATTGCTTATTATCTTAAGATCTACTGGAGCAATTTTTATGTTATTTGGCAAACATAAAGAATAGACCACTTGAAGGGACATAGGCTATTTTTTGCGGAAAAATGTACGGTTGCGTGAAATTCCTAAATTACGCAAGCGAAGCCGAATAATAAAATCGTAGGAAAGTCAATTGTGTACATTGAATATTTTTGTACAAAAAATAATACTTGGGATGTGATCTACTATGATAATGCGAACGAAGTCGCGGGCAACAGCTATATTATAATAAAGTCATAGGAAAGTCAATTCTGTACATTGAATATTTTTGTACAATAAATATTAATACCTACTTGGGATGTGAACTACTATGCTAACGCGGACGAAGTCGCGGGCAACAGCTAGTATGGAATATCTATTTCTTCGCTTCTATTAATCGTAGCGTGATAAAATATAGCCTGTAGCCTTTCTCGACAAATGGACTAACACTGAAATAATTTTTCAAATCGGACCAGTAGTTCCTGAGATTAGCGCGTTCAAACAAACAAACAAACTCTTCCGCTTTATAATAATATTATTTAATTATTAAAGTATTTATATTATTTAATTGAATAAAACTGACATCAGGAAATAATTACTAAAAATACAAACTAAAATAAAATATACAAACATAGGTATACAAACTTAGAATACAAGTTCACTTTTATATTTTATTTTATTTCAAGACAGAAATTAGCAAGTCTGTTCAGGAGTTCTCGAGTTTTAGCGAGACTAACGAAATTAATTATTATACATAATATCAATGTATACTGTATAATCATATTATAATATTATGACTATCGCTAATATTCCTAAACGTTATTTACAAAATACAGTATATAAGAAAATAATAATATTATAATTTATGATATTCATAATTATTATTTATTTTAAACTACTGTGTGATACATCATACATCCCACCTTTCGGTATCCATTATTAATTATTATCAAAAGTTTAAGCAATAAAAGCAAGTTGTTCAAGCAATTGTCTTCAAGTATCACATAAAAATTTTCAAAATCAACATTCAACAACAATAACATTCTCTCGATCGCGGATTCTTGGAAATCTACTGTTATCGCGCGCGCGGTCGCATGCGACCGCTTGGAGCTTGAGGGAATATTGTACTTGAATAATGAATGCCTTGAATGAATTATTGTCACGTGCATCGGTTACAACACTCCGCCACCCTGAACGCGCCTCCCGCCCGTTGCCGCGCTCTGTCGTGTGAGCGGATCGGCACGATACCATGTTGGAAATTATAGAGAAATTTCGTTGCGTTTACGAATACCAAAAATGATGAATGAAAATTTATTATATTGCCATTCTTTTGAAGACATTCTGTAACTACACAATATAAGCTGTGTTCCCAGGAAAAATACATTACGATTCGATGAGTTTTTAATATAAAACAAGTGTGCGAAAAGTATGTCGACAATGGCGTAAAAATTTATGAAATGTAATCGCTTATATTTTTTAGTGTGTAAATATTTTGAAGTTAATTTTTGTTCAGGAACCTAGGTAATTACTATTTTAAGCTGAAAAATAACTCAAACATGTTAAATATTTTCGTATGACAAAATGATTTTGGTATTACGTTTGTATGAGAATTTCGAGGGTAACCCGGCCCCTTAACTTTTCTTTTCAGCAAGGCCCAAACGTGCTCTATTGGACTGACGTGGTGTGAAGGGTCCATAGACATTGTTATTATTATTATTATTATTATTATACTTGTATAATATATAAACAAGTAAAAATATTTTTATTTATACACCCAAATGTATTTTATATAATTATATTCGAATATTTCATTATTTTTCTTACATACTACTAACAAAACTCGAACACAAACAATTTCCGAAATGCGCGAGAATATTTGTACTCGTTCAACTATAAAGTCCATATGACTATGTCAATAACTTCCCTCGAGTACAAAAATACTCAAGCTCCCTCCGTGGAACGTGGCGAGGATTTCAAGTAGGGTAGATTGATAAACAAAGATATTTTCGTGACGAAATTTACATTTTTATAGCATTAAAGGACGGGTCTTCCGGGAATTAGTAGATGCTGTAAATTTTTCTTTATAATTTATAATTGAACACTGGTCGTAAGTTAGCTTTTTAAAATTTTTACGCCTTTAGAGATCAACTACGATAACTTGGCGCGCCCCTCCAAATGACTGTTTCAATGTGTGTAGTCACATCCTTATGAAAGAGTTTGTATATAGTAAGTATTCAACCAATCACAGTACGGGTACACGCGGGAAGGCGGAATAGGAATGGCTGCTGGCACATTATATTTTTTTCTATTATAATTTTCTTATTTACTTTAGAAACAGCGCTTACGCTGTGTTTCGCCGAGTGGGTGAGTTTACCGGAGGCCAATCCCCTACCCTATTCCCTTCCCTACCCTCCCCTATTACCCTATTCCCTCTTAAAAGGCCGGCAACGCACCTGCAGCTCTTCTAATGCTGCGAGTGTCCATGGGCGACGGAAGTTGCTTTCCATCAGGTGACCCGTTTGCTCGTTCGCCCCCTTATTTCATAAAAAAAAAACAAGATTAAAAATATGACCAAATATATCTCTTCCCTCTTCAACTTGTTTACTTTATAAAAATTGTTATAAGTAGGTAACTCAAAAAAACTAAAAAAAACTGTATATTTCAAATATGTGTATATGCAAGCTGGAGGATAAACTACGCTACACGAGCTATTTATTTGGGTTTATTTGATATGGAAAAGGGTCCGGTCCTAATAAAGCAAATGTGCTAAAGGATTATCCCAACTATAAAGTCAATATGTTGACTTCACACTCTACTTTTGAAGTCATACATTATGGTATAATCAAAATATGGAGGCACATTAGTTCACGCAAACATAGTTTCTTGATTCGCCGTTTGGAATTTCGGATAATGCCCGTAAATTTGTAGCGATCGGTGCAATCCGTTTATTTTGGTAGAGGCGTTAATCTTTTCAGTATAAAAATGTTCTATTTTTTTATGAAATAAGGGGGCAAACGAACAAACGGGTCACCTGATGGAAAGCAACTTCCGTCGCCCATGGACACTCGCAGCATCAAAAGAGCTGCAGGTGCGTTGCCGGCCTTTTAAGAGGGAATAGAGTAATAGCCAATAGGGGAGGGTAGGGAAGAGAAGGGAATAGTGGAGGGTAGGGAAGGGAATAGGGTAGGGGATTGGGCCTCCGATAAACTCACTCACTCGGCGAAACACAGCGCAAGCGCTGTTTCACGCCGTTTTTCTGTGAGAACGTGGTATTTCTCCGGTCGAGCCGGCCCATTCGTGCCAAAGAATGGCTCTCCCACGTATAATCTATATCCTTTCTGAGACTTATCATATTTCTACATAATATTATCATTTGTTTTTTTTTAACCGTTCAGTTATGTGTTATGTCATATTCATAAGGATATTATGTTTTGTTACTTTGCTTGTTTTCTTTACGTAAATGGTTTAGACGATTTTCTTTGTAATCAAAATCATGCAAAATCTACAACTACTTAATTACACGTAAATGAATACAATAGTCGGTATATAAGACCACAATACTAATGCGTCAATGACCCGAGGCGGTATTCTACTGCAGTGCATAAAACTTGCATGCTTCAATTCTGTATCTACATACCCTCATACACCTCATAAGTGCTAACCGGAAAATGAACTCTACACCTCGGTGATAAGGTTTCTAATGAGTTGGGTCGTGTGGCAGACTAACAAGGTGAGAAGCCACCTCTTGATGTGACAATTAATTACAGTGACTGAGGGTAAAAGAAGTTACTAGACTTGAAAATTACTCTTTCAGAAGAAAAAACTTTCTGCAGTTGGCTGGTGAGATGTTTTTACCGTATGTTCTAGGTATGTTCTTAAAACAGTTTAAATTTTGTTTTAGACGCGCAAAAGGGTTTGATTTTTAAATTAAAAAATCTTTTATAAAATATTTTCCACACTTTTTTTCCTTGCCACAAACAAGACAAGGCCAAACAAATTGACATTTGAAAAGGCTAATTTGAACGCGCTAATCTCAGGAACTACTGGTCCGATTTGAAAAAAAATCAGTGTTAGATAGCCCATTTATTGAGGAAGGCTATAGGCTATATTTTATCACGCTAAGACTAATAGGGGAATGTGGAAAAAACGGGGAAAATATTTGAAAGGGCTTATCTCGCGAACTACCGGGGCAATTTTCATGTTATTTGGCACAGATAAGAAGTAAACCACGAGAAGGATCATAGGCTATCGATTTTAATCATTTTTTCAGTGGCTATATATTTTATACCTGTGCGACGCCAGGGCGGGTCGCTAGTTTTATTGATAAAACGCTTAAGCTAGAAACAAATTATGGGACGGACGGAATTATCCATAAGTCGCGGTTGACGGAAGGCATGGCTCATCCGCGGACGTCAAAGACCTAACCATGTCAATGGCAGTGGTCCGCGGATGCAAAACATCCGGCCAGCCAGGAACGCTCAAGGTCGCGTCCGTGACTTATGTCAGACAATGTGTACAGTTTAGTGAATTTTGTATTATCAGATAGAAACAAGCCGCATCCGATGAAAACGTCCGCGGACGTTCATCCGATAATTTGCTCCCCTTTGGCTCGGCTCCGCGATTCTTTACGAATAGTCCAGTAGCTGCCAGTAGTTTCAGAGTCTGTTAACACCTAACTATTAACCAACCTAGCCTCTTTATACTATAGTATTGATCTACAATATTGGCGATTTGAATATTCAGAGGAACCGTACAATGGTCATTGGTCGCTCTGATTTCGACAGTCGGTCGATCTGTTTTGTTCCAAAACATCGCCGTAATGTAGGCGTCCTAGTTTCGTTCAAAGAAAAGCTTTTAATATTTTAATTTTGAATCTATACGCCTACGCGACGGGCCTAGATCTCTTGTAATTGTTTATGGAGTCCGATTCAGAATGCATACTAATATTATAAATACGAAAATGTGCCTATCTGTCTGTTACCTTTTCACACTCAAACCGCTGAACCGATTTTGCTGAAATTGGGCATGGAGACACTTTGAGTACCGGAAAAGCACATAGGATATCTAGGAAAAAATGCAGGGTCCCGCGCGTTAAGGGCCCTTTCTCTCTAAATTAGCAGGTCGATTGTCTGTCAGTGCGAATATCGACGTAAATGACATTAAAATAACATTCATAACAGCGCGCCTTGTACGGTCGCGGTTACGACGCTCGCCGCGTCCATGATAGGGCGAAATAGGAGAAAAAACCTTTTTAAGGCTTAATATAATACATATTTCAAAAAAGTAAAAAAACCAAATTGTTAACTTATGTATTGTAAAGCAGTAGATATTTTTTATATATTCTTTTGATAAATAATGAAGGAGTAAAGTGGTTTCATTCAACGATTTGGAGGTGATTTGGTTTTTTATTTCTTTATTATGTGATACCGATAGAAAAAAATATGGCAAAACCTTACGTTACCTTACCCAAAAAAATTACGTATCATGTAGATTACTAATTATTTTTTTCAGATATAATTTCTCTGTTAATACCGATGAAAAGTTATTTCATCTGCACGCTTTTTTCGAAAGAGCAGCCTTAAGTGAATTTCGACGCAATGTAGTTGCAGGCATCATCTAGTTTAAAATATTTTTGGCACATTGTTTGCTCTTTATGTGCTATAAAGTATAAAAAAATGTTAAAAACAAATACTTGAACATAATCAACATAATCAAATAACCAACATCAAAATAATCTACACCTAATAATCATGATCGTTTTCGGATCAAATTAAGACTATCAATATCCAAACTACTATTTTATGTCTCCATACCAATCCAAATCGGCTTAGCGGCTTGTACAATTTGTACATTATCGTTGGAGGAGTAAATTAAACACAAAATACTGTATCACCGAACACTCTGCTCCCGGCGGCGGCCAGTGAAGAAGTGGACGACAGCTCTCACGTCTGGCGGCCATCTTTTCCCAGCCGCCATCATGATTGGTAGTGCGGCCATCTTTATTTATCAATACACTATAACACGGTTTAAGGTGACGCCGCGTTAAAGTAAGAAACCGTGTTCGATATGTTTTAGATTGCTTGTTTTCTATGAGAGGCCGGGCTCGCCTCTCATAGAAAACAAGCAATGGAACAGCAAAAAATGGAAAGGGCGTAAGCAACAAAATGGTTTTTGTGGCGTAATTTAAAAACCATAAATACATTTCATATAAGCTATGCACATATTAAAGTGTATGCTTCAACCAATTTATGTACAAATTTTGGAACCTTAAATCACCCTCCTCTGTTGGAAAAATAGGAATCCCTTTTTTTACAGAGGTCTTTTCGATTGCTAATTCTGTGTTATAAAAGTTGTCCAATCGTGTTATGCTATGGGCAATTCAAAGACAAAGACATGATGAATACTGACAATGAACTTTAGTTTCTTAGCTTTAGTCATTGCTGAAAAAATCGGCATCGCTACAGCCAAATTATCAAGGTGTCGCCTTAATAGTAAAAATATAAAAGACATACTTCTACATTCATGGCATTAAACCTGTACCTTTTAAACGCATATTTTAATTTATACGCATTGGCATCAAACGCTGAATCTACATATAATTTCGCTTTAAATGCCTCCATATGAATGCATTATTAGTCTAGCTCGCTATTCAAGCTGTTTCCCTGTAATCAAAGTTTCAGTGTTTCTGTTAACTCTGCCCTCGTTTTTATTCGTTAAGAACTCTTTTTGTTTCGAAAACATTCAGAAAAACGTTTAAATTCATCAGTATACTTAGAGCGACTCGGCTGTTGTGAAGTGTGCTTCGTCAAATTACGCTTGGTGGGCCCAAAATTGTTGCTTTTTACACAAAGCATGCAGTTTTCGTGACTCGTCTATTATATTTTTACTGAGCATATTTCGTATAAGCTCGAGATTCAGAACCGTTTTAATGTACCGTAATCATATTGTGCAATATTATTGACCGTCTAGGGTTGATATTGAATGCACCTTTTAATCTGATTACCAAATAAATTGTTCAATATTGTTTAATAATATTCCACGATAAAATTGGTCGTCTAGGGGTCCACTTAGAAAGTAATATTCACAAACTTTAGCAAAAAATATTCCGTTTATGTGATATGAGTGTAAAGGTTTCTAATTATTAAGTAAATTTTAAATTTTCTAAATCTATTCCAATACTCATTGGAATATTTTGTACCGAAATGTTTCGACGTAAGCCCGGCTTTGGTATTTAGCGCGGACGTTTTGACACCGATCGGCGCTTACAAATCGTTAATCACTTAATTAATCACTCGCCATCCGGCGGCTGTCAGCCTCTTGATTAAACGGCGGGTACTAAATAAAGAATATAATCAAGATAGCTAGATGACAGTGCTGGGGTGACATTTTGACTCTATTATTCCTTAGTTAAGTTTGAAGATACATTTTGCAAGATTGTCGACGTCATAAAAAAGTAAAATAGAGATCAACTACGATAACACGGCGCGCCCCTTCAAATGACTGTTTCAATGTGTGTAGTCAAATCCTTATGAAAGAGTTTGTATGTAGTAACAGTAAGTATTTAACCAATCACAGTACACGTAATATTTCAGTTAATGTCACTTATTACCAAGATTTGTTGGTCAACTAATCATAACTAGCCTACCGCGCAAGACAACGCACTTCAAACGTTTTGACAGCGCACTTCAAACGTTTTGAATTTTGGAGGGGCGCGCCATGTTATCGTAGTTGATCTCTACAATCCGTTAAGGCTTCTTCCTTCGGTAAGTGATCGTGAGTCAGAACTGGAGGTGCCGGTTGGCAGCGGGCGACATGAAACAACCGCAGATGACGTGTCGCAGCGACACCACTGGTTTAAGTATGAAATACCCTCCGCAGCTAGCGACACGAAGCTAGCGACACTTTTCATAGAAATACATAGAAGCCAGTAGTGTCGCGACGATACGTCGTCTGCTACAACTTCATGTAGACGGCTTCCAACTTGTACCTTTATTCTTCCATTTTGTCAAACACTTAAATATAAGCGCGAGTAGTAGTAGAATATTTTGCCAGACGCATAAAACCTATACGCCCCTTAATATTATGTACTATTGAAGTAGAATCTACCGACGATAAGACTAGTCAAACACGAAATACAACCGTTTTACTGTTGCCTATTTCCTTGTCTATTAACACATTTTTTGCATTACATTGACATTATAAAGCTACAAAGGCTGAAGTGACAGAAAGTGCCGCGGTGCGACGTCTCGCCTTCCTATTCACTCTGACCTCAATACCTTGAATGCACTACAATCTACATACATAATACAGGTATTTCAAAGGTTTTATGCATGTTCTTGCAACTTCGTATGTCAAATCCCGCGGGTACCGTACATTTTACTAGCAAAATAGATAGTATCTGTTGCTTATGTTTTAGCCTTAATCAGTCTTTTCTCAGGATTTAATTGTTTCTTAAAATCAATTATGCATCTTCCCAGTGGTTATAAAGACTTTATTATAAGTAGGTATGTATTTACTTCAAAAGTATTAATATGTAATGAATAAAATTTTTGTCCATGGAATGTGTATAAAGCTAGGATTTTTTTATTATTTGAATATGTTTAAGTAAACAGATACGTTAAAGTTGTAATCAATACAGCTGTAGGCTGTTTTCTTGACAATTAAAACTGATATGTATAATAATTATTAATAACTATGATGTGATGGTGGATGATGGTTTTAATATGTACCACCGAAGAAATTGATCCCTAGGCAGTTGACAGGCCGTTGCGGTAGGTTCTATCGTACCCGCAAGTCTGCCTTAAGAGGCCGGGTACCCTCGAAATTCTCATACATACGTAATACGAAAATCATTTTGTCATACGAAAATATTTAACATGTTTGAGTTATTTTTCAGCTTAAAATAGTAATTACCTATGTTCCTGCACAAAAAATTACTTAAAAATATTTAAACACTAAAAATTTTTTTTGTGCATAAGTAATTTTTTTTAGTAAATTTACAACTAAATAATTAAAAACTAAATAACAGAGTAAAACACTAAAAAATATATAAATAAATAGTAAATTTACTACAAAATATTTCAACTCTAAAAAATATTTTTTAGTAAGTATTTAAATATTTTGGTATTACGTATGTATGAGAATTTCGAGGGTAGCCCGGCCCCTTAAACGATGAGGGGAGCACCATGGGGTAGACTACGCAGGAGTCCCACAAACCCCGGCCGATGTCCCCAATTTGCCGGGGATGCGTAAAGCATTAAAAAAAGGCAGTTGACAGGCCAACGTCATTTGGTCGGATCATGTCAATTCAATTGTGATCTGTCGGCTGGGTTTGACGTAACGCGACGAAACTATGTAGGTCCCCCATCTGCCTAGGAATCAATTTCTCTGATGGTACATAATATGATTTTAGTGTAGGTAAATTATAAAATTTATTACCGGTAATTTGAATGTTATCAATTTAAATGTTATGTGTTATCCGCCCAATTTACTCCAGTTTTTTGGGCACATTTTGATTGAATTGGAATGTAGTATAACGGATGTGTTGGTGTTACAGTGGTATTTACGAGTAACAGATAATTATTACAGTCGTAAACATTACGACCGTTCCGACACAAACTGACGATTTACACAAAACAATGCCGCTGCACTGACACAAATGTTAATTGGGATAGGTTTTGCTCATTTATAACATTATCCTACAGGCAAAAGTTTCTTGGGTTATTGAGTGCAGACAAACCTATTTATACCATTATAAATTAGATCAAAATTTATTAATGTAGTTTTTGGGGTTCCGTACCCAAAGGGTAAAAAGCAAAAACGGCACTCGATTACCTACTAAGATTTCGCTATCTGTCCGCCTGGTTTTATAGTGCAGTCGCCAGAGGTTTTAACCTCCGAAAATTGTAATAGTGAATGGATTTTTGTTTTTGAGGTGTCATTTTCTTTTTTACACTATAACTTGCAAAGTTTACCAGAAATTTTTTGTCCTTTTAATTTTTTAGTTACTTAATTAAGATTATTATTTCACCATATAAAACCGGTCCAGAAAAAAAAATTTTTTCTTGTTCCTGTTATTTAATGACTCTTATCCGATTGTTTACGTTGAAAATTAACCAAATACACAATTTTTAAAAAAGGAAGTTTGCTTTGCTAAGCTAAATACAACTATAAGGTTTTTGCAAAGTTTTTAGAGATTAACGCTCGTCGTAACCAAGATAAAAGGTTTTGGGTGGATTTAAGGGTTGTAACGGAAAGTGTGTTAAATTTACTTGTTGTGCGTATTTAATTTTTAGAGAAATGATAACTTTGAAGTACTTAAAAACGTTTAAATATCTCCAAAAATGTGTAAAATAGATCGAAAACATTTTTCTATATTTGTTGAGAATTTATTTAAGTGAGAGCTAAAACATTAAATGCATAGACAAATGAAAGACTTTTTCTAGTCTTTGAAATATATTTAAACTTCCTACTTAAAGCCAGAAAAAAATTGGGTGCTACAAATCTCACGTACATACTAAAGATGCATGCTGCGACCCATCTTTGGAAAATGCTTACCTGAATACAAAAAATATCAGTTCTTAACCTAATTTGTATTTTTTTCCTTTAAGTATGTTTTAGTAAATATAATTAATGAAAAAAAATAATTAATAAAAAATAAATTTTATTCTGTAAAAACCTAACCAAAAGAAATAAAATACAGATTTTCTTCAAAATCGAATCGTGAAAAGTTTGTGCTACATTTTCAGAAAATTTAATAAAGTAAGAGCTAAAAAGTTATACACATTAAGAAATAGAAGGCTTTGTAAGCCTAAAAAATAATTTTAAACTTCCTATTTAACACCAAAGAAAAATAGGAACGCCATTTACCTGGCGAGGCACACAACAATCACATTTGGAGGTATGCTCATCTACATACAAAAATATTAATTTTAAATCTAAATCATATATTTTTTCAACTTATTTTCTTTCTTTGAGTTATAAGCAACGATACAAATCAAAAAAAAAAAATGGGTTGCACTCCGGGAGTGCCGGCAGAAGTAAAAACTTGATTATTAACGTTGTGCATTATTTTTTCAACCCATTTTTTATGAAAATCGATTTAAAAAAAATAATAAAAAAACGATCATTTTAATTAATTAATCGAAACCCTTACAATCGATTAAAAAATATCGACAATCGAAAAAAAAGCTGCTGTCAGACAGACTGTCAGACACTTCTCGCGACAGTTGTCTTGCAGGTGGAAACGCGGCCTTAATCAGCGCATCTGCTGAAGAACTCATTTCCCCGACTGTACTTTTCTGCTAAACAACTCATTTCCCCGACTGTACATTTCTGCTAAACAACTCATTTCCCCGACTGTACATTTCTGCTAAACAACTCATTTCCCCGACTGTACATTTCTGCTAAACAGCTCATTTCCCCGACTGTACATTTCTGCTAAACAACTCATTTCCCCAACTGTACATTACTGCTTAGCACAATTTTCCCCGACTGTACATTTCTGCTAAACAACTCATTTCCCCGACTGTACATTTCTGCTAAACAGCTCATTTCCCCGAAAGTACATTTCTGCTAAACAACTCATTTCCCCGACTGTACATTTCTGCTAAACAGCTCATTTCCCCGACTGTACATTTCTGCTAAACAACTCATTTCCCGGACTGTACATTTCTGCTAAACAACTCATTTCCCCGACTGTACATTTCTGCTAAACAACTCATTTCCCCAACTGCACATTTCTGCTTAGCACAATTTTCCCCGACTGTACATTTCTGCTAAACAACTCATTTCC
Source organism: Lysandra bellargus (assembly GCA_905333045.1). Taxonomy (NCBI): domain Eukaryota; kingdom Metazoa; phylum Arthropoda; class Insecta; order Lepidoptera; family Lycaenidae; genus Lysandra; species Lysandra bellargus. Next base: position 3,796,182 of record HG995352.1, on the reverse strand, counting down.
CCGACTGTACATTTCGTTTGAGTTCGAGTTCGACACAAAACACTACTCTCCAACCGTCTTACGTACTTACTTACGTCTTTTGTATGGTTTTTCGATCAACACGAAAATCTGGCGCGAGTTTCACAGTTTTTACCCATCCCACAAAAGTGCTCAAAGCCGCTAAAGAAGTTTTCACTTCGAAATAGTAATATATTTTATTATTTTGTTATATATTTAAAAGAAAGAAATATGCAAATTTTCTTCAAAATTTTACAGTTTATGAGTTTACTTGAAGTGGAAGAGAATAATTTAAAAATCAAAAGCACAACTTTTCAATAGGTAAACTTTATTATTTATGTTATCAGCACACATTCCTTTTTTTCTTTTCAATTTTCATCCACTATTGCAAAAATCGGAGGTTTGCACGATTTTTACGCTCTGGGAACTCCACATTAGGTTTGCTCCCATAAAAAACTGATCTTTTTCTTGAATTTTTAATTTGATGAACCAATGTTTCTAAGCGATTTTTATACGATTACTAACTAGTTCCGGCATAGTTGTTTTGCCATATAAAGTATTTCGCCCATATTATTTTATTGAAGTGACTAAATAAGTATGCCACCATGGCAACGTCCATCGTTATCCCGTCGCACAAACAATGGTCGCCGTCAGTCTCGAGTTGTAATAATTTACTATTATTTATTCAACAAATGCACTTATCAATATAAAAAGTAGATGTTGTCCGACTCTCAACCCTAGCCGATATGCTCGCTAAGATTCAGGAAAATCGGTCGAGCCGTTTCAGAGGAGTTCAATACAGTTTATTGAACATGTATATTTTTACGTCTTATTTTAATAAAATATTGCGTAATATTTTATTGAGGCATCAATGTCCGTCAACAACAAAAGTATATTAAATCGACTTGCCACTATTTACTGGCGGCTTGGCACAAACTGAATGCTTTTAAAATGTTTCCATCAAGTTGGCATTTCACATCCGGATGAAATACACCCGACTCACTTTTCAATTTTCTCAGCTATTCAAACTTTGTGAGTTTAACTAAAGTTTAAATTGAAGTGTTGCTCGGTGTCACTAACAGTAAAGGTGTTTTTGTTCGTTCTTAATTTGTATGATAATAAATACTATAATTTACTAGCTGTCCCGGCAAACGTTGCTTTGCCATAATATAAAGTACCTAAGTATTTCGCCCATATTATTTTACTAGCTGTTGCCCGCGTCTTCGTCCGCGTGGACTTCAGTTTATAGCGCGCGGTGTCAACAAAATTGATGACAAATTTAAAAGCTTTTTATTAAAACCCTGGTACCCCTTAAAATATCAAAATACCCAAAAATAGCTGTGCAGTGTGCATATAATATTTTTTTAAATTAAGTAAACTTTATAATACCAAATTTAAAGCTTATTTAGCCGTTACACAACCCATTACACAACTTTAGCTTTACTCATAAACTATTTATCTTGGTAGGTTTAAGGTTACGTCACTGCATAGATAAAGTACTAAGTAGTGAGTTATTTAATTACGTGAATAACAATCGAAAGATTCGAAAAACTCAACTCGATATGTTGCCACCTCTTAAAGAAGGACTTATGAGCAAGCGATAGCGAGATGTAGGCGACTCTTAGCGCCATCTGTTATGAATTTTTGGAACTAACTTAATTTGAACAAATTTACGCATTTTCACCCCCTTACAACCCCTTTTTCCAGTTAAAAAGTAGCCTATGTCCTTTTTCAGGCTTTAGATTATCTGTGTACAAAATTTTATTACAATTGGTTCAGTAGTCTTGGCGTGAAAGCGAGACAGACAGACAGACAGGGATACTTTCGCATTTATAATATTAGTATAGATTAAAGTGACTAAATAAGTATGTCGCCATGGCAACGTCGATCGCTATCCCGTCGCACAAACAATAGTCGCCGTCAGTCTCAGGTTGTAATAATTTACTATTATTTATTCAACAAATGCACTTATCAATATATTATAAAGTACCCAGTAGCCGATTCTCAGACCAGTATTCAGTGGAATATGCATATAAAATTTGGTTAAAATCAGTAAAGCCGTTTCGGAGGAGTTCGCTGACTAACATTGCGACATGAAGATTATCATACACAGTTTTAAAGTAAAAACTATTTGGGAGGTGTTAAACTCTTGTCTGGGTCACGTGACTTGAAAATTCGGATCGAAGCGTAAGAGAGGAAGAATCATTTGTAGTTTCTACCGCGCGCTGAAAATGTATGCCTGAAAACAAAACTGCAGATGTACAAACGTCGCGCTAGAGTTTGGCGCGAACAGCAGATGTTTTGTTTTATTTGTGTATTATATTTTTAATTTTAATGGAGCGTAACAGTTTTCTTTTTTCTTTTTTATGTTTATTTATTTACTTAGTTTTTAGTGCACTATAACTTATAATTCTAAAAATAAATCTATACAACGAAACAGCAATTTTAGTCTCACCAGCTCAATGGAAAGCTTCACACTGAAGCAAAATATGCTTCCCTCTGCGCGAGAATATATTAATGTAATAAATTTTACAGTGTATTACCACGAACTCCACACATAAATCTTACTATTGTATTACAATATTATACGCGAAACTTCATAAATATACTTAGTAGAAAATATAGTATTTTAGATTTTACTAGATATTTCATCTTATAGATAAGGTAAATGTCGCCCGCAAACTTATGCGCAAAACTCGTTGATTGGGAAAGGGCTGTACATGTTTTGGAATTAAAACTATCCTATATTATTCACAGGATGATTCGGCGCGTAAACCAAAATTTGAACTAAAGCCGCCATCTTGTAAAGGGTTATTTTGACAACTGATTTACACCATGCTGTCAATGTCATAGTCGCCGGTTACACGGCCAAATTTTCATCAATCTGATCCATCAATCCGGTATGTCACCGGCTACACGGTCAATTTTTCATCAATCTGATCCATCAATCCGGTACGGATTGACGAAAATTTGATCGTGTACGACTCGGATTGATGGATCGATCATATTTTTAATATGAACTTTTATAGCCATCAATATTCCGTCAGTCAGATTGACACCGGATTGATGGATAAGACTGATGAAAATTTGACCGTGTCACCGGTGACATACAGTCTCTTTCAGCGTGTGGCCGAATTTCCCATACATCCATACTAATAAATCTGTAAATCGTCTGTGTCTGTTACTACTTCACGCTCAAACCGCAGAACAAATTTTGATAAAATTTGAGATGCAGAATTAATACTAAGTCACGGGAATTACAATGAATCATTTTTCTTAGACTGCAAACAAACTTACTACTTACGTTAGTAGTTAAGGTACATAGGTAATTTAAATTAATTAAGAACTGCAGTGTTCAGTGTGCAACAGTGCATGTAACAGTAAAAGCTGTTTGTCGAACGTGCTTCAGTGAACTTACATAAACTAGGTAGATACTTAGGGGAAAATTCGTACAAAATTATTAATAAAATTAATTATTGTAATAAAAATTAATTTAGGGCCTGTTTCACCGCTTCCTGATAAGGCTATCCACCACTTAACTTGACACATAGAGTATGGAGAATCTGTCAAATAAGTCTATCGGGCACCTTATCAGGAAGCCGCGGTGAAACAGGCCCTTAGTCTAGTTAAATGTAACAACGCGTCTCAACATATCTTATGACCAGATGACGCCCGCAACTCTGTTGCGTCAAAATACGTTTATCGCGCGGGAACTGCACATTTTTTCGGGGTTAAAAGTATCCTGTCCTCTCCCGGAACTCAAAGTATCTCCATCAGCAAAATCGGTTCAGCGGTTTGGACGTGATAAGGTTACAGACAGACAGACACACTTTTATAATATTAGTACGGAAGTATTCATTTTAAAATCTATTTACAATAATAGTTATAATAATCTCAACAAACCAATATTTTGTATTATGCGCATTTTGCAACCTATACAAAAGAGAGTTAGTTAATAATTCGTGACAAAGTGTAATAAAATTTCGAAAGGTAGGTAATATATTATGAGCTGGGGTTATTTTTCTCTATGAAGTAATAAAATCCGCTGCTTTTGCTTAAACAGCAGGTTATGCTGATGACCGGTTTCAAACCTATAAATAACTGACGACCGCACCCAGAAAAAAAAATTACTTAACTTGTTAACATTTACTAACAAATCGATGCCCCCAACGAATAAACGTGCAAGAGCTCTTACCCAAAAAAATTTTTTTGAATTTTCGTTTGCATGGCCAATGATACACCTATGTATTTTTTTTTAATTTAAAATAACGATTTTATAGCAATGTAAACCTTTATTGTACGGAAAAAATAATAACATATATCACATTAATAATAAAACACGCGCTAATTGCAGATTATTTGCTTATTTGAATTCACCAGAATAAACGTGTTAAAACAATCTGGCGCACGTGCAGTGGCGAAGCGTCCATATAACCCGATTCCCATCGGCTTCCCTTAGGGCTTAGAAAAATCGAATATATGGGCCAACGACATATTTATCTAATAAATATTTTACATACCTACTTAAAAAACTTTGAATTCACAATGTTATATGGAATAAATTTTTCTCTCACTTGAAATACATAGTTTGAATTAATAACTATCGCCTACAAATTTTAAAAGGCAATGCAATGTGCGGGCGCAGAGAATCAAGCCGTGGATTAGCGGCTTATTTCTCCATACAACGACAGTTCATAGTAAGCATCTGTCCTTTTCATTCCTGTAAACTGGTCGTCATGTTCTGTCTCGTTCTAGCACGCGCGATATATACTTGGAAATAACTCGATGCCCGACGAGTTATTACGGAGAAAGGTTAATTAGCAACCCACAAGTGCAAGCGAGATAGATGAGTCATGAAGTAAAATTGCTATGATTCGAATTTAAGAATGAATGTAGCGACATTATACTTTTGCTGGCGCGTAATACATTTTATTTTGGTAGGATTTTTTGTAATACGACTTTATTAAGAATGCCTTTAGCGGTACTAAATATGACAGGCGCGTAATACATTTTTATTTTGCTGGTTTTTAGATTGACATATTAATATGGCGGATAGTGTGTTTGTAAACAACATGTCGTTTGTTTTGTTTTGTCGAATTTAAATTTTGTTTTAGCGTTAGAACTTAGAAGAGTGTCGTGAATTAAATTAATTTATATTGTGACTTGTGAATTGTGAGTCGTACGACGTAATCGTGTAGTTCGGAAAATATGGCATTATATTTTGCTGTCGAAGGAAACTTTTTTTTCCAAACTTAGTTTTGAAAATTAAAAGCATGTCATTCAATTATAAATTACCAAAATTGGTAAGTAGATTTTTTACTCCGGCTTCCCTTCTCAAAATATTCACCCCTCGCCACTGCGCACGTGTTTATCCTTTCCTCTTGCACGATTATTCGTGTAAAAATGCAAGCGACTTCTATGAGTAGTGCCCCATTACTGATGGTGTAACTTTGAATATAACAATCACAGCTATTCTTTTATCTCTTACTAATTTATCTTGTCATTTCTGTTTTCTTAAAGGTTATTCGAAGAGCAATTGTACAGTTTATCAGAAGAGCTGTTGGTGAGTTTCCGGTCTTTTAAAGAGGGAATACGCTCTCTTCTTGAATATTCTTATTTCTTAAATAAATACTGCTGGTGACAGTTCAATCCAAATTTTACAGTGCGCGGCAGAAAGTTACGTGAAAAAGCACGGTGGAAGACTGTCACTCATCAAGGTTATGAGGATGGTATATTTTTCACTTGGAACGATGGCGAAAAGTTGCATAAGGTATGATTCCGAACAATTCCTCAGAGCACTCCCCGCGATACAACCGATTGAGGATGCAGAGTGAAGCTATTTATGTCTCGGCGTAATTCCAAGGGGTTCAGCCTGTTTGAAACATTATGTCAGTCAACAATTCGAGCGGCCCGTCGTTGGATACGATCCAAAGGGATTAAGTTAGTATTTTAGGGTCCCTGCCCAGAGATGAGAACAGTATTCCATATGAGGCCGAACCTGCATCTTGTAGAGTTGCAGGCATTGGTACAGACTGAAATATTGTCTCATCCTGTTAATAACACCAAGTTTTTTCGAGGCTAACTTGGCATCACACTCTAGATGACATCGGAACTGGACTTCGCTGGATATGTTTATGCCAAGTATTTCAATGCTGGGAGGGGATTGTTAAAGAGGTACCCTGAAAACGAGAATATACGACCATTGGTGACTTTAGTTGTGAACGCGCAGACTTGGCGGGGTTAAATTGGACTAAGTATCGTTTACCCCATTCTGAGACTTTCTCCTGTGAAATCGTTTTTTCCACATTTTCCTATGTTTCTTCGCTTCTATTAGTCTTAGAGTGATAATTTATATTCTATAGCCTTTCTCGATAAATGAGCCATCTAGCAACGATAGAATTTTTCAAATCGGACCAGTAGTTCCTGAGATTAGCGCGTTCAAACAAACAAACTCTTCAACTTCATAATATTAGTATAGATTCACATTTTATATCATGCACTAATAAGGTTGTATTACATAAATAATGAGTCGATCTTTTTAACACTAATATACGGGCTTTTATCTTTACAAACATGGAAAAGCAACAAAATATACAAGAATAACCGTGTAAATGACCAGAGCATGGCTCAGGGGGAAAAAATATACGTGGAATAACCATGCAACATTTCACTGCACTTGTTAAAACTTCATTTATGACACGAATAAACGTGCATTGATACAATAGTGTTAACAAGTGACATATTATTTACTAGAATAATAATTTAATATGGTTTTTCTTAAATATGTGGTAAATCGTTAATATTTGATTTTTAATAAATATATGACCTGAAAGATATTTTTTTTACCTTTAATTTGATTATATATTATATTTGTCTATTTATTATATAGTCAAAGTTATGTGGTTCCAAACGTTTTTTTGCCTTCCTGAAAAGTTGTCTTTTTTCGATTGTACGTTTATTCGTTGGGGCCATCGAAATGTTGTCCATTGTTACATTTTGTTAGGAACTGTTGCATGTTATAAGTGCTCCTACACTAATAAAAAATGTTTACTAATGTTTACTAACATTTTATAACAATAATTTAAATCTGGTATTGGCTCACCGCATACCCCGTGTCGTCCTTTATAAAAGGTTTACAAACAAAAGGTAACACAATATGTTTAATTTTGTTATAATTTGTTAACTTACGTTTACTAAACATTTTCTAACTGCGGTGTGGGAGCACCATAACATGTGACAAAACTTACATCTTCTACAAAATCTGTTTCAACAATAGTTTCCGTCTCAAAATATGAATTCCAATAGCTTTCACACTCGCTGCTAAGACGGAATACAGAATGAACTATCATGTGCTACATGAGCTAAAAGCTCCTCACCTATTTCCCATTCAAAAGCTCAAATACTCTGGAGCTTTTTTAAATTTATTTTGGGTAATGTTCTCAGTTCTTTGGCTCTGTGCAAGTATATTTTTGGGAACGTACTTTTTCGGTTTAAAAAGATTCAGTGTTGCCAGGTTGATTACTAAAAAGTAGCTCGACCTATTTTGAAATAGGTCAGTTTTTTTACCAAAAATATAAGATGTCAACTTAGTCAATTGATTTGCAACATTATTTATATTGGGTCGTAATAGACCAAGAATATTTAGGGCCCGTATTTTTGGTCAGTACTTAAGATGCGACCCGGTCTCAAGACGCGGTTCGGCTCTGTGATTGGTCCAAATTTTCATAGCCAACCAATCACAGAACCTGAACCATGTCTTGAGACCGAGATGCATCTTGAGTACTGACCAAAAATATGGGCCTTAATATCCTACGCGTTCGTCCGCTTGTATTCGTTACATTATGTGTCAACATAGATAGACACACAAAACTTAATCTGCCCATGACAAAACATCATGATATGTAATACAAATCCCGCAATCTATTTGTTTTTATATTGCATATTTAATCAAAGATAAATACGAACGCGCGGAGCTATTTTCGGCGCCATATTGAAAAGATTTCGCAAACATGTTTTTCATTCGATCAAATGAACGAATACAAATGTATCTGGGAGCGATAACTTTTATTTTCATTCCCACGCGTGACGTCATAATATGCTTAATGCCATTATCCCCTTGACTGTCCACGCGCCATCTCCTGGCGTTTTTACTAGATGTGCGCGTCTGTCCAACGCCAGCTACTGGCCGATTTTTGCCGCCTTATTTTATTTGCAGAAATTACTTTTAAAAACTGTGTCTATCCTGCTCAAACTTGCAAAACATACGGAGAGTAAGACAAGGATAGAATATACCAACACATGTCCAACATGTTCCCGCCGGAACATGAGTACGATTCGGTATAAGCTGAGACATTGTTTACAAGTGGTGTTTAAGTGGTGCTTATGGTGACGACCCGTATGTTATTGTTACTATTTTGAAGTGTGTATTAAGTGCTATTGTATAATATCTTGTGTTTGCATCATAGAAGAATAAGTAATAAACTGTTTTCTATTCATTACTTGTGTTTCAGACAAAGATTATGGGTAGAAATTAAGTAATCTGTTTATAGATATCGTCAGCCATATCGCGCGCTCCCCCCCTACACTTTGGACTTAGAATTAGCAATTTATGTGTAGGTAAAGGTACAATAAATTATAATCATTAGGTAGCTAATAAACTACAGATTTATAAAAACAAATGTCTTTGATACATATTTTTAAATATATTGTCATTTTAATCATAATCATCATGATGACGTCATCGCGGGCGACCACCCACGTTGACGTGGACAGATGCGCCATATTGTTTTTTTTTTTATGGACAGTTGAGGGGCTAAGAAATGTCAGTGACACAATAATTGGTTTAATGAGCACAATTGGCGAATGAAAATTTTAAATACAACTTTCTGTTTAATAATTGCGACATAAATAAAAGCATTTATGCCTGGTTTCCGAGTTTTTGCAGATATTATGTTATTACCGCGCGCGTTGTGAAGACTCAATCAAATACGACCCAATTGGGTCGTCTTTTATTTAGTCTCTTTTATGTAAATGGCATTTCGTATCTTTTGTTTCACTTATCTGTCAAAGTCCAATTTTAAATTTGAAAATTGTTCGGAAGAGATTTAAGCCGGAAAATAGTATGAACGTAACAGATCTGTATAAGTAGAATATCATTGCAACGAATCATCTGATCTGTTTACTTACTTTGGTCGGGGTCAAAATGTAAACCAATTAACAATGATGTTAATTCTTTTTAGGGTTCCGTAGCCAAAATGGAAAAAAACGGAACCCTTATAGATTCGTTATGTCTGTCTGTCTGTCCGTCCGTATGTCACAGCCACTTTTCTCCGAAACTATAAGAGCTATACTATTGAAACTTGGTAAGTAGATGTAGTCTGTGAAGCGCATTAAGATTTTGATACAAAAATGGAAAAATTATTAAAAATTTTAGGGGTAAAATTATTAAAAATATTATAGGTACAACTGAAACAAAAAATTCTTTTTTTCTTCTAACCTTTGCGTATAGGATATACATGGATAGGTCTTCTAAAATAATATTAAGGTTTCTAATATCATTTTATTATTCTAATCTGAATAGTTTGCGAGAGAGACTCTTCCAAAGTGATAAAATGTGTCCCCCCCCCCCCCCCTCTAACTTCTAAAGTAGGTTAAGTAGGGGCATGATAATTCTAAAAAAAATATATGATGTACATTATTATAAAAATTACCAACAAAAATTGGTTTGAACGAGATCTAACAAGTAGTTTTTTTATACGTCATAAATGGTAAACCTTAATTTTACTTTCATTAAATCAACTAAAATATAAAAATAAATCAAAAACCTTTTATATTTATAGAAATAAACCGTATTGCTGCTGCGGAACCCTTCATGGGCGAGTCCAACTCGCACTTGGCCGGTTTTTTCAAATGTAACTCTAATTGCACACTTATTGGTACACTGAACGCAAAAGTATGTTCTGTCTGTCTGATGAAGACACTTTGAGGCATGTAAAAGGACGTACTATGGCAGTTTTCTATAATGACCGTGCAAACAAAGTTGTTAGCAATATCTAGTTCATTAAAGACCCTCTGCACATTGGGCCATGATTGATAACGCCACTTTGATTGAATAATCTATTCGCACAATCGTTGTCGATCATGGGCAATTAAGGCCGTCCCCCGAGCAAACGACCTTGGCCATACATTTGCCGCGTTGCCGAGATCGCGCCAAAACCCTATTATTTTTATTTATCTTAGTTCAAAATTGTTCAAAATTTTAAAACGGGGAATATGTAGTTTATGATATTGTCGATCTATTGGTGTGAGTTTCAAATAAAAGTAATTTGTAAATGCTAAGGAGATGCTGAATGTATACTTGAATTTTAATAAATTGGTATTACTTTGAAAGCTGACATCATGAGTATAATAAACAAAAATAGAAAATTTAAAACGGGGAGGAATGTCGATATACTGAAGATTATTGCTGTATTTTTATTATAACTTTGTAGCTTTCAGATTATGAGTTTATAGGGTTTTAAATACGGTCAATTACGGAATCTCCGGAGGGAATGCCCTTAAATGCACGCCCGTAATCGCCAGTATTTGTCCATCATGTACTTTCTAGAGGTCGCATTTATGCAACAAAAAGTATCGAGCGAGAACTTGTGACAAGTATCGTCAATGGCACTCGACTGTATTGTGCCGACCGCCAGAATGCAACCAGTGGCAATATCGAGTGTTCGACCGCCACTTTAGAATGTATAATCATTCTGCCAATTTAAAAACGCTATACCGGAATATTTGAAGGTTGGATAAGGAATATTTAATAGAAATTAGCTTAATATTTTCTTCAAATATTCTAAGTTAAGAGACTAGTTGTAAGATTATAAATATTTTATAAGTTAGTAGTTGATGCCCGCAAGTCTGTTGCGCAGAATTTCATTTGTCGCGCCGGAACCATACATTTTCCGAGATAAAAAGTAGTCTATGTCCCTTCCCAGAACTTTCAAAATATCTCCATACCCATTAGAATAGATTCAGCAGAGCCAGGGCGTAGCCAAACGAGCGCAATTTGTGAGTTGTGAGTCGCAGAATTCCGGTTTGGCACAATTCTGCTGCATTCAGTTTCATACAAAAGTCCTGTTTGATTCACACGAGCGTAATTTTGTTAGTCATGATTTGTATGAAAAGATAATTTACGCGGCAGAAATTGTGCGACTCACAACTCACAAACTCGTTTCGCTTCATCCTAAGTGTGATGAGGTAACAGATGGACAGACACACTTTCGCATTTATAACATAGGCAACGATGTAAAGTAACTCACTTCAAAACTTGGACTGCAATTAAAAGCCAGCTTTGTCTTTTAGAACACTTACTCTAGAGAGTAGGTATGTAAGTTGTACTTAAGTACTATAGAGTAAGTTACAAAAGGAACCTAGAAAAGGCCCATTCGTAACTTCAAAAAATCTTGTAATTTTGTAAATAAGTAGCGCTTTACAACAGTAAGTGCTTGTTCAGACACAGCGGGAACCGCGCGTTTCCCGTCCAGAAAGTAAACGCTGTAATACATTCACTTTTTGCACGGGAAACGCGCGGTTCCCGTAATACAACGCCTTTGTAATAAACTGCGAGCGAGATCGCGTGGGTCCAAACCGCGCGGTTCTCGTTGTGTCTGAAGAAGCACAAGTTGTGTCTTGACAATGACAAAGTTATAGAGGTAGAATTTAATTTAACCAGAGCATACAAGAGACAGCAATTCGCATGATGATATAAGATACTAGCTTGCAGTCGATAAAAATTAAAAATTCAAGCACTATTGCGTCGATTGGTTGGTGAAAAATTAATAAGTGTAAACACTTGGATGTAGTCCAACTGTTTCACACTCGCTGTACATCGGACGCTTTTGAATTGCCGCGCTAAGCATGGTACAGTTAGCAATTTTATAAACACTTTTAGTACGACATCAAAAATATATTTTTATGATAGTTTTATTGCCCTCTCCATGTCGGGCCAATGCGTGATGGATAAGAATTTGTGCGTAGCTGTCTTTTTTCACAAGGAGGGCGAAGGAATCCTTTTGAACCGGCCTGTAAGCAACCAAGTTTTGTTGATTACAGAACCCTGTAACGGAACCCTAACGAGCTGATTTTTTGTACATCGATAGGTTATTAGAACATTGACCTACAAATAAAACAGTCCATATTTTAGGACCGTCAATTCAAAGTATGAAATCTTTTCTATCTCTGTTAGCTGCTATTTTCGAGATTTTTCGCAAAAAAATGTTGTATGTCTTATCAAAATGAAACTACTCAAAAAAAATTTGCTAGGTAGTAATAATAAAAATTGTTCTAGGGATCCCGGACTATTAATAGTTTTCTATAAAACTCAATTTTATGTTCCTAGATTCTACTATTAGTCCCGACGTAACACAAAAAAATATGTAAAGGTAACTTTTCGACCTTTATCGCAAGTGACCACGTCTGATAAAAACTCAAATAAAATGGAACTTTATGACATAGGCTAATTATAGGTTTCATTGTCTACAAACATTGGTCTAGTGCCCCATGCCGCCGCTTCTTGGTAGTGGCGTAGAGCAAAATAAAACCTGTGTCATATAGAAAATATAGCCTATGTGTATTTTTTTGAATTTTTATCGGTCGCTGTCTCTTGTCGCTGACTTAATTAATTTGTCGCTATGTTAATCGGAACGGTACTTTAATATCGAGTATAAGTACAAGTTGGAGGCCCGCTACATGAAGCGGCAGCAGACGACGTGTCGTCGCGACACTACTGGCTTCAATGTATTTCTATGAATAGTGCCGCTAGCTTCGTGTCGCTAGCTGCGGAGAGTATTTCACACGAATACATAGAAGCCAGTAGTGTCGCGACGACACGTCTTCTGCAGTTGTCGCGTGTCGCTCGGTTCCAACTTGTACCTTAAGCCCAACTTTCTCTTAACCAACGTAACTCTATCTGTTCTGCAGTCAGTACAAGTTTTCAATAAAGTTTGGCGGCCTGATACAGCAGAGCTAATTACTGAGTCCAATCAATTAGCAAACGCTTCTATTTGGTCGATCAGTCTTTACTTTGCTATCAAAGAAATTTATTTTTAAATTGCTAGATGACGCGCGCAACTCCATTGCGCCAAAATTCGTTAATCGCGCGAGAACCGTACATTTTTCCGGGATAAAAAGCATTCTATGTTCTTTCCGGGGACTCAAAAGTATCTCCATGCCAAACTTCAGCAAAGTCGGTTCAGCGGTTTGGGTATGAAGACGTAACAAACAGACAGACAAATGGGCAGACAGATACACTTTCACATTTATATTGTTAGTATGGACAGTATACTGACAAATCTATTCTATTTCTATCGATTACAAAAAAAATCCCGATAGTTTTCCACATAAAAGTTACAGAATATACCTACTGTACATTATTTTGTAAGGACATAACAGTTTCGCGCCCTGCAATCTCGTTATTTATTACCGACTTGGCACTCTGCCAGCCGTAGGTAGGATTAGAAAAAATCCGCCAAGTGCGAGTCGGACTCGCGCACGAAGGGTTCCGTACCATTACAGTAGAGCAAAAGTAGGCAAAATATTTTGTTGTATGAGAGCCCTTTTTATTTTAAGTATTTGTTGTTATAGCTTTTTTTTTTACGCAATAAGGGGGCAAACGAGCAAACGGGTCACCTGATGGAAAGCAACTTCCGTCGCCCATGGACACTCGCAGCATCAGAAGAGCTGCAGGTGCGTTGCCGGCCTTTTAAGGGGTAATAGGGGAGGGTAGGGAAGGAAATAGGGAAGGGTAAGGAAGGGAAAAGGGTAAGGGATTGGGCCTCCGGTAAACTCACTCACTCGACGAAACACAGCGCAAGCGCTGTATTTCTCCGGTCGAGCCGGCCCATTCGTGCCGAAGCATGGCTCTCCCACGTAAAACTGCAACAGAAATACTTAATCTGTGAAAGTTTCGACTCTCTAGCTGTCACTGTTCGTGAGATACAGCCTGTAGAAAGACAGACGGACAGACATCGAAGTTATAGTAATAGGGTAGCGTTTTTATCCTTTACATTACGTACGGAACCCTAAAACGTTATTTATTTATCAGCTGTACTGACTACACTGGTGTTATCATCTGGTTTGTTTTACTTTAACGGTTCGTTAATAAATGTTTTCTGGTTTCGGATTATTTACGTTTAAGTGTCTTTGGTTGTGAAACGAGTATTTTTAATTCGCGTTAGGTTTGTAGAGGAATATTGTGCAAAATTAGACTTTCTATGTTTCGGCTTTGCAGAGTGACAAGGATACAGACCGACAAGGCTTTATATTAACGTGGAAAAAGGAATTAACGCCGCCATCATACAAAAACCCAATTTTGACATGTTTTTGACAGTTCTCCTTTACCGTCATTTAAAGCCTTGTCGGTCTACAAGCTGCTACAAGTCTTTAATAACAGGTCACGCTGGGTATGATAGATAGATCATAAATTATTATTCTACTCCTATCTCATTCAGAATAAACCAAAAGTCGTCCACTTATAGAACTTTACATGTCAGGTCTAAGTGCTTTCTTTTTCCGTCTTTGCAGAATGACAAGGATACTTAAATATTTATTGTCACGTCACGCGTGACAATGTCATCGTGTAATGTCCTTGTAGATGTGAAAAAGTTCAGTATTCTGTAGTTTATTAATTAAATTCGGCACTGGACGATGGCACGTTGTCATTTAGCTTTTTTCAATTTAATCCGCAAAGTTAATAACTGGAGCTTTGCCAAATAGCTTATTGATACTTTATTGATCGTATCACCTTACGATTTGACACCGCCACCACCGAAAAGAAGCAAAAAGCGTGCCAGAAGGTACACTTCTTAGTTGCTTTGTAGAATTGATATGTAGCCAATTTTGACCATAATAATATGAGGTTTAAAATTGGTATAGATGATGTAACAACGGTGTCAGGAAAACGCATAAGATGACGAACAAAAGCAGAGTCGCGTAAAGAGCACGTTGATAGATAGTTGATAGACCCCTAATAGACGTACGAACTTTAAGCACGCGGATTTTAAGTTCGCGAACTTACTCGGTTTGACGTCGCTAATAGACGTACGAACTTTAAGCACGAACTTACTCGGCTCGACGTCGGTGACACACGAGAATGGCTCACACTGGATTACCATGTCCCCAGGCTTGCGGCACGCGGCTCGCGGCTCGCAGTCTTGCCAGACGTACGAGCCGAGACGAGCTACGAGTAAAATTCCAAGATTGCGATCTTGCGCGGCAATCTTTAAGTTCGCGGTTTTTAGGTGACACACTGGTGATTAAGATCGTCGAGCTATAAGTCCCCGTACTTACTCGCACGTCTATCACCTCTTATAAAATCATGAGGTCACCATGATTTAAAGCCACCTATAACCATTATTCTCAAAGTGAGGCTCCGCAAAAACCTTGGAGGGACACCGCTAGTAATACATTAATTGTTTTTAGAAATGTCATCATTCATCAAACACCACTATGGAACAATCAATTCAAAGACAAAATATTATTTTGTTGGGAGTCCGTCAAAATATCACTTTTTAAGAGTTACGTCACCAAAAAAGTTTGAGAACTGCTGATCTAAAGTATACGTAATCGTTACTGCAGATCATGAGAAATTATTAACTAGTATGCCCCTCTCGTCTCTTCATGTTCGTAATCACATTGTTTGTCAATCACTTCCAGCGTGGAGCTGCCTTCAAACAGATCGTATCAAATCTGATAATTACAGACTTATCTTCTTACCTTCAACTCAACATTTTCATTTCAACAATTTATTAATCTGTCTTCATTATAATTTCAATTATGGCCCACAATTCGGATAGCCGCCAGCGATCCAATATTCAGAGCCCCGCGACTCGCTACATTCATTATCTTTGGTGATAACAGATTGAATATGACGTAGAACATTTAGGGATGTTGCATTCGAATATATAAGTACATTGTATAAATATTTTCGACATATTGCATAGCTGGTGATAACAGGTAGCAAAAATAAGATGCTCAATAACTACGGACGAACCATTCAGGTATATTTCTTATCTTATATCTTTAAACGAGCAATTCTTGTATATATATTTATATATAATTGGAATCTCGGATTTGTCTCCAACGATTTTCATGAAATTTAGTATATATGGGGTTTCGGGAGCGATAAATCGATCTAGCTAGGAATCATTTTTAGAAAATGTCATTTTATTCGTGTTTTATCGAATACCGAGCAAAGCTCGGTCAAATAGTGTTAAATATGTGCTTGAGATCAATGAAACACGCTACGCAATTTTTCAGACTGTTTATTCCCGTAGCCTGGCAACATGACATTCTATCATAGACTAAGCACAGACTACGCATATCCAACATTTCTCCCCCCATAAAAGTAAGGAAAATAAGAGAACACTATAATAGTACAAATAACAGATAATTAAAAACATAATATAATAATTAATTACAAATATCTCCTATAATCTACTCGAGGAATGTCTCGTAACAATCGGTTCTGATTCCTCGAAGTTAAAGGGCCGCTGACAGTGTCCGGAGATGACGGAACCTGACGATCATTATCAACATTCTGATGACTCTCGTCTCCCCCCGTCGACTCCTCAGGTTCTGAATTCCGGGCATTGTCTACAAATGCAGGCCATATTCTTTTCGAAAACAACACTATCTGATTCTTATGTTTTTTAACATGAGATGACGATTGATGATCAAAAATTAAATATACAACCTTCCCTATTTTGTCTACGATAGTTCCACGTTCCCACACAAACTTATTACTACTCAAATGCTTTTTGTACAGTACCTCATCACCTGGCTCAAAACTTGCATCTCTTTTATGTCCCTCTTTACTACTTTGCGAACACAGCATTTTATTAAGAAGGGATGATGACGATGCCGAGGGTGTGCTTGACTTTATTAAATCCAAACGACATTTTAAATTTCGACCGTACACCATTTGAGCCGGTGACAAACCCGTGGCAGAATGTACCGAATTCCTATAGTCAAACAAATATTTTAACAAAATTATTTTTTGACCACGGTGCAGGCGAAACGCGCGGCGGTGATGGTCGTAACTGTGTACAAATCGCGCATGTCCTGATCATGGTCTCTATCGCACCGTCTATGCCGGGAAACCATAAACGTGCCCGAGCCTCAGCCTTAGTTTTAACCATTCCTAGATGAGAGCGGTGTAGCTCCTTTAGAACTTCCGCTTTTAACGTCTCGGGTATGACTACCTTATGCCCTCGCATTATACATCCATTTTCGTAGGACAGCTGGGCTCTACATAAAACGTAAGGTTTAATTTGGTCGTCGTCATTTCCCTTAGGCCAGCCTTTCAATATACAAGTTTTTACTTTTTGTAACACTGAATCTTTTAGTGTTTCATCGCGAACTCTACTTATAGTTACTGGCATGTCCCCGTTTACTATAAAATTAATATAGGATGCCTTATCGACATCGTCCTCTATGCCTGTCGCGTCTGCCGGCTCTGGCGCGAGCGGCTGGACGTCCGGCAAACTGGCCCGAGAGAGATAGTCGGCGCAATTATTGGCACTCCTAACATACTCAATACTGTAATTGTATGCACTTAAAAACATCGCATACCTTTGAAGCCGATTAGCAGAAACTTCCGGAATACCTCTGTAGGGCCCAAAAATAGAAATTAAGGGCTTGTGATCTGTCCGCAAAATGAACGGACTCGCTCTTCCATACAAATATTGATGGAAACGCCTTACACCAAAAATTATTGCCGTCGCCTCCTTTTGAATTTGCGAGTATCGCTTCTCGGCAGAATTGAGCGTACGAGACGCAAAAGAGATAGGGCGCTCCGCCCCCGTCTCGTCCACCTGCGATAACACCGCACCGAGGCCGCTCGGCGACGCGTCCACCGTCAAAATTAGCTTCGCGCTAGGGTTATAATGTGTTAACACCCGATCCGATGATAGACGCTTCTTAATTTCGATAAAAGCATGCTCGTGCTCCTGCGACCAAGTCCATTTAGTCCCCTTCTTCAATAACTCGTACAAAGGGGCGAGCAACGACGAAGCTCCATGAACGAAACTTCTATAATAGTTAACTAACCCTAAAAACGACTGTAACCTATGTAAATTATCGGGCCTAGACGCATTGACAATAGCCTTAACCTTGTCCGGTGACTTTTTTAACCCGTCTTTATTAATAATATACCCTAAGTAACTTATTTCGTCCTTAAAAAACTCACATTTGCTTCTCTGTAAGGTTAGCCCCGCGTCCTGCAGTCTCTTGAGGACCTCATGAATCCTCCGCAGGTGCTCATCTCTGTTGGAAGCGGTTATTAATATGTCATCGAGCAGACACAACACACCGTCCATGCCCGCGAGCACGCCCTCCATCGCGCGCTGAAAAATAGACGGCGCGCTTGTCAGCCCGAATGACATACGCGTATATTTAAATAATCCGCGATGCGTATTTATGCAGGTGAGCTCCTGACTGTCTTCGTCCAGTACGAACTGGTTGTACGCACTCGATAAATCCAGCTTCGTAAACTCCTGCCCTCCGTGCAACCGCGAAAACAACTCGTGCACCGTAGGCAGCGGATAGTGCTCGACGACTAGCAACTTATTTATTGAAACGGAGTAGTCCACGCACAACCGCACCGAGCCGTCCCGTTTCAGCACCGGCACCACGGGCGACGCGAACCTGGAGTGCTCGACGGGCTTCAAAATGCCGAGCCCGACAAGCCGTTCTAGCTCTTCGCCTATCTTGTCGCGTAACGAGAAAGCCAACGGACGCGCTTTAATAAAAACGGGCTTAGCGTCATCCCGGAGCCTCAGTTTAATCTTGTACTTATTAAACGTTCCTAACTTACTAGAAAAGACCTCCGGATACTGCCTTTCTAAATCCTGTACACTATAACTATTTACACTATTTACAAAATGACAGGTTGTCAAATGTAAATTAAAAATCGAAATGAAATCTCGACCTAGGAGCGGCGGCCCTCCGCCCCGCACCACGTACACGTCGAGCTCGCGGGTGTTCCGCTCGTACGTCACCGCCAACCGTACCTTACCTATACAGCCAATCTTAGCCCCGGTGTACGTAAACAAACGCTTATTCGTTTCTAACAACGGCTTTTTGCTAAAATATTGCTGATAAGTAGCCTCAGAAATTACGGTGACAGCCGACCCGCTATCTATTTCAAATTTAATGTTAACGTTATCTACACTTACAAACTCTGCCATAGGTTCGCCACGCTCGGAACGTATGATGAACAACTCACCGTCGTCATCATCGTCGTTCCCGTTCATCTCCTCGGTCCCTATGTAATTTAGTTTCCTACACATCTTTTGCAAGTGCCCTTGTCTATTACATTTCTTACATTTTAATTTTTTGAAACGACATCGAGATGAGGCGTGGTTCTTCCGGCCGCACACGGAGCACTTCCCCGCGTCGCTGCCGCTGAGTCTGTCCTGCTGCACGCTGTTGACCTGATCGGCGTCGCTGACGGGGCCCGCGCCGCCGCCGTCCCACTCGCCCTGCCGCACGCTGTACACCTGCTCGGCGCCGCTGACGACTGCGCCCGCCGCCCTCGCGCACCGTCCGCTCTCGGCCAACTCCACCGCCTTCGCCGTGGTTAACGTCGCGATGTCCTGCTCGAACAGCTTCGCTCTCTCAGGACAGGCCAACATGCCCATGACAAAGCGATCCCTCAGCGCTTCTTCGACGTCGCTGAAGCTGCAGTCGGCCGTGAGCCCCCGGAGTCGGGCCGCCCATTGCGCGTGCGTCTCGCCCGGCTGTTGTGTCGCCGCGTAGAATTTGTACCGCTCGCTGAACCCCTGCACCTTCGGGATGAAGTGTTTGTCCAGCAACGATATGATCTCTTCATATTCTACACCGTCGATTTTTTTCGGCAAGGCCAGGTCGCATGTCAGTTTGTACGTGTTTCCGCTCAAAGCACATAATAATACGGCACGTCGCTTGTTCTCTTTTGTATCTTCAAGATCATTCGCAATCACCCATTGTAGGAAGCGACTCTTGAAGTTCCTCCAGTCTTGCGCGAGATGATCAAAAACAGGCAAAACTCCAAACGAACCTGACATTGTGCCGTGCGCGTAGTTGTAATAATTTTATCTAGCCGATATTAGTCCGAAATCTCGTCGCCACTGTTAAATATGTGCTTGAGATCAATGAACACGCTACGCAATTTTTCAGACTGTTTATTCCCGTAGCCTGGCAACATGACATTCTATCATAGACTAAGCACAGACTACGCATATCCAACAAATAGCTAGTATTATACTTATACTAATACTGTAACTGCGAAAGAAAAAAAATTGTCTAGAACTGCTGATCCGATTTTGATGTTTGTTATGGAAAAGTATATAAGTCCCGCGAACGAAGTAAAAGTTATAAAATATGCGGATGTATGGATACATTAGATCAGAGGTTCCCAAACTTTTTTTGTCATAGACCACTTTTAACATTTTGCTGGATCCGGTGGACCCCACAGTTACCCCCCCCCTCCCAGTTCAAGGCCGGTCTAAAAAGCGTATTCATCCAACAGTTGGTCCTTTGTATTCTAAGTTTGACTCACAAGTCACAGTGCAAGGAACATTAATCTTTACTTCGGAGCGGTAAAAAGTAAACGCAAATTTTTTCTTGTTTTGTAGATATTTAACCTAAATTACCACACTCATTTATTTCTAAATCTCCTCGCTCTGTATAATATTTAATCTGCTATTAATATAATATTGTCTGCCTATATTCATAGAAGAAGTCAAATCGGGTCACCAAATTTTCATAGACCCCCGTTAACGACTCGTGGACCCCCATTTTTTTTCCACGCAAGCGTAGACCCCTATCGGGCTCCCGTGGACCCCATGGGGTCCACCTGGACCACTTCGGGAATCAATGCATTAGATGATTACAATTAAAAACATTTCAGGGTCTAAACACACTAGGCTGAATTACGCCGGCGCAAATTCCGCCGCGTTTACGCCGCGTTTAAATTGCATAAAAAATACGGGCCGAATACGAGGGGTGACACACTATTACGTCGCGTTTTGTATGCGTTTGACATTTGCCGCGGAAATTACGCCGGCGTAATTCAGCCTAGTGTAGTTATTATAGTATACTCTGTCACGTCGCACGCGCGTAAAACTTGCCTTTCTTTTGTATGTTTTTAATTTTAACAGCAGCGCTAATATACTTCAGTCGGAATTTCCAGGAATTGCTATTGTATTCTATTGTTTTCGCGATCACCGGTGCTCGCGCGGGGCCTGAAGGATTAAACTACTTAACATATTATTAAGTATATGTATTGTTGTAAAGTTTTTTTGTTTCGTGAAACTACCCTCCGTCCTGTTCTTCAGTGCAAATTCAGTATAAGTCGCAACATCACTATGTATAGCACGTCGATGGCAAGATGTTAATCAGTAATCGCTTTTAGCTTTCCTTTGATTTGTGCCCCAACAGTGCCCATTATAGTGCCCCAAAAGTTCATTGCTGAGTTTCGTCACGTACATACGACGGTTCACACTAGAAATTGGGCACATTTTCTCCAATGCGTCTAAAATTGTACCGTAAAAAGAAAGTACTTAGACCCGGACAAATAAAGTTTTATTTGCGGACGACTTCTTTGTTTATTCTGTATAGTGCTCGCTTCTCACGGCGCGTAATATCACGAGCCGTACTGCGCCAAGCCGTACGAGCGAGCACGAGCAGGTGAGTCCGCGCCACCTGTTCTCACGGCGCGTAATATCAAGAGCCGCTCGAACCGCGCCGAGCCTCGCCTTTAAAGTTACCGTCTTCATACGGATCGGACGCGCCTGCTCGAGCCAACTCGCACCATATCGAGCCAACTCGCGCCATATCGAGCCAACTCGCGCCACATCTAGGCAACTCGCGCCACATCGAGCCAACTCGCGCCAGATCGAGCCACCCCCTTCACATACACGGCACGAGGCTCTAGCTGGTGTGGCACGGCTCGTGATATTACGCGCCGTGAGAAGCCAGTATTAGATGAAGGAATAATTTATGATAGCTATATCTAAAGCACAAAACGAGCCACCAAACTTCATATTGAATGTCAGTTTGACATGTGACTAGTCTTGTGGTTTGGAGCATAGTTGATTCGGTGTCAGTAATAATTTGAAACTGTGAGTAAGGTAAAATCTTCCTTATAAAATAGTTTTGACTTGAAAATAAGTCTACGTGTGGACTGTGGAAGCAATAATACGTTTGCAACATAATAATTGTTTACAGTTTGTACTGTGTTTTGTATTAGTGAGCTTGTTACATAATATGTCTTATTTAAATATTTCGTCAGATGTTACTTCTCTCCAATATACTAAAGGGCAATGTGTGTCTGTCTGTTACTTTTTCACGCTCTTAAGAGCCCGGGTTACCCTCGAAATTCTCATACTACTAAAATCATTTTGTCATACGAAAGTATTTAACATGTTTGAGTTATTTTTCAGCTTAAAATAGTAATTACCTAGGTTCCTGAACAAAAATTAACTTTAAAATATTTAAACACTAAAAAAAAATTTTGTGTATAAATTTTTTTTACTAAATTTACTACTAAATATTTAAACACTAAAAAATAGAGTAAACACTAAAAAATATATAAATAAATAGTAAATTTACTACAAAATATTTAAATACTAAAAAATATTTTTTAGAGTTGAAATATTTTGTAGTAAATTTAATATTTATGTATATATATTTTTTTGTGTTTTACTCTATTTTTTAGTGTTTGAATATTTAGTAGTAAATTTAGTAAAAAAAAAAAATTATACACAAAAAATTTTTTTTAGTGTTTAAATATTTTGAAATTAATTTTTGTACAGGAACCTAGGTAACTACTATTTTAAGCTGAAAAATAGCTCAAACATGTTAAATATTTTCGTATGAGAAAATGATTTTGGTATTACGTATGTATGAGAATTTCGATGGTAACCCGGGCTCTTAAGGCGTCGCCTTGATAATTTGGCTGTAGCGATATCGATTTTCCTCAGCAATGACTAAAGCCAAGAAATTAAAGTTCATTGTCAGTATTCATCATGTCTTTCTTTGAATTGCCCATAGCATAACACGAATCGTCAACTTTTATAACACAGAATAATCAATCAAAAATACCTAGATGTAAAAAGGGGATTCCTATTTTGCCAACAGAGGAGAGTGATTTAAGCTTCCAAAATTTGTACATAGATTGGTTCAAGCATACACTTTAATTTATTAACCATTAATATTTTAACCATAAATGAAATGAATTTATGGTTTTTAAATTAACCTACATAATATAACGTATACCTATTACACATAATATAACGAGGGGAGCGAATTAAACAATTTACGAATACCCCCGTTTTTGTGTAATCTGTTGAAAAGGATTCGAATAAAGCGGCCTCTTCTTTATTCATCATGTAGGTTTTGAATACTTTTTTATTTATACGAAGGAATAATAATTTATTTACGGCCTTTTAATATTATTGGTATTCCAGTTTTTTGTGAGGTTTTATGTTAAAAACAGATATCAGCTACTCTTATGATTAAGCCTATCCGAATCAAAACAAGAGCTCCAAGTATATCATAAGCTTTTTTCTATAATACGCACAACATTAATATTTTAACAGCTGAAAAGACCTTTTCTAATCTTTTTCCCGATTAGACATCGATGACAAAACTGCACAGTTCGATCACAACAGCTCACAGTATACACATAATTAAATTATTAAAAAAAAAGACGGGTCGCACTCCGGGAGTGCCGGCAGAAGTGAAAACTTGATAATTAACGTTGTGCATTTTTTTGACCCATTTTTTATGAAAATCGATTTAAAAAAAAAAACTATTTTTTTAAATAATCGAAACCCTTACAATCAATTCGAGTTCGAGTTCGAGTTCGACACAAAACACTACTCTCCAACCGTCTTACGGTTTTTCCATGGTTTTTCGATCAGCACGAGAATCTGACGCAAGTTTTACCCATCCCACAAAAGTGCTCAACGCCGCTAAAGAAGTTTTCACTTCAAAAATATACAGTGTGTTACATGAGGAACAATTATTCTTTAGGGTGTTTATGTGTCCATTGGAGTTCACTGTGGAAGTAACAGCGCTGAAAAAGTAACTTTTTTTACTCTTGTATAGAAAAACACATGACGCTCGGGCGCTTGCTCATACAAATCACAAAAAATTGCTCTTTCAGCGCTGCTGCTTTCACAGTGAACTCCATGGGGAACCCATACAAACCATAAGTTATAGTACGCTTAGTTTTGTTACACCCTGATTCCTATTATATCTTTTCTAGCAAACTAGAAACTTTTAATTATTGATTTATACAGTGTGTAACAAAAATATGTAAGTGATAATACTTTAGGGTGTGTTCCTTGTAGAGAGTTCACTGTGAAAGTAGCAGCGCTGAAAGACCAAATTTTTTTTTTCACTTTTGTATGGGCAAGGGTCCGAGCGTCACGAGTTTCCCCATACAAAAGTGAAAAAAAAAATTTGGTCTTTCAGCGCTGCTACTTTCACAGTGAACTCTCTACAAGGAACACGTACACACCCTAAAGTATTATCACTTGTTTTTGTTACACCCTGTATAAATCAATAATTAAAAGCAACATGGCCCCAAACAACAGAGACTGGAAAAGCTTCCTGTCAATACAGAATCCCAGCGGATTTGTACGTGTGCTCGTGATTCAACTCCGCGCAATGGAGTCGTAACTAGAATATTGGATTTAGCTCATCCTAGTCGATCATAAAGAATTGAGAAGTGTATAATGGAAATGTTGATATGTTGATGCTTGATATAAAAGTGCGTGTATTTTCATTTCTGGGTCTATGTAACAAGTTACAATCCATACTAATATTATAAATGCGAAAGTATCTCTGTCTGTCTGTCTGTCTCGCTTTCACGCCAAAACTACTGAACCGATTGTAATGAAATTTTGTACACGGATAATCTAAAGCCTGAGAAAGGACATAAGCTATTTTTTAACTGGAAAAAGGGATTGTAAGGGGGTGAAAATGCGTAAATTTGTTCAAATTAAGTTAGTTCCAAAAATTCATAACAGTCAAACTAAGAGTCGCCTACATCTCGCTATCGCTTGCTCATAAGTCTTTCCTTAAGAGGTGGCACCATATCGAGTTAAGACTTTCGAATCTTTCGATATTGATTGTTATTCACTTAATTAAATAACTCACTACTCAGTACTTTATCTATGCAGTGACGTAACTTTAAACCTACCAATGATAAATAGTTTATGAGTAAAGATAAAGTTGTGTAATGGGGGGCTAAATAAGCTATAAATTTGGTATTAATAAAGTTTACTTAATTTAAAAAAATATTATGAATATGTGCACACTGCACAGCTATTTTTGGGTATTTTGATATTTTAAGGGGTACGAGGGTTTTAATAAAAAGCTTTTAAATTTGTCACCAATTTTGTTGACACCGCGCGCTATAAACTGAAGTCCACGCGGACGAAGTCGCGGGCAACAGCTAGTAATGTTATATCTTTAAACGAGCAATTCTTGTATATATATATATATATATATATATATATATATATATATATATATATATATATATATATATATATATATATATATATAATTGAAATCTCGGAATCGGCTCCAACGATTTTCATGAAATTTAGTATATAGGGGGTTTCGGGGACTATAAATCGATCTAGCTAGGAATCATTTTTAGAAAATGTCTTAATGTTATTCGTATTTAATTGAATACCGAGCAACGCTCGGTCAAATAGCTAGTAATAATTACTGTTGTAGTTAGTGCAGCGTCAATTATTATAGAGCGAGCGTTTTACAAAAAGCAAAATTTTACTGTATAGTCTGTATAGACGAGGGCAATAAAGTGACGACGCGACATTTCACGTTCCATAGCACTGACGTTTCGTGTCGCATGGTGCTGTTCTTATAGAATATTTGGTATGACGTGCTGCGTCACTCGACTACAATGTAGTTACCGAATACGGAGCGATCTCACCGTGACACCAGAGACGAATCCGTAGGCCGACTAGAAGTGTACTCAAAATCTATACGTTTGACGTAGTTAATCATATCGGCCGGTGTGCGCCGTAACTGTGTTGCTGAGCCGTTCATATGCCTACAGAGATACCACGTGGTACAACGCGCCGATTTGTCAGATCGTATGAAGTCGGCCTACTGGTTTGTTCTGTCTATTGTGGTGTCAGTTGTCACTAATTATAATCTTATCCAATAAATAATCAGGTAAGTTCACTGACCTCATCGTAAATGAAGTTGTCGATCTCCTCGAGCGGCCGGCCGTACAGCTTGGGGGGGAAGGGCTCGTACTTTCGCGGCAGCCGCGCGCCGTCCTCCACGCTGAGTCTCCGCCGCGGCATAAAACCGAACTCGCGCACCAGCTGCGCCCCCCGGCTGCCGGCCCGTTTGGCCGACTCCCGCGTGAACGGCGTGACCACCGCCCGCGGCTCGCACCGCACGCTCTCCGAGAACGTGACATCGAGGGGGATGCGGAGCTCTTCCCGGCGGGGCGCGGGCGAGGCCAGCTCGTCGCGCGACTGCGAGGCCACCAGCGGGGCCGCGGCCTCGGGGTTGGTGGCCTCGAGCGTGCGGACGATCTCACCCAGCAGGCGCGAGCCGTCGATCTCCTCGCCGGGCGAGTTGAGCGGCGCCGGCGGCGGGAACGACAGGCGCCGTTCGTCCTCCTCCATCACGTCGGGCCCATGGCCGAGCCTCAGACCGGGGACGCCATCGCTACACCTGCAACAAATGACAGACGGTCAGACAATCATATTTTAGGGGTTTCAATTCTCATATATCGATGGGTCCTACGTATACTGGCGTAAGTGAAAAAAATAGATTTTACAGGAGAGCCAATTAAGTTGTCAGAACCATATTTTTGGGTCATATCTTGTGACCTATTTTAACGAATTTAGTGAATTTTTGCATGTAGCCTTATCAATTAATGCTTTTCTTATTACTGGTAGCAAATTTTATGCATATTCAATATTTTTTGAGATTTTACACATCGGCCCTTTTACGTCGTCGTATTTCTATAATGATATGCTTATTGTTCAACGTAAACAGATTTAAATGATCATTCGCCCTTTTACTAGGCTCAACGTAAATATAATATTTTAAGAGATTCCTGTTTTTTTTAGCACGTAATTATTTAACTGTTATCACGTTTTACTGTCTACAATGAATCAGTTAGAAAGTATTGCTCATTGTGTAGTTATTTCAGTTTAACGCAGCTGCGCCCATATACTGTGCTATACATTAGAATGTTTAAGAGGCCGGGTGCCATCGAAATTCTCATACACACGTAATACCAAAATCTTTTTCTCATACGAAAATATTTAACATGTTTGAGTTATTTTTCAGCTTAAAATAGTAATTACCTAGGTTCCTGCATATTTTTTTTTTCACAAAATATTAAAACACAAAAAAAATTTTTAGTCTTTAAATATTTTGTAGTAAATTTACTACTAAATATTGAATGAATTGAATTTCGATGGCACCCGGCACCTTAAGGTAAGTATTTCAACTTAAAGTGTGTAAATTTACAGATAAAACAACCTACTTAATTTTTCATGCTTTTATTTATGATAAATTGTTTGTAGGCGGCAATATAATGAAGTAGGTTCAATAATAAACTAAAAATTTCTTCATGAAATCAAACGACAATTTAGAATGCAGTCAAGTATCTACTACAAAATATGATAAATAATATTATTGAATATAAAAATATAATTATGACAACTTCTAACCTTTTGTTGACAGTTATATGATGTAAGATAATATTTAAATAAAATGAGACCACTTCTAATTCTTCTGCAAAATCAACTTTTAAAAAGTAAGAGGAACAACATGATAATCTAATCACAACTTTTACTAGTAGAGTATCTCTCAAAAAGCAAACATAACAAAAAATAAAATATTATTAAACGTTTTCTGTACCCACTTAATTTGAGACGAGCCAAGCGAAGCGCAAGGGCACTACCTACCTTTTCTCGAAGTGTTTCGCCGTTTTTTTTAACCTTCATAGAATTGGTTTCCGTTGTAGCAGATAGTTCATATTTTCAGGATATAATGTCATCAATAGACTTATTGAGCATACAAAGTCTCAATTGAATATCTTCTGTACTTTAGATTTTATTGATGTCCAAAATACACCGATTTCGTCACTGACACACTGATGGTCATCAAAATGTTGAGCTACTTCCTGAAGTGCTAGAAAGCTGAAATTTGATATGCAATCTTAGTTTAGTATACAACCAACAAAAAAATTCATAACTTGTGATTTTCGTCCCTCATCCCCTAAAATGGGGGTGAGTGGAATCTGACCCTCGTAGAGTTGGTTTCCGATGTGCCAGATAGTTTATATTCTCAGGATATAATGTAAATAATAGACTTATTGAACATACAAAGTCTCAATTGAATACTTTATATTTTATTGATATCTGAAATACGCCAAAATTTGGTTATACGCCGTAAAATAAGTTTAGTAGGGGGGTAATGGAAGTTTAAATAAGACTTTTATCAATTTTATGAATAACTAGCTGTCCCGGTGAACTACGTGTCACTTTAAAACCTTCCCTGGACTTCTACGAATATTTTAAGACCAAAATCAGCCCAATCCGTTCAGCCGTTTTCGAGTTTTAGCGTGACTAACACATTTGACAATCCATTTTTATATATATAGATATAAGAAGAGGACATGAAAGTTTACACGGGATGGACATATTTAACTAAAAACCTCGTAATAAAAAATAATAAAAAACACTAAAAAGACTAAAAAGACTGCCTAGCAAGTAGCAACTTACAAAAAGGACTGAAATCCCACCAAAAACATTTCATGTAAAAGTTACCTCGACGACCACAAAAGGTTTGCCCTGTGAAAAAGACATCAGATCTAAATATGTAGAGCCAAGCTTCTGAATCGACGCGGCCTAACTCTATCGATTCTAACTACAACAAATTCTACATATCAGTATGTATGGCTGGTATTACTGTCATTAATACGAGATGCCTCTACGTAATCATTAGCGCTTGTTAGTTGTAAGTCTGTATTAGTAAGAAGATCAAAAGACAAATCTTCAACTGCATATTCCGCACCAGAACCAGAAGGAAGAGGAGAAACTGCAATCAAAGAAAATTTATGAATACTTTAAAACCATCATTTACTAATAACCAAAAAATATTTATTTGCACTGATATCAAGAAATAGGCATACGAATATAGATTTAGAAAAAAACCCTTATAAATAATTCGCCAAGTGCGAGTCGGACTCGCGCACGAAGGGTTCCGTACCGTTATAGAGCAAAAAAGGCTAAAAAAATGTTTATTGTATGGAAGCCCCCCTTAAATATTAGTATTAAATATTTTGTTTTTAGTATTTGTTATTATAGCGGCAATAGTTATAATACACTATCTGTGAAAATTGCAGAAGTCTAACTATAGCGGTTCTTGAGATACAGCCTGGCGACAGACAGACAGACAGACAGACAGACAGACAGACAGATAGACAGACATACAGACAGACAGACAGACAGACAGACAGATGGACGGACGGACGGACGGACAGACAACGAAGTAAGTTGGGTACGGAACCCTAAAAACGTACACGAATGAAATAATTTATTTACTTAATACAAGATAGACTTCTGTACATACGCACTTACGCCACTGTATGTTTTAATGACTTTTAATAATCACGTAATAATTTGCTTACTTTAGGATAAAAGGTGATAAATAACCATTCAAAAAAATAAATAAAAAAACCATGTTGCGTTTCATAAGATGCCAAAAATACAATTTTTAAATCAAAGGCGTAAGTGATTACCCTAAAAATTGAACTACGTAAATGGGCGAAAGCGAGTTCACGCCTTTTTACGAAGTATACCATTAAATTACTACTAAATGTTAATATTTTGCAACAGTGATATGTAAATATCACTTCACTAGAATAAATAACAACAACAAAATGGTTGACTCATCTTATCTGGACAATCAGTTTCATTATTTTCGTCTTCGGTGTTTAAATCACTACTGTATTTTCTTTGGCCAATAATTTTATTTAAGATTTTTTGAGCCCTTGTGATTGGCATTCTTTTTGCTGGCGGCATTTTTGTTAAAATACTTATTATTATATTTAAAAAAATCATTATACTGCGCTGAAAACGAGCGAGCATACCAAAGGTAACGGACGTCGCCGCAACACAGTATAACGGCCTAAGCGGCACCTCCGCCCGCGCGCCGCTCCTCTGACGCTTGGCTTTGGCTATGTAGATGGGCGAACCGTCTGATTGGGCTTTATACGTGACGTAGATTTACACTTACGCCTTTCTGACTAAAATTTTATTTTAAAAATAATCAACAGAAAAAAATAATTTTTCACGATATTATAGATTAGAGCAAAGTGAAATCATTGGTCATATAATTGGAAAAAGGCGCAAGCGGCAGTTTCGCCTCTATACGTAGGACCCATCGATATATAATACGTGTGAATGAGAAATTACCAATATTGAAATATTAAAAAATAACTTGTCTAACCGGTTATATCAATTAAAAACATACAGGCTCTTATAGAATTTTTAATTACCCTACAAAATCTATCTCTGCTCACAAAAACCCCTTATTAATGACGTGTGAATCCTTTAAAAGGACCGAAAATGAGCAGAGCTATCATGTACTTAATCCTGTATAATTTCTTCCCTTTTCAAAGGTCACGATCAACAGTTAGGCGTTTTAAATGATTATTACAGACCATAAAGGAAGTAAATACCGCAATAAAGTTGCTTCTAGTTAATATTTTTAACATTAAATACTGTTTTTTTTTAATCGAAAAAATAAATATTATGGGAAATCTAGATGTCAGAACCGAAAATTAAATCTGGCAATCTTTGGATTTTTGTAAAAGGTATCAAATAAACAAAATTTTAAAGCATAGATTGTATTATTACTTTAGTTAGAACTGTTTAAAGTTCCTGAAAGATGTGACTTTGGTATTTTTTTCATCCAGTAGGAGTACATTATTTTATTATAATTAAATTAGACAAGCTTTTCCAAATATAATAAAAAAAATCACATTTTTTTTTGTGCCAATCAATTAAATATACTTCTCGAAAACTGCACAAATATGTCAAATTGGCAGCTGTCTTTGCCTTAACACATAATAGTTTTATAGGTACCAGAATAATGTACAGTTCCAGGGTCGTTAACAACTGGTACATAAAAATAGACGTCGCTAAAACAATATCGAAACCCCGCAAAGCACCGACAAAATCTATCAGCTGTAGCTAATAAAGTTTATTTTCCATTATCCTGATAAATTCCTCTGCCATAGTGATCGATACTTAAATATTATCTGAACAAAGCTATTGTCAGTCCGAGACACTCGCTCTCTGAACCAGAAAATATTTTAGAGGAAAATATTGTAGCTCGCTGACATGACAAAGTCCCCGTGAAATACGGTTATGAAACGGCTGACTCCGTTCGAAATCATTTTTAAGATATTAAATGTTTTAAAAGATGCGAATTAATTTTATATGTATATGTGGATGCTACGCTAAAATGAGCGTAATATACGATCATAATATTATAAGAACTTTTCTATCATCTGCGTAAAAAGATACTATATAATATACCTACTAATATTATAAATGTGAAAGTTTTTTTTTCAAATTCAAATTCTTTATTAATCTTACAATAATGTACAATAGTATAAAAGCTAGGTTATAGGTAGCATACAATATCACGTCGTCTAATCCCATGCTAAGTAAAAACTTGTGTTATGGCTATACGTCCTGCTTTTGGGCAGGCAGTCTGTCCCGCTGTCCCCTGCGAGGCTGAAATTGTCCCGCTTTCGCAAACAGACCAAACGACAATTTAAAAGTATTTGTATGTTCGAAATGCCGAGGCAAATGGCAATGCCCTCTCCCATACAACAAATAATGTGATTATTCTGCAATATTTTGCTCAATATCAATAATATGGTAGATACAACAGACAGACATGAAATATTCACAAATTACCTACTCAATTGATTACCTCTATACTTTAGTAAAATGAAAATAACATTTATTATTGGGGGGGGGGGGGGGGGGGTATTTCGTAGATGTCCCGCTCTGACAAATAAAATAAAACTGTCTGACCGATTTTGCTGAAATTTAGTATGGGGATACTTTAAGTCCCGAGAAACGATTTTTATCGCAACGGAATATAATTCACACTAAAAATACTTGGCAGTAAAATTTACGAACAGACTACAACTTAAAATAAAAACTACAAAATCTTTTACTTTTTACTGAAACTTTAATTGATGTTTTTGTGACAAGTCACGAAGACAAGCCAAACAGTGATTATTCAACAACTTTTCCAGCAACTTCTTTTTAATTTGCCCTAATTTATCAATTATGCCACTTGTGATTTCAAAATTATTTACACTTTATTATTCATTCTGATTCTAACTCAGAGGCGATTATTATTATTATTATTTAACTGTAATAAAATGACGATTTTGACATAATCTGTCAAACTATTCATTAAATTACAATTAAATTAAAATCTAGTATGATCTAGTAATTGTGTTTATTTTAAACAAAGATTTACTAGAAGTGCAGAAAAGCTCATTAGGATGTTTGTATGTCCATTTTGAAATATGTAACTATTTTTCAAAAATGTTATAAGTTATAACTTTATAATTAAATATATGACACTCACAAAAACATGGTTTTCTTGATATTTTTTTTTTTAAATCGCCTCTGCTGGTCCAGACTCCAGAGTCTACAACGTCACAAAGTCATACAATTTACCTCTTTATATTTAAATTACTAGATGACGCCCGCAACTTCGTTGCGCCAAAATTCGTTTATCGCGTGGGAACCGTAAATTTTTTCGGAATAAAAAGTATCCTATGTCCTTTCCCGGGACTCAAAGTATCTCCATGCCAAATTTCAGCGAAATCGGTTCAGCGGTTTGAGCGTGAAGAGGTAACAGACAGACAGACAGACAGACAGACACACTTTTGCATTTATAATATTAGTATGGATATAGACAAGCAGTTTGAGATCAAAGGGTTATATAATCACATACCTTCTTAACACAAACATACTATGTTTGTATTAGAAACTATAATCTTCACCCAACCATCATAGTCAAAACTCAAACAATGACGCTTCAACGTAGTTCGGGCGGTAAGTGCTTAATGCAATATTAATACGCCTCAAAAACTCTTTACTCATTCATAGCACAAACGCTGGAATTTGGCCCGCTTTTAATAATTAGGGTCAGTTAACATAGAGAAGCGACGCAGCGATTGCACACAGCAAAATATCAATAAAAATGTATTAAAAACATAAACAGTCGCAACAACATATTTCTTTTTCAACGAAGTCGGTTAAAAAGGTGGCACCAATGAAATAATTTCAAAGGTTTTTTTAATTGAGATAAATTCTATGGAATTGTGGTAAGGCTGCTTTATATCGCGACAGAATGTGCAGTTCCCGCGAGCATTTTCTATGTTTCACATCATATAAGAATACAAACGCACAAAAGTTGTTCGACTTATACACTCTGCTATACATAAATTAAGGTGACGCCGCGTCTCGATCGAAATGACCTCTTAAAAATACGAAATTTGAAGATTATTTTTAAACGAAAATAGATGTATTGTAGGAAATTAGCCTAATTGATAGACACCTTTGCAACTCAAAATCGTATCGAAGCATTTTGCTTAAATGCTCCTAGTTATTTTTTAAATAATTAAAATTACGTTTTTCGCATGTTTTCCGAGCGAGCCGATAGCTTCTGGCCGCAGCGTATTCACGACTTTATAGTCGTACAAATTAAGTATAAAATTGCCCTTGCGGTAAAATTACTTTCAATATAGCGCCTTAAACTAAAAAACCGTGTTGGATACGTTTTAGATTGCTTGTTTTCTATGAGAGGCCGGCCCGGCCTCATAGAAAACAAGCAATGGAATAGCAAGTAATGGAAAGGGCGTAAGCGACAAAATGGTTTTTGTCGCGAAATTTAATAATCGGCCAAGTGCGAGTCAGACTCACGCACGAGGGGTTTCGTAACGTTATAGAACAAAAATAGGCCAACAATTTTGTTTTTTGTATGGGAGCCCCCCTTAATTTTCTATTTTATTTAAATATTATTATTAATAATTATTAAAGTACAATTATATTTAAGGCTTTCGTGAAAGTTTCAAGTGCCTACCTCTTATCATTAATGATTACGAGCAAAAAAGGCCAAAAAAATTACGTTTGTTGTATGGGAGCCCCCCCTTAAATATTAATTTTATTTATATTTTAGTATTTGTTGTTATAGCGGCACCGGAAATACACAATCTGTGAAAATTTCAGAACTCTAGATATAGCGGTTCTTGAGATACAGCCTGGAGACAGACAGACGGACAGACAGACATCGAAGTCTCATGAATAGGGTCCCGTTTTCACCCTTTGGGTACGGAACCCTAAAAACCATAAATACATTTCATATATTCTATGGGCAAATCAAAGTGTATGCTTGAACCAAACTATGTACTTTTGGAAGCTTAAAATATCACTCTCCTCTGTTCACAAAATAGGAATCCCTTTTTTACAGAGGTCTTTTTGATTGATTATTCTGTGCTATAAAAGTTGACCAATCGTGCTATGCTATGGGTAATTCAAAGACAAAGACATGATGAATACTGAAAATGAACTTTAATTTCTTAGCTTTAGTCATTGCTGAGAAAAATCGATATCGCTACAGCCAAATTATCAAGGTATCGCCTTAAGTTTGTTCAAACATTTATATTACTTCTCGCTTATCATATTTATTTAGGCTTTAATACATTTTCCGTCGAAAGCTGCATTATAATTTCAGAGCTACGAAACTTTCTATACCAAATGAGCACATTTCAAAAAGCTTCGTAAAATGAGTTTTAAAAGCTCCGGTTTTAAATGGTTCAGTTTTTCTGCAGTGGATCTAGTGGTGGAGACGGAAACAAACGGACTGTCAAACTTTGTTACAGTTACTTACCGCTTAGGGTCTACACAGATGGACCGCATTTCAACTTTAGAACTGCAAACCAAACGCGCAGTCGGATTGCAGTTCAGTTGCAGTTGGCGTGCAGTCGTGTGAACTGTTTGGTTTGTAGTTTTATTGCAGTCGTATTGCAGTCGTGTCAACTTCATTCAAACTGCACTTGAACTGCAATTTGCGGTTGGATTGCAGTTGAAATGCGGTCCGTCTGTGTAGACCCTTAGGGTCGGGTCACAGCGAGGCCTTGCGCAGCTGTATTTTTAAGAGAGTAATTCAAATCAGCACTTTCGAGGCGTGCCTTTGGAGCTGAAACACGTGGTGGCGCCATCACATTGCCAATATTAATGGAGTTTTAAAATTTTTATTTTAAGTTTTTCATGGTTATTGCAGCAGACTTTAGGGTATCGTTTTAAGTGGATCCATATTTTAATAAGACATTCGCTAAGTATACTGTATAGGACGGTAGGCCAAGAGAGTAAGTATAATTCATAGAGTAAATTACAAGTCTTGTCAACAAAAGCTCAAGGTCTAAAAAGGCCGTTTTCCCAGTTCTTTTTAACCGACTTCCAAAAAACGAGGAGGTTATATGTGCGGCTGTGGTTTTTTTTTGTATGTTCAACGATTACTCCGCCGTTTGTGAACCGATTTTCGAAATTTTTATTTTGTTGTATTAGGTTTTATTCCAATTTGGTACCATGTTCACAAAAGTGGTGACCTGATGATGGGATCCATGAGTAATCGAGGGAACTCCTCGAAATTTATATGGAAACATATGGTGATTTTGATTTTATGAGAAGCATCCTGAGCATATGCTACCAAAATGCAAGACTTTGCACCAAGATATACTATGGTTCCGAAGATACTAAGGGAACTCCGGATTCCTTATAGATACAAGTTTGGAGGTTTAGGCGCTGTTTTAACAACTGAAAACATATGCCACTATACAAATTACGTTCATCATCATCATCATCATTACCACGTCAGGGTCACCAATGCCACCAAAATTGAACGTAACAAAATATTCAACCTTATCTCCAGAACGTAAGGCACACATTTGACATTACTTCTGAGAAGTAAGTTGCTTC
Organism: Lysandra bellargus; assembly: GCA_905333045.1. Lineage (NCBI taxonomy): Eukaryota > Metazoa > Arthropoda > Insecta > Lepidoptera > Lycaenidae > Lysandra > Lysandra bellargus. The sequence continues at coordinate 3,760,066 of HG995352.1, read as the reverse complement.
GATAATACAAGTAACATGCTAGTGCACTGTCCACTTACCAATCGTGGCCATGGACGGCCGTAGACTTCTCAAGCGATACTATATATAGGTATTATATAGTAATAGGTATAGTATATTACAATAATAAAGATAAAGTTTAAAATCATATGACACTGAAAGCCGCTGCTAAAATTCCGGTTTGGCGCGGCCCTAGCATGTGTCCACTTCGATTTTTTTAAAATATGTATTGCTTAAAATTATCTGCAGCCATTGAGATGTATGCAGCTGATATTATATTGTAATAAGATACGTAGAATAATATACTGGTATATTAGGGCCGATTCACACCGGAATGGCGGAGGCGAAGCGAGCAGTTTCAGTGTCATATGAGTTTAAAGTTTATCTTCATTGTTGTTAATAATACATAGTATCACTTGAAAAATCTACGGCCGCCCGTGGACGCTCTTGGCCTCTTGCGGCCGCCGGCAGCGTCAATTTCTCAAGCGATACTATGTATTACAATAATGAAGATAAAGTTTAAAATCATATGACACTGAAACTGCTCGCCTCGCCTCTGCCATTCCGGTGTGAATCGGCCCTAATCTACGTATAGCACACGATGATTTTACTAGGTAACTAAAAAGAGTGAAATTATTATTTTTAACAAAAAATTAAAACCGACATCCAAGGTAAAAACAATAATAATATCCTTATAATATGAACTAAAAAGTATTATATAATTTTTCCTATCTCATGGTGCCTTTTACCAACTTCAAAATTATGAAGATTGAGTACAGAAATAGTTGAGTTTTAGCCGAATTCGGAAAAAGGCACCATGAGATAGGAAAAATTATGTAATACTTTTTAGTTCATATTATAAGGATATTATTATTGTTTTTACCTTGGATGTCGCTTCATAAGCTTTATCCTATAAAAATTGTATCACCTATAAAACTAACTTGAAGATTTAAATCTTAAAAGCTGAAGTTTTAAGATAAGAACTTTTAAAGTGACCAATTTAGTATCTTGGTACCTTAAATTAAAAGGTCCGTACACACCGCCTCTTTTACTGCTATGTATTTCAGTCGCAGCGAATCGCTATTTATCTTCTGACAATATTAAGAGTAGAACGTGACCAGAATTCCGCGATGCCATAATAGAGGCAATTTAAACAGGTATTCATCTTACCCCGCGCCGGTGAAATGTTTTGGATTTACCCCTTTTACGGGGTATTTTAAATATTTGTCATGCCGTAAATAAATTGTGTTTTGAAAGAAAAATGTATTGGAAATAAGAAAACTGTAGCTAATTTTTTGAACTTCATTTCTCAGAGAGTATATCTCTCTATGAAAGAGCTGATTCATAATTCGTGTCTAATCATTTATATATCTTTACCAATAAATCTCAGTTACTGGTTAACTGTTACTTCGATTTTGATGAAACGTTACATTAGTCTCAGGAAAGGATTTAGCTTCACGTGTAGTGATTAGAGCTCAGTTTTAACGGCTCATTTACAAATCCATCGCATTTGGAAGTGTACAATCTGAACTTACCCTTAATTGGCACTTTTAACTCAACAAAGGCACAACTTTACATATACAGGAGACGTTTACAGAAGGCAGTATTTTTCACTGTAAAACGTGAATAATGGACTCCTTATCGCTAAAGAATCGGTGTTAGCGATAACCAAACTGTTGCGCCACTGTTTAAGTCAGTTAGATAATGTCACAAAACGGAAGCATCGAGACAGCTTAACTTGGCTTTAACTGATATGTAAAGGGGTGAGGGTAGTTTTAAATGTATTAATAGTAAGATTATACTGCAAACTTTTGCTTACGGTGTTTAATGATGGGACGTCCGTCCGTCTACTATTAAAATTTCAATTTGTTATCAACCTGTAGTTTTTTTGGAACTTTACGAATTGCAAACCTTCAAGAAAAGAGCGTATATTCCGGAAATACTCCCTCTTAAAAGGTCGGCCACGCCTTTGCAAAAAAAACAAATTTCTGAATAACAATAAACAATTGTTTCTGAATTGTCTTACTAATTGTTGACCTGCCACCGATTCAGAAACTAATGAACCCGGACAAAAACATTCGGGACCCGCAGTAACAAACTCACTCGGGGCTATCTTAAGAAGGCGACTAACCCAAAATTGTCGATTTTATAAATCATTTTAGTACTTGATAATAAGCCCCGAATTGTTTAATTTTTTCAACATAAATACTACGTTATATTTCCAAGAATTCAATCTGAGCAAAAACACGATATCGTAAAATTTTCTCGATAGAAAAAAATCACAAAAATGAATCTAACTTTGACGATTTTTTTCTGTATTGCCAAAACCACAGATTATAGAAGTAAGAGATATGTTATGTGGGCGTGGCCCATGTCGCCAAATTTTGCCCCTTCGGGCACTAGTTGTCAGTCACATGTAAATCGCTCCACGGCTTACACGTTGTACTTCGTTGTAAATTGTGAACAAAATGCCGACTTGTGCAATAATTACGTGCAGAAATCGCAACGAAAGTTTAAATTAAAAAAAAATTGCGGGTTACCTATCACAGCCAACTGTAATAGGACTTTTTAATTTAAAAATCAATTATTCTTCACGAAATTATTCGCCGCTACACCGCCATTTTCAGGCCGTTTGATGTTCCGTGAACTATCAAACTAAGGCACTAGTGGTGTGGTGTGCTGCAGAATTTGGTATCGATATTTTTGAGGTTTTGGAAAAAAAGTATAAATACAAAAGTTTTAGATCTTTTTCTTACCTACAACTTTTCCATTCGACTTTTTTTCATAGGAGTACTAGTTTTGCCAGTAATCGAGATAAACGTTTTTCCCCCCACACTTTTCCCTTACTCAGATCGCCCGTAAATTATTTTGACCTTAATTTTTATAATATTCTCCTTTTCTAATGGGTTTCATCCTACTGTATTTTTTTTGTTTTAAAAATTATCAGTCCCAGTCTATTCCCAGATTTCAAATTTCAGATTTGCCATTTGATTTTTTTATATCAATATAAAAAGTAAATAAAAACCTATTGTCAGGCCTAACGAATGTACATAGCAATATCAATCGGTTGAACCGTTTTGGATGACTTCGCGCACAAACACTGTGACCCGAGAATTTTATATACATAATATTATAATTTGACTAGATGACCCGGCAAACGTCAGTTTGCCATATAAATTATTTCTAGCATCAATATATTATATCAAAAAGCAGATAAAAAATTATTCTCAAGCCTAACGAATGTATGTATGCAAAATTTCATTGGATCGGTTGATCAGTTCGCGCACAAACATTGTGACATGAGAATTTTGTATATTTTAATCTCACAAAATATGTTAATATATTTTACGCAAATACACTCAAAAACTAAACAAATTCGGACGTGGACGAAGATGTAGACTAGTAGATTATCCTACTTCCTACTTAATATTATAAAGCCAAAAGTTTGTAAGGATGCATGTATGGATGTTTGTTACTCTTTCACGCAAAAACTGCTGAACGGGTTTTAGTGAAACTCTACAATATAGCTTATACATCAGAATAATACATTGGCTACAATTTTAACCGACTTTCAAAATGGAGATGTTATGTTTGTTTATTTATGTTTAACGATTACTCCGACATTTGAGAACCGATTTTCAAAAATTTTCTTTTGGTGTATAGGGTATCCCAATTTAGTACCACGTTCACAAAAGTGGTGACCTGATGAAAGAATCCATTAGTTATCGAGAGAACTCCTCAAAATTTATATGGAAACATGTGGTGACTTCAGTTTCGTGAGAAGTATTCGAAGCATATACTACCAACAAATAAGATTTTGCACCGAAGTAATCATGGTTCATGGTTCAGAAGGTGCTGAGGGAGCTCCTGACTCTTTATAGATACGAGTTTGGGAGTTTCGTTATTGTTTTAAGAACGAAAAGCAGATGCTACTATGCAAATTACATTTATCATCATTATCATCATCACTACCATATTATACCATGCATCGTCCCATGATTATGACCCTATTATTGGTACGTTTTACATAGTCTTTTAGATCGAGACTCGAGTTTGTCAAGCGATTAAAAAAAATCTATACTAATATTATAAACCTGAAGAGTTTGTTTGTTTGTCCGCTCGAACGCGCTAATCTCAGGAACTACTGGTCCAATTTGAAAAAAGTTTCAGTATTAGATAGCTCATTTATCGAGGAAGGCTATATTATCACTCTAAGACTAATAAGACTGAAGAAACAGAGGAAAATGTAGATAAAACCGGGAAAATTGTTAGAAAGGGTATCTACGCGGACGAACTACTGAAGCATTTTTCATATTATTTGGCACAGATATAGAGAAGACCACCTTAAGGCACATTTAAGCTTTTTTTTTTTGCAGGAAAATGTACGGTTTTCGTAAAATTCCTAATTTACGCAGGCGAAGCCGCGCGGGACATCTAGTATTAAATAAAGTTATAATTTGTTTTTGTAATAACTACAGCTTAGTAAATCTAACAAGAATCGATCCAGTAGTGTCAGAGCCTATTCGATTTCGATAAATAAACATCCCACCAAAAACATTTCATGTAAAATGTCCTCGACGACCACAAAAGGTTTGCCCTATGAAAAGACATCAGATCTAATGTAGAGCCAAGCTTCTGAATCGACGCGGCCTAACTCTATCGACCCTAACTCCAACACTTTCTACATATCAGTAAGTATGTATGGCTTCGCTGTTTCGAATATTTAGTTTCTGATCTGAAATAAGTAACAAAACAGCGAAGCCATACATACTTACTGATATGTAGAAAGTGTTGGAGTTAGGGTCGATAGAGTTAGGCCGCGTCGATTCAGAAGCTTGGCTCTACATTAGATCTGATGTCTTTTACACAGGGCAAATCTTTTGTGGTCGTCGAGGACATTTTACATGAAATGTTTTTGGTGGGATTTCAGTCCTTTTTGTAAGTTGCTACTTGCTAAGCAGTCTTTTTAGTCTTTTTATTTTTTTATTTTTTATTAAGACGTTTTTAGTTGATGTCCATCCCGTGGAAACTTTCATGTCCTTATTCATAAAATCGGTGAAAGTCTCATTTAAGCTTCCATTACCTCCCTAATAAACTTATTTTACCGTATTATAGTTATAACCAAATTTCGGCGTATTTTAAATATCAATAAAATATAAAGTATTAGACCTACTCAATTGAGACTTTGTAACATACAAAGTCTATTATTAACATCATATCCTGAGAATATAAACTATCTGGCACATTAGAAACCAACTCTATAAGGGTCAACTTCCGACCCTCCAATTTTAGGGGATGGGGGACGAAATTTACAAGTTTATGAATTTTTTTGTTAGTTGTATACTAAACTTAGATTACATACCAAATTTCAGCTTTCTAGCACTTCAGGAAGTAGCCAAACATTTTGATGACCATCAGTGTGTCAGTGACGAAATCGGCGTATTTTAGATATCAATAAAATCTAAAGTATAAGAGCTATTCAATTGAGATTTTGTATGCTTAATAAGTCTATTAATGACATCAAATTTTGAAAATATGAACTATCTGCTACAACGGAAACCAATTCTATGAAGGTTCAAAAAAACGGCGAAACACTTCGAGAAAAGGTAGGTAGTGCCCTTGCGCTTCGCTTGGCTCGTCTCGGCGGGTGCACTACCGTGCACCCAGATATCATAAAGTATTACTAGTGTATAAGGCAAAAAGTATTAATTAATAATTTGATTCTCAAAATACAGATGGAAAATGTAACTCGAACTTCTCAAAATTTTATCTGATATATTTGGTTATACTACATTCGTACAAAAAGTGGTTACGAGAGTAATTACACAAATTTATAGCCGCGGTGACATTTTGAATGCATTGGGCGAGTGCGGGGGGTATGAAGTGCGCGGGTGAAAACTGATTTTTTTCTGTCATAGGTCCCCCTCTTAACAATCTGTGGGATAAATGTGTGGTGGCCACAAAGGAAGATCTTCCGACCGAGCGAGGTGGTATGCCCGGTCAGGCCGAAGCCCACGTGATACATTTCAGCTGTCGTATATATACCGACGCGCTCAGAAAACTTCGATAGCGCGATGCAGGAATGTTAGGCGAATTGTGGGTACCGCCACAAATCTAAATCCTAGGTAAATACAGTCATAATAAGAGAAATAAGACACTCAAAGGAAAAAATTACAATGTCACATCCAAATAGTTTCGTAGTTTTACAACGTTCCCATTACCTGCAGCTCTATCCCGGTAATCCACGCGGATAGAGGACGCGAGAAGCCGACGACGCGGAATATTCCGAAAATACTGCGAATTCATTGAGAGTTGAGACTATTCCAGAAATACTGCAAATCTCTGAGAATATTCCAGAAACTAGCTGTCTTCACCAGGCTCGGCGGTGAGAGGTAGAATAATAAAACGTGCAGAATGCTTTTATCGCGTTGTACCATCGAGGAAATTGATTCCTAGGCAGTTGACACGGACCTATGTCATTTGCTCGGCTTATATTAATTCAATGTTAGCTGTGATCGGTCGGATGGGTTTGACTTAACGCGACCAAATTACTTAGGTCCGCCATCCGCCTAGGAATCAACTTCTCTGATAGTACATATTGCTACAACAAAAAAGTCTAAAGTCCCCATACTTTTATTAACACCAAGACTCAGAATCAAGGATTAAATAAAATATACAGGGTGTAACAAAACTAAGTCATAATACTTTAGGGTGTGTATCAGTCACCTATACGAAGTTTGCTGTGAAAGTATTAGCGCTGAAAGAGTATTTTTTTACTTTTGTATGGGAAAATGCATGACGTTGGGGCGCTTGCCCATTCAAATCACAAAAAAATATATTTTCAGCGTTACCCACTATACTTTCACAGTAAACTAAGGGTAAACCCTAAAGTAATTATCAGTAACTTTTGTTACACCTTGTTTATGACTGTCTCATTTTAAGGGTTCCGTACCCAAAGGGTAAAAACGGAACCCTATTACTAAGACTTCTATCGTCTGTCCGTCTGTAGGTCATCAGCCTGTATCTCAAGAACTGCTATAGCTAGACTTCTGAAATTTTCACAGATTATGTATATCTGTTGCCGCTATGACAACAAATACTTAAAAATAAAATAAAGTTAATATTTAAGGATCATACAAGAAACGTGATTTTTTTGACCTTTTTTGCTCGTAATCAATAATGGTAACTTTTTTTAATGGTAAATTTTCACAAAATCCTAAATTATATTTGTACTTTAATAATTTGACGTGGGAGAGCCATTTTTCGGCACGAATGAGCCGGCTGGAGAAATACCACGCTCTCACAGAAAACCGGCGTGAAACAGCGCTTGCGCTGTGTTTCGCCGAGTGAGTGAGTTTACCGGAGGCCCAATCCCCTACCCTTTTCCCATAATGGTATATTTCAATACGAGATGATGCCCGCAACTCCGTTGTGCCAAAATTCGTTTATCATGCGGGAACCGTAAAAAAATTCCTATGACCTTTTCCCGGGACTCAATGTATCTCAATACCAAAGAGCAAATCGATTCGGCTGTTTCGGCGGTAAGAGGTAACAGACAAGCAGATAGCTGATAGACACACTTTTGCATTAATTATAATATTAGTATGGATATGGATAATGATAATGATGTACAGTATAGTTCTCATTAAGTTACCGCATAAAATTATACAGATGTATAATGTACCCCCTAGTTTTATTTTCACATCGCCTACAGGGAAATAAGCCGTATGATATGATATTTTTAAACTAGCAGAAATGTTTAAATCTTTTTAAGCTCGCAGCATGATAAATATGTTTCACTGGATACCGGAATGTTGGTTGCTTTTTCGTGTTTTAATAAGTTTTTCCTTGTTGATACTTAAATGCAAAAATAATTAATAATATAACAGATGTAGCTAACTCTTAGATACTCTATGGAAGAAACTGCTAAGCAGTAAGATCGCCTTTTTGCACAATTTGGTAATTTTTATACTTTTTTTGTTTTTTGTCTCTTTTATGTCTTTCCTTTTGTGTGAGCAAATAAAGAATTTCTTATTATTATTATATCATCTCCTACATAAATGGGAAGGAAAGAAGGTATAAGTTTGCAATGACCGCTTGTCGCAATCGATTTATCTGGTGAAGTTACTGTTAAGTTATTAACTCTAGGGCTGGTATAAATAGTCAGTACTCAAGATGCATCTCGGTCTCAAGACGCGATTCGGTTCTATGATTGGTCAAAATAATGACAGCCAACCAATCACAGAGCCTGAACCGTGTCTTGAGACCGAAATGCATCTTGAGTACTGACTATTTATACCGGCCTAAATACTGAGCGATGCACGATCAAAAACCGGAAAACACATATAAATTAAAGTGTTACCCTATTCATAAAAGTATTTTAAGAGGTACTTAAACGCAAGTATTTCGACATAAAACAATAAAATGAAGTTATGCTAAAAGTTATGACAAAAGCGTAGAACAACTGTAACATTATCCATACTAATATTATAAATGCAAAAGTGTGTTGTCTTTGTGTCTGTCTGTCTATCTATTACCTCTTCACGCTTAAACCACTGAACCGATTTGATGAAATTTGGTATGCAGATACTTTGAAGATCAAAATGCTGCACAAGGTTTCAACCAGTGTGACAAATCCTATTTAAACGCTTGCGTGCCGAGTACCGACCTACATAATATACATATTATAGTAGGTACATAACGCCCGCAATTTGTCTGGGATAAAAAGTATTGATGTCCTTTCCCGGGACTCAAAGTATTCCTGTACCAAATTTCAGCAAAATCGGTTCAGCGGTTTGGCCGTGAAGATATGACAAACAGACAGACAGAAAGACAGTCACACTTTGGCATTTATGATATTAAGTTACATGGATATGTTTATTACTAGCTATATGACCGAGCTTCGCTCGGTATTCAAAAAATTAAAAAAATACACATAAAATGACATTTTATGAAAATGATTCCTAGCTAGATCGATTTATCGCCCCCGAAACCCCCTATATACTAAATTTCATGAAAATCGTTGGGAGCCGATTCCGAGATTCCAAATATATATATATATATATATATATATATATATATATATATATATATATATACAAGAATTGCTCGTTTAAAGATATAAGATACTCTGTGAATACTGTTGTAGAGTATACAGTATACACATAGTAAACAATTATTTACGTCAGTAATTAAGTAGGGGATTAATTTGGTAAAGCCGTGCTATCACTTATCATATTTACACAGCGCGCCATCTCACGGATTACTGCTACATTAATTATTAAAGCCTGCTTATTAATTTTCAAGTTTATAAAAGCGACCCGTCCCGGCTGCGCAATTTAAACACACGTTTATTTTATACTATCTGAATAAATACTATCAGAGATGTTGATTTAAGCCGCGTTTTCACTAGCGTCCATGTCGCGGAGACAAGTCGTCCGACATTTACGTAGTTTGTCCCTGCAACACGTAGTTTGTCCCTCGACATATGACTTGTTCACACTAGTCAGTGGTGATCAGTATGTCGCCAGCGATAAGTCCCGCAACCCGTAAATGTCGCTGCGACGTCGGACGACATGTCGCGACATGTGCAAATGTGTGACATGTGGCAAACGACCTTGACCATACATTTGCCGCGTCGCCGAGATCGCCTATTTTTTTACTTGTCTTAGTTTAAAATTGACCTAAAAGAAAATTAACGTGGAATAGGTATGTAGTTTATAATATTGTCGATCTATTGGTGTGTGTTTCAAATAAAAGTAATTTGTAAATACTAAGAAGATGCTGGATGTATGCTTGAATTTTAATAAATCGGTTCTACTTTGGAAAGGAATGTAACTTTGTAGCTTTCAAATTATGAGTTTATAAGCCCCAAAATACGGTAAATTACGGAATCTCCGTAGGGAACGCCCTTAAGGGCCCTCTCTCCCTAAATTAGCAGGTCGATTGTCTGTCAGTGCGAATATCGACGTAAATGACATTAAAATAACATTCATAACAGCGCGCCTACGGTAGCGGTTACGACGCTCGCCGCGTCCATGATAGGGCGAAATAGGAGAAAAAACATTTTAAGGCTTAATATAATACATATTTCAAAAAAGTAAAAAAACCAAATTATTAACTTATGTATTGCAAAGCAGTAGATATTTTTTTTATATTCTTTTGATAATTAATGAAGGAGTGAAGTGGTTTCATTCAACGATTTGGAGATGATTTGGTTTTTTATTTCTTTATTATGTGATACCGATAGAAAAAAATACGGCAAAACCAAATTACGTATCATATCATGTAGATTACTTTTTTCAGATATAATTTCTCTGTTAATGCCGATGAAAAGTTGTTTCATCTGCACGCTTTTTTCGAAAGAGCAGCCTTAAGTCAAACCGATCCGACCGATCGCTAAAGAAGCTTTCACTTCAAAAATATCGATTGCAATAAAAATCACATCATTTCAACTTATTGTAAGCAATATTTCGATTGCCTTGATACTTTATTATAACTGTCTACATTGTTTCAGAATCGAGTCTGCAAAGTCCATTCTTTCATTGTTCTTTTACAATACTGACATTCTTTTGTTGTAGCAGCAAAATGTTGTATCAATCTTTACAGATTGACACGATTTTTTGCGGCTACTTTAATTTACAAATTTTTGCTACGAGAAAGTTGAAACCTCAATCTTAATGTTATAGACAACTAGATGACTTGCGGCAAAATCACGTGAGAACCGTACATATTTTAAGAAAAAAGAATCAGGTATATCCTTTCCCGTGACTTAAAGTATCTGCTAAAATTAGAATCCAAAATGCTCTTTCTCTTAGCGGTAGCGTGTCAAGCCAAGTTCCAGCATAACAGAATGGCGAGCAGCACCGTGTGTAATATTACACGAACCATTTGCAGCTACTTTTGATCCCCTCATAGTTCAGAAACTATTTCACAATAAACGTTTCAAATTTGGCTCATATAATGAGACTTGCGAGATAACTACATGCTCTAAATTTCATAAGTACAGCTCAAACGATTATTAAGATATTAACGTCCGAAAATTTACATTTTTATCACTGACTGACTGACTCACTGACCTATAGATCAAAATTCTAACCCACTTCCAGATGACCTAGAAGGCTGAAATTTGGAATCTAGCTCGGCAATTGTGTGAAAGCGTAGGGAAAAAACAGAAAACAAAAAAAATCGTTCAAGTGCGAGTCGGACAGAGCGAAACTAGGCAAAAATTGTGTTTATAATTAAAAAAATATAATTAAATATTTTGTGAAATTTTTAAGTATCTTCCGGCTGCCATTATTGATTTTGAGCAAAAAAGGCCAAAAAATCACATTTATTATATGGGAGCTCCCCGTAAATATTTATTTGTGAAGTGAAAAAACTTTAGGAAATTAATAGAAGGTGACTTTACGAAGTATGTCTGTCTGTCTGTTACCTCTTCACGCCCAAATTACTTGTACCGATTGTTCTTAAATTTGGTATGGAGATATAGTTTGAGTCCCGGGAATAGACATAGAATTCTTTTAATACTTACGTAAGTAACGTCTGTCCGTCTGTCTGTCCGTCTGTCCGTCCGTCCGTCTTTCTATCTGTTAGACATCTATAGTAATAGCTACTTAACTTCCGCATAATAACATTGTACCCTATAGTTAATGGTTGGAAATACACTTGTGTTATATCGTATTATTCCAATGCCTCCTGAAGGTAGCTGCTTTTTCCATTCGCTTGGATTTTCTTTTGTTTTATTCCTCTGATACTCAACAAGGCTTAGGGGCTATTTCCCCACTTCCTGATAAGTTTTAGATAGGCTATCCACAACTTATCTGACAGATGAAGTATCTGCCAGATAAGTTGCGGATAGCATATCCGACACTCGTCGGGAAGTGGTGAAATAGCACCTTAAGGTTGCGATTGAATATAGTCGAATATTATGTATGTTTAAACTGGCAAGATTAAGATGTACTGTCTACATATCTTGCTCGGAAAGTTTTCTTTACAAAAAGTAATGATATCCCACCAAAAACATAAAATATGTAAAAATGGAAAGCCAAGTTCCATACAAACATTATTCTTGTCTATGGACTTCGCAGTAAAAAGGATGGAGATCTAAATGAGTGCCAAGTTCCATGGAAAATCGAAATATGTATGTATTGGAACCAAATAACATTATGAATAAATAATAGGGTCGATTTCTTTGCTTTATTCAATATCTATAACAATTAATGTTATTTAAATAATGTGAGATCTTAAACTAGATTAGATTTGACTTGGCTAGTTTTCATTAGAATTAAAATGTTCAATAACTTTATGAAATGACTGATGTAATGAAGATGAAGATCACAGTTATCATTGAATTGACATAATCCGACCAAATGACGTTGGTCTTTTAACTGCCTAGGATCAATTTCCTCGATGGTACTTAGTTACTTACAACTACATAAATAAAAATCAAAACCACCCACCTTTAAGTCTTACATAATTTATCTTATTTACTTTTAACAACACTTCCAAGCTCCGTGTAAACTTTCGCCACTCAAAATGTAGCACTTCACCATCACCTATCACTCGCGGTCACAGAATACATGTTAGTTTAACGCGGTTAAATACATTGTCATACACATAACACAATAACACTTCCACTCTCAACCGAATACGAACGACGAATGATGATTCTTATTATTTATATATTATGATAAGTACACACAACACACTGATTATTATGCTCGCGGCGGGCGGTGACAAACAAAAAAATACGCAATCATGCAACGGTGCGCGGACTGCGACTGCAAAGTGCAAGTTTACTGTGCAACCTAGTATCGACTACCGACCGGTCACCGGGCGCCGAGCGGCGGGCGGCCCCCCCCGCGCCACCCCCGCGTCACCCCCTCTCTACCCCAACGTTGCCTAGATGCGCCCGAGTGGCGAGTTGGCGACAGACCGGCCGGCGCCAATTCGTATTTAGTATGAAGTGATCATGCTGCAAAGAATTTGATTGGGATAAAATATTATGTTATTGTAAAAAAAATAACACCCTATTTTTTGGTTTATTGGACTCTTCTAATGATACCTAAGCCCTGGAAAAAATTGGCAGGAAGGTTTAATTGCACCCTGTATGTACAGTAAATCTTTTAAAGGCGGACTGACTACAAATCTAATCAAATAATTAAACAATGTCCCAACTTAGTACTATCAATGCATAACTAGAGTGCACTCTATAACCGAATCCGGCTCTCGAAGTTAACAAATTGTTGCCGATACATTGCGGGCTGAGTATTTATGGCGCGTGTTGACTCGCGAGAGGGCTCTCCAGCGGAGGGCGCGGTGTCAAGTGGCTACGTGCCTTACAGAGGATACCTCTGACCTCGATACTTGAATTTTGCGGATTCTCAAATTATTAAGATACAAGACTAACTTGCTTTTGTAGGCACCGAAATATTGTAGGCGGAATTTTATGAAGGGTGATAAGGCTGCGTTTCATCTTTATTCTTTTCTATGCTATTGTACTGTATTGAGCTAAAAGCTTATGGAAACTACGAAAAAGTATTTATTAATAATTTAGTAAACTCAAATGTGGCTTGCTTTAGTCTATAGAGATAATCAAAGAAATTCATACGTTTTGATGTAGGTAACGCGTTTCAATTACTTAGTTGTTAGTTTTACATGTCAATTAATAAATTCCTTCGTGTGTATTTAGGTAAGTCCTAAATTCGGTTATCCACCAAAATATACCGAAATCCCGTTACAGTACTAAACAAATGTTGATATAGATGGTTTCCATAGTTGGGTATCGGAAAGCAATTTGTTATAGATCCCCGCACGGACGCATATCAAACATGGATCTACGTGGATCTTTGGTGCTCCTTATTTGGCTACATTATTATCAGACTTCCAGAAATGCGGTTCACTTTGATTTTGAATTTTAAAACGTCCAAGATTTTTCAATTAATCAATTTTAAAAAGTTGATAAAGAACGTTTGTGTGCTACGGCTTATTATGAGGTAACAGATTTTCTCAATGATAGCACACCTTGGGAAAAATAAGCTGACAGACCATAGGTCGCTTCTATATAAATGTACCACATTTTCACTTACTTTACTTACATACTGAGTGTAAATTAGTTTAAGCTATTCATTGTTATTTTCCACCTTTTGATAAAAGATGGCCCCGTGCGAGTTTCTTACGCCGGTTCTTCTCGCCGGGTTAGTTCCCAAACCTAGGAGGCCTCATGTAGACTTGACGTTCTAAAAGTGTTAACTTTGTTAACCTATTTAGAAATAAATATTTTGATTTTGATATTTGCTGTTTTTGCCGCTTTTGTTCGACGCTCATTTATATTTTTGGCTAGAATGACTTCCAAAAAAATGCTTGCTTCGGTTCTATATTCCGTTGTATAATTTTAACATTCAATTACATATTTATTATTTTGAAATTGATTTCCTTTATTCAAGCTTAAGTTATCATAAGTTTTAGTAATATAAAACCGGATCAAAGCGAGCAAACCCTAACACAATAGTACAGTGTTTTCACTTTGAATATCGAAGTAAGATTATGTGAATCATATGAAAACCATTTCATCAACGAAGCCTGTCTGTCAATTCCGTAAAAGATTCGCTAAGCGCCCAACAAAGTTGTCGACAGGGTATTCATAATATTAAGAGCAGTTTTATTACATTCAAGACTTAATTTCAACTTTACGGAGGAATTCAGCTCATTCCCTGACATTAATCAAAACTTGTAAATAAAGGGTGGAAGTTGAGAGAAATTAGAATATCTTTATAGAAACAGTTACTGGTGCTAAATACCTAAAATGGTGTTTGTTGGTTATGTGGATTACTATACTGGGCTAATGATTTAATTAACATAAAATTTCCTTAGCCCATTATTTCAATATATCGGATCGGAGTAAAACAGCAATGGACGGACATATAATAAATGATCAAACGAACTTACCAAGTGAAGTTCGATCATTATTATATGAGTCGCTTCATTCGAAGATATATAATTATTAACCAGTAGTACCTCTGTATCTGCTAGGCAATCGCGTTTTTTCAAAGACGTATGTGGGTAGTTGAAAAGTTACCCGCACGTTTGGTCACTGGACGTTCCGGCATGTTTCATTATGTTTAGAAAGAAGTAATGCAAAAAATCTTTCTTTCTTTCTTTGGGTACTGCAGTAAACATAGTTTCGTGCAGACAGGGTGGGAGGGAGATTATATCTTCGAATGAAGTGATTTATATAATAATGATCGAACTTCACTTGGTAAGTTCGTTTGATCATTTATTATATTTCTTCGCTTCATTCTTCGATATATAATTATTAACCAGTAGATTTTCAGAGTAATTAAAGAGTGATTTTTTTTTTGGTCTTGGTGTCGCGGGCCGCAACAAACATTTTTAGGTTTAAAAAATAACGTAATTTAAAATTAACGATTTACAAGTAAAAAAAAGACTTTCACGTTGACTGTATAATATTTTGCCCGTGGGCGTGAATTTCAAATTGGTTTAACATCACGCGGGCTACAAATAAAGTCCCGGTGGCCCGCATGTGGCCCGCGGGCCGCGGGTTGGGTATAGCTGTGTAAAGCCCACAATAATAATAATAGTAACATCTATAAAATATATATAAAATTAACTGTTCGCACTACGGCTGCGGTGTTGAGCGTTTAGTCGCCTCAACGCTCTTCGAACTAGAAAGAGGTTGATTGTAGCGGTACAGTACTAGTGGCGCCAGCCGACGGTAACTAGCTCTCCCCCCCCCCCCTTTTTTTTTTTGACGGGTAGCGGGAAGGGTTTGCCAGAGCCCAAAAGGTACGCGATTGATGGGATGTACTAATTTGTCTCTGAGAACAAATACTGGAATTATCCAACGAAACAATAATAATCTCGGTCTGATATTGAGACAAGACTTATCGTGTCTGAGTGTTATAGGTTTCCGTTACGACGTTGTCTTTTCTGATAATATATTATCTGATAAGTTTGATAATAATTTATATCGAGATAAATCAGATACTGTTCATAAGTATAAGTCTGTTCATATCGAGACTTTGTTAGGTGAGATCTATAATGATTTTAATCGATCGAAATGGAATCGATCTGCAACACTAATTATCAGGAATGTTTTATAAGCAGTAGCTTAACTTAATCGTTTTTGGGATCATTTAAAACAATAATCTGGCGAATCCAACGAGGGTGCACCTAACGTCAGTAGGAGCCCTGGATCTATCCGGATCTGGTCCGGTTCTATCAGTGCCGGTACTCGGGAAGGCTTCGGGTTCATTCGTAACCTGATCGTCCCGTACCTATATTGGTCACTTTTAGTGATATTTTCCCGATTGTCTGGTCTTAGTGATCTAAAAAAAAATAATATTGGGGTAGCTCGTTATAATCGACTTATTTGTCGATAAAATATGTTGCAAAAAATATTGAGGGTAGTAACTATAACGTTACGTAGATATTAAGTAAGTTTCGTTATGTACACTCGCGGTGTATCCCGAGTCCCAAAATTGGTGCAAGATTTATTTCATAATAATAATTATATACCGGCAGACATAGTAAATTATAATCGTAGTTCTATATTTAGAACAAAAGGATCGCGCGAGACGCGCATTGGTTGTTAACTGATGAGACTCGCAGTCTATCTAGTTATTAGCTCGAAATAGCTATTCTCTATAAAACGGCAAAGATATTAATATTTTTATAATAATTATTATGTAGTTATATTTATAGAACAAAGAGCGCGGGAAAAACGCGCGGTAGTTGCAAATTTTTTATTTTTAAGCATTGTCGGAGACTCGTAGTCAATCCATACATAATGTTGATTTGAAAAATATCAATATATTTTAAATTGTAATTAACTCGCAGTTAATCACCTCAAACCAGCCAACATAGTATTGTACTTCTATTTTTAGATAAAACATCGTTAGAGACCCGCGGTCAATTCCGATGCATAAAGATTGTGTTTAGAGACTCGAAGTCAATCCACACATTATAGCGGTTTATAAAATAACTCGCTGTTAACCCCCAAACCAGCCAACGTATAGTTCTATTTATAGAACAGATAAAGTATCGTCAGAGACTCGCAGTCAATTCCGATGCATATAAATTGTGCTTAGAGACTCGTAGTCAATCCACACATTATGGCGGCTTATAAAATAACTTAATATATAGTTAAACTTGCAGTAATTAACTTGCAGTTATTTCCCCCAATCGGACAAACATATAGTTCTATTTATAGAATAGGTAAAACATCGTCAGAGATCCGCAATCAATTCCGATGCATATTATAGAATATAGATTGTGTAAAAGGATTCACGGTCCAAACGGTGAGTCAATAAGTACGGTGTTACTTATTGACTCACAGTCGCAGTACGTGCCGGTTAGTTAAAATAATTGCAGTAATCACCTGCAGTTGTTTCCCCCAATCCGGCAATCACATAGTTTTATAATTCTATTTATAGAACAGATAAAGCATACATAATGTTATAGATCGTGTATAAATACTCGCAGTTTATTGACTCGCGGTTGCAGTACAAGCCGGTTAGTATTGAATATACTTGACTCGTCTAGGCCTCGGTAGTGCCTGCCATTTATTTAAGAATTCAATAGTACTTACATGTATTTTCTTATTACACGATAAAATAACACTGTCTTTAGTTACTTCCAACACTGACTCAATCATTTTAATAATAATTATAACCAGCTGCAGCGCTTTGGCATGGTTACTAAGTATTCGTGCTCGCGTTGCCTCGCGTTAACAAATAATGAAACATGCCGGAACGTCCAGTGACCGAGCGTGCGGGTAATTTTTCAACTACCCACATACGTCTTTGAAAAAACGCGATTGCCTAGCAGATAGAGAGGTACTACTGGTCAATCGAAGAATGAAGCGAAGAAATATAATATATGTCCGTCCATTGCTGTCATTAGATGTAATCTTAGCCCGTCATCGCGTGGCCATATTGTGTTTATTTTCATACAAGTAGTGTGCGTTTATTTACTTGAATATTTCTATTTGTCGATCATTTTGAAATATATTGTAATACAGAAAAGGAAGTCACTTAGTTCATGATATCGATAAACTATAGTTCAAGTAATGAGAATCCGTAAACACACGTAAAAAGCTATGAAATTTTTGTAGACAAATTATTATTTAATGTGACATTTTTAGCACTAATGACTTATATAGCACGAATAAGGGATTATTAAACTTATAAATTATATTCTTAGCTTACAAAAATACCGATTGAAAACCCCAAAAAACGTTGTTCAAAACTTACGTATTAAATGTTAAATCCACGTGTTTGAGACATTCTTTGGCCATCCTTATGGTTTATTATTTAGCGGAACCACAAAACTCAATAATATCTAGCAGTGGCGAGGGGTGAATATTTTGAGAAGGGAAGCCGGAGTAAAAAATCTACTTACCAATTTTGGTAATTTATAATTGAATGACATGCTTTTAATTTTCAAAACTAAGTTTGGAAAACAAAGTTTCCTTCGACAGCAAAATATAATCTGTCAGACAACAGTCTTTCTGAATTAATGCCATATTTTCCGAACTACACGATTACGTCGTACGACTCACAATTCACAAGTCACAATATAAATTAATTTAATTCACGACACTCTTCTAAGTTCTAACGCTAAAACAAAATTTAAATTCGACAAAACAAAACAAACGACATGTTGTTTATAAACACACTATCCGCCATATTAATATGTCAATCTAAAAACCAGCAAAATAAAAATGTATTACGCGCCTGTCATATTTAGTACCGCTAAAGGCATTCTTAATAAAGTCGTATTACAAAAAATCCTACCAAAATAAAATGTATTACGCGCCAGCAAAAGTATAATGTCGCTACATTCATTCTTAAATTCGAATCATAACAATTTTACTTCATGACTCATCTATCTCGCTTGCACTTGTGCGTTGCTAATTAACCTTTCTTCGTAATAACTCGTCGGGCATCGAGTTATTTCCAAGTATATATCGCGCGTGCTAGAACGAGACAGAACATGACGACCAGTTCACAGGAATGAAAAGGACAGATGCTTACTATGAACTGTCGTTGTATGGAGAAATAAGCCGCTAATCCTGCGGCTTATTTGATTCTCTGCGCCCGCACATTGCATTGCCTTTTAAAATTTGTAGGCGATAGTTATTAATTCAAACTATGTATTTCAAGTGAGAGAAAAATTTATTGCATATAACATTGTGAATTCAAAGTTTTTTAAGTAGGTATGTAAAATATTTATTAGATAAATATGTCGTTGGCCCATATATTCGATTTTTCTAAGCCCTAAGGGAAGCCGATGGGAATCGGGTTATATGGACGCTTCGCCACTGATATCTAGCATAAAATGTTCACGAAAAACCTTTATTAAGAGCCCGGGTTACCCTCGAAATTCTCATACATACGTAATACCAAAATCATTTTGTCATACGAAAATATTTAACATGTTTGAGTTATTTTTCAGCTTAAAATAGTAATTACCTAGGTTCCTGAACGAAAATTAACTTCAAAATATTTAAACACTAAAAAAAAAAAATTGTGTATAAATTTTTTTTACTAAATTTACTACTAAATATTTAAACACTAAAAAATAGAGTAAAACACTAAAAAATATATAAATAAATAGTAAATTTACTACAAAATATTTCAACTCTAAAAAATATTTTTTAGTATTAAAATATTTTGTAGTAAATTTACTAATTATTTATAAATTTTTGAGTGTTTTACTCTATTTTTTAGTGTTTAAATATTTAGTAGTAAATTTAGTAAAAAAAAATTATACACAAAAAAATTTTTTTTAGTGTTTAAATATTTTGAAGTTAATTTTTGTTCAGGAACCTAGGTAGTCTATCTTATGCTGAAAAATAACTCAAACATGTTAAATATTTTCGTATGACAAAATGATTTTGGTATTACGTATGTATGAGAATTTCGAGGGTTACCCGGGCTCTTAACACTTTTATATGCAGACCGACTCCTTTGTTATGTCCTAGTAAGTAGGACAAAACATTACACGATTTTGACGCTTATACACCGATATTAGGCTCTCCCCTAGTATATAGTATCTCAATAATTGCTGTTTTACTCCGACCGCACGCGCACCGTTGACGTTGATGGCCCAAGATGTGTGTAATCCTAGGAAGCGCTTTGGAATAACGCGTAGCGGGCTGCGCTAATACTATTATTTATTACGTAGGTACCTACATTTTATTTAACATACTTGCCATTATTTTATCAGAATGTACAAAAAATAATCCCATTTCCGACATATCGACAAAACAAATGTAATGAAACAATGAACATGGCTCGTGGGACCCGCCCGCCGCCCGGGACCGGAGCCCCGACATAAACATCGCCCAAATTGTAGGAGATTATAGTGATATTACTTGCGACATTTTATTTGTACCGTACCCTTACGTGTATTTTCACTAATAAAAAGTACTTCAAACGGCGAAGTAGCCGAGTGATTCTTCAAAAATTACTCTCCGCGTAACTTTCGTGGCTTATTTTGTGCACAAAATAATATAATAAATAAATAAATAATATTATAATATAGTAAATAAATAATAGTAAGTTAGTTTTGTAACATTACACTCATTTGTGAGTGAGCCCACGAAAGTTACGCGGAGAATAATTTTTGAAGAATCACTCAGCCACTATTCGTTCTACAGGTGGGTTCTGGGAGTGCAATCAGAACTAAAAACGAACCAACATCACCAGCAGGCATATATTTTTACCGCGCGGTAGAAAGAAAGGAATATGGAGGATGTTATTTCGTCTCATAGGAAAAGAAATAATATCCCCCATAAGACAGAGGAGAGACACGTGTTCTAACGTGAGTTTAACATTTTTGACCGAGACACAAAAAGTGCACAACACCGCTAGACTACCGCTAAAAGAGAAATTTCAAATATTTTGATCATCTACATTTCACAAATTCAAAATTAATGCTTTGGAAAAAAAAGACGGGTTGCACTCCGGGAGTGCCGTGCCGGCAGAAGTGAAAACTTGATTATTAACTTTGTGCATTATTTTTTTTAACCCATTTTTTATGAAAATTCGATTAAAAAAATTATAATAAAAAAACGATCGCTTTAATTAATTAATCGAAACAATCGATTGTTCGATTAATCGATTTCAATGTTAGTTGTTACAACACTACTCTCCAACCGTCTTACGTTTTTTCCTTGGTTTTTCGATCAGCATGAGAATCTGACGCAAGTTTCACAGTTTTTACCCGTCCCAAAAAAGTGCTCAACGCCGCTAAAGAAGTTTTCACTTCAAAAACTCGTTTTAATTCTCAAAATCAGTGCATATTGTGAACAATCGAATCGAAATTCGACGTATGTCATTCGGTCTAGTACGTGTAATCCCACACTGGGTTTCGAGTTCCGACGTTCAGACCGGTTCAGATTAGGGGATTATAATTGAGGGTTGCCAAACGAGCTTCCAATTTGTTCACGCGTCACCTGCGATTACTAATTACCTTCATAATATGCGATTTCGCATAAATTTCGCATTGGATGAAAATTGATATACGTTTAACGTGTTATAAAGCTAATATACCTGGTTAAAAGCGTGGCTCTTGACTGATAGTTTTTGGGTTCGCTTCCATTACCGCGTTGAAAACGAATTGTTTCCATAATTTAGGTCAATGCAGACTAATAATGTTATGAATTATGATTATCAACAATGGTGACCCTGCTTCGGATGGCCATTGAAAAGTCGATCTTTCGCTTGATTTAGCCGGCCGTGTCGGTTATCCGTTTTCCTGAATTATGTCTTATGAGAGTGAGAAAAGAGAGTTAGCTGCATACTCACTGTGTTCCTAAGTGATACTATAGTTTCAGTAAATTCTAATAAAATATTATAGTTTCAATGAATTCGGCCAATGTCACTGTGGAGACGATTAGAACATTATACATCAATATTAAAAATATTTATCAAAGGTTTTTGTAACTTTCCAGGTACTTCTTTTCGCCTGTTTTATTTCACCCTCATCATAATATGGTGCCGAGTATTTATTTTTAGTTTCTACACCTGATGGTTAAGTAATAAGATTATGCCGCAAGGCCTTCTTCAATATTTAATGACTGGTACAAAGTTTTGCTTAGCTGTATTAAAGAATAGCTAATTACAAAACATAATGTTCTTTCATAAATCGACTAAATTGTTTTAATCGCCCCTAAGAGGAAGCTAATTGTTACGAAACTGTCGACTCACTCAAAATGGCGCTTGTAACATAAAATGGCGGATCATCGCTCAAAACTTGGCTAATTACACTTTTAATACACAAAACTCGGTTCGTATTACTTGTTTACATCTCATTACAGGTGGTTCATTGTAACTTGTTTGTGTGGTTGTACCTTATATACTAGATGACGGCTGCAACTCCGTTGCGCCAAAATTCGTTTATCGCGCGGGAACCATATATTTTTCCGGGATTGAAACTATCCTATGTTCTTTCTGTGGACTCAAAGTATCTCCATGCCAAATTTCAGCAAAATCAGTTCAGCGGTTTGAGCGTGAAGAGGTAACAGACAGACAGACAGACACATTTTCGCATTTATAATTTTCATGGGACTCAAAGTATTTTCATGTTCTCCATCCACAAAAGATATTGTTCCGTTCCTCAACTCCTTGACCGACATCTTAACAAAAATCGATCGCTCTAAAAATGTAGTACTTATAGGTGATCTAAACATTAACATAGAAGAGAACTCCCAAGACCCAAACAAAAGCCAATATTTAACGTTACTAGCTTCTTTTGGACTCCTCCCTGCTCATACCTTGCCAACCAGGCTCACCAGCGCTCTCGATCATAATGCCTAGCTTAGGCACTAGTCACCCACAAAATAGTTAATTGTACTTTATCATTTACTTGTAATAGTACTATGTGTTGTGGTGAGAACAATAAATATTTCATTTCATTTCATTTCATGTTAGACATATTTCATTAAAACTGGTTCAGCTTTTTAACTGGAAGACAACGGAAGACACGCTCTCACATTTAAAATGCATGCAGCATTCATGAATGTTTTTTCGTGCTTTGGTAAAATCATTGAGATAAGAAAATAATCAAAAAACCGGCGTGAAACAGCGCTTGCGCTGTGTTTCGCCGAGTGAGTGAGTTTACCCGAGGCCCAATCCCCTACCTTATTCCCTTCCCTACCCTCCCCTATTCCCTTCTCATCCCTACCCTCTCCTATTGCCCTATTCCCTCTTAAAAGGCCGGCAACGCACCTGCAACTCTTCTGATGCTGCGAGTGTCCATGGGCGACGGAAATTGCTTTCCATCAGGTGACCCGTTTGCCCCCTTATTTCATAAAAAAACAACTTTTTTCATACTTATTTCAAACGTTACTCGTATACCAAGTGTAATATTAAAAATGCACCTGAAAACAAAGCTGGCCACATATTTGTTGTAATACAAGTTTTAAAACACAACTGACGAAGTTTTAAAGAAGATTGGCTAGATCTCGAAGGGGAGACTGCACAATAAATACATCTTCTAGATTACTTCGCCCTTACGTAGAGAATGTTTCAATATTACAGCGAGAGCTTTATTTTGTTAGACATTGCTCCGTTGCGTTGTAATACCGCAGCGGAGCACCGCACTGCAACGACATTTTAAATCCATTGTTTTGTCGTTGGACGTGGTATTTTTACAGAAATTGAGAGACGAAGGGCTGAGTTAGGGCCAGCCGCCAGGCCACAACACTGCGTTGCGACGTCGCATCCCAATAATTACATAAGCAATGTATGTTCTAAGGCAGTATTTCCCAAACTTGTCGGGACCGCGACCCATCTACAAGAAAGTTTAAATTTCGCGGCCCATCTTGTGTCATGAAGACAAAAAAGCAGCGGTATTTTGCTGCCGTAGCATTTACCCGTTAATTCTTATCGTAGTTCACCACCATATCATTATCGTCAGCCTACTGACGTTCACTGTTGGACTTGGGCCTATCCTAAAGCTCGTCACCACACCTATTTCAATTAAGAAACGTACGTAAGTACGACCATCGTCTTATAGTTTCAGGGCCCAACCAAAATCTACCCGCGACCCACCAGTGGGTCGCGACCTACACTTTGGGAAATACTGTTTAAGGTTGTTTTTGCGATGCGATGCCGCAACGCCGTGTTGTGGCCTGGCCCTTAGAGGTTCGCGGCGCCGTAAAAGCGTTTTCGCAACGTATAATTCGATTTCGATCCGATCGAAATGAACCATGAAAATACTGTCCGAAGTAGACGTAAAACTATTTCGATGATAGCTTACGTACTAATATCTCAAATCTCAATTCTCTCCATAAGCCGTGATCTCGGGCTCGGATCGGAATCGGATCGGACCTGATGCAAATTCATCCGTCTTGAATTGTGATGTTGTGCGTTATTCCATTCCGACAACACAACGCAATGAAACAGTGTGACTTTATTATTTATTTAAACACATTTATTCTCACATACGAAATCTACATAACGGATAATGGATATATCGTTTTCTAACGAAAAGTTCCTTAAACATAAACCTAAGAGCTCTATAATCTTCGTGAATCAAAGATCAATGAGCCATAGAACGCAGAAGCCTCATTTACGTAATTGGCGCGACAATTATTATCTTCATTAGCAAATCATTGAAGACCACTGAAGCGTTCATTGTAAATAATCCTGCGTGATTTAAGACCAATTTCACCAACGTGTAGTGGTAATCCTTCGTCTTATAACTGAAGAGTCTAGAAAGAGCAAGAGTTAGAAAGAGAAAAAGAAGGTTTATTTAATAACTTAATTATTCAGTAGAACTTTCATAACCGACGCCGGCAGACTTTTTTCACAACAGAGTTGTTGATTGGTAAGAGTTTTGACGGCAGCCAGTTGAAAATGATAGTGAATATCAAATATGTATACTGTCAATAAAACTCGGAAACCAGCCATGAGGCAAACATAAAACGTCAAGCTAATATTATGCAACAAATAAGAAACAAAGACCTGAGCAAGCGAGATGTCACTATCAGTAACACTGTGTGGTAAACAGAGACGTGTGATACATGACAGCAGGACTCTTTTTTTGACGTCCATGCGGCACTTATCGGCACGTTGACAATTAAATTTCATAGAAAGAGGCTTTTGTAAGTGCATACGTACACATATTTTTACACACAGATGTAAACCAATTTCGGTTTCGTTTGACAGCTCGAGATTGTTGCTCTATTCCGCTAGGTATATTAACTTTATGTCAGACTCACTCTGTCTTTCTTTCTTTCTTAAAGAAATAATAACTTCCTATCTTAGCCAGAAAGGCAAACATGAGGAGTTGCGCTACGCGATAATTATTGTATTCGTCAGTCACGTGTTAGGGTTGATTCAGACCGCAACGCGACGTGTAGATGCATTTTATATGGATTTTTATATGGATTTGACAGATTCGCAAGACGTGTCACGCAATTGAAATCTGTCAAATCCATACTTAATACCGCGCCGCGCCTCGCGTCGCCTCGTCGCATTGCGATCTGAATTGACCCTTAGACGCGAACCTATAATATAAACGTTGCTATTGGTCGCTCACGTCATATATTATGTTTTCGACAAGAAAATCAGAGATTAACCCTAGATAGCTAACCTTCTGGGAGACCCTGTTTAAGCTAACCATCCGTCGAAACGACGGGTATTAAAAAATTAATATTTTTATTGAGATTTTACCACTTTCTGGACCTGGAATTTTTTTTACAGATATATTATGAGCTTAGCAATAAAACAATACTTTGCATATTTACATTTTTTATTTACTTTTGAAACTAAACATTTTTTCTTAGACTTCTAAAAAAATTGGAACATTTTCAATCAAACTTTTCTTAAACAAAATAAAATAATACTGAAAACAAAACAATCAGTTTTTTGGCATTATATGGCACATAGAAATATAAAACGTAATAAAAAATAAAATAAACTACTTTTCTTTAGCACATGTGATACGAAAAATTATTTTTTGTTTACCTCATATTGCTACCTTACAATTATAGCAAAATATACTTTTGGTCATGCGCTTTTCTTGTAGTAGCATTTCCTACATGTTTTTATTTTTCGTTTTTGTCTTGAAGAATTTTGAAAAGACTCTTCTTCGTTCTCTATTCCCTCCAAAGAAGCTTGGCCCGACGACAACTGCTCTGCGCACTATAGTCGATGGCTGTTTAGAAAGAACGCTTCTAAATATTTATTTTACTAAGCTCTTGGTTTAGTTAATTATTTATAGCATCTTAAATTTACAAAAACATGGTAAAAATCTAAAAAAAAAACACAGTTTATGTCAAAAATAGATACACGCATTTTAAGTAGAAAAACTAACGGTAAAGCTAACCACCCGTCGAAACGACGGGCAAAGTCTGCATATACCGAAAACTATGGCACTTACCTGTACGACGAGTGTGCCAATGTAACGACCTCACCGGCAAATGAGTTAAATAGACGAAACATAATATTCGGACGCGACATAAAAAAAATATGGCGATATTAGTTTGTGCCACCCGTCGATTCGACGGAGGTTAGCTATCTAGGGTTAACTTGAACAAAAGATGATGGAATTGAACACATTTTAATGACCGAACACGTTCATATCATTCTAACAAACGACTATGGCAAAATCAAAATCAATACTATCAATCAAATCAAAAAATATATATTGTATGTAATGTTATGTATTTTTATAGCGCTTAAACTCCAATACTCCAAAATTAAATGCAAACTTAACGAAATATTAATAAATTCTTTATAAATAAACCGTGTTATAGTCAATAATTATTTATTTATTTTATAATAACAACGAGGAAAGCATTCAAGTAGACTCGTCAACCGTTATTAAAATTGTTCCGCCATCATTCGCGCTCGTCTCGGAATGTTACAGATTTATTGTTCGACGTCGAATTGTGGTTCATTTGAACCACTTGTTACTTTTTAAATTGGTTCTTTTTTAATGGAAAATGAACTCAAAAAGAAAGATTTTGGACTCATGCAAGTTTGTTTCACAATTACGGACTTTAATTTGATATTTTATTTAATAGTTACTCAAAATATTCTCCACATATTACTACAATACAGAGTTTTGTAGGATAGGTAGGATATTTTGCAATTTATTAAGGAATTCTTGTCCGAAAACTAATTAACTCTATTGAAATATTAATCATAGACTAGGTAGTAGACATCTTATTTAGAATTTTCAAATTCAGAAAAAACATTTAAATCGAATCAAAAAACATTTAAATTGTAAAATTCCAAATGTGAACACAAAACATTTTAAGCCTCAGCTCTTTAGTAGAAAAGCTATAGTCTATTCTAATTATAAAGCAAAATACGTAGACTCAAAAGCGACCAGCTATTAACACCTCCTGTTAATATTTCCTTCCTATCCAGTAATTATCTAACGGAAAGCGACCAGGGATAGCAACGGAAAAACTGCATTACCCAAGCTTCAGTGAGCATATTAAATCTATTTTATAAAAAGAAAACTTTGAAAAATAGCCAATAAGGGTTTTAAAGCTATTTAGGTCTCTTGATGCTGTAGGTAGCCTGTTTTAATTATGCGGACGTAAGTGTGAATTTAATTTTAAAAATCCGAATTGTCAAGCAGAAAGCGAGTTGATGACGATAAAATGTTATTGGGACTCTTGACTTCTAATAAACAAGAAATTTATGCAGCCGAAGAAAATTTATCTTTAAACCGGTTAACTATTAAAAAACCGTCAATCAAAAGTCACCATTATTGTGGCCATAGCAATTATGTCACTAAAATATTCTACTTTTCCCGAGGAAAAAAAGGTTGTTGTAAAAACGTACAACAACTTCTTTTTCCTCGATTTTACTTCCAACCAAACACCAAATAGCTTAATACTATGGTCCAGCTAAAACTGTTTCAGCTAGCTGCTAGACCATAGTATATCTAATCGACCGGCGGCTTATGAGTATAGCGTGAGAAGCAAAACATTTTCCACCCGGCGAATATCGACCAGCGGTGCCGTGTCGCCGTGACGTCACTCCATTAAACTAAATCAATGACGGTGCTACTAGACGCTGAGAAGTAAACGCGTAATCTACAACGTGGTACAGAAGTGAGCGATGATATCGTATGTCCTTGTAGAGTTCACTGTTAAGGAAGCGCTGAGTTTTTTGAGCAAATTCGGATTTCGAATCCGAAGGAGTCGGGGCATTTCTCATAGAAGTCAAAAGCAAATTTTTCAGCGCTTCACCTTTCACACTTTCTACTTTATATAACACCTTCACTGCGGATCAGGCCTAAATCGGCCCGCCGCGGAACTTCAGCTAGTGCGGACGAAGAAAACTATGTTCTCTCAGTCGGTGCGGAACGATTATCTCAGGTGTTTGTAAAGGTACGACAAAGACAAATATATATTTGAGATTGTCTTCAAAATTATAGGTCTTTCCTATAGAAACATAACGGCAGGTCTTAAAAAAAAGGTCTTTATTGGCCTACAACGCACTGACGGTTTCAAAAATCAACTCGGTGCGGCAGTGGGCCTATTACGGCCCGCCGTCCAAGTAGGCGGTTTGCGACCCGATACCGCACTGAGCGCCCGCCTCGCCATTTAGTGTTGTGCAATCTATCGTAACTGACGTAGGTACCTCGCGTTTTTTAACCGACTTCAAAAAAAGGAGGTTATCAATTCGACCTGTATGAATGTATTATTTCCATAACTGCCCAGTTTTGTTTTAGTCTATATCAGCATCTGAACAAATGTGTCAAATTTCTTAAGTGCATGTGTGCATCTATGTTTTTATATTTGTGTTCGCAAATCTCCGGAACTACTAGTCCAATAATTGAAGTAATTCTTTTTTTGTTGTCCTGGGTATAATTTAACTTAGGGAATATCGCAAGTTTCAACAAAATCGGTCCAGTAGTGTTTAAGACAGGTAATTTTGATTCTCAATTACGTGCAATTTTGAAGTCGGGCTTAACTTTTTAAAAAACAATTATTTATTGCATAAAATTATCAACGCACGATAGCAGGAAACAAAAGATCATGTCTTTGAGATGAGAGTTAAACGGCGAAATTATACAAGGTGCTATGAAATCTGCGGGAAGTCATAAGGAGTGTCGAACAAAAAAGAAATTAAAACAAAATTAAAACATACTGCAGAATGTGCAAACAAAATCTTAGTGCTTTGTGTTTTAAAGACAGACATTTAAATATATAAATAAAAAATATATTTTCGATATCCCCTTATTTTTGTTTTTCCCATCACTACTTTTTGTTTTTCCCATCACTACTTTTTGTTTTTCCCATCACTACTAAAATTACTTTCTAGTGCGGTTCAGGTCGATATCGACCCGCCACTTTCCCTGTCTAATTTCTCATTTCCTGTTTTGCAGATCCCGGGGCGAATCAAACCTAAGGAAGTTGGGTTCAAGGTTATTCCAATAGTCCAAAAACTGTACACCTACATTATGTTTTCGCAAAGTTATAGTCATTTAATCTAACCTTGTGTGGGTGGATCGAGAAAGGCCTACCACGCACTGGCGGGAAAATCATTGGGGGCACACTTTGGCCCGCCGCCGCACCAGACGAAGGTTTAAAATTTTACTTGCCGCAGCGAAGGTGATAAGGAAAACAAACACACCCTTTTATAACTTCTTTATGTTACACTTTATATAGGTAATAGATGACGCCCGCAACTCATATGCGCCAAAATCCTTTGTTTTTTGTCCAATTTTTTTGGGATAAAAGTATTATATGTCCTTTCCCTGGGCTCAAAGTAGCTCCATACAAAATTTCAGCATAATCGGTTCAGCGGTTAATATTAGTATGGTGTTACAAAAAAGCTCCTGTCATAGTATAAGGAGGGGAAGTAAGTTATCTTCATACAAAGGCACCGCGCGCGGCTTGTATGTGTGCGCCATAGTATTAATGCGTCGCTGCACGCACACTTATTAAAATCTCGGACCGTTTTCGGACCATATAAGGCGGGGCTAACACTTTACGCTGCACGCCCGCGTCGCGCTGCGCCGCGCCAAATGAATCAAAAATGTCCGATCATAATCGCAGGAGTAATAAATATTGCTATGTGTTTGGGTGTTTTAATAGTGTTGTGGACACAACGGTGACAAGGGCGGCGAACATATTTTAGAAAGTTAAGTAGCGTATTTCTAAGACATTGTTAAAGTGAAATCGCTTCATGTTTGGTCCTTTTGACTGTATTGGGTTTATTAGTTAAAATACGTAATTATTGTGTTCCGTAGAACTTTGTATTGAGATGTTTATTTCTAAAAAGTAATAAAGTTTTGTTTTAAGATTTCAATGGACCGTCAGAATAATGAATAAGAAACTAGCGTGAGAATGGGTTTGGAGAAAGCTAGCAGATGCTTGCAGCTTGGCACATTGTCTACGATAGGTTTATGTACTTGATTATGTGTTTTGGAATATGTATAATCTACAAATAAATAAAGTCTGTGCTATCGTATATATGGGACATCTTTGGGGTTAGGTACGAATGTGTGCTGAAGTATCTAGCTATAAATTTTGAGTCTAATAAAACTTTGTGATTATTGTGTTTTCATTTCCGCTACAGTTTTTGATACGAGTATTCCTTGCCATGATATTATAATTATAATTATTTTGTAATCCACACGTTTGAGATAAGGGCAAGAAATACGAGTAAGGATTTTATATTTGGTTATGTGTCTTTGCAAATAGATTATATTATGGAACTTGTACATATAAATGTGAAATATGATATTATAATTTTGTACACTAAGAACATAAATATTATCATGGTATTGAAACTGTTATATATGTATTGAATAATTATTATTGTCTATGTAATTTGTAATTGTGTAGTGCACAGTGCCATCGCAATGAGTAGAAAAGAGATAGATGTACGCAGTACGCTGAAATGGTATCTCCGTGCGATAGAAATAAGGCGGGATTCTGCGTATATCCCCGCACCGGGATAAGCGGGCGGGATCTTCTCCCTCTGCGCTAGCGCATGGCGGGAGTGAAGCTTAGAGATATAAATTGGCCGGTCAGCGGTCAAGACGGGGCGTTGCGTTACACGTTGTGATTAGATTTGGGCATAGGACTCATACGGCAACTGCGGCTTCAGAAACTTTGACGAATATCTGTCTGCCCTTTGCATTGGTACAGTGCACGTAGTGAATAGTCTAGTTTTAATTTAAAGTTAATAAACAAAGTAAATAGTTAAAAGTGATTTAATTAAAGTCATCAAAACTCAAATATCAACAAAAGTCATACAGTCCACAATAAATAGTAATGCAACAATTCCAGAATTGTCTTTGTTTAAATTACCAGTTGAACAGGAAAGGTAAGTACTACTCACTTATTCAAGCATAATATAATTTTTACTTGATGATCAGATACCTACTTACTTCTTTTTTATTGTATTAGTTTTCTATCACACAAACTTTCCCACTAGAACATAGCTTAGTATAAAATATAAAAGAATGTTTAAGGTAAGTACTTTTGATCAGTCAACTAATTTACCGCCATTGCTTTGTTTACGTTTAGTAATGCCGATTTCTCTGTATTGCAGGTATATTATATTAACTAACTACTTACAGTCAATTACTTAGGGGACGTCCACAAATTACATGAGATGTTTTTGTGATTTTATTCAACTCGCCCTTCCTCCTTCAAATCTCACGTGAGATTTTTCAAAATGTGGGTTCCACGCGTAAACGTTTGGTTTGACAGTCAGTAGATTTTCTTTCGAACGAATTTGTGAATGATCGTAAGAATCGTTATACGATTAATCGTATAACGACTATGCTTACGATTAAATCTTAAGCATACGTACCTCAAAGCAAAAACACACTTTGTTTTAGCTTCGTCATTCGTACAATCTGGATGAAATGGAGCAAAATAGTATTATTTTGGTGAGAAAAAAATTACGTGAGATTTGCTGAGACCCCCTCTCTCCCCAACGTGAGATTAGATGAGATTTGACTCGACCCCCTCCCCCCCCCCCCCCCTAAACACCTCACGTAATTTGTGGACGCCCCCTAATATTTTAAATCGTAATTAAAAATAAGTAATTGACTAATTTTAAATCAGATATTAATTATACACATAAAGCAAAGTTCGAATCATAACAACAGATTTGTTTATAGTAGGTACCTATAAGAGACAGGCGTTTGTTGTTTTAAAGGGTATATTTATAATTTTATTTAGACATTGGATTATATGCACGATCCAAGTGCCGAAATATGCATGCAAATATGCACGAAAATTGGCCGAAATATAATGGACAATCAAGAGTCACTTATTGTTATTAAAATTCGGAAGACCGCGACATTGCCGCTGTTCATGCGGTTGCGAACGAAGCACGGACAGCCGCTTGCCGCTCCCACATCACAACGCCGCGCTGCCGCCGCCTAAAATTGACAACCCTAAGACAGTAGGTAATTAAATCGTGGATTGGGCCGGAGTTACCCTACTTCCCCTCCTTTTACTATGCTCCTGTAGCTGCGACGCGTGGCGCGGCGTCCATTCGATACTAACAAAATAACAATATTTTAAAGTGACGGCGAGGCATGTTTTATGCCTATAAGTTTAGAAACTCTATTCTTATTTGTTATAAGATGTAGACTACAAAATAAGTCCACGATTCCAGTACCTACTGACGACGTAGACGTGACGTGGGCGTGCGGGGAAGATCGTACAAACATTGACTCAGTCAGACAATTGATCATTCCGCACGTAATGGAGAACGATTGTTGACAGTTTGCCGAGAGGTTGACATTTTCAAACATACCACAAATTATATTTCACGAGAATTTTTTATATCTATGACGTAAACGTATTCTTAGTGCTTAAAAACAGAATAATACTTCTAATGGCTGGTTTACACGTATTAAGTAGATAAGTGGTTAACTAAATTTTAACTTAATTTTAAGTTGTTAGTTACATGTAAGCACAAAATGTAGTAGCTCAAAGTTAAAATTTAGTAAGTACTAAACTAGATGACAATTAAAATTTAGCTGCTACTTATCTACTTAATATGTGTAAACCGGCCAAGTCTTGTCACCCTAAACAGAAAAAATAAGTAGCTAATTGACAAAAATATTGGTGTCTCGTTTCTCGTGTCCCTTTCACATAATTTTTTGTGCGTATGAATAAGACAAGCATAAGTTAATGGCTTTTATTTACTGAGTTGTAGGTGAACACTGAACATGAACTAAAAATGAATATACATATTTTTAAATTATGGCATTTAGGGCCTGTTTCACCGCTTCCTGATAAGGTGTTCGATAGGCTTATTTGACAGATTCTCCATACTCTATGTGTCAAGTTAAGTGGTGGATAACCTTATCAGGAAGCGGTGAAACAGGCCCTAAGTATCACATGGATGTGCAAGAATTAAATTAAATAAATGCTTTTACAGAACTTTAGAGCACTTCTCAACAGGTGCTCTCGGAAGGTTGCATTTAAGCTTAGTAACATCTCTTTGTTACAATTTCAGTTCCAGTCCAGTTCGAAAACAATTCTTGAGGTCAAAGATTTGGATCCTCTGAGTACAACAATGGCTTTTTGTTTAAAGTTTCCATTACAGCAACACAAAGGTAACTTATAGGTTTCCACTGTATCTTCTTATACAGCTTTTGATTGTTTCATGATGGATGGGACGCGAATATGAACGTGTAGATTGGCATAATAAACGTCTATGCACATGCATATTAAAATAATAGATGCAAAAGTATGTATGTCTGTCACCTCTTCACGCCCAAATCGCTGAACCGATTTTGCTGAAAATTGTGTTGGAGATACTTGGAGAGGGAAGGTGTACGATTCTCACGTGATAAACAATTTTTGGCGCAGCGGAGTTACGGGCATCAACTAGTACTTTATAAAAAGCTGAATCAATCAGTCCTGCAGCAGTAACCACTGCTCCTGGAAAACAGTTCGACTGCTTTCCAGGAGCAGTAGTCACTGCTGCAGGGGAATATGAAAAGTGTTGACGATAAAATCCTCAAGTGTTTATAATAACACCCGCGCAACCCTAAGAAAACATTAGCTGAATCATGTTTAAAGTCGTGGCTATTTATTTATTTATTTATTTATTTGTTTGGAACAACAACAGCCATCATTCTTATATTACTAGTTAACAATTGTATAGCTAACATAATTTTGTAAACCATTATATGCATAATAAGGCAGTAAAAGCTATATAATAGGAAATAGGGCCAATAACAGTTGTTCACTTATAAGTTTTTTTTATGCTGGTGATTTATTTATTTATTTATTTATTTGATATGCTATGGTAGTCACACCACAAAAAACAAAATTTTGATCGTTTTATCAACTGCCAAAGGTCTCTTCATGGTTACTATCACTACAAAAGACTAACAAATACTTTAGCGCTGGTACCTTAATAGGGAGCCATTTCCTGCAGCTCTGAGAGCCGGTTCTAAACGAGCAGTCATTCCCCTGGACTGAGACTAAGCGATAAATCCAGTTTACAAGTGTATAGTTGGGTATACAACAGATACTGACTTAAAGTATGTAACATCCTTATAAATAAACAGTTGAACTGATTTTTGGATGGATTATGGATATGTAGTACATATATATCTCAGTCATCTGGTTGAATCTGGTATTTGATTAAATAACCAGCGAATTCATTGTGTGAAACAATTTAATTTATAGTTAAAGTCGCCGGTTACACGGTCAAATTTTCATCAATCTGATCCATCAATCCGGTACGGATTGACAAAAATTTGATCGTGTACGCCACGGATTGATGGATT
The DNA here is from genome assembly GCA_905333045.1 of Lysandra bellargus. Taxonomy (NCBI): domain Eukaryota; kingdom Metazoa; phylum Arthropoda; class Insecta; order Lepidoptera; family Lycaenidae; genus Lysandra; species Lysandra bellargus. Next base: position 3,725,290 of record HG995352.1, on the reverse strand, counting down.
GATCGTATTTTGATCGTATTTTTAATATGAACTTTTTATAACCATCAATATTCCGTCAATCAGATTGATGGATCAGATTGATGAAAATTTGACCGTGTAACCTGTGACAAAGACTTACGAGTTGGCCTCAATCAGTTTAGACGTTACACGTTACAGTCAACGACATGACGACTTGATTTATATATCAACGCAAATGCGAATATTTAAGAACAAACCAAAAGTATGTCGTCGTTAAGGGTCAATTCAGACCTCAATGCGACGCGTAAATGCATTTCTATTTTTATTTTTTTTGGATTTGACAGATTTGAATTGCATGAGACGTCTTGCGCAAGCACTGGCTAGTATACTGAATCAAATATCGGAACACACTTAAAGCAGAAATGAAAACTATATAATATTTAGAAGCTTACGTATACAAATAAACTGAGCAAAAAGTTTTAAACATATTGCAGGAAAGTGATGTCTAGGAACGTCATGTTTATGCAGTTGAAATAAAGTTTTGTGATTATTATTTTTAACAAAAAATTGAACCCGACTTTCAAGGAAAAAAAACAAAATTCTTAAAATGGCCTAAAAAGTATGAAATAGTTCTTATTCTTCATTAGTGCCTTTTTCAAAATTCGACTAAATCACAACGAATTCTGTACTCAATTTTCATTCGTTTGAAGTCGGTACCAGCCCAGAACTGAGATACTTGACATAGAACTTAGCCAGTACCGACTTCAAAAGAATGAAAATTGAGTACAAAATTCGTTGCTATTTAGTCGAATTTTGAAAAAGGCACTAATGAAGAATAAGAATTATTTCATACTTTTTAGGCCATTTTAAGAATTTTGTGTTTTCCTTGGAAGTCGGGTCCAATTTTTTGCTAAAAAAATAATAATTTCACTCTTTTTAGTTATATACAAGTCAAGGCTTTATGCGTAGATAACCACTACGAATACTAAGTATCCTTAATATTATAATACTGTAAGTGAAATTGTGGTAAATGCTTGCAGTTATCTAAGCGATGCTGCAATTTCCAAACTTTTATCTTTAAAGGTTCATGAGTTCTGTTCAGTGTCTTTATACCAAGAGGCACCTTCGTATGAAATTTCTCTTATTCGTAACTTAAGTGTAAGTTACTAGAAACAACATTTTAACCACTATGAGTGTTTTGATAAATTTCAAGGATTTCCCTCGATTGCTCATGGATCCCATCATCAGGTCACCACTTTTGTGAACATGGTACCAAATTCGGATTCAACCCTGTACAACAACAAAAGAATCATGAAAAGCGGTCCACAAACGGCGAAGTTATGGTTGGACACACAAAAAAAATATACAGACGAACATATAACCTCCTCCTTTTTGGAAGTCGGTTAAAAAATAAAATATCTTTTACGCACTATACCTAAGTATCTACGTTTACTGTGTACCTAAAACTGTCTTGTATATAATTATTTATACATTTTATAGCAATTTCAATGTCACGTTGTGCCAAAGTATGCTATTAAGATGTTTTAGTATGTTATTAAGTTATTTCAGTATCGTGATTGCAGACATTAAAGAAGATTCTAACTTTGATCGTTTTGCGGCTTTATCATAAAATTGGTCCATTATTAGTATGTAAATGTTAGTATTGAAAAGTTAACAAACAGTTAAGTAAAATACTGTATTTTCAATAAAAAAAATCTCGACTTCATAATCTTTATTTAATATGTACTGGATGAGGCTTGCAACTCGAACGGAGGTCCTTTTTCCGGGATAAATCATGAATAGTATCCTACATTCTTCCTGGGACTCAAAGTATCATACCAAATTTTAGTAAATCTGTTCAGCAGTTTAGGCGTGAAGAGGTAACTGACAGACAGACCCGTGAGTATCTTACAAGTATTTGCTAACAGATAACTCGACAAAATCGCAAGCATAATATTTATCTCCACTGTTCTAAAACAGAATAAAATAAAATAAAAAACAGATAACGTAGAAACGTAAGAAAGACAAGAAAGACCTAGAACATAATCGTTCATAAGCCATTTTATAGTGATTTACGTGTGAAGCTGTGGACGTGATTTGACTGGCTTCTGGACGTTTTAGGCCCCCGCTAGCGGGGCTTAGCCCCGGCTCGGGTTGGCCTCACGCCAACACCAACACGGGCTTGTTGCACTTTGACTTTGATCAAAGGCCACTTTGGATAACTTTATTGAAGTTATACGTCAATAAATGTTGATACTTTATTGTTTTGATAGTTTTATAATGTTACGTAAGCTGCTTTTGCTTACTCTCGTCTCAAACAGATTTCAATTTGCCGACCGATTGAATTGAATCCTAGCCAGCTGTGTCATTTTCATAGAGTCCTATAGGACACAATACACAAGGATTCTCTCTGTCCCTTTCACTTTCATCATCTTTATAGACTTTGCATTTATAACAGTTACTATATAGGTATAACGCCTTAATTAACGCCTCCTTGATCTAGTGGTTCAGAGCGTGGCTCTCGACTTGGTGGTCGTGGGTTAGATTCCCGCGATGAAAACATGTTATTTCCAAGTTTGGTTAGGTCTTAGGACAACGCAGGCTGATCACTTGATTGTCTGACAAGTAAAATGATCCATGCGTCGGATGGGCATGTAAAAAGTCGGTCCTGCGCCTGATCTCTCGCCAGTCGATATCCGTCCCACTGGGTTATGAGAGAAAAAGGTATAGAGAGTGCTCTTGTGTACTGCGCACACACTTGGGCACTATAAAATTACTCCTGCATAACAGGCTTGGTTTCAATGAAACTGGCCACCGTCACCGAAACCGGTGTGGGGAGTATTATCATATTATTATATAAGTATCAAGGAATATACGTAAAAGGATATATCATATCCTTTCACGGAATTCGAAGCTTACGAACCGAATTTTACCAAAATCTGTGTATAGGTCTACCAGAATCTGATGGCAATTTTTGACAGCAGATTTTCAAAAAATATCCTTGATCATTGCATACATTTTTATATTTGCATGTTTAACACACATAATCAGCCGCTATAAAAAGAAAAAAGGATGAAAATGTTTTACTCCAATTACCCCGGTATTGCTAGAGTCAATTCATTTTCTCACTTAGAGTCAATTCATTTTCACACTCTAAGAAATATACAGACACAATCATTAGTGAATTCGCCTTTCCCTGTATTCGATCTACTAAATGACTGCTTAAAACATTTCGTTGAGAACAAGAGAATTTAAGCTCGAAAGAACATAACTCTAAAAATAGTTCACGATTTAAAATTAAGCATTACATAAAACAAGTTCTCTGTCTCAGTTTCAGGTCAGTAGGCCATTACTGAATTTAAACTTAACGTTTTCTGAAAGGTAAAAATTTTATTGCCCCGTTAAATAAATTGTGTACGTTACCCCAGCCAGGTGTTGTCGATTTCTTAAACATTTTTCATACTGATAATTAAAGCGCAGGCTCCTATAAATGTGCCCAAATTTTTATAATTAGTGCGCTTTTAGTTTTCTTGAAAAACTCGAAAAACAGATCTGGTTGGAGTAATGTTTGTAAACGTTACCCCTGCCAGAAGTTTTTTTTTTCTAAGGCATATTTTGAGATAAAAAGTATGCAAATAATTTAAGCGATGCAGAGCGTTAATTTAGGCACTAAAATTTTGTCTGTAGTTTGATCCATTGTGAAGATATTCAAAATCCTGCTGGGGTAACGTTTGGCGATTTTTCAGATCTCGAAGACTACTGGATGGAAGTCTACAATTTTCGGCACACGAGTCCTCGCAACTTTACTCAAATTAGCGCATTCATAAAAAAGAAATAATGATGCACCATTTAGAAGTTATTTGATGTTTTATAAAAACCACTTAATACGTCCTAGCACTTTTATTATACCGCCTGAAGACCTAATTCAAATTGCATATTAAAGCCTACATCTGGCTTAAATTAGTGACGTAATTTTCACCAAGATGCAGTCAGTAGTAATATAACAATGACCAAAACTTCTTCAGAAAAGTGCACAACGCTAGCGAGGCTATTTAAAATCGTTATTTTGTATGTATGCTATTCCTTAGTGATGCCTATAATTTAAGCGGTACTTTAACTATATTTAGATAAATTTTTACCTAAAAATACTCAATACTTTAGGAAAAAACGGGAATTATATGAAATTAACAAATAACGCTTGACAACTCGACCGAGTTAAGATTGTCATCAAAAAGCGGCGTTTTCATACATCGAGGTGACATTCTGAAATATGTAGCACAATGTTTCTATCAAAAGTACAGGTATGTAGGCAAGTGTTAAAAATATGTTATTATTAGGATTTATTAAGATAAATATCTGCGAGTTTCTTACGCCGGGTCATTTGCTGGGTCACTTCCGGAACCAGTGGTAGGCTATCACGTAGACCTTCTGAAAATATTTTTTTCAGAACTGAGAAATAAAACGATTTGTATTTTATTTCCCTCAGGTCTTCTCACTGGATCGCAGATTATGGATGGTTATATTTTTCGAGAGTATGCATGTACCAAGAGCCGATCAATTTTATTTTGCAATATTCAAATTTGCAATTGCAATTGTCCAATATCATTGACCGTCTAGGGTTCATATTGAACCAATTTAATTGCGCAACAAGCTTGAAAGGCTTTTCAAGCTTGTTGCGCAATTAAATTGATCGTCTAGGGGCCCGCTAATAGTCGCTTGTGCGGACCAACCTAAGCATCATAAATTGCTAAAACTCCTTACTACCTTACTTATTAAAAAAAAAATCAAAATAAGTCAGACTCTGTTTTCTTCAATCTTATGTCAGAAAATATAATTTGGCAAGATTTTAAATAATACCTAAAGCTCACAAAAAATATTGTAGACTAAACAAGGTAAAACGTGATCGTAGTTTTCGTCACTTCGAATCAGGTAAACTTGCATAGTGTATAATAATTACTAACAACGAATAAATAATCTCACAGAAAACCGGCGTGAAACAGCGCTTGCGCTGTGTTTCACCGAGTGAGTGAGTTTACCGGAGGCCCAATCCCCTACCCTATTCCCTTCCCTACCATCCCCTATTCCCTTCCCTTCCCATTCCTACCCTCCCGGCCGGCCTTTTAAGAGGGAATAGGGTAATAGACCCTATTCCCTCTTAAAAGGCCGGCAACGCACCTGCAGCTCTTCTGATGCTGCGAGTGTCCATGGGCGACGGAAGTTGCTTTCCATCAGGTGACCCGTTTGCTCGTTTGCCCCCTTATTTCATTAAAAAAAAAAAAAAAAATTGTAATGAAAATTTTCTACTCTAATGATTACAATAAATAAATACGTACTATAGTTACGAATGCATTTCGTTAATATGTCCTCAGAACATGCCAATACCAAGTTTCCCCTCCTTCTCAGGATAAAAAATCACCCGAAACTTTCAATTTGATGACTAAGAAGTCTTATAATTTCTTACTTTTTAACGAAAAAAAATAGTTAATAAAATTAGGCGTTACTTTGCGGAAATCCATAGCTTTAAATTTAGTTTGTCGTTATTTTTAGCAATATTCCGCGAAATGAACCTCAACCTTTATGTAAATGCATGAGTGTACGCATAGGCATGCGTACAGCACCTCCCTCCTTACCACACTGCCTATGCGTACACTCGTATGCAAGAACTTGCAAACACCACCACCACACAAGCAATAATGTTGGCAAATCCGTGCAAGGCCCCTCACCACCATGCAAGTTCAAAACCCCGACGCGCGTTTCGCCCCAACACCGGAGCATCCTCAGGATGTGGACTCTACGAACAACGTCCGTAGAGGTTTTCAACCTGTGTCGAAACGCGAAACGCGCGTCGCGGTTTTCAACCTGCATGGTGGTGAGGGGCCTTGCGCATAGGCCGGCTTCTGCGATTCTAATTAAATAGGGACAATCTTGAATCAGACTTGAATTGGATTTTTCTCCAGTCATGTTTGCAATCGTGGAAAGCTCTGGAATCTAGAGCATTCATTATCGGCACAACGGCTGTGCTCTAGGGTTATCAATCGTGCAACATTTTCACACACTACTTCGTGCTCATGTACAAACTTGCTGGTGGTAGCCCTGTGTTTCATTATGGCCACAACGGCTAGGTCTAGGGTTGTAACGTTTGCGATTCTCCTCTCCCAATACTTGGTATAAAGTATGGCAGTTTTCGAGCAAGTAGCAGCCCTACGTAGATACACTACAGTGCAATATCAATTGTGGATATCGAGGGCATAGCTTTGTGGCATTTTACACGCAACAACAATGCATGTACCGTTGATTAATCATCATCATCGGCTTAGCAAATATATTTTAGGCTTTGCTTTAACAGAGTTTCCCCGTATGCCAGCAAATATTTTATTGAGGTAAGCGTAGAGGCTAATAAGGGTTGGACCTCATTTGGCAGCACGGAACCGCCTTTTTCCGTCGCCTTTTCTCTTTCTTTTGCTTAGAACTGCCATTTGCTAGACTGAGACAGAAAGCATAATGCGATAGCACGCGGCGGAATCCTCGAGGCTATCGCATTATGCTTTCTGTCTCAGTCTAGCAAATGGCAGTTCTAAGCGACAGAAAGAGAAAGGGCGACGGAAAAAGGCGATTCCGTGCTGTCAGATGAGGTCCAACCCTAATCCGACGAAAATCTGATATGCACGTCACATCAGAATATTGACAGAAACGTTGTCAAACGTCGAACAAAACTTTTTGTTTACTGAACTTATGCTTGCGCTGCCTCTGGTAGTAAAACATTGTAGTAATATAATATCCTATTGTCTATATTGTATTTAGAACATAGTTATATAATTTATATTTGAATATAATATTAAGTATGGCTACGTAAATATTATGAATATAATATTTACGTAGCCATACTTATTATTTTAAATGCGAAAGTGTGTCTGTCTATCTGTTGCCTCTTCACGCCGCAACCGCTGAACCGATTTTGCTGAAAGGACACTGGGCAAAAATGGTCCAAGGGCCTCCACTGATGAGACTGGTGCGAAACGTAAGTATATACTTGTCTTATGATTCTGACAAAATATTATCAAAATCCATCCCGAGAAAACTTTGTTATCCTCATGTTAACCTTACTGGAAATGGTGCATGTTTAGACATGTGTTTATAAGCTTTATAGGGGTGGTATTGTCGGTCAAGCGCCTCTGTGGTCCAGTGGTTTAGAGCGCGGCTATTGACTCTGAGGTCGTGGGTTCAATTCCCGCGTTGGAAACAATGAAACATGTTGCTTCCAAGTTTGGTTAGGACAATGCAGGCTGATCACCTGATTGCCTGACAAGTAAGATGATCCATGCGTCGGATGGGCATGTAAAAAGGCGGTCCCGCGCCTGCTCTCTCGCAAGTCGTGTCGATCATCCGTCCCACTGGATTATGAGAGTAAAAGGAATAGAGAGTTAGAGAGTGCTCTTGTGTACTACGCACACACTTAGGCACTATATAAAAATTACTCCTGCGTAACTGGTCTGGTTTCAATGAAACCGGCCACCGTCACCGAAACCGTATTATTTATATTATATTATTTATATATTATTTAACCGTATTACGAAGTTCCTTATTGCGTGTTGCGAAAGGGGGTTAGACGAAAAGTTGTAACGACACACAACTGTACAATTTACAGCTCATATTAACTGGAAGCATGTATGTAAATGCAAATATATGTAACATTCAAAAGTGAGGCAATGTTAATAACCGTTTAAAAATAATCGGGACAATGAACAAGGATAAACAAGGGACATGAAATCTTAGGTAAAGTTAATAAGACAAAATAAAAAAATAATCCCGGGATGGATTTTGATAATATTTTGCTACAATCATAAATCAAGTACGCACTTTCATTTCCCACTAGTCTCATCAGTGGAGGCTCTTGAACCAATCTCCATACGTTTTTGCCCAGTGTCCTTTGGTATGTAGATACTTAGACTTTTGAGTCCCGGAAACAGGATATTTTTATTCCTAAAAACAGTTTCCGCGCTATAAACGAATTTTGGTAATATTATATATATATTTTTTTTAAGGCAACATGCTCGATACTGCTACATAATATATTTCGTTGTGAGGAGCACGGGCGATTTATCAACATAATATCTCTTTGACGGGGCCACTCAGGCTTTGTCTTGTTAGTTATTGGAAAGCGATTTGCCGCCTTTGTCGATCTCCGCTTAGATCGAGGGCATATCAAATACTCAAATCTGGCTTTGAACAATTACGTGGATGTCGCTGATTTCAAGTGCGGTGTCTTGTAACATTGAATTCATGTTCAACTTGTAGTGTTGCAGACATAAAGTTAATAGACCTAGCGGAATAGAGAAACAAAGGCCTGAGCAAGCGAGATGTCACCATCGGTAACACTGCGTGGTAAAAAGAGACGTATGATAAATGACACCAGAACCAATTTTTTCCATCCGTTTGACGTCCAGTCGGCACGTATCGGCACGTTGACAATTTAATCTCTTAGGATGCGCTTACACGGGAAATAATCACGGAAATTATTGCTCGGTGACACGAATAGAGCAATCTGGGGCAATTAGTGGAGCAATGTGGAGCAATTTATTTCATATCCCTCAATATCATATCGCTCAAATATTCGATATTGCTGCTTGTTGCCGCAAATTGCTTGATGTAGTCGTGACGTCAAAATTGACGAGAATTGACTGGAGTTTAGCAATTTTGCCCGTATAAGCGTACCATTACAAAGATGCTTCAAGTGTAAGTGTATACGTACCGTACACATATTTATACACACAGACGTAAATCAATTTCGGTTTCGTTTGACAGCTCGAGATTGATGTTGCTCTATTCCGCTAGGTATATTTACTTTATGGTTGCGGAGGAATTTGGTTATTTCTACGGTAAAAGGTAACTGTGCTCACGTAGTATTTTTACTAAAATATATTATACTTTGAGTCCTGGGAAAGGACGTATGATACTTTTTATCCCGAAAAATTGTACACTTCCCGAATTTATTTGTTAAATAAATAAACATTTTAAATAATTAAACATCTTCTAATAAATTATAATATCATAAAATATTCAATTCATAAGTCTACTTTCGACACATTTCAGAACTAAGTTTCGATCTAGTTTTATGTGTTTAAAAGATGCATGGATTCTTTGAATAAATAATGTGGAAAAGTCTTGGCAAAGTAGAGCAGAGGTCAACTGAAATTCGGCGATGAATCTTGCCAAATAGGTGGGCCCACACCAAGCGAGCAGCCTTGGGTGAGGCCCGCCGCGCGCGGCATACGCCGTACCGCTCGTTTGATGTGGACGTTGCTTGCCCGAGGCGGGCGCCTGCTCAGGGTCGGGCGAGCGCGCGCGCGGCGACCGGTGTCGGTTTTTTGATTTGCTCAAAGGTGCCTCAATCGTTTGTCTCGCGCTGTGTAGGTATTTTGGTTTGTGCCGCGTTCAAAAATGAACGATCAATGTCGACAACTAATAAGTTTATACGCAGCAAATGCCAGCTTTGAGATGCCAAGGATCCATATTAAACTATCAAGGGGATGAAGAAAGATCCTTGGAGAGAAATCAGCCGCAAAATAAATATTCCTGTAATAAGGATCTAAAAAAATGAGTCTTAGTTAGGATCATACAGACAAGATTCTCATACCTATTTGTTATAGTTGTGTATAGCAAAATAAAAGCATAAGCTACCATGGCTGTGCGTACGTGCGGTGCCATCGTGTCTTTGTGCTCAACTGAGCAATGGTTCAGGCTGTTCGAGCGAGGCTGCCTCGCTGTGTACACGCCGCCTCGCCCGTTGCGCGCGCGGTGGGCCTCGCCCGAGGCTGCCTCGCTTGATGTGAACCCGCCTATTAGCACAATATAAATATCATAACGTAAAACATCTTCATACTTGACCAGTAGAAACGAGTGAAGGCCTAATATAAGCGCGATTTTAGATAAATATTAATAATCAAAATGCAACAAAAATATTTACCCAGCTATATTACTATCAAGATCAATAAAAGGTACAAGATCTTATTGTCTTGTAAAGACAACATAACACAGCTAAAGTGTCTGTCTGTTGTAACTTGTAGTATAAAAATATTATAAACTACTTTTTGCAATAATGCCTAAAATCTTCCGAAATGTTTAAAAGTATAGCCAGTTTATAGTATTTCTTAGGGTCAGTATAAATTAAAATAAATAAATTAAAAAACGAGGCGATGCATTTTTTAAATAACCCCTTCAAAATTGGAACAGGCAGCAACACCGCGTTGCGTCAATTCAATGTGTATCTTCTTGTGCAGAAAACAAAGTCCAATTTTGTCTCATTTGTAAATGCATCGCATAGCCACGTTGCAACTTGCAACGTCACCCATCAGAACCTATGTGTCTTCACCACGTGTACTAACGAGTGTCTTAATTACAATAATTTTACAATCGGCTACATTAATGGGTTTTTAATGTGCGGCTAACATAGACGTCAGCGATCGATCGCCCTCTACCCCCACTCTTCCATATAGGGCTGCCAGGCGTCCGGACAAAGCTGGACATTTGGGTCCGAGAGAGAAGAAAGTCCGGCTTTTGTTATACAATTTTATACGAATATCCCACTAAATGTAAAACTACGAGCAATTCCGAACCTATTGACACACTGGGAATGATATCCTCGATAGCAGGGCTTCCGGCGTTTTTAAATAGATATTTTTTAAGCTTTCGCGTTGCATTACAATAAAATCTTATTAATCGGGACTTAACGCTCAGACTCCTCGTGACCACGGCCGAAATTTCGAGAAAAAGTATGTACTCGTTGTAGCATTACTACTAGAATAAATCGCGTTAAGTCCCGATTAAGTTTTTGTTTTTATGCAGTCCGGCTAAGCTATCCAGTTGTCTATCTCGTATCTCAAGCCGGGGGTCGCGGGTTCAAATCTCGCCGACGGAATCAAGTTTTCGATGTTCCTGGGTCATTGATGTAATAAAAATCGTGTGAAAATATATAAATGTGATTTATATATTTTCCATTGTCTGGTACCCATAAATCCTTCAGGTACTTACCACAGGGCCACCGACGTGGTGTAAAACATCTATAGATATTATAATAAGGTTTGGTGACCTGGCAACCTACCCCTCCCCCTTTTCCCCCCTTCCTCCCTAGAGCTCAGTCGCTTGTTAGGTTCACACTTAAATAACTCGCCGCTAAGCGGTTTAGTTTTTACATGGTTTAGTACTTAGTAGTTAACTATAAAAATAGCAACGTCTTAAAATTTCATCTTTTTTTATGAAATAAGGGGGCAAACGAGCAAACGGGTCACCTAATGGAAAGCAACTTCCGTCGCCCATGGACACTCGCAGCATCAGAAGAGCTGCAGGTGCGTTGCCGGCCTTTTAAGAAGGAATAGGGTAATAGGGGAGGGTAGGGATGGGAAGCGAAGGGAATAGGGGAGGGTAGGGAAGGGTAGGGGATTGGGCCTCCGGTAAGCTCACTCACTCGGCGAAACACAGCGCCAGCGCTGTTTCACGCCGGTATTCTGTGAGAACGTGGTGTTTCTCCGGTCGAGCCGGCCCATTCGTGCCAAACGTGACAACTTTTAATTTAAAAGTATGTCGTATGTAGAAATTACCAACAAAAATGACAACAATTTAAAGAAAATACATATTTTTTATGGACTTCTGTCAAACAAAACGTAAGAACAATGTATGTATGAAAATACAAAACATTTCTTATGACGTAAATAATTCGGAAAATCAAATTTTCGTCCCAAATGTAAATTAACTTAAAACATTGAACTGAAAAATTATTGCCAACACTATTTTGTTAACTTTTTGATATCATAACTTAAATTAACTTGGCAAAATTAATATATTTTTTTTTTGTGTCAATCATAAAAAGAGGAAAAGTTTGTTTCATGTTTGGAAAAGTCTTTATATCTTTGTTTGTAATGAATAGGTTTAATAACTACTGAACTAATTTTAAAAATTCTTTTACATTTGGTAAGCTACATTGTTTGCAAAGAACATAAGCAGTGTATTATTCAGAAAAATATTAGGGATCATACCGAAAATCGCAAAAATATAACCTAAAATGGTAAAAATTTGCTATAAATTACATTATTTCGCCTGCGCTGCGAAAAATACACCTGATTCATAGAAATAATACTGCAAATACTTAAAGTGTTCACCATTATCTACAAAAAAGTCCAGGACAGTATATATGTATCTTTTATGGTTAAAAAATAATAACCATTTCCTTCATTAAAAAAATAACTTCAAATCATCTCCTACTAGCGTGGCTTTTTTGCATATTAACAATTGAGCCTTACCTAAATAAATATCAAAATATCATTTGTGATTTTGTAGAGAATAGAATTGTCTTATAAATTATTACCATGGGGCAAATATTTTAGAAGTTAGGGCAGTTTGATTAAGGCTCAAAACAAGGCGCCGACGCGGCAACGGCGGTGGCTACCACGAATTTGTAATGGAAAATATTTTATTTTCCCAGTCGAACAATTTGCTATGGATCTTATCGACATCTGCCAATTACGCTGCAGAGATGAATTCGCCCAAATATGTGGGAAATACAGAAAATACTGACGAAGGACTGACTGTTTTGCAGGTCCATTAATTTGTCAGCGAAACGAAGTTTGCGGAATCAGGTAGTTCTTAAAAATCTCTACATTTTTAGGGCACTTACGTGCCCTAAGCCTTCGCTTTTATGAAAAACTTAGATAATTATTTATTAGATTAATTAATCAAAAGCAGTCTTCTTCATCCGAGATTCTCTATTTATTCTATGGTATTTTTTGAGAATAATGACACTTTTACATAATCTGAGTAAATCTATATGTTTTTTAAGACATATTGCAAGCTCTGCATTTACAATATCTACAAGACCAGCAAAGCTAATCAAACTAGCTACTCAACGAATTTGAGAAAATTATAATAATAGTATAGAAAAACATGCTCATGGAAATGTTGTGACTGAAGTTAAACGTAGTATGAAAAATGGTCCTTTTAATACCTTTTAACGATTTTTAATATAGCTTACGTTTTATTACTGTTATGTATTAGAAAAATGCCTAGAAAATCAGCTATTAGACACAAGATCGCCAAAATACGATTATTGAATTAAAAAATTATATTCATTCATTTTGTATGTGTACCAACAAAAACTTAATTTTCGTACAAAAATGACCTATTTTGAAGCCTTCTGAAAATTGTTTAAGGTCGGTAAGCAATAACAGATATTGTACAAACTACAAGCGCCATTTAATCAATAAGAAAAATAAATGAAATGATTATGATGTAGTAACTACCGACATTTTACCAATTTAAAAATCCGCATAACAATGTCGGAAGTGGTACTACCGACAATTTAACCATTTATAAAACCGATTAAGAATGTCGTATGTGGTACAACCAACATTTTACGCATTTGAATAACCGGTTAAGAACGTTGGATGTGGCACATCCGACAATTTTAAATGACCTACGATAAAATGTTAATGAAGGTAAGTATTTATCTTATAATCAAATCCAAAGCAATAAAACATAAACTGTACTGTTCAAAATCTTTAAAAAATATAATAAAAATAGTAAATACCATTTTCCGCACTAATATTAGCTTCGATTATAATATTTCCATTAGCATTTTATTCCCTATTACTATATATTTCTTAATTTCGTTGAGTACCTAGTTTGATTAGCTACGCTGATCTTTGTAGACATCCACCTTACGTATTTGGTCAGGCTATCTGAATTCGTTAGTCATGATCTGAGCTCGGGTGAGCAAAACTTTAAATATTTTAAAAATATATGATAGACGTAGCTTTATTTAGGGCCTGTCCACATATCCACTTCACGACCTCGTCAACGTGGAACGGTGCGGTACGTTGACGTGACGTGCAAATTTACGTTAACGTAACGTAAGATGCACATCACGATATAGCAACATTGTACATCGCCATGCCTTGTAAAACTGCTACATTCTTCACTTCTTATCTAGATGTGGACCGCACAACACGTATTCTGCTTTAAAAAGACGTGCATTTTTATTTACACGTCGCGTCACGTCAACGTCAATAATTCAAAAGTGAACTTTTTTACTACAAAATTTAAACTTATTGGGTTTCCTATTAGCCTCGCCTCATACGGCACTAAAACTAAGTGCATTTTACCACAGAATAGTCGAGAACTATCGATATCGGGTGTAGTGTTAGTAATTAAATTACAGTCCCGCCGAGGACCGATCTCACTGCATCCGGAATATTGCAGAACTCCTGTGGGACGAGTTGTACTATTGTATAGTGTATAATGGTACGAGCTATTTACTCGTATGTATTAACTATTTTAAGCTATCAATCCGAAAAAAAATATTCGGGAGTGGCATCAGAAGTAAGAACCTTGCATAAACGAAATAGCAGAAACAGGCTTGAAATTTGAAAAAAATATTTCCTTCGCCGCGTTGGCAGTTTATTGTTTTTTTTTTTACGAATTTTCAATCACGTCATGTGTCATGAGAGTTAAGTATCCTGTAAAAGTGCACAATGCCGCATAAGAAGTTCTCACTTCAAGAAAATGAATCGTTGCTGTATAATATTATCTATACTATACTTAATATTATAAAGAGGTAAACTTTGTTTGTATAATTGTAATGAATAGGCTCAAAAACTACTGGACCGATTTTAAAAATTATTTACCATTCAAAAGCTACATTATCCACGAGTAACATAGGCTACATTTTATTTTGGAAAAATTAGGTTTCCGTAAGATATTTGGGTTTTTCGGACACAAGGTGCAAAAAATCAACCAGAAAAGTTACTTATTTTGCATACGCTGCCTAAACTATAAAGTATAGAACCATATAATATTCCAATTAATTGTAGATATTATAAATATCTACAAAAAAGTTGCCGGGACAGCTAGTAATTAATAGTTGCATATTATATCGACGTGTGAAAGGAAAGAGGGGAGACCTTTGCCCAACATTGGGACACAAACGGCTAGTATAATAATATTATATCACTATATTTTAATAAAATGAATAATAAATTACATAATATGTTGTAGAAATTCTCCACGTAAATACCCTTTACAAATTCTCGTAGCATTCAGTAGCACGCGGCAATAATTCGTAGAGCTTCGTAGCGTAGTTCGTAGCACACCGCGATGTGGCGTAGCACTTCGTAGCACTTCGTAGCACCTCATGCATATTCGCAGCAAGGAAAATAGAAATGTTAAATCTATCAGGGTTTTGGGACTATAATATAATATATCCAATATATACTTTTATTTATACATAGATAATATAATATATTAGGAACTTTGAAAAATTACTATAAATATAAAAAGTAACATCGGATATTACAAAATATCAAAAATGTTTAAGATATACGTTGTAAACATTAAAAAGTTATTATTTGCTTAATTAATTGCTTAAGTGTTTTATCAATATTTTATCCACATACACAGGCACAGAAGTACCTGTAAAAGTACCATGGATTATGTAAAAGGATTTAGGCTACTCTTTTTAAATCAAAGAAGAAACCAATAATCTAGTGATAAATATAATCTTGGATTACCGAAAAATGTTATAAAGGTTCATAATAAAAATGGATTGGGCTTATACCAAAATAGCCAATCTAATAGTCATTAAAAGCCGGATTATCTGAAATTTCTCCTCACAAGTTCGGCTCAGAGTACACTCGCGTTTCCTTTATACCTCGCTGTATAAACGTCTAGCGTTTGGAATTATACTTACATTATACCACGGGGAAAATTGTTATACTAAAATATATTGTTTTTAAAATGAAAATTTTGACCAAATCATCTTTTAGTAATTGAAAACTTTTGGAAAATTATTAAAAGTAAAAAAGACTAACAGGAAATGGCTTTACAGTTTCAAATTTTATTTTTATTTTTTGTGGAACATTATTTTTATTCTTTCATGACTGCAATTTCAGCATTGACTGATTGATTTTTAACTCACGATCCAGCCAGAGCTGGAACTTTGGCCTTAAATGTTATTAAATCAGAATTTAATTACATTTAAATCAAAATAGTTTCCCGGTATCACTAAGAGCTATACCCCTATAATATCCAGAATTTTTCGAATTAAAATCCATTGTCATAGAAACCGTAGAAAATGGTTTTCGGTATAAAAGCTAGTAATTAATTGGTTATGATACGTTCTAAAAGTACTTTAGTAAGGCATAACACTTAATTAACATTTGTTAACTAGTAAAATAAGCCGTAAGAGATATTATGTTTGAAACGTTTTAAATAACGCTTGACAGACAATACAGCATCTTCTATACTTATTATAAAACAAAGTCGTTATTTTTTTCCCTCTTGTCCCTTTGTTCCCTTTAATCTTTAAAACTACGCAACGGATTTTGATGATTATTTTAGTAATAGATAGCCCATTTATTGAGGAAGGCTATAGGCTATATTTTATCACGCTAAGGCTAATAGGAGAATGTGGAAAAAACGGGGTAAATTATTTGAAAGGGCTTATCTCGCGAACTACGGGAGCAATTTTTATGTTAATTTGCACAGATAAGAAGCTACCACGTGAAGGATCATAGGCTATCGATTTTAATCATTATTTCAATGGCTATATATTTTATACCCGTGCGACGCCGGGGCGGGTGAGCTAGTAGCTTATAATATTTATCTACTTACAATACTTGTATAGTGAGAAAAGACTATAGTCTTATCTCACTTTACAAGTATTGCCCTTGTTATTTGTTGTTTGTTCATTCACTCTAGTGAATGAACAAAATTACCAATATCTATAAAACCTTCCTATGTAACAAACCTCAACCGCCCCCAGAACATTTGTTCAATCAATTCTTCGTTCTTATTTATCTACGCTACCTTACTTAATACACCCTTTTTAATATTGCAAGAAGGTTGGGAGGTTACTGGTCTAGAAATAAGAATTTTCGTACACGTATTTTTGATATAACACTTTTATGACGTAATAAATTTTTTATCTAGTATTAAGTTATAATTTAAGCGAGTTTTTAAACGAATAATTCTTGTTAAAATGTAGTCATGACCTTAGAAATTACTCGATCAATGAAACATAGTATGCAAGTGGTATAAGAGCCCTTAGTAGCTTGTTATTTGAAGTGAACACTTTTTGAGCAACGTTATTCACCTCTTAAAATAGCTCATAATGCTTTTATATCTTCTCTGTGTCATTTTATTGTTCGTAGAATACCCAATAAAACCGTAGTTTTAAGGGCGTTTTCTACGGAGATTCCGTAATTTTCCGTATTTAGAGCCTTATAAACTCATAATTTGAAAGCTACAAAGTGATAATAAAATACAGCAATAATTTTCAGTGCATCAACATTCGTTTCCACGTTTTAAATGTTCTATATTTGTTTATTATATATAATAACTAGTTTAAAAATTTTACCTCTACAATTTTATTATAATAAGTTTAATATATATTTTTTTAAATTGATAAAGGCATTAAAGTAATATCTACACTCAAAATAATTAAATAACACAAACTAAAATCTGAAAGTTATCACAAATCACAAAAATAAAATATGAAGATTGAAGATTTCAAAATGTCACCAGCTACACGGTCAAATTTTCATCAATCTGATCCATCAATCCGGTACGGATTGACGAAAAATTGATCGTGTACGCCACGGATTGATGGATTGATCGTATTTTAATATGAACTTTTTAAACCCATCAATATTCCGTCAATCAGATTGATGGATCAGATTGATGAAAAATTGACCGTGTAGCCGGTGACATTGAGTTTGACTGTGCATAAAATTTGAATTTCGAATTTAGAATGCTACTTACTTTTTTTTCAGCTAGTCAGGTCAGTCAAGAGTCAAGACTCAAGAAAATATAATTTACTCATAAAATAATAATCTTATACAGAATGTAACAAAATCAAGTGATAATACTTTAGGATGTGTACGTGTTCTTTGTAGACTGTACTGTACTGAGAGTTCACTGTGAAAGTAGCAGCGCTGAAAGACCAAAATTTTTTTTCACTTATGTATGAGGAAACTGGTGACGCTCGGGCCCTTGCCCATACAAAAGTGAAAAAAAAAATACGTCTCTCTACAAGGAACACGTACACACCCTAAAGTATTATCACTTAGTTTTGTCACACACTGTATGTTAGTTATAAACCGTACTCCTCCGAAACGGCTTTATTGATTTTTATACTATAAGTATTATGCATATTCAGTAGGTCTGAGAATCGGCTACTGCATAGACTAAGAAAATGGTATGTCTAGTCTCTGCGCTACTGGCTATTTTTTATATTGATGAGTGCATATTTTGTTGAATAAATAATAGTAAATTACTACAACTCGAGAGTGTCGACGACCATTGCGACGGGCTAGCGACGAACGTTGCCATGGTGCCATACTTATTAATCACCTCACTAAAATACTTTATATGGCAAAAGAACGTTTGCCGGGACAGCAAGTATTATTATAAAACTTAATAACATTTTTTCGAAACATGAACATCCCTTCTTACATTGCACCGTGCACGTCTGCGTCATACGGAGAACACTTCCCCAAAATTATTATAAATTAAATAGATAAGTAAAAGTGTAACTTCATTTCTTATAAAAAAATATTTTTAAATTTTTGGCACTTTACACAATCTTTTGTGCATAAAATTAAATCTCAATGAAAAAAAAAAAAAATAATTTTGAATTTCGAACGCCAATATTTCTTTAACAATTTGATGACAAAACATGTAAAGCCCTGCATTCAAGACAATCTTTCTAAATTCTACAAAAGTATAAGAAAACAATAATATCATAATAACAATAAATTTAATAACAATAAATTGTTACAAATAAATAGTTATTATTTAGATTTAACAACTAATTGTTACGACAATATAATAGGCTTCATAAGATGCAATTTCGATTGTAAATCTAGATAATTTACAAATAGAATGAGATCGCTTTATCGTGAATGGTGGCTTAATTTCATAAGCAAAAGAGTATTTACTCAAATGAGCTCTAATGGCTGGTTTACACGTATTAAGTGGATAAGTAGTTAACTAAATTTTTACTTAATTTTAAGTTATCAATTGCATGTAAACACAAATTTACAGCAAGTAGCATGTTCAAATTTAGTGAAGTAACTATAAAGTCATAAGTTAAAATTTAGTTGACTACTTATCTACTTAATACGTGTAAACCAGACATAACTTGCATGGCAAAAATAGAGTACACAGATTATGTCTATTGTGGCAAAAAGCAGTGATTGGCGTCTCTAACTCCCTGCGTCGCTGCAAGCCGCTGCTAAATATAAATGATGCGAATTTTCGAGCAGATTGGACTAAGGAATCGAGTTATCCCATACTAACTTCATCCCCCCTTTTCACTCTCCCCTTAGGAGAAGAATTTCCAAAAATCCCTTCTTATCGCACGCCTACGTTATACGAAGAACACTCCCTCAAAATTTCAAGTATTTACGATCACTGGTTTAGGCCGTGGCGTGATTCCATTTGCATGTCATTCAGGATAAAGCCTTTTATATAATGATATAGATAATAGCTCCCACACCAGTTTTGGTGACGGTGGCCGGTTTCATTGAAACCATGCCAGCTACGCAGGAGTAATTTTATAGTGCCCAAGTGTGTGCGCAGTACACAAGAACACTCTCTATTCCTTTACTCTCATAACCCAGTGGGACGGCAAACCGACACGACTGGCGAGAGATCAGGCGCAGGACCGACTTTTTACATGCCCATCCGACGCATGGATAATCTTACTTGTCAGACAATCAGGTGATCAGCCTGCATTATCCTAACCAAACTTGGAAATAACTTGTTTCCAACGCGGGAATCGAACCCACGACCTCCGAGTCAAGAGCCGAGCTCTGAACCACTGGACCACGGAGGCGATCAATGTGTTCATTATATATATCAGTGTTTATTATACTCATGATATCAGCTTCCAAAGTAAAACCAATTTATCAAAATTCAAGCATACATTTGACGTGGGAGAGCCATGCTTCGGCACGAATGGGCCGGCTCGACCGGAGAAATTCCACGTCCTCACGGAAAACCGACGTGAAACAGCGCTTGCGCTGTGTTTCGTCGAGTGAGTGAGTTTACCGGAGGCCCAATCCCCTACCCTTTTCCCTTCCCTACCCTTCCCTATTTCCTTCCCTACCCTCCCCTATTACCCCTTAAAAGGCCGGCAACGCACCTGCAGCTCTTCTGATGCTGCGAGTGTCCATGGGCGACGGAAGTTGCTTTCCATCAGGTGACCCGTTTGCTCGTTTGCCCCCTTATTGCATAAAAAAAAAAACATTCAGCATCTCCTTAGTATTTACAAATTACTTTTATTTGAAACACACGCCAATAGATCGACAATATCATAAATTACATATTGCACGTTTTAATTTTTTTAGGTCAATTTTGAACTAAGATAAGTAAAAAAATAGGGTGTTGGTGCGATCTCGGCAACGCGGCAAATGTATGGCCAAGATAATTTGCTCGGGGGACGGCCTTAATATAGCGACTGTAAATTACTTCTGACAGTATTAACTGAAATAATTGTAGTCTAGATAACTATGACGACGATTTCTGCGGCTCAATTAGTTGAGTGTGTGGCAGCTCAATACGGGGTCGCGGGTTCGAATCCCGCCGACGGAACAAAAAGTTTTCAATGTTCCCGGGTCCGGATGTACCTCAGGATGCACATTAAATATGTGTTTGATACAATAAAAATCTTAAATTAAAAAAAATGTATTAGATAAAATTATATAAAAAACTAGCTGTCCTGGCAAACATTTCTTTGACATATTATAAAGTATATCGCCTGTATTATTTTATTGAAGTGACTAAATAAGTATTTATGTCACCATAGCAACGTCCATCGCTATTCCGTGACCCGCGTCGCGCAAACAATGGTCGTCGTCAGTCTCGAGTTGTAATAATTTATATTATTTATTTATTTATTTATATTATTTATTCAACAAATGCACTTATCAATATATAAAGTACCAAGTAGCCGATTCTCAGACCCACTGAATATGCATATAAAATTTGGTTAAAATCAGTAAAGCCGTTTCGGAGGAGTACGCGGCCTAACATTGTGACACGAGAATTTTATATAAGTAAAGATATATATAAGATAAGAATATAGCAACTATATATTACTTCTAACTGTATCAACTGAAATAATTGTAGTCTAAAGATAACTCAAAATATGAAGCTATTTTCCCAACTTAAGTCATCAGTCACACTGCAATGCCATTACTTTATGTTAATGAAGAATAATGTGGTGTTCTAATATTAGTTTAGGAGACTATAAACTGTCTAAACTTTGTAATTGACCTAGTGCACCGCTTTACGTCTAGATTCTAGACTCATATTGAATTAGGAACGTTAGTGCTTTTAAGTTTCACTGGATAGTGTTCACTTTTATGTTAATTCTAAAGTGCTTATTACTTTAGCCCTAGGTACTTTTAAATATACAATCTTTTTTTTAATTAGTTTTGACTTAAATTTAAAGTTACCTTTGTTTATTGCAAGTGTGTCTTTAATAAGTCAATGCCTCCGTGGTTCAGTGGTTTAGAGCGTCGCTCTTGACTCGGCGGTCGTGGGGATTCCCGCGTTGGAAACTTATTTTATAAAAAAGATATATTAACAAACTCTTTACTCTCTTTACTCTGTCAACTTCATACATTTACGTCGGCGATTATATGAAGAAGAAAACGCAAACGGCTTAGCTAAAGGGTCAGTACCTCCACCAATCTTACAGTTATGCGCGATCTATACCATCAAAAGCGCCTGTAATAATATTTACCGCCGCTAACTGCTGCGGAAATGGCTCGCCGCCATGTAATTTACTTTTCGTGATGGTGTCAAAGCAAGCACGCCCTAAAAGCTGGTAAGGCTTTCAATTTAACGTACAAAACCTTTGATAAATCGGATAAAAAGATCTGCAAAGCATAATATGAGTTTGGAGTTATAATAATATTAAGAAACAAATAGTTTTTTTGGGTGTATTTACGTCAATTTACCTTAGGGTCACCGCAGATATAAAATTTCAAGTTGGCCGACTATCGTATTTAAACTAAATTACTTACGTAATATCGCAATTTAATTGAACAACTTTTAAATTGTAGGTAATCGGAAAGGAATCGAATTTAGTTGAAAAAATGTGCGAGCTCTCATATGTCGCTATAGCTATAATTGGTATAGGTACTGTGCGACTTAGTTGACCAACTTAAAATTGTAAGTCTGCGGTCGCTCTTAAGCTCCATGACACCCGCAAATCGTTGCTCCGAAATTCGTTTGTCGCGCGGGAACCGTGCTTTTCTTCCGCGATAAAAAGTATCCTATGTCCTTTCGCCGGACTCATAGTATATCATAGTATACTTAATTTCTATTTAAATGAGTGCTGTTTTATAATATTGCACCATCTTTTTGTGACTATCATATTCTTGCAAATAAACGTTCTTATTATTCTTATACTTATTCAGCAAAATCGGTTCAACGGTTTGGGCATGAAGTGGTGACAGACTGACAAACACACTTTCACATTTATAATAATATATCAGTATGAACATTTTCTTAATAACAAGTTGTTTTTCATATAGTTTATATGACAGACATAATTCTGTGGCTTCGCAGCTTCAATTATGCGGAGGTCGTATCGACCGCATCTGACGTCGCCAACAGGTGGTGTAAGGGTTGAATATATTACATTATTGAGGGTTAAAATCCACGAGCAACGTCACAAAAATATACTGATTTAGGTTTCGTAGAATGTCGCAAAAGATATTGGCATTTCTACTGTATAAAAAAAAGTAAATAGAAATGTTTTCCAAAATTATTATTATACTGTACTCGGCAAAACATGGCGGGGCGGTCATTGACTGTCGAAAACTTGTCATTTTCTATATAAACCGCGATTGACAGTGAAGTGTCAGACGTTGTCAATCGCGGCTTTATATAGAAAATGATAATTTTTTTGACAGGGAGTCAATGACCGCTTCCGCCATGTTTCGCCGAGTACAGTATAGGTACTTTAGACGGTAGACGGTATTTAATGTACAAGTTGCTCGTTCGCGAAGAAATTCATTAATGACGCGGAAACCTTACTTTTTTCTGGATTTCTACTGTTCCATGTACTTTCGAGATACCTTGAGCCTCTCGAAAGGAGGACAGTTTTTATGCGATAAACCTAAGTTTATCGCATAAAAACTGACTAATAAGTCATGAATTTGCGTACACAACATCTACTCTTCTACTTATGAAGAAAAACAACGACAATTCAAGGTCCGCTGTCTTGTCTGTTTGCTAATGTGACAGACAAAGACTAGCAGACCTATGATTTTTTTGTTAGTAAAGTGGTAGAAACGAGTTTATAATATTTGTATACCTTTTGACGACCTCTGCGGCTCAGTTGGTGGGCTGTTGGTAGCTCAAGCCGGGGGTCGCGGGTTCAAAAAGTTTATAAAGTTCCTGGGTCATGGATGTATATATGTATTAAATATGTGTATCATATGATAATAAAAATCATAAATATATTATGTATAGTATAAAAGTATTAAATATATTGCCGTTGTCTAGTATCTGTAGAACAAGTCCTTCAGGTACTTAGCACGGGGCCAGACTGACGTGTGTGAAGCGTCCATAGATATTATTATTATTATACTTTGATTCTATTCAAGTATTATACAACCTTCCTTAACTCATATTTAACAAAGGAATATAAGTGAGGGGAGACGAGAGAGCACGCTATATCGATTAGGTCTGCGCACGCATTTACACGACTCTAATTAGACTTACTTCCTAACCTCAAATTAACATAATACAGACCTAATGAGTTTCATTTGGCTATTTTGCGGGTAAATTCTTTGTTTGTTCACCAAGGCTTGAATATCTATTTCAGCTTTTAAGAGGAAAATATTAGACTGATTGTTTGATGTAATAAAAAAAAAATAGTTTTGAATATAATATAATACTTTGAAACCCGACCCCGAGAAAGGACAAAGTATTATTTTTATTTATTCCCACACCTTATATTCAATAACTTTTTCCGGATCAGCCAGTAATAATATTTACTAGCTGTGCTCCGCGATGTGACCGGCGGCGGTTTATTAGGGAAAATAAATTTAAATATAAAACGGAGCCTATTGTTAATTCAAGACGTGAGTGGAAGAATAAGGTAAGTAACATGAAAAAATTTCCCGTTTTTTTGCTATGGAATCTTTAGGGTCGGAAAAATTATTTGAAATAGAAAACTGTGGATTATATGTGTAGCCAGATAGATATATTAGCTAGGTTATGAAGTAGGTAAGTTACAAGTTTTATGAAAACAACAAGGGAAAAAATTTGTTATTGTCCGTATGTTACGAAATGTTACTTGTTCGATTCTTCCACTCACGTCTTCTTCATAGAATCAGAAAAATCCATGCCAATTATTATTGAAATCGCTCCAGCCGTTTCAACTTAAAGAAGTAATAAACACACTCACAAACTTACGTATAATAATATTAGTGTATAAAACCTACTAAAGTGCAACAGGAATTAGCACTTATATAGTGTATAGCTCTAAGTAAGAAATGATCGATCCAGGTCCCAGCACGTCAAGTGTGATGTGGGCCAAGCAGCTGACCTGTTTCGTCGCCTGGATCCTACATCCGCATTAAGGGGTTAGGGGGAAAAGTGAAAAATGTTGAACTCCTAATTTCTACAGCACATAATATTATATGAAATGAAAAAATGTGTTTCTGAAACAGATAAACTGAAAACTTTGATATGGCTACATAAATTATAAATAAGTAAGGTAAAGGACATACGAGTAAGATTAACAAATTTTTAAGAAAAAGAATATAAACTTTGTGGCGATAATCTTTGATTTGTTTTAGGTCAACGGTATTTCTTTAAAAAATTACCAAGGCATTGGTCATATACCACAAGATTATAAACGAAGAAATTACAGATTTGTAATTTATATGGTTTTTTGTATATTGCAACAACTACACCAAAAAACCGGCCAAGTGCGAGTTGGACTCGCCCATGAAGGGTTCCGCAGCAGCTATAAGGTTTATTTCTATGAAATTAAAAGGTTTTTGACTTATTTTTATATTTCAGTTGATTTAATGAAAGTTAAATTACGGTTTACTATTTATGTCGTATAAAAAACTACTTGCTAGATCTCGTTCAAACCAATTTTCGTTGGTATTTTTTATAGTAATATACATCATATATATGTCGGAATAGGAGAAGCCAGAGCAGGTGTATCAGGGCGTTCTTGGTCCTCGGACATATTGACTTCGGGAACAGACAAGTTTCTTGGTGGTTATCCTTTGGTAGGCCTCGAACAGAATGTGCCTCAATCTTTTTAGTTCTCGAAAATGTTAACACCCAATCCCGTCAAGAAGCATGTCCAAACTTTTCCAGCTTGCGTTCCACCAATCATCACAAACTTAACATTGTGTACCAACATAACTAAATTTAATTTTACACAATCTTTCAAATCTGATTGGCTAATGTGAACAGGTTAGCCAACATATCAACGTAAAGATCATAATCAAATTCGCAACTATAAACAGGCTTGACAATATGGCTAAAGTAGTAAAAGAAAGTCAAATTAGTAACTGTGTGCAAGCTCGCCAATCACGATCAAGATAATAAGAAAGTTAGCATTGTCTACCAACATAACTTAACAAATCATAAATCAAATCAGTAACTGTATTCAAATTAAAATCAAAATAAAAGGATGTCAATTGTCAACATTGTTTGCCAACATTACATAACAAATTAATAAATCAAATTAGTAACCGTATTCAAGTTAAAAATCAAAATAAAAGGATGTTAACATCAAAACACCTACTGTGTGTAAGTTTCGCCAACATGGCGAAACTATTGAAAGAAAGTTTACATTTAAATCCGTATGGCGCTTCTTGACATAAAGCGCCCTCTATTAGCAAGGATTGCAGTTAATAGTTTAGTGAATATTTGCAAGTGTGCAAACTCCTGCCAGCAGATGGCGCTACACGTCTCGATCCGACATATATATTTTTAAGAATTATCATGTCCCTACTTTAGAAGTTAGAGGGGGGGGACACACATTTTACCACTTTGGAAGAGTCTCTCTCGCAAACTATTCAGGTTAGGAAAAAATTATAGTAAAAACCTCAATATGATTTTTAAAGATCTATCCATAGATACCCCACACGCATAGGTTAGACGAAAAAAAATTTTTTTGTTTCAGTTGTTCCTATGGGGACCCCTACAATTTTTAATAATTTTTCCATTTTTGTATCAAAATCTTAATGCGGTTCACAGACTACATCTACTTACCAAGTTTCATAGCTCTTATAGTTTCGGAGAAAAGTGACTGTGACATACGGACGGACAGACAGACAGACAGACAGACAGACAGACAGACAGACATGACGAATCTATAAGGGTTCCGTTTTTTGCCATTTGGCTACGGAACCCTAAAAATGAGGATTATATCTCTCAGAATGTATTTTTTTACTTTTGTCAATAAAGTACGAAAAAATTGTCCCAAACGAATCCAAAAATATACATATTATAATCACATCTGTGACAATGTAATCATCATTTCGGTCCGTTAACGACCATCTTAGCGAGGTCAACCACCCGCGATCGATGGACTGGCGAACTTATAACTGGAATACTAACGACAAAATTATACTACAAAATATACTACATATTTCTATGAAGCAAAACACTCAACGTTTTGTTCCACACAATTCCTCCTATATTATTTCATAGACGTTATAAGACTCATTTTATTCTTACACCGATTGCACGCGCATTAATAGGTGCTGCTGTTCGATTCCTGATTTAAAGACATATTTGGCAAAAATTTTAGTTAGCACAATGTTGGCTTATCACCTGATTGTCTGACAAGAAGGACGATTGCACGACAGGTTATGTGAAAATTCGCACCTGTCCCAGATCTCCCGCTGTTGTTGGTTTATCCCTCATATGGATGGATAAAAAATATCCATTTAAGGCGATATATCGAAAATAAATTGTACCGCAAGGGCAATTTTATACTCAATTTGTATGACTATAAAGTCGTGAATACGCTGCAGCCAGAAGCTATCGGCTCGCTCGGAAAACATGCGACAAAACGTAATTACAATTATTTCAAAAATAACTAGGAGCATTTAAGCAAAATGCTTCTATACGATTTTGAATTGCAAAGGTGTCTAATAATTTGACTAATTTCCTACAATACATCTATTTTCATTTAAAAATAATCTTCAAATTTCGTATTTTTAAGAGGTCATTTCGAAAATTAAATGTATCGAGGCAAAATACATTAATCGTGTTTCTAGTTGTTCTCAAACCTAGATAAGACTATGAAGATATGATATCTCATTACCAGATTTGTAACATTTCTGAGGGTCCTATAGTATTACGTCAAAAAGGACAGTTTTTTCAATATAGCGCCTTAAGGAATAGATAAAGTTTTCCTTATTTTGGGCACTAATCTTATAAATGTATACTTTATTATAAAATGTAAGACTGTATGGAGACCCCAATAAACGAAAATAAAATAAAATAAATTTTTAGTTGCATATTAATAATTGACTCGTCAGTAAAAAAAATCCTATCTGCAGAAAAGAGTATGGTTTTCAGTGGAGGGTCAAGTTCATTCAGAATTGGTGAGAATTGACATTTATACTTTTTAAGTTTAGTTGTTGCTATATACAAAAAATCTAAATCTTCTTCTTTCAACTTAAAAAAAAAGATCGGATTTTATTCTACGAATGAGTCGGAATAATATCTAATAATATCTATGGACGCCTCACACCACGTCAGTCTAACCCCGTGCTAAGTACCTGAAGGACTTGTGTTACGGGTACCAGACTACGGAAATATAATATTTAATACTTTTATACTATACATATATTAAAGATTTTTATTATATAATACACATATTTAATAAACATCCATGACCCAGGAACTTTGAAAACTTTTTGTTCCGTCGCGTCGGCGGGATTCGAACCCGCGACCACCGGGCTTGAGCTACCAATTTGCCCACCAACTGAGCCGAGGTCGTCAAGACAATAAGAATGACGTCTGTACGAAATGTCGGTTCTGTGAAGGTATTAAGCAGAGTGACCCTTACTCCTCAGGTATGACACAAATCGATGAGCACATTAAGCTTGCACACACACGTGGTAGTTCACATCATCATCATCATCAATGTGGGGTTGGAATGAAAGAAAAAAAACAACAGGCTGCATTCTGGAAGAATAGGCAGAAACGACAACATTATCGCCAAGTGGTAGATATGACTTCTTTCCTACACGGCGTCGGAAATCTCTCCTCCTCTCTCTGTTCTCTCTCTCTTCTCCCTCCGTTCTCAAAAGTCTGCGTTCTATAAAAGGGATGATAGACGTGCGAGTAAGTACGCGGACTTGTGGCTCCACGATCTTAATCGCCTCTGTGTCACTTAAAAACCGCGTACTTAAATATAGCCGCGCAAGTTCGCCGTCTTGGAATTTTACTCGCCGCGAGCCGCGAGCCTAGGGACATGGTAATCTAGCGTGAGCCATTCTCGTGTATCACCGACGTCGAGCCGAGTAAGTTCGCGATCGTAAAACCCGCGTGCTTAAAGTTCGTACGTCTATCACCGACATCGAGCCGAGTAAGTTCGCGAACTTAAAAGTTAAAACCCGCGTGCCTTAAAGTTCGTACGTCTATCAGGGGCTTAAAGGAGTTTCGGCACAATGAAGTTGCGGATATAGTGACGTCATAAAAGTATGACGATCTTTCTACAGGAAATGCCTGTATTTATTTACGGAACGTACAAAGGAAGTATTGTTGCTAATATAATTGAAATAGGTTGCTTTTATCTTGCAAACTATTGCGGAAACACGAGTAAAAGGCGAAAAACTATGAAGCATTTTCAAATATTCCGTAAAAGGCTTTCAAAATGGAGATACATTATCTAAATTAACAACGAAATACGTTTTACAGACGTAATGCTTATTGTCTTTAGAACACAGGAAATAGAGCTCATAGTAAAAATCTATCTGTCTGTCTGTTTGTCTGTTACCTCTTCACGTCCAAACCGCTAAACTGATTTAGCTGAAATTTGGTATGGAGGTACTTTAAGACCCGGGAAAGGGCATAGGACACTTTTATCCCGTAAAAATATACAGTTCCCGCGCAATAATAAACGCTTATGGCACAGAGAACTTAGAAGCATTAAAAAAAGTCTTTACCTTAGTAATAAAATGGTTCCGTCATAACGTGATTTTTCCAATAGTGCAGACACATCACGTCATGATTTTACATTGCCTTAAATCTATGTTACAATATAAACTTTATACGGTAAGGCAATGACAATAATTCTATCTCCCACATTGGACAGTTCAGCCCAAAGTGTCTGCAAATAACAAGTTTCCCTCAGCGGTACGTCACTGGAAGCATCGAGAAGTTTTCTTCCGACGGAGAATTGATGGCGGATAAAGTTTACCGCATTATAGGGTCAGGTGAATCGAGGCAATGCGATGCGTTTTTAAATGTTCTCGTCATGTTGAATGACCATTAGGCCTAACCACAACTCTTTATGGTGTATAGACAGAGATTAATCTCTATATAATAATCTAGCGACCCGCCCCAGCTTCGCACGGGTATAAAATATAATAAAGCCTTAGATGTAACTCACTGATCAATGATTAAAATCGATTCAGTAGTTTTTAATCTATACTATATATTCTAAAAAGATAAACTTTGTTTGTTTGTTTACTCATAGATCTAAATTCCCTTCCCGCGAGCGCACCCCGCCTTGGTAGCGCATACTTCAAAACAGGCGTATATTGCAAATTGCAATACATTTTGATTACGCCATAAATTCTAAACCAAACGTCCAATTTTAATCATTTGAAGACCAAATACTATCTACATAAATTACTGTACTTAGTGATGAAATAATTTAGAAAAAAATTATGCAGCGTACACAAAATAAGTAAATTTTCTGGTTGTTTCCGAAAAACTGAAATAAAAAGTAGCTTATGTTACTCGTAAATACTGTAGTTTTCGAATGGTGAAAGAATTTTTAAAATCGGTCCAGTAGTTTATGAACCTATTCAATAAAATTAAACAAACAAACAAAGTTTACCTCTTTATAATCTTATATATAAAATTCTCGTGTCACAATAATTATGTTAGTCCACGAACTCCTCCGAAACGGCTTTACTGATTTTTACCAAATTTTATATGCATATTCAGTAGGTCTGAGAATCGGCTACTGGGTACTTTATATATTGATAAGTGCATTTGTTGAATAAATAATAGTAAATTATTACAACCTGAGACTGACGGCGACCATTGTTTGTGCGACGGGATAGCGATCGACGTTGCCATGGTGACATACTTATTTAGTCACTTCAGTAAAATAATTTGTTTGCCGGGACAGCTAGATAGAAAAATTAATCCGTATTCGCGTGGTCACGACATCACGCCTGAACGGCTGGACCGATTTCGCTGAAATTTGCTATAGAGATACTTTAAGACCCGAAGACCAAAGTTGTCCGGAAAAATGTACGGTTACTGCAAAATATACTTTTATGATTTGCGCGTAAAATATTCAATCGATTTTGATGAATTTTGGTATGGAGATACTTTGAGTCTCGGGAAAGGACAATGGATACTTTTTGTCCCGGAAAATGTACGGTTCCCGCACAATAAACTTTTATAATTTTCGCGTAAACTATTCAATCGATTTTGATAAATTTTGGTACGGAGATACTTTGAGTCTCGGGAAAGGACATGGGATACTTTTTGTCCCGGAAAATGTACGGTTCCTGCACAATAAACTTTTATGATTTTCGCTTATACTATTTATCCATTTTGATGTGTAGCATGAAGATACTAATTTTAATATATTGTTTACTTAATTATACCAATTCGAATTGAATAATCATCGCTAAGACAGGACAACGCCTGTCGGGTCGGCAGTAATCTATATGTCGCAGGGAAAAGAAGATATCAGGGATATCCCGAAATCCCTAGGGATATCACGAAAACGCGGTAGATGCTGAATATTCTTGTTTATTACGTCTTCTTACTAAAAATATCTAGTGATATGTCATTTCACAAAACTAAATCTAGTGAAATGTCAGAAAAACGGATACCGCCGAATAAAAATTGAGCCACGCATTTCTCTCGCTCGCTCTAGTACCCAGTACCCAGTACACGGGCACTAGTGGGAGTGAAACAAATGCGTCGCTCGAGCTGGCGCGGCTTGTGTGATTTTAGTCGTTAAATTATTACGTGTACGTTAAGTTTGAATGCGATTTTCTAAATATCACCTTTTACGACTCTTGAGTTTCAACATTTTTTAATATTTTCCAGACTTACACGCATGTTACTTGTATGGTTCGATAGCCTGTTAAATGTATATTATGGGGATATTAATAACTCAATACCGACAATAAGGTTCCTTCAAGCTGATAATGCCCCATTCGCGTTAAGAGGGCGACTAACGCAAAAAATCGTCCTCACTAGTGCCTGTGTGGGTACTAGAGCGAGCGAGAGAAATGCGTAGCTCGTTTTTTATTCGGCGGTATCCGCTTTTCTGATATTTCACTAGATTTAGTTCAGTGAAATTACATATCACTAGATATGTTTAGTAAGAAAACGTAATAAACAAGAATATTCGGTATCTACCGCGATATCGTGATATCCCTAGGGATTTCGGGATATCCCTGATATCTTCTTTTCCCTGCGACATATATATATATATATATATATATATATATATATATATATATATATATATATATATATATTATGGTCGCCGTTAAGCATTTGTCTTGTTAACCCACAAAAAAATTGGTGTTTAGCTATGAATGCAGTGTTATTGTAGAAATTATCTAAAAAATTATCATACCTCAATACGTAATTTTTGTGGGATGATACACAAATGCTTAACAGCGTCTAAAAATAACTCGGTAACAGTAAATTACCTGCAATTTCGTTTTGTTCATTGCGCGAGTACCGTACAATTTTAGTGTAAAAAACTTATGTCCATACGATTTTTTTTTCTAATTTAATATTATCTATGGACGCTTCACACGACGTCAGTCTAGCCCCGTGCTAAGTACCTAATCGACTTGTGTTACAGGTACCAGACAACGGAAATATATTTAATACTTTTATACTATAAATATATTTAAGATTTTTATTATAATATGATACACATATTTAATACACATCCAGACCCGGGAACATTGAAAAGCTTTTAGTTCCGTCAGCGGGATTTGAACCCGCGACCCCCGGCTTGAGCTGCCACACACTCAACCAATTGAGCCACAGAGGTCGTCATTAAAATCAGTTCAGCAGTCGTGAAAATGAGTTACCAGACAGTTACATTTTCGCATTTATGACACATTTAGCTCAATGGATGTCCAAAAGATAACGACGCCATTTTGTTAACTGTTTGTTTTGTGAGTAATTTAATAAATGGTATGTTATTTAAACCGATAACGACTGCCGGAAATTGGACGATATGTTAACTTGTCAAATGACAGTGAAAAACACAAACGTAGTCTGTTTCATTGTTAAAAGAGTAATTCATGCAGAAATTCGCTGGTAATATTACAAAAATATTATACATGGAGACAAAATATTATAAGTGGGTGCAAAAATGACATATCGTGAGAGTACCGTACATTTTATAAAAAAAAAAAACAATATAATTCCTAAATTATTGTTCTAATAATCGGGCAGATCATTCAG
The DNA here is from genome assembly GCA_905333045.1 of Lysandra bellargus. Classification (NCBI taxonomy): domain Eukaryota; kingdom Metazoa; phylum Arthropoda; class Insecta; order Lepidoptera; family Lycaenidae; genus Lysandra; species Lysandra bellargus. The sequence continues at coordinate 3,692,593 of HG995352.1, read as the reverse complement.
TTTCTAATATAAGGTCAATGATTTCATAAACGATGGCACATCTTGGGAGTACGATGGCTGCTTGCAAGGCTACTTCTACATTATTATATGACTTACAATAATTATGTAATTTAATTATTAGTTGACATTGTATATTTTTAAGTTACAAACTTTGTAAATTTTATTTTAGAACGATTAATTTTTTTCTCACTTTTTTGGTAAAAAGTGGGACCCCGTGCGAGTTTCTTACGCCGGTTCTTCTCGCCGGGTTAGTTCCCGAACCGGTGGTAGGCACCAGTAGTATCAACGTTCTGAAAGTATTTTTTTAAAATCTATTCAGAAATAAAACAATTTTTTTTTTAATAATAACCGTGAACTTTGTAACAAGTAAATTCAGTAACTGTAACCTTTGAAGTTTGAACCAAATTTTATATTAGGTTCAGGCTTCAGCGATTAAAAATGTTACTTAGAAAATAGATAGGCAAACATATTTTCATGTTCACAATATTAGGTGTGCTTGTCTGCCGTTCTATCTGGCTGTTATGCTGGACCGATTTCAATTAAGACGTGATGCAGGAGGATCACCGGGGACTTTTTATTTTTTACCTCCTTATTCTGTATGTAGTTCTTTAAGTACCGAGAAAAAGGATAGTCTTTTTATCCTGAAAAATGTAGGGTTCCACGCGTCAAATTAGAAGCCGTGAAGTGCCGGAAATATCACAAAAAGGGTTCATGGAAATAACCATTAAAATATTATGAAGCTGAAGATTTTGTTTGTTTAAACGCACTAAACGCGCTCAGACACTACTGGTCCAGTAGTACAGATAAAAAATAGACCACGTGAAGGATCATAAGCTATTTTTGTGGGCTAATTTGTCTGTAAAATTCGTCGTGTAAAACGTCTAATTAGGTAAATAATAAAGACGAATAAGTCCACAATCAAACATCCTATAAAACGACGTACTAAAATGAGTTTTACTTATAACAAAAAATTAAAACCGACTTCCAAGGTAAAAACAATAATAACATTAATATGAACTAAAAAGTATTAAATAATTTTTACTATCTAATGGTGCCTTTTTCCGAATTCGGCTAAACCTCAACTATTTCTGTATTCAATCTTCATTATTTTGAAGTCGGTACCAGATAGCTGAATCTTCAGTCCTCTGACAGAATATTTGAAACTTTTGGAACTGGCACCGACTTCAAAATTATGAAGATTGAATACAGAAATAGTTGAGGTTTAGCCGAATTCGGAAAAAGGCACCATTAGATAGTAAAAATTATTTAATACTTTTTAGTTCATATTAATGTTATTATTGTTTTTACCTTGGAAGTCGGTTTTAATTTTTTGTTAAAAATAATAATAATTTCACTCTTTTTAGTTACACTAGTAGGTAAACCTTCGCGTATATTTTACGTATCTTATTACAATTTGTCAAGAGTCACAACTCACACTCACAAAATCATATATTATCAGTGAAGTGAACATATTGTGCTAAGTAATTTAACAATTTTAATGCTTCAAGCCCCAAGCGGTCACCAGCGATTGAGATAACAATAGAAAGGCTATTGTGTCTCGTTTTCCCACGATCGAAGGATCTATCAGATAAAAAATTGTATAAACTTGTATAGGATGTAGCGTAGCTACTCATAATATTTAATATTATCATAATTATTGACAGCTCTGTTCTTGTAAAGCGCTTATTCCACTTATCCTAGCTAGGAAGTCCTAGCTAGGATCCTAGCTTTCTAAATGTTATTCCACTTGACTAAATTTTTTCCGATTTAGGATCCTAGCTAGGATCCTAGCTTCTAAATGTTATTCCACTTGACTAAATTTTTTAGGACCCTAGCTAGGACTTCCTAGCTAGGATAAGTGGAATAAGCGCTTAATCAAGAATTCAAATCGATAGTTAGTGCGCCATCTATCGATTAATAAGTATAACTGATTAAAAAGACACTTAATGACTTTGTTTTGTGTAAATGCTCTTTTTGAAATAACATTATTTTAATTCTATTTGTCTATTTAAATTTTATAAAGTAATTAGTAAAGTATTCGATCTGTTGTCTGCCGCCACGCGCCACGCGGCGCGGCGGCGCGGCGGCGCGGCGACGCCGTCGCCTCTGCGGCGCCGACCGCCATGTATTAAACAAACAGGTGTTGTTATACAGTACATAATTATTATTATTAGTATATCCATACCTATGCCTTGTACTATTATTAATTCTGTGCCATGAGACATTGGTGACCTTAATGATGATGATGACGATGATGATGATGATGATGATTATGATGATGAATATGAATTGCATAGTAGCATATGCTTTCTGTTCTTAAAACAACGCCGAAACTCCCGAACGTATATCTATAAGGAGTCAGGAGTTCTCTCAGTATCTTCGAAACCATGGTATACTTTGACCCAATATTTGACTTTTTGGTAGCATATTCTTAGTACGCTTCACATAAAACCAAAATCACCATATGTTTCCATATAAATTTCGAGGAGTTCCCTCGATTACTCATGGATCCCATCATCAGGTCACCACTTTTGTGAACATGGTACCAAATTGGAGTGAAACCTAATACAACAAAACAAAAATTTCGAAAATCGGTTCACAAACGGCGGAGTAATCGTTGAACATACAAAAATAAAAAAAAATAAAAAAAAAAATATCCACAGCCGAACATATAACCTCCTCGTTTTTTGGAAGTCGGTTAATAAAGTACAAAGTTCACGGCTACCTAAAATAACGGTCTACTTCCCGGCTAATGTCAGAAGTCACTATTAGACCGGGTAATCGATATATACTGTCTCCATTGATACGAAACGTGTTAAAAAGATATTAGAATACAGAAAAGGTATCATCAATTAAGTTTAAACAACAAAAATATAGTATACACACAAAATTAATCATTTCAATTAAAGTAACAAAAAATATATAAAACACAACTATAATTTACAATATTACAATATTTTAAATTCAAACAAATGTACTTTAAATAGTCGGCTATAATCTTAAAATAAGTATGAAAAAAGATGTTAGAGCTTAAATACAGTTTATAGAAGGAAAATAATACTTTATAACATTAAAGCTATAAAATAAGCTATTTCATCAATACCTGATAACGAATCGTTAATATAAAAAGAGCTAAGGCAAAATATTTGAACAAGCCAACAAGGCGTTGTATAAAAATATTGCTAAGTGTTTCTTCAAATTATGTCTTTTTAAGTTTATTATAATCGTGTATAAAATCTGGGCGATGTAAAGAGATTACTTAGGTTTTTGGCCTACGAAACTAATCGTTAATCTATGGGCGCACGCAATGCGGGATTTCCCCTGATAAACATTATGTTCGGAATCAGTAATATGACGTCATAACAAATAGCTTAAGGGCCAACTACATGCTGCGCTTTACGAAGTCTATTTTCAATGTAAAAGAAAGCTCTACATTCGCATTATTTGTAAGTCTTATATAAATAAAAATAAAGATTTGAATCTATTTGTAAGTACACCTTCTGGCGAATTGCGTAGAAATACAACATTTATGTCATAAGTATCCATAACATGTACAAACTTTCAGCTTTACATAAAATGCAGGAGCATGTAATGGGCGCTTTACCCCAATACCCATTACATTGAATCGAGGCAGTGAGGCGGTAAACATTGCGCGTTCAGACGAAATGAGTCTTGTGATTTCGCTAACCTCAGCCCCGTTGATACGGAAATGTATAAAGAGCAATGAGAAATAAACATTTGGTAATTTAGGAATATAATAAACAATCTTCTATATTATTCTAAAGGTAATAGGTTTTTTGGTAAGTGCATGCAAGCTTTAAATAAAATAAAAGGGGAGAAAAGATATCAAGCTATTTTTCGTCCCTAAAAAGCAGCACAGTTTTGAGTTCTTTTTCTTTTTTCAAACTACAATCAAAGCTAAAGATACTTAGAGAAAGAATAATAATAAAAGGAGTTTAATAGTAAATTTGTTACACTTTTTGCTAGTATTGTATAAAGGATATATTGCTATTAAAACGAACTATCACCAACTGTATTGTATTTGAATATCAACGTGTTAGTAAAATAAAATAAATAAATAAACGTTTATTCCGTAATCTGGACATTACACAAAGTACTTTCTGTTTTCACCCAATTTTACTCGACTTTATAAAGTCCACCGCAGTATAAAACTCCAATATCATTGAGAGTGGACGTCAATGGACTGTGTTACTTCACAAGATTAATTGCCCAGTGCAGAATACCGAGAATTCTTTCAGCGTCGATACTGGACATACTGCTAGTAAGCTACAGGTCGTTAAATTTTTGAGTCTACTTTATTAATTACGGCGAAGCTTTCTAAGATAATTATTTTAGAAATAACCAGAGCCTGTAGTCAAGACCTTTTCTTTGTCGCTTCCTTCAAAATGAATGGAATTGACATTAGACGAGTCAAATTAACGTCATATTAACGAACGCTTACGGCTTATGTCAATTCCATACATTTTGATCGGCGATTCTTTATAGTAGCGATAAAGAAAATTTACTGGCTAAAGGGCCTTTCCTTTGTATCATCTTTCCATGTTAATAGGCTTGATGACAAATTTTTTTTCTTATTGGAAATTGAAAGACACTTAAAAAATAGAAACATCGCTTTAAGAATGACTCTGATAGCTTAAAAATTCACCAAGATATGACAATTCAAACATCTCATAAAATAGAGCTGCCCGAAACGCTCCATACAAAGTGCTACGAAAGACTGACGTCACTCTTTCGTAGTTTGTACGGATCGGGAGAGAACTTTGTTTGATAGGTACTTATATAAAATATTGCGTTTATGAAAGTGGTTTCATAACAAAAGTTGCTTTTAATTGCATAAGTTATCGAATGGTATACAAATATTAAGAAATTTAATTGAAAAAAAAATCGACTCGATTGGATGAAGGCGCATAACAAAAAATATACAAATATTATCGAGCTGAAATTTTGGGAACACTTATTTTTTACCGTGATTTCTTTATTTTATTAACAAAATTCGCTAATCTTTGACCTTGTCATCATCCCTATTGTATCAATATTTGTTTCATGTGTACAATAAATCTTATATATAAAAATGGATTTCCAATTGTGTTTGTCGCGCTAAAACTCGAAAACGGACTGGGCTGATTTTAGTCTTAAAATATTCGTAAAAGTGCAGGGTAGGTTCTAAAGTGACACGAAGTTCACCGGGACAGCTAGTATATATATAAAAATGGATTTTCAAATGTGTTAGTCGCGCTAAAACTCGAAAACGGCTGAACGGATTGGGCTGATTTTAGTCTTAAAATATTTATAGAAGTCCAGGGAAGGTTTCAAAGTGACTCTAAGTTCACCGGGACAGCTAGTAGTTAAATAAATAAATAAAAAAGCCAAAAGAAAGGGTTATTATTTTGGCAGTCTATGTAAGGACCTTCGTAACGGCTATACTATAGGTCCGATTTTAACTAATGAGGTTTTAATAGATTACTAAGGCACCCGTCATCAGCATCATTTAATATCAGAAGAGGATTATGAATAAAACAAAAACCATCTACTAAATCGGTGCACGAACACATTAAGTGTTTACGAATTATAAATGCGAAAATGTGCCTGTCTGTCCGTCTGCCTGTCTATTACCTCTTCACGCCCAAATTGCTGAACCAATTTTGCTGATATTTCGTATGGGTATACCAAAGTATACCCATACGAAATATCTCAAAAGTCCCGGCAAAGGACATAGAACAATTTTTTACCCCGGAAAAATGTACGGTTTCCACGCGATAAATGAGTTTTAGCGCAACGGGGTTGCAAAACATACCCCTCTTTCGGATAAAAATCTGGTTCCCGTTAAGACTATTTCAGACATACCCCTGACTTTATTTACGGTTCCCGTCTCCAGTTATTTCTGGCCCGGATTTCATTAACCCGGGTCTCGAGCCCCGGGAATGTTATTTACTTCCTGTTTCGGTATGGATTACACAGATTTATAGATGATCGCCCAGTAAACAGGGGCACAAACTAATTAACTGATGCTTATATCATTATCATTTTAATGTAATTAGGATTTTTTTTAATTACATATTTCATTTAATCTTACACTATCATTTAAGTTTTTGCTTTGAGAATTTGTATGTAAATTGAGTATTGGTTAAACTAAAGTAAGTGCATCCATACTTACTAATATTATAAATGCGAAAGTGTGTCTGTCTGTCTGTTACCACTTCACGCCCAAACCGCTGAATCGATTTTGCTGAAATTTGTAATGGAGATACTTTGAGCCCCGGGAAAGGAGATAGGACACTTTTTGTCCCGGAAAAATGTACGGTTCCCGCGCGATATACGAGTTTTGGCGCAATGGAATAGCGGCCAAATCTATACATATCGGCGTGTATATCTAGTAAATAATAAAACTTAAAATGTACGTGTTTATGAAATACCTTTGAAAAAGATTAAGGCGACGCCTTGATAATTTGGTTATAGCGATGCCGATTTTTCTCAGCAATGACTAAAGCTAAGAAACTAAAGTTCATTGACAGTATTCATCATGTCTTTGTCTTTGAATTGCCCATAGCATAACACGATTGGACAACTTTTATAACACAGAATTATCAATCGAAAAGACCTCTGTAAACAAAGGGATTCCTATTTTTCTAACAGAGGAGAGTGATTTAAGGTTCCAAAATTTGTACATAAATTGGTCGAAGCATACACTTTAATATGTGCATAGCTTATATGAAATGTATTTATGGTTTTTAAATTACGCAACAAAAACCATTTTATCGCTTACGCCCTTTCCATTTTTTGTTGTTCCATTGCTTGTTTTCTATGAGAGGCCGGCCCGGCCTCTCATAGGAAACAAGCAATCTAAAACATATCCAACACGGTTTCTTACTTTAACGCGGCGTCACCTTAAGAGGATGACACAGTATTTTAAATAACACACTGTTTTTACGAGTTACAGTAGAAAGTAAACGTAATATAACAACTTGGTAATTTTTATTAGTCCTCACGTATAGCGATGTAGGTCATAAACTATATTTTATACGTCATACAGTTATTAAACAGCAAGTGGGCAGTAAAATTGCTGCAGTCAAAATATAATCCTTTGTTGACTATAAGCTATGTCCACACTGTGCCTTTTTTTGTTCAATAAGGGCATGCATCATAGCGCAGTCAACAGCGCACGTGAGGCATGCCCGCGACGCATGCCCTCTGACCGTATCCAAAACATTCGCTTTGTTGTTTTTTTTGAATCTGGAATTTCTTATGACCAAATAAGGCGCACATATTCCACCCAATACAATGTTCTCGTCGCACATGTTATAAGCTAACAGACACTACAACTGAACAAAAATGACAACGTTGGCGTTGCGTTCGTTAATACATTCAACTATTGAATGTGCCAATACGAAAGTTGAATGAAATGTGTGATGATGATGTGTATCAATTAATTATTCGAAACATACCTACGTCTTTTTTATTTTTACGGTCCTAAGCCCGTCAAAGTATGAAGGGAAAATTCGCAACTTATGATAACAAGAAGTCAATGAAATACGTTTAAGCGGGAGGGCGGGGCCGAGCCGGGCATGGCGCATGTGTCCATATTTTGTGGTGTTTGTTAGGATAACTTTCAGGAGCTATTCCTCAACATTTTAGTACTGAGTGATTATAAAAGAAAAAATACGTGTATTTTATTTTTAACAAGGATCAATATATCCAAATTTGGCAGGAAGGTTAAATTGCACCCTGTATATTTTGTGTAGAAATTTAAGATCTATAATTTATACCTGTCATTTAACCTTTCCAATTAGCCAGCCAAACAGACCTTCTCAGTACATGAGAAGTAAAGTGACAGGCAAAGACAACGGATTGTGGCAATACCCACTATTCGCCTAACATTCCTGCATCGCGCTATCGAAGTTTTCTGAGCGCGTCAGTAGGTATATATACGACAGCTGAAATGCATCACGTGGGCTTCGGCCTGACCGGGCATACCACCTCGCTCGGTCGGAAGATCTTCCTTTGGCCGCCACACACATATCCCACATTGGTGACCCTCGACAGAACACGCCTCCTTCATCATCATCACTCCGCACCGCGCCAGCCAGCATCGCCTCATCGGGTACCTCGTCCATCAGCCGCAATATACCGCGGCCTGGGCGACTCCGCATCGGCATCATCAGGCTTTCTCACTACACCGACCGGTCAGCAAGCAGAGCACATCTCTCCTGGTCAGCACGTAGCATCGGCCCCGCACGGCAGCTTATCCGACTCACTGGATCCCGTGCAGCAGCTTATAGTTCCGACTCACTGGGACTCACTGCAACAGTTCCGACTCACTGGAACTCACTGGCACTGGCGACTCAAGCGACAAGACTTCAAGATTCGACCTCCGGTCTTCGGGGGGGAGTGATGTGGCGATACTCACTATTCGCCTAACGTTCCTGCATCGCGCTATCGAAGTTTTCTGAGCGCGTCAGTATATATAAGACAGCTGAAATGCATCACGTGGGCTTCGGCCTGACCGGGCATACCACCTCGCTCGGTCGGAAGATCTTCCTTTGGCCGCCACACACATATTCCACAGGATCTTGAAAAAACACAGCATACCTTTAAATTATATTAGTATAGGTCTACCAGAATCTGATGGCAAATTTGACGGCGACGAAGATTTTCAAAAAATATTCTTGATCATTGGATAAATTAATATATTTGCATGTTTCACACACAGAATCAGCCGCTATAAGGAAACAAAGGATCAAAATGTTTTATTCCAATTACCCCGGTATTGCTAGACTCAATTTACTTTCTCACTTTTTGCCATCAGATTCTGGTAGACCTATAGAAAGTTTTATGTTATACTAGATGACGTCCGCAACTCTGCTACACCAAAATTCCGTATAGATCGTATAGAAACCGTACAGTTTTTTAAACAAAGACTATCCTTTCCCGTTTCACGAAGTATATCTATACGAAATTTCACCTCGATCGGTTCAATCTTTTTAAGCTTTAAAGAGGTAACACAAGAGGTAACAGATAGCAACACTTTAGCATTTATAATATTAGTAAGTATTCGCACTGGTTAGAACTAGGTAGAGACTATTAGAGATAAACTACGGTAACTTGGCGCGCCCCTCCAAAATTCAAAATGTTTGAAGTGCGTTGTCAAAACGTTTTAAGTGCGTTATCTTGCGCGGTAGGCTAGTTATGATTAGTTGACCAACACATCTTGGTAATGAGTGACATTAAATAAAATATTGCGATTGGTTGAATATACTTACTACATACAAACTCTTTCATAAGGATATGACTATACACATTGAAGCAGTAATTTAGAGGGGCGTGCCATGTTATCGTAGTTTATCTCTAAATGCAGATGTTTAATCAAGGAATACGTCGCAATACACCCATTGTTCACAAGTGGGAAGTGGAAGTGGGGCGAGTTGGTAGTGTGGGACGAGTAATTATACGTAAGACGAAGCCTTTGGGATGCTGCACTCCTGACCTGATTAAAATAAGTTTCCCCATTCTTGCTGCGTGCTGACAGACAATTTATATCCATACTAATATTATAAATGCGATGGGTCTGTCTGTCTGTTTCATCTTCACGCTCAAACTGTTAAACCGATATTTCTGGGTATAGAGATACTTTGATTCCCAGGAAAGGACATTTGATACCTTTACTATAAAACCATTCATCAAAATCGGTCCACCCGTTTGGATGCTACGATGCCACGGACAGATAGACAGACAGACAGACAGACACGTCAAACTTAAAACACCCCTCTTTTTGGTCGGGGGTCGTAATAAACGACCGCGTGATAAAATTTTGACACAACGGCGTTTCGGACGTCTTCCAGTATCAACTAATAAAAAAGTTACGCAGTAAGCTATTCTACGTTTGATCCTTGACTGTCTGTCTGTCCAGTGACTCCAACGTATCAGACAAGGCCAAAGCGTTTTATAGGTTATCCATAAAAATATTGTTGTGAAGATTTTTGCAAAGCGTTGTGCCCTTTTGTGTGCTTAAAAAAATCCGAACTTACGGACACGTGATGTGATCAAAAATTTTTAAAAAGTCAAATAATAGGTTATCAGTTTCACATTTCTGTGTGATTATCATTTCTTAAAAATCTAACATGATCAATTTCTTAGACTTAATTCATCGTCATCCACTGCTGCTTTTTTTATATTTTTTAATTTCTGTCAAAATATTATGTCATGCGAGTTGAAGTTTGGAATCTGGTAAATGTGTAACTTCAATCAACTATTTACAGACTTCGTTTTTCGAATATCACAATATCCAAAACGACAGCACGACTGTTATGACTGCAATAAGCGAAATATATTAATAAATGCGAACATTAGACCTCTTAGCCAAGACATTTTCTGTATCGCTTCTCTATGGAATCGCCGATGAAAATGTATGGAATTGACTTAAGACTTCGTGAATATGACGTTGAGGTTCGACTCGTCTCATGTCAATTCTATACATTTTCAGTGACGATTCTGTAAAGAAGCGATAAGGAAAAGTCTTGGCTACAGGCTCTGAACTGCAATGCGACGGTATTTCGGCACCGCTGGGTACATTAGCTGTGAACAATCTTTATAAATTGTTAAACTTAAATTTATTGCTTCTACGATGTTTCTAGCAAAGGCGGTCCTTATAGTGCAATAAAAAAGCTTTCCTCTATAAACAATTCTGAATTACTACAGTGTTAGTTAAAAAACTTGCTTTATGTGAAGTCATTTTGATATTTAATATCTGCTCGGCATACTTAAAATTCTTCTGATATTTGATTATATTCACAGCGTCATGTCGTATTATAATTTTGTTTAGACAACATTTTTACAAGAAAAAGCCGTCAAATCCCACAGTTTCAAGATTTTGAAATTTTTACAGGCCAACTAAGCATCTTAGTAGAAAGTTCTCTTATACAATCGCTTGCCTTATATCTATAATTATGCGATTATAAAATAGCTTTAACAGAAATTTGATATTGTCGCTTATTAGTAAGCAGTGACATTCCGTATAATCTACTAACTTAGCTATGACAACCCTCAACAAAAAGCTCAAAAACTTTTTGATCCGCAGAACTTATAAATTAAAGTGAATAAAATATATTTAGCTGCAGCACGGAGCGGGATACTTCGCCGGCCACTTTCCTCCCTTATAAATACTTGAGCACTTGGATATTACCTTTGGAAATACTTGTGTTCGGACGATATATTATTTAAGGAGTTAGGCAGTATGTCCATCGCCGCCGTCGCCGGAACGTCACCGACAAACATTCAAATAAAGGTGAAACCGCACTAGTGCGACGCGACACTTCACTTCCATGGAATTTGACGTTTTACAACCGTCACATTCATGTTTGCCAAACGTCAATTTTATGGCAAAGAAGTGTTGCGTCGTGTTGTGTCGCACTAATATAATTTAACCTTATCAGCCAACCTTAAAATGCCACTTTGTCAACTTGTGTTTATCAACCTTTTTTATGACGCGCCTCCTTGGTATTAAAAAATATTTCGAGATAATCCTTTTGTTAAAATATATCCTTTTGTTGATATTCCCCTAATTAACCCATCAAGCCCCGTACGAGCACCGGTGATTGCGACAATAGAATACAATAGCATTTCCGAGAATCTCCGATCGAAGGATTAATATTTTAAAAATCTATTTATTCAAATAGTTCTCTCAACCTTTGGCGCCCTCATACAGAAGCTTCGCGACCCCCCGGGTGTCCCGACCCACAGGTTGAATAACACTGACCTATAGGGTAATTTTCTACAGATATTAGTCTAGCGACCCATGCCGCTGCTGTTTGTAGTGGCGTTGAGCAAAATGAAACCTATAGCCTAGGTCAAAAAACGGCATTTTATTTGAAATTGTCGGTGACGTCCCGGTGACGGGGGCGGTGGACAAACAGCCGTAGGAATTATGTCCGTCTCGCTCCCACAAACAATAACCCCGATACACAATAGAGACGGATTTATTTATTAGATTTGTCACAAATATTAGGAGTTGATAATGGAATTTCATTTGAAGATATTGAAGTGTTGAAGTATATATCTTATATCTATTTTGGAACCTTATAACTACAGTAAGTATATTAATCAAAGCTAAGCATTCTCTTATTTAATAGTTTCCTGCTATAGTTATTGAAACTAATCGAACATTGTGTAATTATACCAATTATTTTAAATAATATATAATATAGATGTTTCATGACTTATTAACTGTCTCAATCCAACATTAATTTAGCTTCGTATCAAGATACGAAGCTAAATATTTGTTGAACAAGTTAAATCTAGTCAATTTTTTGTCAAACTAAAAAGTTTTTGAAATATAAAACCAATTTTAAATGCGTTCTGATTGGTCAAAACTCCAAAATCAGTCGTTTGACATATCACAATATATTTCTTTTTATTTTATAATAACCTGCCGCATTTGAAAAAACATCATACAGCAAACAAACAGACGGTGGGCCACCACTGGGGTTTTGATATATTATGTCAAAAGGTGCAGTATATAATTAAATCTTACAATACGAGTATCTAAAAAATAACTTACAATACAAGTAAATCTACAAGACACTTCGATATATCACGATCAGGGAGTTCGTTTGTGACAGAACACAGACCGGAAACAGGAAGTTGGGAGAATGTACAGAGATATACTATAGGTTGCTTTACTATGACTAAGTATTATATAACAAGTTGTTTGTTACACTTGCACTGAAATAACTGGTCTTATGGTTTACTTGAGTGATAAGTAAAATGAGTAAATGATCAAAACATTTTTTCCTAAAAGATGTTAATATCTTGCATCAAATGAAACAAAAATTACATTGGATATATTTTTAGCGTTTGGTGTGTATATTTCAAACTAGCCGTTTTTTAAATAGTTAATAGAATCAGGCGTTACTTTGCGGAAATCCATAGCTTAAAATTTAATTTGTTATTATTTTTAGCAATATTCCGCGAAAAAAACTTCCACCTTTAAGTAAATGAGTGAGTGCACGCATAGGCATGCGTACAGCACCTCCCTCCTCCCACACTGCCTATGCGTACACTCGCATGCAAGAACTTGCAAACACCACCACCACACAAGCAATAATGTTGGCAAATCCGTGCAAGGCCCCTCACCACCATGCAGGTTGAAAACCTCGACGCGCGTTTCGCTCCAATACCGGAGCATCCTCAGGAAGTGGACTCTACGAACAACGTCCGTCAAGTAAAGCCGATTTTTACAAAATATTCTATAGTTTAGAAACAACTTTTTTCTAACGCAAAAGTTTTCATTGGGACAACGGATTTTGTCTAAAACTAGTTAGGTTTGTAAATGTTTATTTTAAATACCATGTTCAATCTTCGCTCTCTCTCTTTTTCTGGGTACAAATGAAGGAGAAGACAATAACAAACATTGTATTATATGGCTAGCAGGCGTCGCGCGTTTGTGGTAGAGATCAACTACGATATAATGGCGCGCCCCTCCAAAATTCAAAACATTTAAGTGCGTTGTCAAAACGTTTGAAGTGCGTTGTCTTGCGCGGTCGGCTAGTTATGATTAGTTGACCAACAAATCTTGGTAATAAGTGACATTAACTGAAATATTACGTGTACTGTGATTGGTTGAATACTTACTACATACAAACTCTTTCATAAGGATGGGACTACACACATTGAAACAGTCATTTGGAAGGGCGCGCCATGTTATCGTAGTTGATCTCTACTCATGGTATGACGTAGAGGTGCTACGCCGTGTCTACGCAGCTACGTTCGATCGTAACACTGCTACGAAATATGCTACTACGTTCTACGTGACGTCATCGTCACGTTAAAGCTACGTGAATAAATGATTTGAAAATATGAATAGTATGTCACTTTTAGTACAAATGAAATGGCCTAAATCAATATTTTAATAATAATTATTATGCTTTATATTTATAAGTTAATCAATACCTCCTCATGCCTAATAAACCGATTTCGATGAAATATAGAATATTAATATATCTTATATCTTATATAAAACTATCTGACCCAGCAAACGTTGTTTTGCCATATAAATTATTCGTAGTTGTAATTGAAGTGACTAAATAAGTATGGCACTATAGCAACGTCCATCGCTTTGCACAAAATATAATGGCCACAGCCAGTCATCTTCTTATCCTATATATATAAAATTCTCGTGTCACAATGTTAGTCCACGAACTCCTCCAAAACGCCATTACTGATTTTTACCAAATTTTATATGCATATTCAGTACGTCTGAGAATCGGCTACTCGGTACTTTATATATTGATAAGTGCATTTGTTGAATAAATAATAGTAAATTATTACAAACCTGAGACTGACGGCGACCATTGTTTGTGCGATGGGATAGCGATGTGCGTTGCGTTGCGTGATAAAATAATATGACAAATATATTATGGCAAAGCAACGTTTGCCGGGACAGCTAGTTTACTGTAATATTGTTTATTAAATAAATGCACTTATCAATATAAAAAGTAACCAGTAGCCGATTATCAACCTACTAAAGTAAATATGCATATAAAATTTAGTAAAAATCAGTAAAGCCATTTCGAGGAATACGGTAACTAACATTGTGACACGGGAATTTTATATATATTATAAGATATAGAAATGAAATGAAAATGAAAGTGTTTTAGCCAATAAAAACAGGAGAAAAATACATGATTAAAGTTTGTTTCGGTCATGAAGCGAAAGCTCAATTATAGAAGCTTATAATAAGCTTTGGATTAGTCGGCTAAAGCACGTGAAGCTTTGCCCTCTACCTTCAATTACAAGCTTTCAGTTGTAATCCGAGCTTAATAGCGATAGCCCTTTCGTATCCAATGTATAACCTACTGCGCTAGAATCAGGTAATGTTTTTCGAGTTTATATTTCACTAGATATAGCATGCAACATTGACGTGAATATTTATACATATATTATAAATCTAATATGTTTTTTTTCATGAAAAAATAGTAAATAAAATGTTTTTTCTAATTTTCAAGAAAAAAACAGCTTAATTCATCATTAAAAATGTTTGATTTTGCCCAAAAAAAATTTATGGTTATGTGAAATTTTATATTTTTTTACCTTCTTACTTCTTTAACCATAAAATGTTTTGACGACCTCTGTGGCTCAGTGGTGAGCGCGTTGGTAGCTCAAGCCGGGGGTCGCGGGTTTGAATCCCGCCGACGGAACTAAAAGTTTTCAATGTTCCCGGGTCTGGATGTATATTAAATATGTGTATAATATAATAAAAATCTTAAATATATGTATATTGTATAGTATTAAAGTATTAAATATATTTCCGTTGTCTGGTCCTTATAACACAAGTCCTTTAGGTAATTAGCACGGGGCCAGACTGACGTGGTGTGAATTATTATTAATATTATGAATGCATTTTAAAGAGGTTTCCACTGTTAAAAATACTTCCTATAGCCGTAAAGTAAATGCAACATTCTAAGAGCATACGAACAGTGAAAATCGCTTAGCCCAGTAGCGCTTAAAACGAAATGCAGTAACCACTAAGTAAATAATATCTGCAACACATTAAAACTTAAAACTATGACTAGATTTAATTTTACACCATAAAGTTATTAAAATGTATGTTAAAACTGACTAGATTTACTCATAATTTAACGCTACTTTGTTATTAAAATGTGTGGGATTTGTCATTTCGTTAGATGATAATATTAGATATAATATGTATTGCTAGAAATGCATATTCCAGTCACATTATGTACAGTGAAAAGAGATATGTACTCAGTAGCTAAATATTAGAATTTCTATATTATCGATGACCAGGTTAAATTTTCAAATTCAAATTCCAATTTAACTTCTAAATCTTGAATTCTTTTTTGGTTCCAAATTTGAAATAAAATTCAAATTTCAAACAAAATACTTTAACTATAATTTAAAAGATACACAATAACATAGTCTATGTCGCAAAATCTTTGCCCTCGATATAGAAAAAACAGTTTAATTTGAATGATTATAGTGCGCCTGTTTTATGAGGGTCAAAGTGACATAAAAGGACTTTTCTTCAACAAAAGCTCTATAAGGGTTTATAGCTTATGTATAACGAATATAAATGATGAAATTAAGTTCTAGCACTAATACCTACATAGCCAAAAGAAGCCTAAAGAAAGGGTTGGCGTGTATTTTACTTGTTTCTTTGAAAGAAGCAACAGTAAGTAAACTGCTGATACGATTTAAATTAAAAAGTTTTTTTTTAATGAAATAAGGGGGCAAACGAGCAAACGGGTCACCTGATGGAAAGCAACTTCCGTCGCCCATGGAAACTCGCAGCCTCAGAGGAGCTGCAGGTGCGCTGCCGGCCTTTTAAGAGGAAATAGGGTATTAGGGGAGGGTAGGGATGGGAAGCGAAGGGAATAGGGTAGGGGAATGGGCCTCCGGTAAACTCACTCACTCGGCGAAACACAGCGCAAGCGCTGTTTCACGCCGGTTTTCTGTGAGAACGTGGTATTTATCCGGTCGAGCCGGCCCATTCGTGCCGAAGCATGGCTATCCCACGTATAAAATATACGTGGGAGAGCCATGCTTACGTATAAGTTGTCTAGTTATGCACGTATAAGTTGTCAAGATATGATTTGTAATAATAATTATTAAATTATTATAAAATTACTAGATAACGCTCGCAACTCCGTTGCGCCAAAATTCGTTAATCGCGCGGAAACCGTAAATTTTCCGGAATAAAAGGGATTCAAAGTATCTCCATGCCAAATTTCAGCAAAATCGGTTCAGCGGTTCGAGCGTGAAGACATAACAGACAGACAGACAGACGGACCGACAGACAGACAGACACACTTTCGCATTTATAATATTAAGTATGGAAGGAATAAATTAAAGTTTTCCCACCTAATATAAACCTTCTAGTCCGGGTTACTCACAAAAAATTAACTTGATAGTAATAAAAAAATTGTTCTAGGGAACCCGGAGCATTTCCTTAACTTTCACGAATATTTCAAGACTTAAATTAGCCAAATCGGTTTAGCCGTTTTCGAGTATCAGTGGCACTTACAAAATTTAAAATTAATTTTTATTTATGTATCTAATCGATAGATAGGTAAGTTACATCTCTACTATAATATGGCCTAAGTGGTACTCAACCTTTTTTCACACCGGCCACAAACACGTTTTGATCTTTGTCGCGAAAATTTTTAGGGTTAACAAATAACGTTTTTCAAAATTAGCGATTTAAAAGTGGGAAAAATTTGACGACTGACGACAACTTTGCACTATTTTGCCGGTGGCTGTGAGTTTCAAAATGGTTTAACCTGACGCGAGCCACTGATAAAGTCGTCGTTGAGTATAACTGGCCTATGGGCTACATTAGAGTTGAGATTTAATGTGACCTTTTGTGTCGCTTTTCTTTCTGTATAGAACAAGAACTGTACTACAGAAGTGTTTACTGTACATTTTGAAACCAAATGTTTGTCCATCTGTTTGTCAGTACTTTAATTCACGTGCGCGGTGGCTTTCACACGTCATCGCTATGTTTGGTGTAATTATAAACGTGTTACTTAAACTCTATATTATATTATATATACTATATAGACTACACTAGTTACATATTTATATAAACAAATATATACCTAGTTGCGGTAGATATCGTATACTCAATACTCGTGTCAATGGATTTTATACTATCGACTCTGATTTAAATGTTTTTGTGATTGAAGCGATATCAGAAATGAACTATTGAACTTTAGATAAGAAATATTTTAAAATATGTATGCTGACATTCGACACAAAGAATACTTTAGCGCGTGTGCTTTTTAGGGCTCCGTTCTTAGAGGGTTCAAACTATGCTACAGCTATATTCATAAACTACAACTAATTAAGGTATAATCGAAATAACGAGGCTTTACACAAATTTTGACATTTTATATTGTTTTGTACCTCGATTCGTGATTTTAAGTTAGGGTCAATTTATACCGCAACACGACGCGTTGTTGCAGTTCTAAATTTGTACTGAATTGACAGATTTTGTGAGCGTGAGACGTCTTGCAAATCTGTCATATCCATACTTTAGAAATGCATCTACGCGCCGCGTCGCGGTCTGAAATGACCCTTAGACGGTTAATATGTAATACTTTACAGTTTTATTACTAAAAATATAATAAAAATGTGTCTCACGTACGATTTCAAGCCGCTATGCCACCCATGCGCCTCACTTCGCCGGTTGTTACACAAAGACACTTACGGTACACTCCATGTGAAATCCCTGACTTGCACTGTCGCTAGTGTACTAGTTCACATACACAAATAGGTCACCGGGGTGACACATCGTGATCGCGGGCGGCCGGCGCGGGGCGGAGCGTCGACTGACCCGGGTACGACGCACGGAGGGCGAATGTTGCCAGCGAGGAGAATCAAATCTCCCATAAAATTTGTAAAGGTAGTTGACTTTTTTTAAGTATACAGATGTGTATTTAGGTACTTCTTTTACTATTATAATACAGAATACCGTATTTAATTACCTATTTAGTCGTTCAAATTACTACAATGCTATTTAAATATTTATTCGACAATTTAGGTCTAAATCTAACATTATGAGGTCAGTTAGAACATTTTGTTTAACTACAGTACAGAAACTTTGAATCGTTTTTAAGTAGTAGTTAAAAGATAGTATGTTTTCAGCAGCTATATTATTTTTATATTAAGATATCTTACTACCATATTTAACTTAATATTTAGTGACATGTGGTACTCTTTTATTGTAAAATGAAATAAATCAAATCAAAAATTATTTATTTTCAATCAGTAACTCAATTCTGATAAAAAACTATAACAAGATAATATGAACATTATTTATATTTTAATATCTACAAATATCAAATATCAAAAGATTAGTAAATAAGTTTGTAGTTTATAAACTAATAATTTTATAACGTTCGCGTTTTGACCATCACTCAACCGTAATATAAAATTTTCAAGAAAATCATAAAATAAAATTTCATAAAAATTAAATCGTTTTATCATCGTTCAAATAATATTGATAGAAATTCCTCCTCATGACGTCTAGTATTTTACAACCATATCCCTAGAATCAATCATTATCATTATCATCAGCGTCATCATCATTATCCGCCTATCACCGCTGCTGAACGCATCACTTTGTAGCGTTTCTCCATTGTTGCGTTCTCCTTGGAATGAAACGCCACGGACGCGGGAGATTTCTCCACCTGCCACAAACACAGGAGAGTTTTTCCACCTGGCAACCCCTTACCGTGCCGCGCCGCCGCCTCTCATTGCCCTAAATTCGCGCTACACAAGCGGCACAATAATTGTCGTTACTGCAGCCGCGACGGCCGCACAGCCTATCGATTGCTGCTGAAAGTAAAAACTTAACACGATCGAATACAATGCGGTCAGTCCCTTCGCGATCCTTTCTAGGTCACTAAATATAATCGATCGAAAAATTTCAAACGTAGGTAGTTTAAAAAATTATATTTGATATACCCAGTGTCTAACGAAACACCTTGCAAGCTGAAAACAAATATTGGTGAGCGTGCCAGACAATTTAACATGCGTCTTTAAAAACTCCTTCTTGTGCAGACTGCAGTCGGGTAAAAATTAAAATAAATCCTTACTAAAACCATAAATGCGAAAGTATGTGTGAATGTGTCTATTACCTTTTAAGTTTAAGCCTCCGAACCGAATTAGATGAAAGGTCTGTAAATACTTTGAGAGACGAGAAATGGCATGGGATAGTTTTTGTTTCGAAAATAGCTGAGGTTCCCGCGCGATAAATGAATTTCGGCACAATTAAGTTTCGAACTTCATCTATTTAAAAAAAACTAAGGGCCTGTTTCACCACTTCCTGATATGTGCCGAATAGGCTATCCACCACTTAACTTGACAGATGAAGTATGGAGAATCTGTCAAAAAGCTGTGAATAGCCTATCCCGCACCTTATCAGGAAGTTGTGAAACAGGCCATAAAATATATCATATTTTTCACGTTTAAGGGCCTGTTTCACCACTTTCTGTTAAAATGCCGAATAAGCTATTCACAACTTTTTTGACAGATTCTCCATGCTTGATCTGTCAAGTTAATTGCTGGATAGCCTATTCGTCACTTATCTTATCAGGAAGTGGTGAAACCCCCCTAAGGGTCTGTTTCACCACTTCCTGATAAGGCTATCCACCACTTAATTTGACAGATGGAGTATGGAGAATCTGTCAAATAAGTCTATCGGGCACCTTGTCAGGAAGCGGTGAAACAGGCCCTTAATCTGCAGAAGTAACCGACAGGCAAGCGTGTATAATATTAGTACGTACTTTCAATGCAATGCAGATAACGCGATGACGTATGTAAGTGCTACGGTGGTGCTACGTCAGCGCTACGGCTCTACGCAAAATATAAAAATCCAATTCATTGCTGCGGCTTATAAAAATATATCCAAACTAGAGTAGTAGTAGTTTATTTAATCCATCCATACTAATATTATAAATGCGAAAGTGTGTCTGTCTGTCTGTCTGTTACCTCTTCACGCTAAAACCCCAGAACCGATTTTACTGAAATTTGGCATGGAGATACCTTGAGTCCCGAGAAAGGACATAGGATGGTTTTTATCCCGGAAAAATGTACGGATCCCGCGCGATAAACGAATTTCGGTGCAAGGGAGTTGCGGGCGTCATCTAGTATTTGATATTCTACATACACATCTCGGTTAGGCGGTTTAGTCAGAAAGAGGTAACAGACATTTTGCATTTATAATGTTAGTAAGGACTCGATGACGTCTACAGCTCATTAAATAATTCATGTATCTCACGGAAACCATTAATTTTTCCGTTATCCGTAAAATAAATATCCTACACATTCATTTTCCTCAAAGTATTTTTATAAATCGGTTCAGCTATTTAAGAGCCCGGGTTACCCTCGAAATTCTCATACATACGTAATACCAAAATCATTTTCACATACGAAAATATTTAACATGTTTGAGTTATTTTTCAGCTTAAAATAGTAATTACCTAGGTTCCTGTACAAAAATAAGTTAATTTTTGTACAGGAACCTTACTTTACTCTATTTTTTAGTGTTTAAATATTTAGTAGTAAATTTAGTAAAAAAAAATTATACACAAAAATTTTTTTTTAGTGTTTAAATATTTTGAAGTTAATTTTTGTTAAGGAACCTAAGTAATTACTATTTTAAGCTGAAAAATAACTCAAACATGTTAAATATTTTCGTATGACAAAATGATTTTGGTATTACGTATGTATGAGAATTTCGAGGGTAGCCCGGCCCCTTAAGCGTGAAGATGTAACAGACAAATTTAAAATATTGGAAAGGATAAGTAAGTAGACTTCATCGGAATTCCAATTCCGTAAAATGCTTTATGATTAAACAAATACTAATTGTGACTTAACAAATACCTTTATTCAAAGGCTGTTGGGGGCGGGGTGTTGTGTATCAAGTATGACATTGCTAATCGACCGGCACTGCGGCGTGCGTGACGTGCGTGCGTGCGCGCTGTCGTGCGTTGGCGTGCGCTATTCTCGCAGGACTGGACACTCTAAAGTGATTTTCTTGCTATAAATATTTTTAGTGAAACAAGTTGTTTGAAACTGCTAAGGTACTGTTTATATTGGTAGGTAAGGTACAGTTTTTTACAGACCACAACTTTGTACGCACGTGAATCTCGCAGTGGCCGAGCATTTTCTTGATAAAAATTAGTCTTTGTACTCCCTCTCTGTTTCGTCTATTCTCTAGTAGTCTCCCTCTATGTGCGTCAAATTATATCAAAATTGTTCCGGTCATTCGCGGGCGATGCCGTGACCATGAAAAATAGTGTTTTTAGTAACAACTAGCAGATCCCCCCGACTTATGCGGACGAGTAAATCCCCAATAGGAACCGTACATTTTCTCGCAATAAAAGAAGCCCCCATGGTATTTTCTATAGTTCCGCATTACCTAAATAATATATATATAATTATATATATATATATATATATAGATTGGCGAAGCAAATTACAATCTATATTATCTTATCTTCTTATCTTATATATAAAAATGGATTTTCAAATGTGTTAGTCGCGCTAAAACTCGAAAACGGCTGAATGGATTGGGCTGATTTTAGTCTTAAAATATTCGTAGAAGTCTAGGGAAGGTTTTAAAGTGACACGAAGTTTACCGGGTCAGCTAGTCTTATATATAAAAATGGATTTTCTCGCGCTAAAACTCGAAAACAGCTTGAAAACAGGATTGGGCTGATTTTAGTCTTAAAATATTCGTAGAAGTCCAGGAAAGGTTTTAAAGTGACACGAAGTTCACCGGAACAGCTAGTATTATATAAAAATGGATTTTCAAATGTGTTAGTCGCACTAAAACTCGAAAACGGCTGAACGGATTGAGCCGATTTTAGTCTTAAAAAGGTTTAAAAGTGACACGAAGTTCACCAGGACAGCTAGTTTTCTATATTTCCGCATTATATAGATTTGCGGAAGCATACAACAATTTATTATATAGATTGTTACTTGCTTTTAAGCGTTTAACTTTCATAAGCCTTTAAGTTTGTAAAAGCCATAAAAGGTTCGCTCGCAGAGAGTAATAAGATTTAGATAATGCTCCATACAATTTAGATAGTATCTCCGTCATCAAGTCTGCCTGCGTGGGCTTGTCCCTACTACCACAATATAAATACATACAGTAGCTTAAGTCTTTAAATTATATTCGTGATAGAGAGTATCTTGGAAATAATTTTAAATCTAAAATAAATTTGTGAAAGATTGGGTAGGTTGAAACTTGTTTGAGTTTTTTTGAAAATTGACAAATTCTTGTTTAAAAATGTATGTGTTAGTACAAGGATTATTTTAAAGAGTGCATTAGATTTAAAAAAGATAAAAGTTTCAAGCCCAAGAGGGGGCTGAAAGGTCTAAATTTAAATCATTAAAAGATTTTTAACGAAGTTATTATAAATAACTATAAGCTACCCTATAAATAAATACTACCCTTTTTTGTCTTAGAAATTAATAATTAAACGTAATCAGGCCATTTGCTTTTCAATTTGGGTGATCTTGCACTAAATCTACTGTATCTATTTATACTGTGCTACCCTGAAGCTAATGTTTATTGTGCATGGATCCAGAATGGTAATAGTATAATTACAGAAAATAGGAGAATCGCTTTACTATTCTAGAAATGCCTAAGTTTGTGGAAGTTCATGATGTAAAAATTTTGCCTATAGTACATAAAACCTTCTTACCTTTTTACCGATTACTACCGTTATTACAATGTAATATTTTATGTCGACAATTAGAATTGTCAGAATAAACGAATGTGTGTTTAATGTTACTTTATTGTCTATAATATATTTGTTCAATTCAACATAGGTAACATAATATTAAAACTGAGCACTGTTTTGTCCAGTCTGATTGTTTAATTCGTTTTGTTTTTATTTCTTTACTTATTTCTCATTTTATACACTGAAACGTTTACTTTTGTTTATTTTTAAGAATAATATGGGTGCGGACTGACTTTTGCTAATATGACGCAGAAAAAAATTTGCGAGAGAAAGAAAATCTACGCTGCTTGTGACGTTGGAGCACCTAAATTGCAGGGAATTTATTTCTCTACGCTATCATAGCGTTGAGAAATATGCCGTTGGAGCACCAAAATGATAGCGTAGAGGCTATCATAGCGTAGAGAAAATCAAACTTATCTCTGTAAATAATACACAATGCGGTTTATATTATAGCCCCAAACATGGCCCTTTTGACCACTCACATGATGCATTGATCGTTTTATATGAAACAGTAATACTTACATTTGTGTCACAAAAAAACTTTCTTTGAGAAAACTGGTACACAGCCCGACTGAGGTTCAAATGTGAACTGTCGAGAAATGGCGAATATTACGAGATTTTCCATATTTACAGGTAATGGGGTGAAGTCGCTGTCGATCAATGTGTGCGTCACGCCTAGCATAAATACGCTAGGCGTGCGCTTGTGTGCAAAAAAAATAATGTTGCCAACTCAGGGTTTCAGATTGTCAAACTCCCATCCTTATTATTAAACTACTAAGTAATGACTACAAAAGTTGCTATCAAACTAGATTGTTAATCATCATTCATTAGTAATTGCTGAAAAAAGTAAATACTTAAATATCTATATCTAATAAATTGTGTGTTTCAACTAAGAACAGACAGACAGACAGACAGACATACAGACAAAAATTGTAAAGAATGTTGTTTGGTGTATGCAGTATGTATCGTATACAGATTAATATGCAAATAGTAAAAAAATCTTTCAATACTACAAACAGACACTCCAATTTTATTTATATTAATAGATTTTAAATGAATAACGAATTTTAGGTTAAAAATAAACATTTGTCAGGATAATACAGCACGTAATAATATTTTTACCCTATTATGGGGAAAAATATCTTGCGACCAGCATGCAGCACTGGTTGAGTTTCTGTGTTCCGAGACTCCCGAGACAATTTTTAAAACTAATAAATTAAATTCGTTATTTCGGTGGTAATACATAAATATTCAACTAATTACTTGTGAAACGTAATCCCACAAGGTTTCTTTTGAGCACAAGAATTGTTTTTGCACCATTTAACGATGCAGGACGGCATATTTTGATATTTCTTGACACAGATGAAAACGACATGCGCCGTCACTCGTTGAAACCGGAATGGCGGGCGGCCGGCGGCCGGCTTCCTATGGCCGTATCGGCTTCCTATTGCCTGCCTCACCGCGTAGCATGGATGACTCTGTCTATCTTTTTTTATTGGTCTGAGATTGTAGCCTATATAATATAATATACCTAGGTACAAATGCCCGGTTCCTATATCTAACGAATCGTCATTGTACATCAGATACTCTCGGTCTGAGATCAGATACCCAACGTTTTTCACTTACGGGTAAAGACGTTTCACAAAGTTATTTTAGCTTCTACCTGCTATGAACAGTCGTTAGTAACGCGCTAACCGAAGCCCTCCCGACGGTAATACTGCGTTTTGATATTAAAAACCTACTCATTTCAAATTTATGGCAACCAATGTTTAATAATGGCTCAATCACTTAATAATCACTCCACAAACACAATCACAAAAATCATCCGCGTTTTATTTAATTTGGTTTGTTACGAAGAAGAAAAAAAAAACATTATAGTGGAAAATGTAGTTTTACCTATTAATCCTTCGATGGGTAAAACTACATTTTCGAAATCGAATTCGGGGCTTGATGGGAGAGAACGAAACGCCAAAATTCTTTTTTTTACGACTCTTTGGCCATCATTCATGAAGGAAATTCCTCGAACCTATTTTCATAAATCTCAGGACAAGTTAATATTTAAGTTACTTGTCAATGTCCATAGTAAAAACTCAGCGATGCCACTTCCCGATTTTACCTTCCATAACACCCAATGATAACAATAAATCGGTATTATTGATGACGTTTAAAATGTGGGGTAGAATTGATGTTTCTAACGATTCATTTGATTTGAAAAAGTTTATAAAGAAAGTTATCTTAAAATACAATAAGAATTAGATGAGGTAATAGCCATTTATATAAGTATTCATAACATATCAGATTTATCTTCAAATCTGTCATACTTACTGCTACAGCGACAGTTAAAGTGCACCTCTTCCACGGCGGATTGTATATTTTAAGCTATTTTCTTACCTTTTTTCATGTTTAATTGTAAATATATTTTTAGACTATTATTGGAACTCAAATAATTCTAATGAATGCTTGAGCACTTTTTTTTTCTTCGTTAGAATCAGTTTTCGAGCATAAGATAAACACAATACTTTTTAAAATACAAAGGGCGGAGAAAAATAATTGCAAAATCAGCAAAAATTGGCGACCTCGCCCATATATTTTATTTTAGTTTAAGGTGCCCATTGAAAATCAGAGTTGTGGATCCGTCCGCAACACTCCTGATGGGGATATTTGGTAATCACCTAAAGTATACTATAATAATTGTTATTAATTCTATAAAATGTTAGTGGCCCGGGAGCCAGGTAAATTTTTGGTCAATGATTTCCTCCCGGGCGAAACTTTGTAAAATGCTTAAATAAGGGAGCCAGCTGACGTATAATCCGTGTGCTGAGTATGTTTTTCTTTCAAAATACTACATAAACTATACTCTGATAAATTTTCAAATGAGAGGAAATGACTGAAAAATTTTTTTTCTTCATCTTTGGGAGGCTGCCACTGCCCAACCCACCAACGGAGTCGCAGCTGACGGTCGCGAGTATTCATAGTATAAGTCCCTTATTCATTTTACGAAGTTTCGGTTGGGAGGGACTTGGTCATGAAAATCTGTCACTGGCCCCAGGTCTATAATATTACCAAATAAATTTATTTTCTTTATTTCTTTCTTTCTTTAATAAAAGCTGTGTTTATTTTTTTAATAAATAAATGCTTAATAGGTAAATCAGATTAAAAACATTGATATTACCTTCTTTTCGCTATATACTATAGGCATATGCCTAATGTATGTTTTTCTGTGAGCTTATTTACGCTTTAAACTTTTCAATCGGTTCAAATATTTTGAGTTCCAGCAAAAAAATTTCTTGTGCTACAAATATTCGCAGATGATCATTTATTTGGAAATAATATTACTTATTATGAAAGGAAAAAAAGATAAAATATTGCCACAGATAATATCGCTGCCTGATGGATTATTTCAGTACATAAATACTTACATTCATAATAAGTTTTATCTGAAAAGAAATAAAAAACCAACAAAAAAAATTTAACTAATGACGAGCCAAAAATTATTAACCTAAGATACGACAGTCAAAAAAGAGGAACCATTCCTTTTTATTTCAAGAAAATTGAAAATAAAAATTTAAGTAACGAAAATAATCTTTTTCGTTAGTAGCAAACACACTACCGTCACGCTCTTACATCAGAATATCGCTGGCATATTAAATAACAAGGATATATTTGAAGTGTGCCTACAAGACTTATGTAAAAACTTTGACTTAATTGATATTATCTGCTTAAACGGAGTCATTTATTAACCCTTAACCACCTACCAGCGGTCTCTGAGACCGCAACGTATTTTTAAATTCAAATATTTCGATCTGCATGTGTCGTACGACAGTGCGCGTCTATATACCTTTTCTACATACACATCAGCACCGCGCTAGCTTTTGGCGAGTGTGAAAATGCGCGCGTTTGGCCAGGGTAAGTAAAAATATTTCTACAGCGGTCTCTGTGACCGCATGTAGGTGGTTATGTGACTTTTTTTCACCCACACGATTTTGTTTTAATGAAAAATTGATAAAACCGATGAAAATATAGAAAGATGGTTGCAACAGGAGATGTCAGACGACGAGGTTATGCCAGACAAAGATTCTAGTGACGTGGAACCCGATTCGGTCGAGTGTGCTGTTCAGGTTGAAGACTGGACATATTTTGATGTGGAAAAACTTGAAGTTCGCAAAACATGTTTCACGTGTGATCCAAAAAAGAAACACATGACTGCCTACTTATGTATTATGTGCAAAGTGCCAATTTTCTTGGAGTGTGTGAAAAAAATATGCTGCTACTGCCACGAAAAATTATGAAAATTAGGGAGTTGCAATTTTGTTGAATTTGAAGACTAATATTTAGTTTTATTATTTGATTTTATAGTTTGACTCCTTAGTTTATATAAATAAGTCAAAAGAACTTGATTTTTTAAGTTCCTCTATCTATCAGATCACTTCATTTGAGAAGAGTATATTTTTTTGTGAAAACTACTAGTCTTGAAAGGTTATAGTATATCTCAAGATTTTAATTTCGTTTATGTTATTTGAAGGTATGAAATAAAAGTCTAAAGCATAAACAAGTATTTTACTCCTTTCAATCACTTCTTGATATCATAGAGCCCGAATTTAAGGTGATTGATCATGAGCGGTCTCCAGGACCGCACGTAGGTAGTTATGTAACAGAAATAGGTGGTAGGTAGTTAAGGGTTAAATACGGATGTGAGTCAAATTTAAAACTACAAAACTACAAATTAGCTGCCAATTTTTCTCGATTCAGTCAAAGACGAGGTGGATCCTGCATATTAGTGCACAAAAATGTTAAATTTACTAAAATTAATCTCGACATTCAGCCTTTAGTATATAGTTTTGAATATTGTGCGATTAACATTTCAACTTTTTACATAGTAGTGGTATTTATTTACAGAACTCCAAATTCAAATATAAATATATTTTTAAATACGCTGAAAAATCTTTTAAGTCAGCTAAATAAGAGGAAAGTTAAAAAAAAACTATTATCTGTGGAGACTGGAACATAGGCCTATTGAAAGACACTACATCCACAAGAGATCTACTTGCCTTACTTTACAACTATAACTTTAAAAGTCATATCACTAATCCGACGAACAATAAGGCATGTATTGATCACATTTTCAGCAATATTATGGACGCCAAGATAAAACCAAATATTCACTATCTAGGTCTTTCCGACCACGAAACTGCTCAAAGTGTGTGTGTTTCGAATGTAACATCTCGCAGATTAATTATGTAAAAAACAATAACTGTAACTACGTGATAGAAAGAATAAGAGACTATAACAAAGAAAACATAGCAAAATTTATAGAATGTATCAATTCCTTAACATTTTAGGACGTCTTAAATGAACAAAACGCTAGCAAAGCATTTTCTAATTTTTATGAAATATTTCGCCTATTCTACTATCTTTGTTTTCCCATTATTACCGTCAAAAAATTCGCTAAACGTAAAAATCAGTGGCTAACAAAGGGTCTCAAAAAATCTTGCGTTAAAAAAGAATATATTACTTACATTACCGACAAGGGCCAGTCACTAAACACATAAGCAAACAGAAATACAAACTTTACTCGAAAATTTTAAATAAATGTATCTTACAATCTAAAAAAATCAGTAACATTAAATACATGCTAAAGGCAAAAAATTTAGCCAAGGCAACATGGGACATCATAAAAAATTATACAAATAACAATTTTACAGGATGTGAATCCTCTGACATTACTAAAATTCGAAACTTAGAAAATAATACTAAATTGACTGATCCTAAAGACATTGCCGACACGTTTAACTCTTTTTTATTGACATGACTAGTAATTGCAACTTAAATAATTCCACGAATAAAAATAATCTATTACATAATAAATCAAAAAATGACATTTCGAATTTAAATTTTAGCAAAAATACAAATAATTTTAATGACAAAACAATATTTCTTACACCTATCACGGAGGCACAAACCTGCAAAATTATCAGTGAATTAAAAAATACAAATTCTTCAGGCTTTGACGAAATAAAAACTGACATAATTTAAAAATGTAAAACTAAAATTTGCAAACCATTGACTCATATTATTAATTTAACTATGACACAAGGAATTTTTCCAGAGGAGCTAAAGTTCTCCATAGTTAAGCCTATTTTCAAAAAAGGTGACAGTACTAACCCCAATAACTATAGACCAATTACTTTAATACCCATAATTGCTAAGATTTTTGAAAAAGTAATGTTTGACAAAATAATATATAACTTCCTAGAAAAGAGTAAAATACTAAAAGAAGAGCAGTTTAGTTTCAAAAAGAAAACATCTACAGTCCATGCTTGTTTCTCACTAATTAAAAGTATAACAGAATGTCATAACTCAAAGACTCTTCTTGTGGCATTGTTTTTAGACATGACAAAAGCATTCGACTTTACTAAATAAATGCATGCAGCATTAGGCATACGAGGCGTTGCTCTTGAATGGATAAGAAGTTACTTATCTAATAGGCATCAGCGCGTGGAAATAGCAACCACCAAGAACAGAATAAGAACTGTTTGTAAATCTATTTAAAAAAAAATGATGTAGGTGTGCCACAAGGAACAATCCTGGGCACTTTACTATTTTTGGAATACATAAATGATTTGCCAGATGAAATCGAACATGAGACTATTTTATTTGCGGATGATACTACTAATCTTATCAGGGGAACTAAAGAAAATGAGATGAAAAGCGAAATAACTAAAACTTTGCGGTGTGCATCAAATTGGCTAAAACAAAACAACTTACGAATGAATTTAAGTAAAACAAAATTAGTTCACTTCCAAACTCGCAAACAAAATACAAACTATAAATTATTAAAAGTAAATTTCGGTGACGTTGAAATACAAGAAACAGAATCGACTGAATTTTTAGGCCTAACCGTGGACTATTTATGCACATGGAAGGAACATAACGATAAAATATGTATTAAAATGGAAAAATATATGTTCGTACTATTGAATCTAAAACACACAGTGTCTGTTCAAGCAGACATCATAGCGTATCATGGGCATGTTGCCTCTGTTCTCCGCTATGGTCTCGTTATATGGGGCAACTCTGTAGACATGCACAGAGTCTTCAAAATACAAAAGAAATGTATTAGATGTATATCGAGCGGTAAATATTTTGAAACTTGTAAGCCATTGTTCAAAAAGTTTAAAATACTACCGCTGCCTTGTCAGTATATTTTTGACGTTTGTGTTTTTGTGTGTAACAATATAGATCGCTTCTTTACTAAAAAAATGAACTTAGCAACAAAAAGTAGTAGAGATAAACATAAACTTGTTATACCTGACCAAAGACTCAACATTTGTAGTAAAAACGCGTATTGTATGGTAGTTCGTATCTATAACAAATTACTTAACTGCTTTAAAGAACTGACTATAAAACAATATAAAAATAAACTATACATCTGGCTCCTTAACAAAATGTATTATTCAGTAAATGAATTCTTCGATGATAAAAATATTATGAATGAGTTAATATAAACAAAATTAATGCGTAACTTAAGTATATATTTCTAATAAATTATTATTTGACAAATTATAAATTGCACCTATGACCTATCAATTGAAACGTAATAAGTAAATGAATAATTAATTATTGATATTTCTATTTCTATGTAAGTAATAAATATCTTCTAACTTGGTAATAACTAATACATTAACCTTAAATTATATAATAGGTATATGACTTAGTAGTAATCTTTGCACACTCATTGTAGTAGAATATGTGGAAAATGAAAAATCTAACACCTTATTGTACTATATTCCTAAGCAAATAAAATGATTTTGATTTGATTTGATTTGATTTCTTAAAAAAATGTGTTGGCCTCGAGACGAATTAGTTTCAAAAATTAAATTTGGAAAATCTTGGATTTCAGGTCAATTTTTAAAGGTTTTTGAAAGACAATACCCACATTCCGGGGGTGTTTCAGTAGGGTGAACGAAATTTTCGCTATTTTTTCGATTGGATGCAGCATTTCTGAGATACGAGCCAATTTTGAAAAAAAAATTATTTTATTTTTTAGGTTTCTTGGCTTTCTATAGTTTATGCAGGTATATTTCTTTAGCAAGATACGTTATTTTCATCACGTTTTGAGTTGAAGACACTAGACATATCGAGATACAAACTAATTTCTAAAAAAAAATGTGTTGGCAGAGAGACGAATTGGTTTCAAAAATTAAATTTGAAAAATGTTGGATTTCAGGTACATTTTTAAAGGTTTTCGAAAGACAATACCCACATTCCGGGAGTGTTTCAGTAGGGGGAACGAAATTTTCGTTATTTTTTCGATAGGATGCACCGTTTCTGAGATACGAGCCAATTTTGAAAATTTTTTACTTTTTTATTTTTTAGGTTTCTTGGCTTTTCATAGTTTATGCAGGTACATTGCTATAGCAAGATACGTTATTTTCATCACGTTTTGAGTTGGAGACAATACACATTTCGAGATACAAACTAATTTCTAAGAAAAAATGTGTTGGCAGAGAGACGAATTGGTTTCAAAAATTAAATTTGAAAAATGTTGGATTTCAGGTTCATTTTTAAAGGTTTTCGAAAGACAATACCCACATTCCGGGGGTGTTTCAGTAGGGGGAACGAAATTTTCGTTATTTTTTCGATAGGATGCACCGTTTCTGTGATACAAGCCAATTTTGAAAATATTTTATTTTTTTATTTTTTAGGTTTCTTGGCTTTTTATAGTTTATGCAGATATATTTCTATAGCAAGATACGTTAT
Organism: Lysandra bellargus; assembly: GCA_905333045.1. Classification (NCBI taxonomy): domain Eukaryota; kingdom Metazoa; phylum Arthropoda; class Insecta; order Lepidoptera; family Lycaenidae; genus Lysandra; species Lysandra bellargus. The sequence goes on along the minus strand of HG995352.1, from coordinate 3,660,548 downwards.
TTTCATCACGTTTTGAGTTGGAGACACTAGACATTTCGAGATACAAACTAATTAAAAAAAAAAATGTGTTGGCAGAGAGACGAATTGGTTTCAAAAATTAAATTTGAAAAATGTTGGATTTCAGGTCCATCAGTCGTTACCGTTACCGTTATCGTTATCGTTAACGTAACCATTACCGTTACCTTTACCGCTACCGTTACCGTTATTGTTATCGTTATCGTTATCGTTATCGTTACCGTTACCGTTACCGTTAAAGTTACCGTTACCGTTACCGTTACCGTTATCGTTATCGTTATCGTTATCGTTATTGTTACCGTTATCGTTATCGTTATCGTTATCGTTATCGTTATCGTTACCGTTACCGTTACCGTTACCGTTATCTTTATCGTTACCGTTATCGTTATCGTAATCGTTATCGTTATCGTTACCGTTACCGTTACCGTTACCGTTATCTTTATCGTTATAGTTATCGTTATCGTTTCCGTTTCCGTTTCCGTTTCCGTTTCAGTTTCAGTTTCAGTTTCAGTTACCGTTACCGTTACCGTTACCGTTACGTTACCGTTACCGTTACCGATACCGTTACCGTTATCGTTATCTTTATCGTTATCGTTATCGTTTCCGTTTCCGTTTCCGTTTCCGTTTCCGTTTCAGTTTCAGTTTCAGTTTCAGTTACCGTTACCGTTACCGTTATCGTTACCGTTACCGTAACTGTTACCGTTACCGATACCGATACCGTTACCGTCACCGTTACCGTTACCGTTACCGTTACCGTTATCGTTATCGTTATCGTTTTCGTTACCGTTACCGTTATCGTTATCGTTATCGTTATCGTTATCGTTATCGTTATCGTTATCGTTACCGTTACCGTTACCGTTATCTTTATCGTTATAGTTATCGTTATCGTTTCCGTTTCAGTTTCAGTTTCAGGTACCGTTACCGTTACCGATACCGTTACGTTACCGTTACCGTTACCGTTATCGTTATCGTTATCGTTACCGTTACCGTTATCGTTACCGTTACCGATACCGTTACCGTTACCGTTTCCGTTTCCGTTTCCGTTACCGTTTCAGTTTCAGTTTCAGTATCAGTTTCAGTTTCAGTTACCGTTACCGTTACCGTTTCAGTGTCATTTACAGTTTCAGTTTGTTTCAGTTTCATTTTCAGTTTCAGTTACCGTTACCGTTACCGTTATCGTTACCGTTACCGTTACTGTTACCGTTACCGTTACCGTTACCGTTTCCGTTACCGTTATCGTTATCGTTATCGTTATCGTTACCGTTACCGTTACCGTTACCGTTTCAGTTTCAGTTTCAGTATCAGTTTCAGCTTCAGTTACCGTTACCGTTACCGTTACCGTTACCGTTTCAGTGTCATTTACAGTTTGAGTTTGTTTCAGTTTCAGTTTCAGTTTCAGTTACCGTTACCGTTACCGTTACCGTTATCGTTACCGTTACCGTTACCGATACCGTTATCTTTATCGTTATCGTTACCGTTATCGTTATCGTTACCGTTACCGTTATCGTTATCGTTACCGTTACCGTTACTGTTACCGTTACCGTTACCGTTTCCGTTACCGTTTCCGTTACCGTTATCGTTATCGTTATCGTTATCGTTATCGTTATCGTTATCGTTACCGTTACTATTAATTTCTAAAAAAAAAATGTGTTGGCAGAGAGACGAATTAGTTTCAAACATTAAATTTGAAAAATGTTGGATTTCAGGTCCATTTTTAAAGGTTTTCGAAAGACAATACCCACATTCCGGGGGTATTTCAGTAGGGGGAACGAAATTTTCGTTATTTTTTCGATAGGATGCACGGTTTCTGAGATACGAGCCACTTTTGAAAAAAAAATTTTTTATTTTTTTTTTGTTTCTTGGCTTTTTATAGTTTATGCAGGTACATTTCTATAGCAAGATACGTCATTTCCATCACGTTTTGAGTTGGAGACACTAGACATTTCGAGATACAAACTAATTTCTAAAAAAAATATGTTGGCAGAGAGACGAATTGGTTTCAAAAATTAAACTTGAAAAATGTTGGATTTCAGGTCCATTTTTAAAGGTTTTCGAAAGACAATACCCACATTCCGGGGGTGTTCCAGTAGAGGGAAGGAAATTTTCGTTATTTTTTCGATAGGATGCACCGTTTCTGAGATACGAGCCAATTTTGAAATTTTTTATTTTTTATTTTTTTTGGTTTCTTGGTTTTTTATAGTTTATGCAGGTACATTGCTATAGCAAGATACGTTATTTTCATCACGTTTTGAGTTGGAGACACTAGACATTTCGAGATACAAACTAATTTCTAAAAAAAAATGTTGGCAGAGAGTCAAAAATTAAATTTGAAAAATGTTGGATTTCAGGTCCATTTTTAAAGGTTTTCGAAAGACAATACCCACATTCCGGGGGTGTTCCAGTAGAGGGAAGGAAATTTTCGTTATTTTTTCGATAGGATGCACCGTTTCTGAGATACGAGCCAATTTTGAATTTTTTTTATTTTTTATTTTTTTTGGTTTCTTGGTTTTTTATAGTTTATGCTGGTACATTGCTATAGCAAGATACGTTATTTTCATCACGTTTTGAGTTGGAGACACTAGACATTTCGAGATACAAACTAATTTCTAAAAAAAAATGTGTTGGCAGAGAGACGAATTGGTTTCAAAAATTGAATTGTTGGATTTCAGGTCCATTTTTGAAGGTTTTCGAATGACAATACCCACATTCCGGGGATGTTTCAGTAGGGGGAACGAAATTTTCGTTATTTTTTCAATAGGATGCACCGTTTCTGAGATACGAGCCAATTTTGAATTTTTTTTATTTTTTTATTTTTTAGGTTTCTTGGCTTTTTATAGTTTATGCAGGTACATTGCTATAGCAAGATACGTTATTTTCATCACGTTTTGAGTTGGAGACACTAGACATTTCGAGATACAAACTAATTTCTAAAAAAAAAATGTGTTGGCAGAGAGACGAATTAGTTTCAAAAATTAAATTTGAAAAATGTTGGATTTCAGGTCCATTTTTAAAGGTTTTCGAAAGACAATACCCACATTCCGGGGGTGTTTCAGTAGGGGGAACGAAATTTTCGTTATTTTTTCGATAGGATGCACCGTTTCTGAGATACGAGCCAATTTTGAAAAAAAAATTATTTTATTTTTTAGGTTTCTTGGCTTTCTATAGTTTATGCAGGTATATTTCTTTAGCAAGATACGTTATTTTCATCACGTTTTGAGTTGAAGACACTAGACATATCGAGATACAAACTAATTTCTAAAAAAAAATGTGTTGGCAGAGAGACGAATTGGTTTCAAAAATTAAATTTGAAAAATGTTGGATTTCAGGTACATTTTTAAAGGTTTTCGAAAGACAATACCCACATTCCGGGAGTGTTTCAGTAGGGGGGAACGAAATTTTCGTTATTTTTTCGATAGGATGCACTGTTTCTGAGATACGAGCCAATTTTGAAATTTTTTTACTTTTTTATTTTTTAGGTTTCTTGGCTTTTTATAGTTTATGCAGGTACATTGCTATAGCAAGATACGTTATTTTCATCACGTTTTGAGTTGGAGACACTACACATTTCGAGATACAAACTAATTTCTAAGAAAAAATGTGTTGGCAGAGAGACGAATTGGTTTCAAAAATTAAATTTGAAAAATGTTGGATTTCAGGTCCATTTTAAAGGTTTTCGAAAGACAATACCCACATTCAGGGGGTGTTTCAGTAGGGGGAACGAAATTTTCGTTATTTTTTCGATAGGATGCACCGTTTCTGAGATACGAGCCAATTTTGAATTTTATTTATTTTTTTATTTTTTAGGTTTCTTGGCTATTTATAGTTTATGCAGGTACATTGCTATAGCAAGATACGTTATTTTCATCACGTTTTGAGTTGGAGACACTAGACATTTCGAGTTACAAACTAATTTCTAAAAAAAAATGTGTTGGCAGAGAGACGAATTGGTTTCAGAAATTAAATTTGAAAAATGTTGGATTTCAGGTCCATTCTTAAAGGTTTTCGAAAGACAATACCCACATTCCGGGGGTGTTTCAGTAGGGGGAACGAAATTTTCGTTATTTTTTCGATAGAATGCACCGTTTCTGAGATACGAGCCAATTTTGAAATTTTTTTATTTTTTTTATTTTTTAGGTTTCTTGGCTTTTTATAGTTTATGCAGGTACATTGCTATAGCAAGATACGTTATTTTCATCACGTTTTGAGTTGGAGACACTAGACATTTCGAGATACAAACTAATTTCTAAAAAAAATGTGTTGGCAGGGAGACGAATTGGTTTCAAAAATTAAATTTGAAAAATGTTGGATTTCAGGTCCATTTTTAAAGGTTTTCGAAAGACAATACCCACATTCCGGGGGTGTTTCAGTAGGGGGAACGAAATTTTCGTTATTTTTTCGATAGGATGCACCGTTTCTGAGATACGAGCCAATTTTGAAATTTTTTTATTTTTTTATTTTATAGGTTTCTTGGCTTTTTATAGTTTATGCAGGTACATTGCTATAGCAAGATACGTTATTTTCATCACGTTTTGAGTTGGAGACACTAGACATTTCGAGATACAAACTAATTTCTAAAAAAAATGTGTTGGCAGGGAGACGAATTGGTTTCAAAAATTAAATTTGAAAAATGTTGGATTTCAGGTCCATTTTTAAAGGTTTTCGAAAGACAATACCCATATTCCGGGGGTGTTTCAGTAGGGGGAACGAAATTTTCGTTATTGTTTCGATAGGATGCACCGTTTCTGAGATACGAGCCAATTTTGAAATTTTTTTATTTTTTTATTTTATAGGTTTCTTGGCTTTTTATAGTTTATGCAGGTACATTTCTATAGCAAGATACGTTATTTTCATCACGTTTTGAGTTGGAGACATTAGACATTTCGGGATAGAAACTAATTTCTAAAAAAAAAATGTGTTGGCAGAGAGACGAATTAGTTTCAAAAATGAAATTTGAAAAATGTTGGATTTCAGGTCTATTTTTAAAGGTTTTCGAAAGACAATACCCACATTCCGGGGGTGTTTCAGTAGGGGGAACGAAAGTTTCGTTATTTTTTCGATAGGATGCACCGTTTCTGAGATACGAGCCACTTTTGAAAAAATTTTATTTTTTATTTTTTTTGGTTTCTTGGCTTTTTATAGTTTATGCAGGTACATTTCTATAGCAAGATACGTCATTTCCATCACGTTTTGAGTTGGAGACACTAGACATTTCGAGATACAAACTAATTTCTAAAAAAAATATGTTGGCAGAGAGACGAATTGGTTTCAAAAATTAAATTTGAAAAATGTTGGATTTCAGGTCCATTTTTAAAGGTTTTCGAAAGACAATACCCACATTCCGGGGGTGTTTCAGTAGGGGGAACGAAAGTTTCGTTATTTTTTCGATAGGATGCACCGTTTCTGAGATACGAGCCACTTTTGAAAAAATTTTATTTTTTATTTTTTTTGGTTTCTTGGCTTTTTATAGTTTATGCAGGTACATTTCTATAGCAAGATACGTCATTTCCATCACGTTTTGAGTTGGAGACACTAGACATTTCGAGATACAAACTAATTTCTAAAAAAAATATGTTGGCAGAGAGACGAATTGGTTTCAAAAATTAAATTTGAAAAATGTTGGATTTCAGGTCCATTCTTAAAGGTTTTCGAAAGACAATACCCACATTCCGGGGGTGTTCCAGTAGAGGGAAGGAAATTTTCGTTATTTTTTCGATAGGATGCACCGTTTCTGAGATACGAGCCAATTTTGAAATTTTTTTATTTTTTATTTTTTTTGGTTTCTTGGTTTTTTATAGTTTATGCAGGTACATTGCTATAGCAAGATACGTTATTTTCATCACGTTTTGAGTTGGAGACACTAGACATTTCGAGATACAAACTAATTTCTAAAAAAAAATGTGTTGGCAGAGAGACGAATTGGTTTCAAAAATTAAATTGTTGGATTTCAGGTCCATTTTTGAAGGTTTTCGAAAGACAATACCCACATTCCGGGGGGTGTTTCAGTAGGGGGAACGAAATTTTCGTTATTTTTTCGATAGGATGCACCGTTTCTTAGATACGAGCCAATTTTGATAATTTTTTATTTTTTTATTTTATAGGTTTCTTGGCTTTTTATAGTTTATGCAGGTACATTTCTATAGCAAGATACGTTATTTTCATCACGTTTTGAGTTGGAGACACTAGACATTTCGAAATACAAACTAATTTCTAAAAAAAAATGTTGGCAGAGAGTCAAAAATTAAATTTGAAAAATGTTGGATTTCAGGTCCATTTTTAAAGGTTTTCGAAAGACAATACCCACATTCCGGGGGTGTTCCAGTAGAGGGAACGAAATTTTCGTTATTTTTTCGATAGGATGCACTGTTTCTGAGATACGAGCCAATTTTGAAATTTTTTTACTTTTTTATTTTTTAGGTTTCTTGGCTTTTTATAGTTTATGCAGGTACATTGCTATAGCAAGATATGTTATTTTCATCACGTTTTGAGTTGGAGACACTAGACATTTCGAGATACAAACTAATTTCTAAAAAAAAATGTGTTGGCAGAGAGACGAATTGGTTTCAAAAATTAAATTGTTGGATTTCAGGTCCATTTTTGAAGGTTTTCGAATGACAATACCCACATTCCGGGGGTGTTTCAGTAGGGGGAACGAAATTTTCGTTATTTTTTCGATAGGATGCACCGTTTCTGAGATACGAGCCAATTTTGAATTTTTTTTATTTTTTTATTTTTTAGGTTTCTTGGCTTTTTATAGTTTATGCAGGTACATTGCTATAGCAAGATACGTTATTTTCATGACGTTTTGAGTTGGAGACACTAGACATTTCGAGATACAAACTAATTTCTAAAAAAAAATGTGTTGGCAGAGAGACGAATTGGTTTCAAAAATTAAATTTGAAAAATGATGGATTTCAGGTCCATTTTTAAAGGTTTTCGAAAGACAATACCCACATTCCGGGGGTGTTTCAGTAGGGGGAACGAAATTTTCGTTATTTTTTCGATAGGATGCATCGTTTCTGTGATACGAGCCAATTTTGAAATTTTTTTATTTTTTTATTTTTTTATTTTTTAGGTTTCTTGGCTTTTTATAGTTTATGCAGGTACATTGCTATAGCAAGATACGTTATTTTCATCACGTTTTGAGTTGGAGACATTAGACATTTCGAGTTACAAACTGATTTCTAAAAAAAATGTGTTGGCAGAGAGACGAATTGGTTTCAAAAATTAAATTCGAAAAATGTTGGATTTCATTTCCATTTTTAAAGGTTTTCGAAAGACAATACCCACATTCCGGGGGTGTTTCGGTAGGGGGAACGAAATTTTCGTTATTTTTTCGATAGGATGCACCGTTTCTGAGACACGAGCCAATTTTGAAATTTTTGTATTTTTTTATTTTATAGGTTTCTTGGCTTTTTATAGTTTATGCAGGTACATTTCTATAGCAAGATACGTTATTTTCATCACGTTTTGAGTTGGAGACACTAGACATTTCGAAATACAAACTAATTTCTAAAAAAAAATATGTTGGCAGAGAGTCAAAAATTAAATTTGAAAAATGTTGGATTTCAGGTCCATTTTTTTTGGTGTTCCAAAGACAATACCCACATTCCGGGGGTGTTTTAGTAGGGGGAACGAAATTTTCCTTATTTTTTCGATAGGATGCACCGTTTCTGAGATACGAGCCAATTTTGAAAATTTTTTATTTTTTTATTTTTTAGGTTTCTCGGCTTTTTATAGTTTATGCAGGTACATTTCTATAGCAAGATACGTTATTTTCATCACGTTTTGAGTTGGAGACACTAGACATTTCAAGTTACAAAGTAATTTCTAAAAAAAAATGTGTTGGCAGAGAGACGAATTGGTTTCAAAAATTAAATTTGAAAAATGTTGGTTTCAGTTTCAGTTTCAGTTTCAGTTACCGTTACCGTTACCGTTACCGTTACCGTTATCGTTACCATTACCGTTACCGTTACCGTTTCCGTTACCGTTACCGTTATCGTTATCTTCATCGTTATCGTTATCGTTACCGTTACCGATACCGATACCGTTACCGTAACCGTTACCGTTACCGTTATCGTTACCGTTACCGTTACCGTTACCGTTACCGTTACCGTTTCAGTGTCAGTTTCAATTTCAGTTTCAGTTTCAGTTTGTTTCAGTTTCAGGTTTCAGTTTCAGTTTTAGTTACGTAACGGTAACGATACCGTTACCGGTACCGTTACCGTTATCGTTATCGTTACCGTTATCGTTACCGTTATCGTTACCGTTACCGTTATCGTTACCGTTACCATTATCGTTACCGTTACCGTTACCGATACCGTTACCGTTACCGGTACCGTTACCGTGATCGTTATCGTTACCGTTATCGTTACCGTTACCGTTATCGTTACCGTTACCGTTATCGTTACCGTTACCGTTATCGTTACCGTTACCGTTACCGTTACCGTTATCGTTACCGTTACCGTTATCGTTACCGTTACCGATACCGTTACCGGTACCGTTACCGTTACCGTTACCGTTATCGTTACCGTTATCGTTACCGTTACCGTTATCGTTACCGTTACCATTATCGTTACCGTTACCGTTACCGTTACCGTTACCGACACCGTTACCGTTACCGGTACCGTTACCGTTATCGTTATCGTTAGCGTTACCGTTATCGTTATCGTTATCGTTACCATTACCGTTACCGTTTCCGTTACCGTTACCGTTATCGTTATCGTTATCTTCATCGTTATCGTTACCGTTACCGATACCGATACCGTTACCGTTACCGTTACCGTTATCGTTACCGTTACCGTTACCGTTTCAGTGTCAGTTTCAATTTCAGTTTCAGTTTCAGTTTGTTTCAGTTTCAGGTTTCAGTTTCAGTTTTAGTTACCATTACCGTTACCGTTACCGTTATCGTTACCGTTACCGTTATCGTTACTGTTACTGACACCGTTACCGTTACCGGTACCGTTACCGTTACCGGTACCGTTACCGTTATCGTTATCGTTACCGTTATCGTTACCGTTACCATTATCGTTACCGTTACCGTTACCGTTACCGTTACCGACACCGTTATCGTTACCGTTATCGTTACCGTTACCGTTACCGTTATCGTTACCGTTACCGTTATCGTTACCGTTACCGACACCGATACCGTTACCGTTACCGGTACCGTTACCGTTATCGTTATCGTTACCGTTATCGTTACCGTTACCGTTATCGTTACCGTTACCATTATCGTTACCGTTACCGTTATCGTTACCGTTATCGACACCGTTACCGTTACCGGTACCGTTACCGTTATCGTTATCGTTCGCGTTACCGTTATCGTTACCGTTTCAGTTTCAGTTTCAGTTTCAGTTACCGTTACCGTTACCGTTACCTTTTCAGTTTCAGTTTAAGTTTAAGTTTCATTTTCAGTTTCAGTTTGTTACAGTTTCAATTTCAGTTTCAGTTACCGTTACCGTTACCGTTATCGTTATCGCTACCGTTACCGTTACCGTTATCGTTACCGTTACCGATACCGTTACCGTTACCGGTACCGTTACCATTACCGTTACCGGTACCGTTACCGTTATCGTTATCGTTACAGTTATCGTTACCGTTACCGACACCGATACCGTTACCGTTACCGGTACCGTTACCGTTATCGTTATCGTTACCGTTATCGTTACCGTTGCCGTTATCGTTACCGTTACCATTATCGTTACCGTTACCGTTATCGTTACCGTTACCGACACCGTTACCGTTACCGTTACCGGTACCGTTACCGTTATCGTTATCGTAACCGTTATCGTTACCGTTGCCGTTATCGTTACCGTTACCATTACCGTTACCGTTACCGTTATCGTTATCGTTCGCGTTACCGTTATCGTTACCGTTTCAGTTTCAGTTTCAGTTTCAGTTACCGTTACCGTTACCGTTACCGTTTCAGTTTAAGTTTAAGTTTCATTTTCAGTTTCAGTTTGATACAGTTTCAATTTCAGTTTCAGTTACCGTTACCGTTACCGTTACCGTTATCGTTATCGCTACCGTTACCGTTACCGTTATCGTTACCGTTACCGTTATCGTTATATTTATCGTAATCGTAATCGTAATCGTAATCGTAATCGTAATCGTAATCGTTATCGTTATCGTTATCGTTATCGTTACCGTTACCGTTACCGTTACCGTTACCGATACCGTTACCGTTACCGATACCGTTACCGTGATCGTTACCGTTACCGTTATCGTTATCGTTACCGTTATCGTTACCGTTACCGTTATCGTTACCGTTACCGTTATCGTTACCGTTACCATTACCGTTACCGTTACCGATACCGTTACCGTGATCGTTATCGTTACCGTTATCGTTACCGTTACCATTACCGTAACCGTTACCGTTATCGTTATCGTTACCGACACCGATACCGTTACCGTTACCGGTACCGTTACCGTTATCGTTATCGTTACAGTTATCGTTACCGTTACCGACACCGATACCGTTACCGTTACCGGTACCGTTACCGTTATCGTTATCGTTACCGTTATCGTTACCGTTATCGTTATCGTTACCGTTATCGTTACCGTTACCGTTACCGGTACCGTTACCGTTATCGTTATCGTTCGCGTTACCGTTATCGTCACCGTTTCAGTTTCAGTTTCAGTTACCGTTACCGTTACCGTTACCGTTTCAGTTTAAGTTTAAGTTTCATTTTCAGTTTCAGTTTGTTACAGTTTCAATTTCAGTTTCAGTTACCGTTACCGTTACCGTTACCGTTATCGCTACCGTTACCGTTACCGTTATCGTTACCGTTACCGATACCGTTACCGTTACCGGTACCGTTACCATTACCGTTATCGTTACCGTTACCGTTACCGTTACCGTTACCGTTACCGTTATCGTTACCGATACCGTTACCGGTACCGATACCGTTACCGTTACCGGTACCGTTACCTATATCGTTATCGTTACCGTTATCGTTACCGTTACCGTTATCGTTACCGTTACCGTTATCGTTACCGTTACCGTTACCGTTATCGTTACCGTTACCGTTATCGTTACCGTTACCGTTACCGTTATCGTTACCGTTACCGTTATCGTTACCGTTACCGATACCGTTACCGTTATCGTTACCGTTACCGTTACCGTTACCGTTACCGGTACCGTTACCTATATCGTTATCGTTACCGTTATCGTTACCGTTACCGTTATCGTTACCGTTACCGTTATCGTTACCGTTACCGTTACCGTTACCGTTATCGTTATCGTTACCGTTACCATTACCGTTACCGTTACCGTTATCGTTACCGTTACCGTTATCGTTATCGTTACCGTTACCGTTACCGTTATCGTTATCGTTATCGTTACCGTTATCGTTACCGTTACCGTTACCGTTACCGTTATCGTTACCGTTATCGTTACCGTTACCGTTACCGTTACCGGTACCGTTACCTATATCGTTATCGTTACCGTTATCGTTACCGTTACCGTTATCGTTACCGTTACCGTTATCGTTACCGTTACCGTTATCGTTATCGTTACCGTTACCATTACCGTTACCGTTACCGTTATCGTTATCGTTAGCGTTACCGTTATCGTTATCGTTATCGTTACCATTACCGTTACCGTTTCCGTTACCGTTACCGTTATCGTTATCTTCATCGTTATCGTTACCGTTACCGATACCGATACCGTTACCGTTACCGTTACCGTTATCGTTACCGTTACCGTTACCGTTTCAGTGTCAGTTTCAGTTTCAGTTTGTTTCAGTTTCAGGTTTCAGTTTCAGTTTTAGTTACCATTACCGTTACCGTTACCGTTATCGTTACCGTTACCGTTATCGTTACTGTTACTGACACCGTTACCGTTACCGGTACCGTTACCGTTACCGGTACCGTTACCGTTATCGTTATCGTTACCGTTATCGTTACCGTTACCATTATCGTTACCGTTACCGTTACCGTTACCGTTACCGACACCGTTATCGTTACCGTTATCGTTACCGTTACCGTTACCGTTATCGTTACCGTTACCGTTATCGTTACCGTTACCGACACCGATACCGTTACCGTTACCGGTACCGTTACCGTTATCGTTATCGTTACCGTTATCGTTACCGTTACCGTTATCGTTACCGTTACCATTATCGTTACCGTTACCGTTATCGTTACCGTTATCGACACCGTTACCGTTACCGGTACCGTTACCGTTATCGTTATCGTTCGCGTTACCGTTATCGTTACCGTTTCAGTTTCAGTTTCAGTTTCAGTTACCGTTACCGTTACCGTTACCTTTTCAGTTTCAGTTTAAGTTTAAGTTTCATTTTCAGTTTCAGTTTGTTACAGTTTCAATTTCAGTTTCAGTTACCGTTACCGTTACCGTTATCGTTATCGCTACCGTTACCGTTACCGTTATCGTTACCGTTACCGTTATCGTTATCGTTATCGTAATCGTAATCGTAATCGTAATCGTAATCGTAATCGTAATCGTAATCGTTATCGTTATCGTTATCGTTATCGTTATCGTTACCGTTACCGTTACCGTTACCGTTACCGATACCGTTACCGTTACCGATACCGTTACCGTGATCGTTATCGTTACCGTTATCGTTATCGTTACCGTTATCGTTACCGTTACCGTTATCGTTACCGTTACCGTTATCGTTATCGTTACCGTTATCGTTACCGTTACCGTTACCGTTATCGTTACCGTTATCGTTACCGTTACCGTTACCGTTACCGGTACCGTTACCTATATCGTTATCGTTACCGTTATCGTTACCGTTACCGTTATCGTTACCGTTACCGTTATCGTTACCGTTACCGTTATCGTTATCGTTACCGTTACCATTACCGTTACCGTTACCGTTATCGTTACCGTTACCGTTATCGTCATCGTTATCGTTATCGTTACCGTTACCGTTACCGTTAACTTTATCGTTATAGTTATCGTTTCCGTTTCCGTTTCAGTTTCAGTTACCGTTACCGTTACCGTTACCGTTACCGATACCGTTACGTTACCGTTATCGTTACCGATACCGTTACCGTTATCGTTATCGTTATCGTTACCGTTACCGTTACCGATACCGTTACCGTTACCGTTACTGTTTCAGTGTCATTTTCAGTTTCAGTTTGTTTCAGTTTCAGTTTCAGTTTCAGTTATCGTTACCGTTATCGTTATCGTTATCGTTACCGTTACCGTTACCGATACCGTTACCGTTATCATTATCGTTATCGTTATCGTAATCGTTACCGCTATCGTTATCGTTACCGTTATCGTTACCGTTACCGTTATCGTTACCGTTTCCGTTACCGTTTCATTTTCCGTTTCCGTTTCCGTGTCAATTTCAGTTACCGTTACCGTTACCGTTACCGTTTCAGTGTCATTTTCAGTTTCAGTTTGTTTCAGTTTCAGTTTCAGTTACCGTTACCGTTACCGTTACCGTTACCGTTACCGTTACCGTTATCGTTATCGTTATCGTTATCGTTACCGTTACCTGTACCGTTATCGTTACCGTTACCGTTACCGTTTCCGTTACCGTTTCATTTTCCGTTTCCGTTTCCGTGTCAATTTCAGTTACCGTTACCGTTACCGTTACCGTTACCGTTTCAGTGTCATTTTCAGTTTCAGTTTGTTTCAGTTTCAGTTTCAGTTTCAGTTTCAGTTACCGTTACCATTACCGTTACCGTTATCGTTATCGTTATCGTTATCGTTATCGTTATCGTTATCGTTATCGTTATCGTTATCGTTACCGTTACTACTAATTTCTAAAAAAAAAATGTGTTGGCAGAGAGACGAATTAGTTTCAAACATTAAATTTGAATGAAATTTTTGTATTTTTTTATTTTATAGGTTTCTTGGCTTTTTATAGTTTATGCAGGTACATTTCTATAGCAAGATACGTTATTTTCATCACGTTTTGAGTTGGAGACACTAGACATTTCGAAATACAAACTAATTTCTAAAAAAAAATATGTTGGCAGAGAGTCAAAAATTAAATTTGAAAAATGTTGGATTTCAGGTCCATTTTTTTTGGTGTTCCAAAGACAATACCCACATTCCGGGGGTGTTTTAGTAGGGGGAACGAAATTTTCCTTATTTTTTCGATAGGATGCACCGTTTCTGAGATACGAGCCAATTTTGAAAATTTTTTATTTTTTTATTTTTTAGGTTTCTCGGCTTTTTATAGTTTATGCAGGTACATTTCTATAGCAAGATACGTTATTTTCATCACGTTTTGAGTTGGAGACACTAGACATTTCGAGTTACAAACTAATTTCTAAAAAAAAATTTGTTGGCAGACTGACGAATTGGTTTCAAAAATTAAATTTGAAAAATGTTGGATTTCAGGTCCATTTTTAAAGGTTTTCGAAAGACAATACCCACATTCCGGGGGTGTTTCGGTAGGGGGAACGAAATTTTCGTTATTTTTTCGATAGGATGCACCGTTTCTGAGATACGAGCCAATTTTGAAATTTTTGTATTTTTTTATTTTATAGGTTTCTTGGCTTTTTATAGTTTATGCAGGTACATTGCTATAGCAAGATACGTTATTTTCATCACGTTTTGAGTTGGAGACACTAGACATTTCGAGTTACAAACTAATTTCTAAAAAAAAATTTGTTGGCAGACTGACGAATTGGTTTCAAAAATTAAATTTGAAAAATGTTGGATTTCAGGTCCATTTTTAAAGGTTTTCGAAAGACAATACCCACATTCCGGGGGTGTTTCGGTAGGGGGAACGAAATTTTCGTTATTTTTTCGATAGGATGCACCGTTTCTGAGTTACGAGCCAATTTTGAAATTTTTGTATTTTTTTATTTTATAGGTTTCTTGGCTTTTTATAGTTTATGCAGATACATTTCTATAGCAAGATACGTTATTTTCATCACGTTTTGAGTTGGAGACACTAGACATTTCGAAATACAAACTAATTTCTAAAAAAAAATGTGTTGGCAGAGAGTCAAAAATTAAATTTGAAAAATGTTGGATTTCAGGTCCATTTTTAAAGGTTTTCCAAAGACAATACCCACATTCCGGGGGTGTTTCAGTAGGGGGAACGAAATTTTCCTTATTTTTTCGATAGGATGCACCGTTTCTGAGATACGAGCCAATTTTGAAAATTTTTTATTTTTCTATTTTTTAGGTTTCTTGGCTTTTTATAGTTTATGCAGGTACATTTCTATAGCAAGATACGTTATTTTCATTACATTTTGAGTTGGAGACACTAGACATTTCGAGTTACAAACTAATTTCTAAAAAAAATGTGTTGGCAGAGATACGAAATGGTTTCAAAAATTAAATTTGAAAAATGTTGGATTTCAGGTCCATTTTTAAAGGTTTTCGAAAGACAATACCCATATTCCGGGGGTGTTTCAGTAGGGGAACGAAATTTTCGTTATTTTTTCGATAGGATGCACCGTTTCTGAGATACGAGCCAATTTTGAAATTTTTTTATTTTTTTATTTTTTAGGTTTCTCGGCTTTTTATAGTTTATGCAGGTACATTTCTATAGCAAGATACGTTATTTTCATTACGTTTTGAGTTGGAGACACTAGACATTTCGAGTTACAAACTAATTTCTAAAAAAAAATGTGTTGGCAGAGATACGAATTGGTTTCAAAAATTAAATTTGAAAAATGTTGGATTTCAGGTCCATTTTTAAAGGTTTTCGAAAGACAATACCCATATTCTGGGGGTGTTTCAGTAGGGGGAACGAAAATTTCGTTATTTTTTCGATAGGATGCACCGTTTCTGAGATACGAGCCAATTTTGAAAATTTTTTATTTTTTTTATTTTATAGGTTTCTTGGCTTTTTATAGTTTATGCAGGTACATTTCTATAGCAAGATACGTTATTTTCATCACGTTTTGAGTTGGAGACACTAGACATTTCGAGATACAAACTAATTTCTAAAAAAAAATGTGTTGGCAGAGAGACGAATTGGTTTCAAAAATTAAATTGTTGGATTTCAGGTCCATTTTTGAAGGTTTTCGAAAGACAATACCCACATTCCGGGGGTGTTTCAGTAGGGGGAACGAAATTTTCGTTATTTTTTCGATAGGATGCACCGTTTCTGAGATACGAGCCAATTTTGAAATTTTTTTATTTTTTATTTTTTAGGTTTCTTGGCTTTTTATAGTTTATGCAGGTACATTGCTATAGCAAGATACGTTATTTTCATCACGTTTTGAGTTGGGGACACTAGACATTTCGAGATACAAACTAATTTCTAAAAAAAATGTGTTGGCAGAGAGACGAATTGGTTTCAAAAATTAAATTTGAAAAATGTTGGATTTCAGGTCCATTTTTAAAGGTTTTCGAAAGACAATACCCATATTTCGGGGGTGTTTCAGTAGGGGGAACGAAATTTTCGTTATTTTTTCGATAGGATGCACTGTTTCTGAGATACGAGCCAATTTTGAAATTTTTTTACTTTTTTATTTTTTAGGTTTCTTGGCTTTTTATAGTTTATGCAGGTACATTGCTATAGTAAGATACGTTATTTTCATCACGTTTTGAGTTGGAGACACTAGACATTTCGAGATACAAACTAATTGCTAAAAAAAAATGTGTTGGCAGAGAGACGAATTGGTTTCAAAAATTAAATTTGAAAAATGTTGGATTTCAGGTCCATTTTTAAAGGTTTTCGAAAAACAATACCCATATTTCGGGGGTGTTTCAGTAGGGGGAACGAAATTTTCGTTATTTTTTCGATAGGATGCACCGTTTCTAAGATACGAGCCAATTTTGAAAATTTTTTATTTTTTTTATTTTTTAGGTTTCTTGGCTTTTTATAGTTTATGCAGGTACATTGCTATAGTAAGATACGTTATTTTCATCACGTTTTGAGTTGGAGACACTAGACATTTCGAGATACAAACTAATTTCTAAAAAAAAATGTGTTGGCAGAGAGACGAATTGGTTTCAAAAATTAAATTGTTGGATTTCAGGTCCATTTTTGAAGGTTTTCGAAAGACAATACCCACATTCCGGGGGTGTTTCAGTAGGGGGAACGAAATTTTCGTTATTTTTTCGATAGGATGCACCGTTTCTGAGATACGAGCCAATTTTTTTATTTTTTTATTTTTTTTATTTTTAGGTTTCTCGGCTTTTTATAGTTTATGCAGGTACATTTCTATAGCAAGATACGTTATTTTCATCACGTTATGAGTTGGAGACACTAGACATTTCGAGTTACAAACCAATTTCTAAAAAAAAATGTGTTGGCAGAGAGATGAATTGGTTTCAGAAATTAAATTTGAAAAATGTTGGATTTCAGGTCCATTTTTAAAGGTTTTCGAAAGACAATACCCACATTCCGGGGATGTTTCAGTAGGGGGAACGAAATTTTCGTTATTTTTTCGATAGGATGCACCGTTTCTGAGATACGAGCCAATTTTGAAATTTTTTTATTTTTTTTTATTTTTTAGGTTTCTTGGCTTTTTATAGTTTATGCAGGTACATTGCTATAGCAAGATACGTTATTTTCATCACGTTTTGAGTTGGAGACACTAGACATTTCGAGATACAAACTAATTTCTAAAAAAAATGTGTTGGCAGAGAGACGAATTAGGTTCAAAAATTAAATTTGAAAAATGTTGGATTTCAGGTCTATTTTTATAGGTTATCGAAAGACAATACCCACATTCCGGGGGTGTTTCAGTAGGGGGAACGAAATTTTCGTTATTTTTTCGATAGGATGCACCGTTTCTGAGATACGAGCCAATTTTGAAAATTTTTTATTTTTTATTTTTTTTGGTTTCTTGGTTTTTTATAGTTTATGCAGGTACATTGCTATAGCAAGATACGTTATTTTCATCACGTTTTGAGTTGGAGACACTAGACATTTCGAGATACAAACTAATTTCTAAAAAAAAATGTGTTGGCAGAGAGACGAATTGGTTTCAAAAATTAAATTGTTGGATTTCGGGTCCATTTTTGAAGGTTTTCGAAAGACAATACCCACATTCCGGGGGTGTTTCAGTAGGGGGAACGAAATTTTCGTTATTTTTTCGATAGGATGCACCGTTTCTGAGATACGAGCCAATTTTGAAAATTTTTTATTTTTTTTATTTTTTAGGTTTCTCGGCTTTTTATAGTTTATGCAGGTACATTGCTATAGCAAGATACGTTATTTTCATCACGTTTTGAGTTGGAGACACTAGACATTTCGAGATACGAACTAATTTCTAAAAAAAAATGTGTTGACAGGGAGACGAATTGGTTTCAAAAATTAAATTTGAAAAATGTTGGATTTCAGGTCCATTTTTAAAGGTTTTCGAAAGACAATACCCACATTCCGGGGGTGTTTCAGTAGGGGGAACGAAATTTTCGTTATTTTTTCGATAGGATGCACCGTTTCTGAGATACGAGCCAATTTTGAAATTTTTTTATTTTTTATTTTTTAGGTTTCTTGGCTTTTTATAGTTTATGCAGGTACATTGCTATAGCAAGATACGTTATTTTCATCACGTTTTGAGTTGGGGACACTAGACATTTCGAGATACAAACTAATTTCTAAAAAAAATGTGTTGGCAGAGAGACGAATTGGTTTCAAAAATTAAATTTGAAAAATGTTGGATTTCAGGTCCATTTTTAAAGGTTTTCGAAAGACAATACCCACATTCCGGGGGTGTTTTAGTAGGGGGAACGAAATTTTCGTTATTTTTTCGATAGGATGCACCGTTTCTGAGATACGAGCCAATTTTGAAAATTTTTATTTTTTTATTTTTTAGGTTTCTTGGCTTTTTATAGTTTATGCAGGTACATTGCTATAGCAAGATACGTTATTTTCATCACGTTTTGAGTTGGAGACATTAGACATTTCGGGATAGAAACTAATTTCTAAAAAAAAAAAATGTGTTGGCAGAGAGACGAATTAGTTTCAAAAATGAAATTTGAAAAATGTTGGATTTCAGGTCCATTTTTAAAGGTTTTAGAAAGACAATACCCACATTCCGGGGGTGTTTCAGTAGGGGGAACGAAATTTTCGTTATTTTTTCGATAGGATGCACCGTTTCTTCGAAAAATGTTGGATTTCAGGTCCATTTTTCAAGGTTTTCGAAAGACAATACCCACATTCCGGGGGTGTTTTAGTAGGGGGAACGGAATTTTCGTTATTTTTTCGATAGGATGCACCGTTTCTGAGATACGAGCCAATTTTGAAAATTTTTAATTTTTTTATTTTTTAGGTTTCTCGGCTTTTTATAGTTTATGCAGGTACATTTCTATAGCAAGATACGTTATTTTCATCACGTTTTGAGTTGGGGACACTAGACATTTCGAGATACAAACTAATTTCTAAAAAAAATGTGTTGGCAGAGAGACGAATTGGTTTCAAAAATTAAATTTGAAAAATGTTGGATTTCAGGTCCATTTTTAAAGGTTTTCGAAAGACAATACCCACATTCCGGGGGTGTTTTAGTAGGGGGAACGAAATTTTCGTTATTTTTTCGATAGGATGCACCGTTTCTGAGATACGAGCCAATTTTGAAAATTTTTATTTTTTTATTTTTTAGGTTTCTTGGCTTTTTATAGTTTATGCAGGTACATTGCTATAGCAAGATACGTTATTTTCATCACGTTTTGAGTTGGAGACACTAGACATTTCGAAATACAAACTAATTTCTAAAAAAAAATGTGTTGGCAGAGAGTCAAAAATTAAATTTGAAAAATGTTGGATTTCAGGTCCATTTTTAAAGGTTTTCCAAAGACAATACCCACATTCCGGGGGTGTTTCAGTAGAGGGAACGAAATTTTCGTTATTTTTTCGATAGGATGCACCGTTTCTTCGAAAAATGTTGGATTTCAGGTCCATTTTTCAAGGTTTTCGAAAGACAATACCCACATTCCGGGGGTGTTTTAGTAGGGGGAACGAAATTTTCGTTATTTTTTTCGATAGGATGCACCGTTTCTGAGATACGAGCCAATTTTGAAAATTTTTTATTTTTTTATTTTTTAGGTTTCTCGGCTTTTTATAGTTTATGCAGGTACATTTCTATAGCAAGATACGTTATTTTCATTACGTTTTGAGTTGGAGACACTAGACATTTCGAGTTACAAACTAATTTCTAAAAAAAAATGTGTTGGCAGAGAGACGAATTGGTTTCAAAAATTAAATTTGAAAAATGTTGGATTTCAGGTCCATTTTTAAAGGTTTTCGAAAGACAATACCCACATTCCGGGGGTGTTTCAGCAGGGGGAACGAAATTTTCGTTATTTTTTCGATAGGATGCACCGTTTCTGAGATACGAGCCAATTTTGAAATTTTTTAATTTTTTTATTTTTAGGTTTCTTGGATTTTTATAGTTTATGTAGGTACATTGCTATAGCAAGATACGTTATTTTCATCACGTTTTGAGTTGGAGACACTAGACATTTCGAGATACAAACTAATTTCTAAAAAAAAATGTGTTGGCAGAGAGACGAATTAGTTTCAAAAATGAAATTTGAAAAATATTGGATTTCAGGTCCATTTTTAAAGGTTTTCGAAAGACAATACCCACATTCCGGGGGTGTTTCAGTAGAGGGAACGAAATTTTCGTTATTTTTTCGATAGGATGCACCGTTTCTTCGAAAAATGTTGGATTTCAGGTCCATTTTTCAAGGTTTTCGAAAGACAATACCCACATTCCGGGGGTGTTTTAGTAGGGGGAACGAAATTTTCGTTATTTTTTTCGATAGGATGCACCGTTTCTGAGATACGAGCCAATTTTGAAAATTTTTTATTTTTTTATTTTTTAGGTTTCTCGGCTTTTTATAGTTTATGCAGGTACATTTCTATAGCAAGATACGTTATTTTCATTACGTTTTGAGTTGGAGACACTAGACATTTCGAGTTACAAACTAATTTCTAAAAAAAAATGTGTTGGCAGAGAGACGAATTGGTTTCAAAAATTAAATTTGAAAAATGTTGGATTTCAGGTCCATTTTTAAAGGTTTTCGAAAGACAATACCCACATTCCGGGGGTGTTTCAGCAGGGGGAACGAAATTTTCGTTATTTTTTCGATAGGATGCACCGTTTCTGAGATACGAGCCAATTTTGAAATTTTTTAATTTTTTTATTTTTTAGGTTTCTTGGATTTTTATAGTTTATGTAGGTACATTGCTATAGCAAGATACGTTATTTTCATCACGTTTTGAGTTGGAGACACTAGACATTTCGAGATACAAACTAATTTCTAAAAAAAAATGTGTTGGCAGAAAGACGAATTGGTTTCAAAAATTAAATTTGAAAAATGTTGGATTTCAGGTCCATTTTTAAAGGTTTTCGAAAGACAATACCCATATTCCGGGGGTGTTTCAGTAGGGGGAACGAAATTTTCGTTATTTTTTCGATAGGATGCACCGTTTCTGAGATACGAGCCAATTTTGAAATTTTTTTATTTTTTTATTTTTTAGGTTTCTTGGCTTTTTATAGTTTATGTAGGTACATTGCTATAGCAAGATACGTTATTTTCATCACGTTTTGAGTTGGAGACACTAGACATTTGGAGATACAAACTAATTTCTAAAAAAAAATGTGTTGGCAGAAAGACGAATTGGTTTCAAAAATTAAATTTGAAAAATGTTGGATTTCAGGTCCATTTTTAAAGGTTTTCGAAAGACAATACCCACATTCCGGGGGTGTTTCAGTAGGGGGAACGAAATTTTCGTTATTTTTTCGATAGGATGCACCGTTTCTTCGAAAAATGTTGGATTTCAGGTCCATTTTTAAAGGTTTTCGAAAGACAATACCCACATTCCGGGGGTGTTTCAGTAGGGGGAACGGAATTTTCGTTATTTTTTCGATAGGATGCACCGTTTCTGAGATACGAGCTAATTTTGAAAATTTTTAATTTTTTTATTTTTTAGGTTTCTCGGCTTTTTATAGTTTATGCAGGTACATTTCTATAGCAAGATACGTTATTTTCATCACGTTTTGAGTTGGGGACACTAGACATTTCGAGATACAAACTAATTTCTAAAAAAAATGTGTTGGCAGAGAGACGAATTGGTTTCAAAAATTAAATTTGAAAAATGTTGGATTTCAGGTCCATTTTTAAAGGTTTTCGAAAGACAATACCCACATTCCGGGGGTGTTTTAGTAGGGGGAACGGAATTTTCGTTATTTTTTCGATAGGATGCACCGTTTCTGAGATACGAGCCAATTTTGAAAATTTTTAATTTTTTTATTTTTTAGGTTTCTCGGCTTTTTATAGTTTATGCAGGTACATTTCTATAGCAAGATACGTTATTTTCATCACGTTTTGAGTTGGGGACACTAGACATTTCGAGATACAAACTAATTTCTAAAAAAAATGTGTTGGCAGAGAGACGAATTGGTTTCAAAAATTAAATTTGAAAAATGTTGGATTTCAGGTCCATTTTTAAAGGTTTTCGAAAGACAATACCCACATTCCGGGGGTGTTTTAGTAGGGGGAACGAAATTTTCGTTATTTTTTCGATAGGATGCACCGTTTCTGAGATACGAGCCAATTTTGAAAATTTTTATTTTTTTATTTTTTAGGTTTCTTGGCTTTTTATAGTTTATGCAGGTACATTGCTATAGCAAGATACGTTATTTTCATCACGTTTTGAATTGGAGACATTAGACATTTCGGGATAGAAACTAATTTCTAAAAAAAAAAATGTGTTGGCAGAGAGACGAATTAGTTTCAAAAATGAAATTTGAAAAATATTGGATTTCAGGTCCATTTTTAAAGGTTTTCGAAAGACAATACCCACATTCCGGGGGTGTTTCAGTAGAGGGAACGAAATTTTCGTTATTTTTTCGATAGGATGCACCGTTTCTTCGAAAAATGTTGGATTTCAGGTCCATTTTTCAAGGTTTTCGAAAGACAATACCCACATTCCGGGAGTGTTTTAGTAGGGGGAACGAAATTTTCGTTATTTTTTCGATAGGATGCACCGTTTCTGAGATACGAGCCAATTTTGAAAATTTTTAATTTTTTTATTTTTTAGGTTTCTCGGCTTTTTATAGTTTATGCAGGTACATTTCTATAGCAAGATACGTTATTTTCATTACGTTTTGAGTTGGAGACACTAGACATTTCGAGTTACAAACTAATTTCTAAAAAAAAATGTGTTGGCAGAGAGACGAATTGGTTTCAAAAATTAAATTTGAAAAATGTTGGATTTCAGGTCCATTTTTAAAGGTTTTCGAAAGACAATACCCACATTCCGGGGGTGTTTCAGTAGGGGGAACGAAATTTTCGTTATTTTTTCGATAGGATGCACCGTTTCTGAGATACGAGCCAATTTTGAAATTTTTTTATTTTTTTATTTTTTAGGTTTCTTGGCTTTTTATAGTTTATGCAGGTACATTGCTATAGCAAGATACGTTATTTTCATCACGTTTCGAGTTGGAGACACTAGACATTTCGAGATACAAACTAATTTCTAAAAAAAAATGTGTTGGCAGAGAGACGAATTGGTTTCAAAAATTAAATTTGAAAAATGTTGGATTTCAGGTCCATTTTTAAAGGTTTTCGAAAGACAATACCCACATTCCGGGGGTGTTTCAGTAGGGGGAACGAAATTTTCGTTATTTTTTCGATAGGATGCACCGTTTCTGAGATACGAGCCAATTTTGAAAATTTTTTATTTTTTATTTTTTTTGGTTTCTTGGTTTTTTATAGTTTATGCAGGTACATTGCTATAGCAAGATACGTTATTTTCATCACGTTTTGAGTTGGAGACACTAGACATTTCGAGATACAAACTAATTTCTAAAAAAAAATGTGTTGGCAGAGAGACGAATTGGTTTCAAAAATTAAATTGTTGGATTTCAGGTCCATTTTTGAAGGTTTTTGAAAGACAATACCCACATTCCGGGGGTGTTTCAGTAGGGGGAACGAAATTTTCGTTATTTTTTCGATAGGATGCACCGTTTCTGAGATACGAGCCAATTTTGAAAATTTTTTATTTTTTTTATTTTTTAGGTTTCTCGGCTTTTTATAGTTTATGCAGGTACATTGCTATGGCAAGATACGTTATTTTCATCACGTTTTGAGTTGGAGACACTAGACATTTCGAGATACAAACTAATTTCTAAAAAAAAATGTGTTGGCAGAGAGACGAATTGGTTTCAAAAATTAAATTTGAAAAATGTTGGATTTCAGGTCCATTTTTAAAGGTTTTCGAAAGACAATACCCACATTCCGGGGGTGTTTCAGTAGGGGGAACGAAATTTTCGTTATTTTTTCGATAGGATGCACCGTTTCTGAGATACGAGCCAATTTTGAAAATTTTTTATTTTTTATTTTTTTTTGGTTTCTTGGTTTTTTATAGTTTATGCAGGTACATTGCTATAGCAAGATACGTTATTTTCATCACGTTTTGAGTTGGAGACACTAGACATTTCGAGATACAAACTAATTTCTAAAAAAAAATGTGTTGGCAGAGAGACGAATTGGTTTCAAAAATTAAATTGTTGGATTTCAGGTCCATTTTTGAAGGTTTTCGAAAGACAATACCCACATTCCGGGGGTGTTTCAGTAGGGGGAACGAAATTTTCGTTATTTTTTCGATAGGATGCACCGTTTCTGAGATACGAGCCAATTTTGAAATTTTTTTATTTTTTTTATTTTTTAGGTTTCTCGGCTTTTTATAGTTTATGCAGGTACATTGCTATGGCAAGATACGTTATTTTTATCACGTTTTGAGTTGGAGACACTAGACATTTCGAGATACAAACTAATTTCTAAAAAAAAATGTGTTGGCAGAGAGACGAATTGGTTTCAAAAATTAAATTTGAAAAATGTTGGATTTCAGGTCCATTTTTAAAGGTTTTCGAAAGACAATACCCACATTCCGGGGTTGTTTCAGTAGGGGGAACGAAATTTTCGTTATTTTTTCGATAGGATGCACCGTTTCTGAGATACGAGCCAATTTTGAAATTTTATTATTTTTTTATTTTTTAGGTTTCTTGGCTTTTTATAGTTTATGCAGGTACATTTCTATAGTAAGATACGTTATTTTCATCACGTTTTGAGTTGGAGACACTAGACATGCCGAGATACAAATTAATTTCCAAAAAAAAATGTGTTGGCAGAGAGACGAATTGGTTTCAAAAATTAAATTTGAAAAATGTTGGATTTCAGGTCCATTTTTAAAGGTTTTCGAAAGACAATACCCACATTCCGGGGGTGTTTCAGTAGGGGGAACGAAATTTTCGTTATTTTTTCGATAGGATGCACCGTTTCTGAGATACGAGCCAATTTTGAAAATTTTTTATTTTTTTATTTTTTAGGTTTCTCGGCTTTTTATAGTTTATGCAGGTACATTTCTATAGCAAGATACGTTAATTTCATCACGTTTTGAGTTGGAGACACTAGACATTTCGAGATACAAACTAATTTCTAAAAAAAATGTGTTGGCAGAGAGACGAATTGGTTTCAAAAATTAAATTTGAAAAATGTTGGATTTCAGGTCCATTTTTAAAGGTTTTCGAAAGACAATACCCACATTCCGGGGGTGTTTCAGTAGGGGGAACGAAATTTTCGTTATTTTTTCGATAGGATGCACCGTTTCTGAGATACGAGCCAATTTTGAAAATTTTTTATTTTTTTATTTTTTAGGTTTCTCGGCTTTTTATAGTTTATGCAGGTACATTTCTATAGCAAGATACGTTATTTTCATCACGTTATGAGTTGGAGACACTAGACATTTCGAGTTACAAACTAATTTCTAAAAAAAAATGTGTTGGCAGAGAGACGAATTGGTTTCAAAAATTAAATTTGAAAAATGTTGGATTTCAGGTCCATTTTTAAAGGTTTTCGAAAGACAATACCCACATTCCGGGGGTGTTTCAGTAGGGGGAACGAAATTTTCGTTATTTTTTCGATAGGATGCACCGTTTCTGAGATACGAGCCAATTTTGAAAATTTTTTATTTTTTTATTTTTTAGGTTTCTCGGCTTTTTATAGTTTATGCAGGTACATTGCTATAGCAAGATACGTTATTTTCATCACGTTTTGAGTTGGAGACACTAGACATTTCGAGATACAAACTAATTTCTAAAAAAAAATGTGTTGGCAGAGAGACGAATTGGTTTCAAAAATTAAATTGTTGGATTTCAGGTCCATTTTTGAAGGTTTTTGAAAGACAATACCCACATTCCGGGGGTGTTTCAGTAGGGGGAACGAAATTTTCGTTATTTTTTCGATAGGATGCACCGTTTCTGAGATACGAGCCAATTTTGAAAATTTTTTATTTTTTTTATTTTTTAGGTTTCTCGGCTTTTTATAGTTTATGCAGGTACATTGCTATGGCAAGATACGTTATTTTCATCACGTTTTGAGTTGGAGACACTAGACATTTCGAGATACAAACTAATTTCTAAAAAAAAATGTGTTGGCAGAGAGACGAATTGGTTTCAAAAATTAAATTTGAAAAATGTTGGATTTCAGGTCCATTTTTAAAGGTTTTCGAAAGACAATACCCACATTCCGGGGGTGTTTCAGTAGGGGGAACGAAATTTTCGTTATTTTTTCGATAGGATGCACCGTTTCTGAGATACGAGCCAATTTTGAAAATTTTTTATTTTTTATTTTTTTTGGTTTCTTGGTTTTTTATAGTTTATGCAGGTACATTGCTATAGCAAGATACGTTATTTTCATCACGTTTTGAGTTGGAGACACTAGACATTTCGAGATACAAACTAATTTCTAAAAAAAAATGTGTTGGCAGAGAGACGAATTGGTTTCAAAAATTAAATTGTTGGATTTCAGGTCCATTTTTGAAGGTTTTTGAAAGACAATACCCACATTCCGGGGGTGTTTCAGTAGGGGGAACGAAATTTTCGTTATTTTTTCGATAGGATGCACCGTTTCTGAGATACGAGCCAATTTTGAAAATTTTTTATTTTTTTTATTTTTTAGGTTTCTCGGCTTTTTATAGTTTATGCAGGTACATTGCTATGGCAAGATACGTTATTTTCATCACGTTTCGAGTTGGAGACACTAGACATTTCGAGATACAAACTAATTTCTAAAAAAAATGTGTTGGCAGAGAGACGAATTGGTTTCAAAAATTAAATTTGAAAAATGTTGGATTTCAGGTCCATTTTTAAAGGTTTTCGAAAGACAATACCCACATTCCGGGGGTGTTTCAGTAGGGGGAACGAAATTTTCGTTATTTTTTCGATAGGATGCACCGTTTCTGAGATACGAGCCAATTTTGAAAATTTTTTTTTTTTTTTTTTTTTTTGGTTTCTTGGTTTTTTATAGTTTATGCAGGTACATTGCTATAGCAAGATACGTTATTTTCATCACGTTTTGAGTTGGAGACACTAGACATTTCGAGATACAAACTAATTTCTAAAAAAAAATGTGTTGGCAGAGAGACGAATTGGTTTCAAAAATTAAATTGTTGGATTTCAGGTCCATTTTTGAAGGTTTTTGAAAGACAATACCCACATTCCGGGGGTGTTTCAGTAGGGGGAACGAAATTTTCGTTATTTTTTCGATAGGATGCACCGTTTCTGAGATACGAGCCAATTTTGAAATTTTTTTATTTTTTTTATTTTTTAGGTTTCTCGGCTTTTTATAGTTTATGCAGGTACATTGCTATGGCAAGATACGTTATTTTCATCACGTTTTGAGTTGGAGACACTAGACATTTCGAGATACAAACTAATTTCTAAAAAAAAATGTGTTGGCAGAGAGACGAATTGGTTTCAAAAATTAAATTTGAAAAATGTTGGATTTCAGGTCCATTTTTAAAGGTTTTCGAAAGACAATACCCACATTCCGGGGGTGTTTCAGTAGGGGGAACGAAATTTTCGTTATTTTTTCGATAGGATGCACCGTTTCTGAGATACGAGCCAATTTTGAAAATTTTTTATTTTTTATTTTTTTTTTGGTTTCTTGGTTTTTTATAGTTTATGCAGGTACATTGCTATAGCAAGATACGTTATTTTCATCACGTTTTGAGTTGGAGACACTAGACATTTCGAGATACAAACTAATTTCTAAAAAAAAATGTGTTGGCAGAGAGACGAATTGGTTTCAAAAATTAAATTGTTGGATTTCAGGTCCATTTTTGAAGGTTTTTGAAAGACAATACCCACATTCCGGGGGTGTTTCAGTAGGGGGAACGAAATTTTCGTTATTTTTTCGATAGGATGCACCGTTTCTGAGATACGAGCCAATTTTGAAAATTTTTTATTTTTTTTATTTTTTAGGTTTCTCGGCTTTTTATAGTTTATGCAGGTACATTGCTATGGCAAGATACGTTATTTTCATCACGTTTTGAGTTGGAGACACTAGACATTTCGAGATACAAACTAATTTCTAAAAAAAAATGTGTTGGCAGAGAGACGAATTGGTTTCAAAAATTAAATTTGAAAAATGTTGGATTTCAGGTCCATTTTTAAAGGTTTTCGAAAGACAATAGCCACATTCCGAGGGTGTTTCAGTAGGGGGAACGAAAATTTCGTTATTTTTTCGATAGGATGCACCGTTTCTGAAATACGAGCCAATTTTGAAAATTTTTTATTTTTTTTATTTTTTAGGTTTCTCGGCTTTTTATAGTTTATGCAGGTACATTGCTATAGCAAGATACGTTATTTTCATCACTTTTTGAGTTGAAGACACTAGACATTTCGAGATACAAAATAATTTCTAAAAAAAAATGTCTTGGCAGAGAGACGAATTAGTTTCAAAAATTAAATTTGAAAAATGTTGGATTTCAGGTCTATTTTTATAGGTTATCGAAAGACAATACCCACATTCCGGGGGTGTTTCAGTAGGGGGAACGAAATTTTCGTTATTTTTTCGATAGGATGCACCGTTTCTGAGATACGAGCCAATTTTGAAAAATTTTTTTTTTTATTTTTTTTTGGTTTCTTGGTTTTTTATAGTTTATGCAGGTACATTGCTATAGCAAGATACGTTATTTTCATCACGTTTTGAGTTGGAGACACTAGACATTTCGAGATACGAACTAATTGCTAAAACAAAATGTGTTGACAGGGAGACGAATTGGCTTCAAAAATTAAATTTGAAAAATGTTGGATTTCAGGTCCATTTTTAAAGGTTTTCGAAAGACAGTACCCACATTCCGGGGGTGTTTCAGTAGGGGGAACGAAATTTTCGTTATTTTTTCGATAGGATGCACCGTTTCTGAGATACGAGCCAATTTTGAATTTTTTTTATTTTTTTATTTTTTAGGTTTCTTGGCTTTTTATAGTTTATGCAGGTACATTGCTATGGCAAGATACGTTATTTTCATCACGTTTTGAGTTGGAGACACTAGACATTTCGAGATACAAACTAATTTCTAAAAAAAAATGTGTTGGCAGAGAGACGAATTGGTTTCAAAAATTAAATTTGAAAAATGTTGGATTTCAGGTCCATTTTTAAAGGTTTTCGAAAGACAATACCCACATTCCGGGGGTGTTTCAGTAGGGGGAACGAAATTTTCGTTATTTTTTCGATAGGATGCACCGTTTCTGAGATACGAGCCAATTTTGAAATTTTTTTATTTTTTTTATTTTTTAGGTTTCTTGGCTTTTTATAGTTTATGCAGGTACATTGCTATAGCAAGATACGTTATTTTCATCACGTTTTGAGTTGGAGACACTAGACATTTCGAGATACAAACTAATTTCTAAAAAAAAATGTGTTGGCAGAGAGACGAATTAGTTTCAAAAATTAAATTTGAAAAATGTTGGATTTCAGGTCTATTTTTATAGGTTATCGAAAGACAATACCCACATTCCGGTGGTGTCTCAGTAGGGGGAACGAAATTTTCGTTATTTTTTCGATAGGATGCACCGTTTCTGAGATACGAGCCAATTTTGAAATTTTTTTATTTTTTTTATTTTTTAGATTTCTTGGCTTTTTATAGTTTATGCAGGTACATTGCTATAGCAAGATACGTTATTTTCATCACGTTTTGAGTTGGAGACACTAGACATTTCGAGATACAAACTAATTTCTAAAAAAAAATGTGTTGGCAGAGAGACGAATTAGTTTCAAAAATTAAATTTGAAAAATGTTGGATTTCAGGTCTATTTTTATAGGTTATCGAAAGACAATACCCACATTCCGGTGGTGTTTCAGTAGGGGGAACGAAATTTTCGTTATTTTTTCGATAGGATGCACCGTTTCTGAGATACGAGCCAATTTTGAATTTTTTTTATTTTTTATTTTTTTTGGTTTCTTGGTTTTTTATAGTTTATGCAGGTACATTGCTATAGCAAGATACGTTATTTTCATCACGTTTTGAGTAGGAGACACTAGACATTTCGAGATACAAACTAATTTCTAAAAAAAAATGTGTTGGCAGAGAGACGAATTGGTTTCAAAAATTAAATTTGAAAAATGTTGGATTTCAGGTCTATTTTTATAGGTTATCGAAAGACAATACCCACATTCCGGGGTTGTTTCAGTAGGGGGAACGAAATTTTCGTTATTTTTTCGATAGGATGCACCGTTTCTGAGATACGAGCCAATTTTGAAAATTTTTTATTTTTTATTTTTTTTTGGTTTCTTGGTTTTTTATAGTTTATGCAGGTACATTGCTATAGCAAGATACGTTATTTTCATCACGTTTTGAGTTGGAGACACTAGACATTTCGAGATACAAACTAATTTCTAAAAAAAAATGTGTTGGCAGAGAGACGAATTGGTTTCAAAAATTAAATTTGAAAAATGTTGGATTTCAGGTCCATTTTTAAAGGTTTTCGAAAGACAATACCCACATTCCGGGGGTGTTTCAGTAGGGGGAACGAAATTTTCGTTATTTTTTCGATAGGATGCACCGTTTCTGAGATACGAGCCAATTTTGAAATTTTTTTATTTTTTTTATTTTTTAGGTTTCTTGGCTTTTTATAGTTTATGCAGGTACATTGCTATAGCAAGATACGTTATTTTCATCACGTTTTGAGTTGGAGACACTAGACATTTCGAGATACAAACTAATTTCTAAAAAAAAATGTGTTGGCAGAGAGACGAATTAGTTTCAAAAATTAAATTTGAAAAATGTTGGATTTCAGGTCTATTTTTATAGGTTATCGAAAGACAATACCCACATTCCGGTGGTGTTTCAGTAGGGGGAACGAAATTTTCGTTATTTTTTCGATAGGATGCACCGTTTCTGAGATACGAGCCAATTTTGAATTTTTTTTATTTTTTATTTTTTTTGGTTTCTTGGTTTTTTATAGTTTATGCAGGTACATTGCTATAGCAAGATACGTTATTTTCATCACGTTTTGAGTTGGAGACACTAGACATTTCGAGATACAAACTAATTTCTAAAAAAAAATGTGTTGGCAGAGAGACGAATTGGTTTCAAAAATTAAATTGTTGGATTTCAGGTCCATTTTTGAAGGTTTTCGAAAGACAATACCCACATTCGGGGGGTGTTTCAGTAGGGGGAACGAAATGTTCGTTATTTTTTCGATAGGATGCACCGTTTCTGTGATACGAGCCAATTTTGAAAATTTTTTATTTTTTTTATTTTTTAGGTTTCTCGGCTTTTTATAGTTTATGCAGGTACATTGCTATGGCAAGATACGTTATTTTCATCACGTTTTGAGTTGGAGACACTAGACATTTCGAGATACAAACTAATTTCTAAAAAAAAATGTGTTGGCAGAGAGACGAATTGGTTTCAAAAATTAAATTTGAAAAATGTTGGATTTCAGGTCCATTTTTAAAGGTTTTCGAAAGACAATACCCACATTCCGGGGGTGTTTCAGTAGGGGGAACGAAATTTTCGTTATTTTTTCGATAGGATGCACCGTTTCTGAGATACGAGCCAATTTTGAAATTTTTTTATTTTTTTTATTTTTTAGGTTTCTTGGCTTTTTATAGTTTATGCAGGTACATTGCTATAGCAAGATACGTTATTTTCATCACGTTTTGAGTTGGAGACACTAGACATTTCGAGATACAAACTAATTTCTAAAAAAAAATGTGTTGGCAGAGAGACGAATTAGTTTCAAAAATTAAATTTGAAAAATGTTGGATTTCAGGTCTATTTTTATAGGTTATCGAAAGACAATACCCACATTCCGGTGGTGTTTCAGTAGGGGGAACGAAATTTTCGTTATTTTTTCGATAGGATGCACCGTTTCTGAGATACGAGCCAATTTTGAATTTTTTTTATTTTTTATTTTTTTTGGTTTCTTGGTTTTTTATAGTTTATGCAGGTACATTGCTATAGCAAGATACGTTATTTTCATCACGTTTTGAGTTGGAGACACTAGACATTTCGAGATACAAACTAATTTCTAAAAAAAAATGTGTTGGCAGAGAGACGAATTGGTTTCAAAAATTAAATTGTTGGATTTCAGGTCCATTTTTGAAGGTTTTCGAAAGACAATACCCACATTCGGGGGGTGTTTCAGTAGGGGGAACGAAATGTTCGTTATTTTTTCGATAGGATGCACCGTTTCTGTGATACGAGCCAATTTTGAAAATTTTTTATTTTTTTTATTTTTTAGGTTTCTCGGCTTTTTATAGTTTATGCAGGTACATTGCTATAGCAAGATACGTTATTTTCATCACGTTTCGAGTTGGAGACACTAGACATTTCGAGATACGAACTAATTTCTAAAAAAAAATGTGTTGACAGGGAGACGAATTGGTTTCAAAAATTAAATTTGAAAAATGTTGCATTTCAGGTCCATTTTTAAAGGTTTTCGAAAGACAATACCCACATTCCGGGGGTGTTTCAGTAGGGGGAACGAAATTTTCGTTATTTTTTCGATAGGATGCACCGTTTCTGAGATACGAGCCAATTTTGAAATTTTTTTATTTTTTTTATTTTTTAGGTTTCTCGGCTTTTTATAGTTTATGCAGGTACATTGCTATAGCAAGATACGTTATTTTCATCACGTTTCGAGTTGGAGACACTAGAC
Source organism: Lysandra bellargus (assembly GCA_905333045.1). Taxonomy (NCBI): domain Eukaryota; kingdom Metazoa; phylum Arthropoda; class Insecta; order Lepidoptera; family Lycaenidae; genus Lysandra; species Lysandra bellargus. The sequence goes on along the minus strand of HG995352.1, from coordinate 3,627,683 downwards.
ATTTCGAGATACAAACTAATTTCTAAAAAAAAATGTGTTGGCAGAGAGACGAATTGGTTTCAAAAATTAAATTTGAAAAATGTTGGATTTCAGGTCCATTTTTAAAGGTTTTCGAAAGACAATACCCACATTCCGGGGGTGTTTCAGTAGGGGGAACGAAATTTTCGTTATTTTTTCGATAGGATGCACCGTTTCTGAGATACGAGCCAATTTTGAAAATTTTTTATTTTTTTATTTTTTAGGTTTCTCGGCTTTTTATAGTTTATGCAGGTACATTTCTATAGCAAGATACGTTATTTTCATCACGTTATGAGTTGGAGACACTAGACATTTCGAGTTACAAACTAATTTCTAAAAAAAAATGTGTTGGCAGAGAGACGAATTGGTTTCAAAAATTAAATTTGAAAAATGTTGGATTTCAGGTCCATTCTTAAAGGTTTTCGAAAGACAATACCCATATTTCGGGGGTGTTTCAGTAGGGGGAACGAAATTTTCGTTATTTTTTCGATAGGATGCACCGTTTCTGAGATACGAGCCAATTTTGAAATTTTTTTATTTTTTATTTTTTTTTGGTTTCTTGGTTTTTTATAGTTTATGCAGGTACATTGCTATAGCAAGATACGTTATTTTCATCACGTTTTGAGTTGGAGACACTAGACATTTCGAGATACAAACTAATTTCTAAAAAAAAATGTGTTGGCAGAGAGACGAATTGGTTTCAAAAATTAAATTGTTGGATTTCAGGTCCATTTTTGAAGGTTTTTGAAAGACAATACCCACATTCCGGGGGTGTTTCAGTAGGGGGAACGAAATTTTCGTTATTTTTTCGATAGGATGCACCGTTTCTGAGATACGAGCCAATTTTGAAAATTTTTTATTTTTTTTATTTTTTAGGTTTCTCGGCTTTTTATAGTTTATGCAGGTACATTGCTATGGCAAGATACGTTATTTTCATCACGTTTCGAGTTGGAGACACTAGAGATTTCGAGATACAAACTAATTTCTAAAAAAAAATGTGTTGGCAGAGAGACGAATTGGTTTCAAAAATTAAATTTGAAAAATGTTGGATTTCAGGTCCATTTTTAAAGGTTTTCGAAAGACAATACCCACATTCCGGGGGTGTTTCAGTAGGGGGAACGAAATTTTCGTTATTTTTTCGATAGGATGCACCGTTTCTGAGATACGAGCCAATTTTGAAAATTTTTTATTTTTTATTTTTTTTTGGTTTCTTGGTTTTTTATAGTTTATGCAGGTACATTGCTATAGCAAGATACGTTATTTTCATCACGTTTTGAGTTGGAGACACTAGACATTTCGAGATACAAACTAATTTCTAAAAAAAAATGTGTTGGCAGAGAGACGAATTGGTTTCAAAAATTAAATTGTTGGATTTCAGGTCCATTTTTGAAGGTTTTTGAAAGACAATACCCACATTCCGGGGGTGTTTCAGTAGGGGGAACGAAATTTTCGTTATTTTTTCGATAGGATGCACCGTTTCTGAGATACGAGCCAATTTTGAAATTTTTTTATTTTTTTTATTTTTTAGGTTTCTCGGCTTTTTATAGTTTATGCAGGTACATTGCTATGGCAAGATACGTTATTTTCATCACGTTTTGAGTTGGAGACACTAGACATTTCGAGATACAAACTAATTTCTAAAAAAAAATGTGTTGGCAGAGAGACGAATTGGTTTCAAAAATTAAATTTGAAAAATGTTGGATTTCAGGTCCATTTTTAAAGGTTTTCGAAAGACAATACCCACATTCCGGGGGTGTTTCAGTAGGGGGAACGAAATTTTCGTTATTTTTTCGATAGGATGCACCGTTTCTGAGATACGAGCCAATTTTGAAAATTTTTTATTTTTTATTTTTTTTTGGTTTCTTGGTTTTTTATAGTTTATGCAGGTACATTGCTATAGCAAGATACGTTATTTTCATCACGTTTTGAGTTGGAGACACTAGACATTTCGAGATACAAACTAATTTCTAAAAAAAAATGTGTTGGCAGAGAGACGAATTGGTTTCAAAAATTAAATTGTTGGATTTCAGGTCCATTTTTGAAGGTTTTTGAAAGACAATACCCACATTCCGGGGGTGTTTCAGTAGGGGGAACGAAATTTTCGTTATTTTTTCGATAGGATGCACCGTTTCTGAGATACGAGCCAATTTTGAAAATTTTTTATTTTTTTTATTTTTTAGGTTTCTCGGCTTTTTATAGTTTATGCAGGTACATTGCTATGGCAAGATACGTTATTTTCATCACGTTTTGAGTTGGAGACACTAGACATTTCGAGATACAAACTAATTTCTAAAAAAAAATGTGTTGGCAGAGAGACGAATTGGTTTCAAAAATTAAATTTGAAAAATGTTGGATTTCAGGTCCATTTTTAAAGGTTTTCGAAAGACAATAGCCACATTCCGAGGGTGTTTCAGTAGGGGGAACGAAAATTTCGTTATTTTTTCGATAGGATGCACCGTTTCTGAAATACAAGCCAATTTTGAAAATTTTTTATTTTTTTTATTTTTTAGGTTTCTCGGCTTTTTATAGTTTATGCAGGTACATTGCTATAGCAAGATACGTTATTTTCATCACTTTTTGAGTTGAAGACACTAGACATTTCGAGATACAAAATAATTTCTAAAAAAAAATGTGTTGGCAGAGAGACGAATTAGTTTCAAAAATTAAATTTGAAAAATGTTGGATTTCAGGTCTATTTTTATAGGTTATCGAAAGACAATACCCACATTCCGGGGGTGTTTCAGTAGGGGGAACGAAATTTTCGTTATTTTTTCGATAGGATGCACCGTTTCTGAGATACGAGCCAATTTTGAAAAATTTTATTTTTTATTTTTTTTTGGTTTCTTGGTTTTTTATAGTTTATGCAGGTACATTGCTATAGCAAGATACGTTATTTTCATCACGTTTTGAGTTGGAGACACTAGACATTTCGAGATACAAACTAATTTCTAAAAAAAAATGTGTTGGCAGAGAGACGAATTGGTTTCAAAAATTAAATTGTTGGATTTCAGGTCCATTTTTGAAGGTTTTTGAAAGACAATACCCACATTCCGGGGGTGTTTCAGTAGGGGGAACGAAATTTTCGTTATTTTTTCGATAGGATGCACCGTTTCTGAGATACGAGCCAATTTTGAAAATTTTTTATTTTTTTTATTTTTTAGGTTTCTCGGCTTTTTATAGTTTATGCAGGTACATTGCTATGGCAAGATACGTTATTTTCATCACGTTTTGAGTTGGAGACACTAGACATTTCGAGATACAAACTAATTTCTAAAAAAAAAAATGTGTTGGCAGAGAGACGAATTGGTTTCAAAAATTAAATTTGAAAAATGTTGGATTTCAGGTCCATTTTTAAAGGTTTTCGAAAGACAATACCCACATTCCGGGGGTGTTTCAGTAGGGGGAACGAAATTTTCGTTATTTTTTCGATAGGATGCACCGTTTCTGAGATACGAGCCAATTTTGAAAATTTTTTATTTTTTATTTTTTTTTGGTTTCTTGGTTTTTTATAGTTTATGCAGGTACATTGCTATAGCAAGATACGTTATTTTCATCACGTTTTGAGTTGGAGACACTAGACATTTCGAGATACAAACTAATTTCTAAAAAAAAATGTGTTGGCAGAGAGACGAATTAGTTTCAAAAATTAAATTGTTGGATTTCAGGTCCATTTTTGAAGGTTTTTGAAAGACAATACCCACATTCCGGGGGTGTTTCAGTAGGGGGAACGAAATTTTCGTTATTTTTTCGATAGGATGCACCGTTTCTGAGATACGAGCCAATTTTGAAAATTTTTTATTTTTTTTATTTTTTAGGTTTCTCGGCTTTTTATAGTTTATGCAGGTACATTGCTATGGCAAGATACGTTATTTTCATCACGTTTTGAGTTGGAGACACTAGACATTTCGAGATACAAACTAATTTCTAAAAAAAAATGTGTTGTCAGAGAGACGAATTGGTTTCAAAAATTAAATTTGAAAAATGTTGGATTTCAGGTCCATTTTTAAAGGTTTTCGAAAGACAATACCCACATTCCGGGGGTGTTTTAGTAGGGGGAACGAAATTTTCGTTATTTTTTCGATAGGATGCACCGTTTCTGAGATACGAGCCAATTTTGAAAATTTTTTATTTTTTATTTTTTTTTGGTTTCTTGGTTTTTTATAGTTTATACAGGTACATTGCTATAGCAAGATACGTTATTTTCATCACGTTTTGAGTTGGAGACACTAGACATTTCGAGATACAAACTAATTTCTAAAAAAAAATGTGTTGGCAGAGAGACGAATTGGTTTCAAAAATTAAATTGTTGGATTTCAGGTCCATTTTTGAAGGTTTTTGAAAGACAATACCCACATTCCGGGGGTGTTTCAGTAGGGGGAACGAAATTTTCGTTATTTTTTCGATAGGATGCACCGTTTCTGAGATACGAGCCAATTTTGAAAATTTTTTATTTTTTATTTTTTTTTGGTTTCTTGGTTTTTTATAGTTTATGCAGGTACATTGCTATAGCAAGATACGTTATTTTCATCACGTTTTGAGTTGGAGACACTAGACATTTCGAGATACAAACTAATTTCTAAAAAAAAATGTGTTGGCAGAGAGACGAATTGGTTTCAAAAATTAAATTGTTGGATTTCAGGTCCATTTTTGAAGGTTTTTGAAAGACAATACCCACATTCCGGGGTTGTTTCAGTAGGGGGAACGAAATTTTCGTTATTTTTTCGATAGGATGCACCGTTTCTGAGATACGAGCCAATTTTGAAATTTTTTTATTTTTTTTATTTTTTAGGTTTCTCGGCTTTTTATAGTTTATGCAGGTACATTGCTATGGCAAGATACGTTATTTTCATCACGTTTTGAGTTGGAGACACTAGACATTTCGAGATACAAACTAATTTCTAAAAAAAAATGTGTTGGCAGAGAGACGAATTGGTTTCAAAAATTAAATTTGAAAAATGTTGGATTTCAGGTCCATTTTTAAAGGTTTTCGAAAGACAATACCCACATTCCGGGGGTGTTTCAGTAGGGGGAACGAAATTTTCGTTATTTTTTCGATAGGATGCACCGTTTCTGAGATACGAGCCAATTTTGAAAATTTTTTATTTTTTATTTTTTTTTGGTTTCTTGGTTTTTTATAGTTTATGCAGGTACATTGCTATAGCAAGATACGTTATTTTCATCACGTTTTGAGTTGGAGACACTAGACATTTCGAGATACAAACTAATTTCTAAAAAAAAATGTGTTGGCAGAGAGACGAATTGGTTTCAAAAATTAAATTGTTGGATTTCAGGTCCATTTTTGAAGGTTTTTGAAAGACAATACCCACATTCCGGGGGTGTTTCAGTAGGGGGAACGAAATTTTCGTTATTTTTTCGATAGGATGCACCGTTTCTGAAATACGAGCCAATTTTGAAAATTTTTTATTTTTTTTATTTTTTAGGTTTCTCGGCTTTTTATAGTTTATGCAGGTACATTGCTATAGCAAGATACGTTATTTTCATCACTTTTTGAGTTGAAGACACTAGACATTTCGAGATACAAAATAATTTCTAAAAAAAAATGTGTTGGCAGAGAGACGAATTAGTTTCAAAAATTAAATTTGAAAAATGTTGGATTTCAGGTCTATTTTTATAGGTTATCGAAAGACAATACCCACATTCCGGGGGTGTTTCAGTAGGGGGAACGAAATTTTCGTTATTTTTTCGATAGGATGCACCGTTTCTGAGATACGAGCCAATTTTGAAAAATTTTATTTTTTATTTTTTTTTGGTTTCTTGGTTTTTTATAGTTTATGCAGGTACATTGCTATAGCAAGATACGTTATTTTCATCACGTTTTGAGTTGGAGACACTAGACATTTCGAGATACGAACTAATTGCTAAAACAAAATGTGTTGACAGGGAGACGAATTGGCTTCAAAAATTAAATTTGAAAAATGTTGGATTTCAGGTCCATTTTTAAAGGTTTTCGAAAGACAGTACCCACATTCCGGGGGTGTTTCAGTAGGGGGAACGAAATTTTCGTTATTTTTTCGATAGGATGCACCGTTTCTGAGATACGAGCCAATTTTGAATTTTTTTTATTTTTTTATTTTTTAGGTTTCTTGGCTTTTTATAGTTTATGCAGGTACATTGCTATGGCAAGATACGTTATTTTCATCACGTTTTGAGTTGGAGACACTAGACATTTCGAGATACAAACTAATTTCTAAAAAAAAATGTGTTGGCAGAGAGACGAATTGGTTTCAAAAATTAAATTTGAAAAATGTTGGATTTCAGGTCCATTTTTAAAGGTTTTCGAAAGACAATACCCACATTCCGGGGGTGTTTCAGTAGGGGGAACGAAATTTTCGTTATTTTTTCGATAGGATGCACCGTTTCTGAGATACGAGCCAATTTTGAATTTTTTTTATTTTTTTTATTTTTTAGGTTTCTTGGCTTTTTATAGTTTATGCAGGTACATTGCTATAGCAAGATACGTTATTTTCATCACGTTTTGAGTTGGAGACACTAGACATTTCGAGATACAAACTAATTTCTAAAAAAAAATGTGTTGGCAGAGAGACGAATTAGTTTCAAAAATTAAATTTGAAAAATGTTGGATTTCAGGTCTATTTTTATAGGTTATCGAAAGACAATACCCACATTCCGGTGGTGTCTCAGTAGGGGGAACGAAATTTTCGTTATTTTTTCGATAGGATGCACCGTTTCTGAGATACGAGCCAATTTTGAAATTTTTTTATTTTTTTTATTTTTTAGATTTCTTGGCTTTTTATAGTTTATGCAGGTACATTGCTATAGCAAGATACGTTATTTTCATCACGTTTTGAGTTGGAGACACTAGACATTTCGAGATACAAACTAATTTCTAAAAAAAAATTTGTTGGCAGAGAGACGAATTAGTTTCAAAAATTAAATTTGAAAAATGTTGGATTTCAGGTCTATTTTTATAGGTTATCGAAAGACAATACCCACATTCCGCTGGTGTTTCAGTAGGGGGAACGAAATTTTCGTTATTTTTTCGATAGGATGCACCGTTTCTGAGATACGAGCCAATTTTGAAATTTTTTTATTTTTTATTTTTTTTGGTTTCTTGGTTTTTTATAGTTTATGCAGGTACATTGCTATAGCAAGATACGTTATTTTCATCACGTTTTGAGTAGGAGACACTAGACATTTCGAGATACAAACTAATTTCTAAAAAAAAAATGTGTTGGCAGAGAGACGAATTGGTTTCAAAAATTAAATTTGAAAAATGTTGGATTTCAGGTCTATTTTTATAGGTTATCGAAAGACAATACCCACATTCCGCTGGTGTTTCAGTAGGGGGAACGAAATTTTCGTTATTTTTTCGATAGGATGCACCGTTTCTGAGATACGAGCCAATTTTGAATTTTTTTTATTTTTTTTATTTTTTAGGTTTCTTGGCTTTTTATAGTTTATGCAGGTACATTGCTATAGCAAGATACGTTATTTTCATCACGTTTTGAGTTGGAGACACTAGACATTTCGAGATACAAACTAATTTCTAAAAAAAAATGTGTTGGCAGAGAGACGAATTGGTTTCAAAAATTAAATTGTTGGATTTCAGGTCCATTTTTGAAGGTTTTCGAAAGACAATACCCACATTCGGGGGGTGTTTCAGTAGGGGGAACGAAATGTTCGTTATTTTTTCGATAGGATGCACCGTTTCTGTGATACGAGCCAATTTTGAAAATTTTTTATTTTTTTTATTTTTTAGGTTTCTCGGCTTTTTATAGTTTATGCAGGTACATTGCTATAGCAAGATACGTTATTTTCATCACGTTTCGAGTTGGAGACACTAGACATTTCGAGATACGAACTAATTTCTAAAAAAAAATGTGTTGACAGGGAGACGAATTGGTTTCAAAAATTAAATTTGAAAAATGTTGCATTTCAGGTCTATTTTTATAGGTTATCGAAAGACAATACCCACATTCCGGGGGTGTTTCAGTAGGGGGAACGAAATTTTCGTTATTTTTTCGATAGGATGCACCGTTTCTGAGATACGAGCCAATTTTGAAATTTTTTTATTTTTTTTATTTTTTAGGTTTCTTGGCTTTTTACAGTTTATGCTGGTACATTGCTATAGCAAGATACGTTATTTTCATCACGTTTTGAGTTGGAGACACTAGACATTTCGAGATACAAACTAATTTCTAAAAAAAAATGTGTTGGCAGAGAGACGAATTAGTTTCAAAAATTAAATTTGAAAAATGTTGGATTTCAGGTCTATTTTTATAGGTTATCGAAAGACAATACCCACATTCCGGGGGTATTTCAGTAGGGGGAACGAAATTTTCGTTATTTTTTCGATAGGATGCACCGTTTCTGAGATACGAGCCAATTTTGAAAATTTTTTATTTTTTTATTTTTTAGGTTTCTTGGCTTTTTATAGTTTATGCAGGTACATTGCTATAGCAAGATACGTTATTTTCAATACGTTTTGAGTTGGAGACATTAGACATTTCGGGATAGAAACTAATTTCTAAAAAAAAATGTGTTGGCAGAGAGACGAATTAGTTTCAAAAATGAAATTTGAAAAATGTTGGATTTCAGGTCTATTTTTAAAGGTTTTCGAAAGACAATACCCACATTCCGGGGGTGTTTCAGTAGGGGGAACGAAATTTTCGTTATTTTTTCGATAGGATGCACCGTTTCTGAGATACGAGCCACTTTTGAAAAAATTTTATTTTTTATTTTTTTTGGTTTCTTGGCTTTTTATAGTTTATGCAGGTACATTTCTATGGCAAGATACGTTATTTTCATCACGTTTCGAGTTGGAGACACTAGACATTTCGAGATACAAACTAATTTCTAAAAAAAAATGTGTTGGCAGAGAGACGAATTGGTTTCAAAAATTAAATTTGAAAAATGTTGGATTTCAGGTCCATTTTTAAAGGTTTTCGAAAGACAATACCCATATTCCGGGGATGTTTCAGTAGGGGGAACGAAATTTTCGTTATTTTTTCGATAGGATGCACCGTTTCTGAGATACGAGCCAATTTTGAAATTTTTTTATTTTTTTATTTTATAGGTTTCTTGGCTTTTTATAGTTTATGCAGGTACATTTCTATAGCAAGATACGTTATTTTCATCACGTTTTGAGTTGGAGACACTAGACATTTCGAGATACGAACTAATTTCTAAAAAAAAATGTGTTGACAGGGAGACGAATTGGTTTCAAAAATTAAATTTGAAAAATGTTGGATTTCAGGTCCATTTTTAAAGGTTTTCGAAAGACAGTACCCACATTCCGGGGGTGTTTCAGTAGGGGGAACGAAATTTTCGTTATTTTTTCGATAGGATGCACCGTTTCTGAGATACGAGCCAATTTTGAATTTTTTTTATTTTTTTATTTTTTAGGTTTCTTGGCTTTTTATAGTTTATGCAGGTACATTGCTATGGCAAGATACGTTATTTTCATCACGTTTTGAGTTGGAGACACTAGACATTTCGAGATACAAACTAATTTCTAAAAAAAAAATGTGTTGGCAGAGAGACGAATTGGTTTCAAAAATTAAATTTGAAAAATGTTGGATTTCAGGTCCATTTTTAAAGGTTTTCGAAAGACAATACCCATATTCCGGGGATGTTTCAGTAGGGGGAACGAAATTTTCGTTATTTTTTCGATAGGATGCACCGTTTCTGAGATACGAGCCAATTTTGAAATTTTTTTATTTTTTTATTTTATAGGTTTCTTGGCTTTTTATAGTTTATGCAGGTACATTTCTATAGCAAGATACGTTATTTTCATCACGTTTTGAGTTGGAGACACTAGACATTTCGAGATACGAACTAATTTCTAAAAAAAAATGTGTTGACAGGGAGACGAATTGGTTTCAAAAATTAAATTTGAAAAATGTTGGATTTCAGGTCCATTTTTAAAGGTTTTCGAAAGACAGTACCCACATTCCGGGGGTGTTTCAGTAGGGGGAACGAAATTTTCGTTATTTTTTCGATAGGATGCACCGTTTCTGAGATACGAGCCAATTTTGAATTTTTTTTATTTTTTTATTTTTTAGGTTTCTTGGCTTTTTATAGTTTATGCAGGTACATTGCTATGGCAAGATACGTTATTTTCATCACGTTTTGAGTTGGAGACACTAGACATTTCGAGATACAAACTAATTTCTAAAAAAAAAATGTGTTGGCAGAGAGACGAATTGGTTTCAAAAATTAAATTTGAAAAATGTTGGATTTCAGGTCTATTTTTATAGGTTATCGAAAGACAATACCCACATTCCGGGGGTGTTTCAGTAGGGGGAACGAAATTTTCGTTATTTTTTCGATAGGATGCACCGTTTCTGAGATACGAGCCAATTTTGAAAATTTTTATTTTTTTATTTTTAGGTTTCTTGGCTTTTTATAGTTTATGCAGGTACACTGCTATAGCAAGATACGTTATTTTCATCACGTTTTGAGTTGGAGACATTAGACATTTCGGGATAGAAACTAATTTCTAAAAAAAAAATGTGTTGGCAGAGAGACGAATTAGTTTCAAAAATGAAATTTGAAAAATGTTGGATTTCAGGTCTATTTTTAAAGGTTTTCGAAAGACAATACCCACATTCCGGGGGTGTTTCAGTAGGGGGAACGAAATTTTCGTTATTTTTTTGATAGGATGCACCGTTTCTGAGATACGAGCCAATTTTGAAATTTTTTTATTTTTTTATTTTATAGGTTTCTTGGCTTTTATAGTATATGCAGGTACATTTCTATAGCAAGATACGTTATTTTCATTACGTTTTGAGTTGGAGACACTAGGCATTTCGAAATACAAACTAATTTCTAAAAAAAAAATGTGTTGGCAGAGAGACGAATTGGTTTCAAAAATTAAATTGTTGGATTTCAGGTCCATTTTTGAAGGTTTTCGAAAGACAATACCCACATTCCGGGGGTGTTTCAGTAGGGGGAACGAAATTTTCGTTATTTTTTCGATAGGATGCACCGTTTCTGAGATACGAGCCAATTTTGAATTTTTTTTATTTTTTTATTTTTTAGGTTTCTTGGCTTTTTATAGTTTATGCAGGTACATTGCTATGGCAAGATACGTTATTTTCATCACGTTTTGAGTTGGAGACACTAGACATTTCGAGATACAAACTAATTTCTAAAAAAAAATGTGTTGGCAGAGAGACGAATTGGTTTCAAAAATTAAATTTGAAAAATGTTAGATTTCAGGTCCATTTTTAAAGGTTTTCGAAAGACAATACCCACATTCCGGGGGTGTTTCAGTAGGGGGAACGAAATGTTCGTTATTTTTTCGATAGGATGCACCGTTTCTGTGATACGAGCCAATTTTGAATTTTTTTTATTTTTTTTATTTTTTAGGTTTCTCGGCTTTTTATAGTTTATGCAGGTACATTGCTATAGCAAGATACGTTATTTTCATCACGTTTTGAGTTGGAGACACTAGACATTTCGAGATACGAACTAATTTCTAAAAAAAAATGTGTTGACAGGGAGACGAATTGGTTTCAAAAATTAAATTTGAAAAATGTTGGATTTCAGGTCCATTTTTAAAGGTTCTCGAAAGACAATACCCACATTCCGGGGGTGTTTCAGTAGGGGGAACGAAATTTTCGTTATTTTTTCGATAGGATGCACCGTTTCTGAGATACGAGCCAATTTTGATTTTTTTTTATTTTTTTATTTTTTAGGTTTCTTGGCTTTTTATAGTTTATGCAGGTACATTGCTATGGCAAGATACGTTATTTTCATCACGTTTTGAGTTGGAGACACTAGACATTTCGAGATACAAACTAATTTCTAAAAAAAAAATGTGTTGGCAGAGAGACGAATTGGTTTCAAAAATTAAATTTGAAAAATGTTGGATTTCAGGTCCATTTTTAAAGGTTTTCGAAAGACAATACCCATATTCCGGGGATGTTTCAGTAGGGGGAACGAAATTTTCGTTATTTTTTCGATAGGATGCACCGTTTCTGAGATACGAGCCAATTTTGAAATTTTTTTATTTTTTTATTTTATAGGTTTCTTGGCTTTTTATAGTTTATGCAGGTACATTTCTATAGCAAGATACGTTATTTTCATCACGTTTTGAGTTGGAGACACTAGACATTTCGAGATACGAACTAATTTCTAAAAAAAAATGTGTTGACAGGGAGACGAATTGGTTTCAAAAATTAAATTTGAAAAATGTTGGATTTCAGGTCCATTTTTAAAGGTTTTCGAAAGACAGTACCCACATTCCGGGGGTGTTTCAGTAGGGGGAACGAAATTTTCGTTATTTTTTCGATAGGATGCACCGTTTCTGAGATACGAGCCAATTTTGAATTTTTTTTATTTTTTTATTTTTTAGGTTTCTTGGCTTTTTATAGTTTATGCAGGTACATTGCTATGGCAAGATACGTTATTTTCATCACGTTTTGAGTTGGAGACACTAGACATTTCGAGATACAAACTAATTTCTAAAAAAAAAATGTGTTGGCAGAGAGACGAATTGGTTTCAAAAATTAAATTTGAAAAATGTTGGATTTCAGGTCTATTTTTATAGGTTATCGAAAGACAATACCCACATTCCGGGGGTGTTTCAGTAGGGGGAACGAAATTTTCGTTATTTTTTCGATAGGATGCACCGTTTCTGAGATACGAGCCAATTTTGAAAATTTTTATTTTTTTATTTTTAGGTTTCTTGGCTTTTTATAGTTTATGCAGGTACACTGCTATAGCAAGATACGTTATTTTCATCACGTTTTGAGTTGGAGACATTAGACATTTCGGGATAGAAACTAATTTCTAAAAAAAAAATGTGTTGGCAGAGAGACGAATTAGTTTCAAAAATGAAATTTGAAAAATGTTGGATTTCAGGTCTATTTTTAAAGGTTTTCGAAAGACAATACCCACATTCCGGGGGTGTTTCAGTAGGGGGAACGAAATTTTCGTTATTTTTTTGATAGGATGCACCGTTTCTGAGATACGAGCCAATTTTGAAATTTTTTTATTTTTTTATTTTATAGGTTTCTTGGCTTTTATAGTATATGCAGGTACATTTCTATAGCAAGATACGTTATTTTCATTACGTTTTGAGTTGGAGACACTAGGCATTTCGAAATACAAACTAATTTCTAAAAAAAAAATGTGTTGGCAGAGAGACGAATTGGTTTCAAAAATTAAATTGTTGGATTTCAGGTCCATTTTTGAAGGTTTTCGAAAGACAATACCCACATTCCGGGGGTGTTTCAGTAGGGGGAACGAAATTTTCGTTATTTTTTCGATAGGATGCACCGTTTCTGAGATACGAGCCAATTTTGAATTTTTTTTATTTTTTTATTTTTTAGGTTTCTTGGCTTTTTATAGTTTATGCAGGTACATTGCTATGGCAAGATACGTTATTTTCATCACGTTTTGAGTTGGAGACACTAGACATTTCGAGATACAAACTAATTTCTAAAAAAAAATGTGTTGGCAGAGAGACGAATTGGTTTCAAAAATTAAATTTGAAAAATGTTAGATTTCAGGTCCATTTTTAAAGGTTTTCGAAAGACAATACCCACATTCCGGGGGTGTTTCAGTAGGGGGAACGAAATGTTCGTTATTTTTTCGATAGGATGCACCGTTTCTGTGATACGAGCCAATTTTGAATTTTTTTTATTTTTTTTATTTTTTAGGTTTCTCGGCTTTTTATAGTTTATGCAGGTACATTGCTATAGCAAGATACGTTATTTTCATCACGTTTTGAGTTGGAGACACTAGACATTTCGAGATACGAACTAATTTCTAAAAAAAAATGTGTTGACAGGGAGACGAATTGGTTTCAAAAATTAAATTTGAAAAATGTTGGATTTCAGGTCCATTTTTAAAGGTTCTCGAAAGACAATACCCACATTCCGGGGGTGTTTCAGTAGGGGGAACGAAATTTTCGTTATTTTTTCGATAGGATGCACCGTTTCTGAGATACGAGCCAATTTTGATTTTTTTTTATTTTTTTATTTTTTAGGTTTCTTGGCTTTTTATAGTTTATGCAGGTACATTGCTATGGCAAGATACGTTATTTTCATCACGTTTTGAGTTGGAGACACTAGACATTTCGAGATACAAACTAATTTCTAAAAAAAATGTGTTGGCAGAGAGACGAATTGGTTTCAAAAATTAAATTTGAAAAATGTTGGATTTCAGGTCCATTTTTAAAGGTTTTCGAAAGACAATACCCACATTCCGGGGGTATTTCAGTAGGGGGAACGAAATTTTCGTTATTTTTTCGATAGGATGCACCGTTTCTGAGATACGAGCCAATTTTGAAAATTTTTTATTTTTTATTTTTTTTTGGTTTCTTGGTTTTTTATAGTTTATGCAGGTACATTGCTATAGCAAGATACGTTATTTTCATCACGTTTTGAGTTGGAGACACTAGACATTTCGAGATACAAACTAATTTCTAAAAAAAAATGTGTTGGCAGAGAGACGAATTGGTTTCAAAAATTAAATTGTTGGATTTCAGGTCCATTTTTGAAGGTTTTTGAAAGACAATACCCACATTCCGGGGGTGTTTCAGTAGGGGGAACGAAATTTTCGTTATTTTTTCGATAGGATGCACCGTTTCTGAGATACGAGCCAATTTTGAAAATTTTTTATTTTTTTTATTTTTTAGGTTTCTCGGCTTTTTATAGTTTATGCAGGTACATTGCTATGGCAAGATACGTTATTTTCATCACGTTTTGAGTTGGAGACACTAGACATTTCGAGATACAAACTAATTTCTAAAAAAAAATGTGTTGGCAGAGAGACGAATTGGTTTCAAAAATTAAATTTGAAAAATGTTGGATTTCAGGTCCATTTTTAAAGGTTTTCGAAAGACAATACCCACATTCCGGGGGTGTTTTAGTAGGGGGAACGAAATTTTCGTTATTTTTTCGATAGGATGCACCGTTTCTGAGATACGAGCCAATTTTGAAAATTTTTTATTTTTTATTTTTTTTTGGTTTCTTGGTTTTTTATAGTTTATACAGGTACATTGCTATAGCAAGATACGTTATTTTCATCACGTTTTGAGTTGGAGACACTAGACATTTCGAGATACAAACTAATTTCTAAAAAAAAATGTGTTGGCAGAGAGACGAATTGGTTTCAAAAATTAAATTGTTGGATTTCAGGTCCATTTTTGAAGGTTTTTGAAAGACAATACCCACATTCCGGGGGTGTTTCAGTAGGGGGAACGAAATTTTCGTTATTTTTTCGATAGGATGCACCGTTTCTGAGATACGAGCCAATTTTGAAAATTTTTTATTTTTTATTTTTTTTTGGTTTCTTGGTTTTTTATAGTTTATGCAGGTACATTGCTATAGCAAGATACGTTATTTTCATCACGTTTTGAGTTGGAGACACTAGACATTTCGAGATACAAACTAATTTCTAAAAAAAAATGTGTTGGCAGAGAGACGAATTGGTTTCAAAAATTAAATTGTTGGATTTCAGGTCCATTTTTGAAGGTTTTTGAAAGACAATACCCACATTCCGGGGGTGTTTCAGTAGGGGGAACGAAATTTTCGTTATTTTTTCGATAGGATGCACCGTTTCTGAGATACGAGCCAATTTTGAAAATTTTTTATTTTTTTTATTTTTTAGGTTTCTCGGCTTTTTATAGTTTATGCAGGTACATTGCTATGGCAAGATACGTTATTTTCATCACGTTTTGAGTTGGAGACACTAGACATTTCGAGATACAAACTAATTTCTAAAAAAAAATGTGTTGGCAGAGAGACGAATTGGTTTCAAAAATTAAATTTGAAAAATGTTGGATTTCAGGTCCATTTTTAAAGGTTTTCGAAAGACAATACCCACATTCCGGGGGTGTTTTAGTAGGGGGAACGAAATTTTCGTTATTTTTTCGATAGGATGCACCGTTTCTGAGATACGAGCCAATTTTGAAAATTTTTTATTTTTTATTTTTTTTTGGTTTCTTGGTTTTTTATAGTTTATACAGGTACATTGCTATAGCAAGATACGTTATTTTCATCACGTTTTGAGTTGGAGACACTAGACATTTCGAGATACAAACTAATTTCTAAAAAAAAATGTGTTGGCAGAGAGACGAATTGGTTTCAAAAATTAAATTGTTGGATTTCAGGTCCATTTTTGAAGGTTTTTGAAAGACAATACCCACATTCCGGGGGTGTTTCAGTAGGGGGAACGAAATTTTCGTTATTTTTTCGATAGGATGCACCGTTTCTGAGATACGAGCCAATTTTGAAAATTTTTTATTTTTTTTATTTTTTAGGTTTCTCGGCTTTTTATAGTTTATGCAGGTACATTGCTATGGCAAGATACGTTATTTTCATCACGTTTTGAGTTGGAGACACTAGACATTTCGAGATACAAACTAATTTCTAAAAAAAAATGTGTTGGCAGAGAGACGAATTGGTTTCAAAAATTAAATTTGAAAAATGTTGGATTTCAGGTCCATTTTTAAAGGTTTTCGAAAGACAATACCCACATTCCGGGGGTGTTTTAGTAGGGGGAACGAAATTTTCGTTATTTTTTCGATAGGATGCACCGTTTCTGAGATACGAGCCAATTTTGAAAATTTTTTATTTTTTATTTTTTTTTGGTTTCTTGGTTTTTTATAGTTTATACAGGTACATTGCTATAGCAAGATACGTTATTTTCATCACGTTTTGAGTTGGAGACACTAGACATTTCGAGATACAAACTAATTTCTAAAAAAAAATGTGTTGGCAGAGAGACGAATTGGTTTCAAAAATTAAATTGTTGGATTTCAGGTCCATTTTTGAAGGTTTTTGAAAGACAATACCCACATTCCGGGGGTGTTTCAGTAGGGGGAACGAAATTTTCGTTATTTTTTCGATAGGATGCACCGTTTCTGAGATACGAGCCAATTTTGAAAATTTTTTATTTTTTATTTTTTTTTGGTTTCTTGGTTTTTTATAGTTTATGCAGGTACATTGCTATAGCAAGATACGTTATTTTCATCACGTTTTGAGTTGGAGACACTAGACATTTCGAGATACAAACTAATTTCTAAAAAAAAATGTGTTGGCAGAGAGACGAATTGGTTTCAAAAATTAAATTGTTGGATTTCAGGTCCATTTTTGAAGGTTTTTGAAAGACAATACCCACATTCCGGGGTTGTTTCAGTAGGGGGAACGAAATTTTCGTTATTTTTTCGATAGGATGCACCGTTTCTGAGATACGAGCCAATTTTGAAATTTTTTTATTTTTTTTATTTTTTAGGTTTCTCGGCTTTTTATAGTTTATGCAGGTACATTGCTATGGCAAGATACGTTATTTTCATCACGTTTTGAGTTGGAGACACTAGACATTTCGAGATACAAACTAATTTCTAAAAAAAAATGTGTTGGCAGAGAGACGAATTGGTTTCAAAAATTAAATTTGAAAAATGTTGGATTTCAGGTCCATTTTTAAAGGTTTTCGAAAGACAATACCCACATTCCGGGGGTGTTTCAGTAGGGGGAACGAAATTTTCGTTATTTTTTCGATAGGATGCACCGTTTCTGAGATACGAGCCAATTTTGAAAATTTTTTATTTTTTATTTTTTTTTGGTTTCTTGGTTTTTTATAGTTTATGCAGGTACATTGCTATAGCAAGATACGTTATTTTCATCACGTTTTGAGTTGGAGACACTAGACATTTCGAGATACAAACTAATTTCTAAAAAAAAATGTGTTGGCAGAGAGACGAATTGGTTTCAAAAATTAAATTGTTGGATTTCAGGTCCATTTTTGAAGGTTTTTGAAAGACAATACCCACATTCCGGGGGTGTTTCAGTAGGGGGAACGAAATTTTCGTTATTTTTTCGATAGGATGCACCGTTTCTGAAATACGAGCCAATTTTGAAAATTTTTTATTTTTTTTATTTTTTAGGTTTCTCGGCTTTTTATAGTTTATGCAGGTACATTGCTATAGCAAGATACGTTATTTTCATCACTTTTTGAGTTGAAGACACTAGACATTTCGAGATACAAAATAATTTCTAAAAAAAAATGTGTTGGCAGAGAGACGAATTAGTTTCAAAAATTAAATTTGAAAAATGTTGGATTTCAGGTCTATTTTTATAGGTTATCGAAAGACAATACCCACATTCCGGGGGTGTTTCAGTAGGGGGAACGAAATTTTCGTTATTTTTTCGATAGGATGCACCGTTTCTGAGATACGAGCCAATTTTGAAAAATTTTATTTTTTATTTTTTTTTGGTTTCTTGGTTTTTTATAGTTTATGCAGGTACATTGCTATAGCAAGATACGTTATTTTCATCACGTTTTGAGTTGGAGACACTAGACATTTCGAGATACGAACTAATTGCTAAAACAAAATGTGTTGACAGGGAGACGAATTGGCTTCAAAAATTAAATTTGAAAAATGTTGGATTTCAGGTCCATTTTTAAAGGTTTTCGAAAGACAGTACCCACATTCCGGGGGTGTTTCAGTAGGGGGAACGAAATTTTCGTTATTTTTTCGATAGGATGCACCGTTTCTGAGATACGAGCCAATTTTGAATTTTTTTTATTTTTTTATTTTTTAGGTTTCTTGGCTTTTTATAGTTTATGCAGGTACATTGCTATGGCAAGATACGTTATTTTCATCACGTTTTGAGTTGGAGACACTAGACATTTCGAGATACAAACTAATTTCTAAAAAAAAATGTGTTGGCAGAGAGACGAATTGGTTTCAAAAATTAAATTTGAAAAATGTTGGATTTCAGGTCCATTTTTAAAGGTTTTCGAAAGACAATACCCACATTCCGGGGGTGTTTCAGTAGGGGGAACGAAATTTTCGTTATTTTTTCGATAGGATGCACCGTTTCTGAGATACGAGCCAATTTTGAATTTTTTTTATTTTTTTTATTTTTTAGGTTTCTTGGCTTTTTATAGTTTATGCAGGTACATTGCTATAGCAAGATACGTTATTTTCATCACGTTTTGAGTTGGAGACACTAGACATTTCGAGATACAAACTAATTTCTAAAAAAAAATGTGTTGGCAGAGAGACGAATTAGTTTCAAAAATTAAATTTGAAAAATGTTGGATTTCAGGTCTATTTTTATAGGTTATCGAAAGACAATACCCACATTCCGGTGGTGTCTCAGTAGGGGGAACGAAATTTTCGTTATTTTTTCGATAGGATGCACCGTTTCTGAGATACGAGCCAATTTTGAAATTTTTTTATTTTTTTTATTTTTTAGATTTCTTGGCTTTTTATAGTTTATGCAGGTACATTGCTATAGCAAGATACGTTATTTTCATCACGTTTTGAGTTGGAGACACTAGACATTTCGAGATACAAACTAATTTCTAAAAAAAAATTTGTTGGCAGAGAGACGAATTAGTTTCAAAAATTAAATTTGAAAAATGTTGGATTTCAGGTCTATTTTTATAGGTTATCGAAAGACAATACCCACATTCCGCTGGTGTTTCAGTAGGGGGAACGAAATTTTCGTTATTTTTTCGATAGGATGCACCGTTTCTGAGATACGAGCCAATTTTGAAATTTTTTTATTTTTTATTTTTTTTGGTTTCTTGGTTTTTTATAGTTTATGCAGGTACATTGCTATAGCAAGATACGTTATTTTCATCACGTTTTGAGTAGGAGACACTAGACATTTCGAGATACAAACTAATTTCTAAAAAAAAAATGTGTTGGCAGAGAGACGAATTGGTTTCAAAAATTAAATTTGAAAAATGTTGGATTTCAGGTCTATTTTTATAGGTTATCGAAAGACAATACCCACATTCCGCTGGTGTTTCAGTAGGGGGAACGAAATTTTCGTTATTTTTTCGATAGGATGCACCGTTTCTGAGATAGGAGCCAATTTTGAATTTTTTTTATTTTTTTTATTTTTTAGGTTTCTTGGCTTTTTATAGTTTATGCAGGTACATTGCTATAGCAAGATACGTTATTTTCATCACGTTTTGAGTTGGAGACACTAGACATTTCGAGATACAAACTAATTTCTAAAAAAAAATGTGTTGGCAGAGAGACGAATTGGTTTCAAAAATTAAATTGTTGGATTTCAGGTCCATTTTTGAAGGTTTTCGAAAGACAATACCCACATTCGGGGGGTGTTTCAGTAGGGGGAACGAAATGTTCGTTATTTTTTCGATAGGATGCACCGTTTCTGTGATACGAGCCAATTTTGAAAATTTTTTATTTTTTTTATTTTTTAGGTTTCTCGGCTTTTTATAGTTTATGCAGGTACATTGCTATAGCAAGATACGTTATTTTCATCACGTTTCGAGTTGGAGACACTAGACATTTCGAGATACGAACTAATTTCTAAAAAAAAATGTGTTGACAGGGAGACGAATTGGTTTCAAAAATTAAATTTGAAAAATGTTGCATTTCAGGTCTATTTTTATAGGTTATCGAAAGACAATACCCACATTCCGGGGGTGTTTCAGTAGGGGGAACGAAATTTTCGTTATTTTTTCGATAGGATGCACCGTTTCTGAGATACGAGCCAATTTTGAAATTTTTTTATTTTTTTTATTTTTTAGGTTTCTTGGCTTTTTACAGTTTATGCAGGTACATTGCTATAGCAAGATACGTTATTTTCATCACGTTTTGAGTTGGAGACACTAGACATTTCGAGATACAAACTAATTTCTAAAAAAAAATGTGTTGGCAGAGAGACGAATTAGTTTCAAAAATTAAATTTGAAAAATGTTGGATTTCAGGTCTATTTTTATAGGTTATCGAAAGACAATACCCACATTCCGGGGGTATTTCAGTAGGGGGAACGAAATTTTCGTTATTTTTTCGATAGGATGCACCGTTTCTGAGATACGAGCCAATTTTGAAAATTTTTTATTTTTTTATTTTTTAGGTTTCTTGGCTTTTTATAGTTTATGCAGGTACATTGCTATAGCAAGATACGTTATTTTCAATACGTTTTGAGTTGGAGACATTAGACATTTCGGGATAGAAACTAATTTCTAAAAAAAAATGTGTTGGCAGAGAGACGAATTAGTTTCAAAAATGAAATTTGAAAAATGTTGGATTTCAGGTCTATTTTTAAAGGTTTTCGAAAGACAATACCCACATTCCGGGGGTGTTTCAGTAGGGGGAACGAAATTTTCGTTATTTTTTCGATAGGATGCACCGTTTCTGAGATACGAGCCACTTTTGAAAAAATTTTATTTTTTATTTTTTTTGGTTTCTTGGCTTTTTATAGTTTATGCAGGTACATTTCTATGGCAAGATACGTTATTTTCATCACGTTTCGAGTTGGAGACACTAGACATTTCGAGATACAAACTAATTTCTAAAAAAAAATGTGTTGGCAGAGAGACGAATTGGTTTCAAAAATTAAATTTGAAAAATGTTGGATTTCAGGTCCATTTTTAAAGGTTTTCGAAAGACAATACCCATATTCCGGGGATGTTTCAGTAGGGGGAACGAAATTTTCGTTATTTTTTCGATAGGATGCACCGTTTCTGAGATACGAGCCAATTTTGAAATTTTTTTATTTTTTTATTTTATAGGTTTCTTGGCTTTTTATAGTTTATGCAGGTACATTTCTATAGCAAGATACGTTATTTTCATCACGTTTTGAGTTGGAGACACTAGACATTTCGAGATACGAACTAATTTCTAAAAAAAAATGTGTTGACAGGGAGACGAATTGGTTTCAAAAATTAAATTTGAAAAATGTTGGATTTCAGGTCCATTTTTAAAGGTTTTCGAAAGACAGTACCCACATTCCGGGGGTGTTTCAGTAGGGGGAACGAAATTTTCGTTATTTTTTCGATAGGATGCACCGTTTCTGAGATACGAGCCAATTTTGAATTTTTTTTATTTTTTTATTTTTTAGGTTTCTTGGCTTTTTATAGTTTATGCAGGTACATTGCTATGGCAAGATACGTTATTTTCATCACGTTTTGAGTTGGAGACACTAGACATTTCGAGATACAAACTAATTTCTAAAAAAAAAATGTGTTGGCAGAGAGACGAATTGGTTTCAAAAATTAAATTTGAAAAATGTTGGATTTCAGGTCCATTTTTAAAGGTTTTCGAAAGACAATACCCATATTCCGGGGATGTTTCAGTAGGGGGAACGAAATTTTCGTTATTTTTTCGATAGGATGCACCGTTTCTGAGATACGAGCCAATTTTGAAATTTTTTTATTTTTTTATTTTATAGGTTTCTTGGCTTTTTATAGTTTATGCAGGTACATTTCTATAGCAAGATACGTTATTTTCATCACGTTTTGAGTTGGAGACACTAGACATTTCGAGATACGAACTAATTTCTAAAAAAAAATGTGTTGACAGGGAGACGAATTGGTTTCAAAAATTAAATTTGAAAAATGTTGGATTTCAGGTCCATTTTTAAAGGTTTTCGAAAGACAGTACCCACATTCCGGGGGTGTTTCAGTAGGGGGAACGAAATTTTCGTTATTTTTTCGATAGGATGCACCGTTTCTGAGATACGAGCCAATTTTGAATTTTTTTTATTTTTTTATTTTTTAGGTTTCTTGGCTTTTTATAGTTTATGCAGGTACATTGCTATGGCAAGATACGTTATTTTCATCACGTTTTGAGTTGGAGACACTAGACATTTCGAGATACAAACTAATTTCTAAAAAAAAAATGTGTTGGCAGAGAGACGAATTGGTTTCAAAAATTAAATTTGAAAAATGTTGGATTTCAGGTCTATTTTTATAGGTTATCGAAAGACAATACCCACATTCCGGGGGTGTTTCAGTAGGGGGAACGAAATTTTCGTTATTTTTTCGATAGGATGCACCGTTTCTGAGATACGAGCCAATTTTGAAAATTTTTATTTTTTTATTTTTAGGTTTCTTGGCTTTTTATAGTTTATGCAGGTACACTGCTATAGCAAGATACGTTATTTTCATCACGTTTTGAGTTGGAGACATTAGACATTTCGGGATAGAAACTAATTTCTAAAAAAAAAATGTGTTGGCAGAGAGACGAATTAGTTTCAAAAATGAAATTTGAAAAATGTTGGATTTCAGGTCTATTTTTAAAGGTTTTCGAAAGACAATACCCACATTCCGGGGGTGTTTCAGTAGGGGGAACGAAATTTTCGTTATTTTTTTGATAGGATGCACCGTTTCTGAGATACGAGCCAATTTTGAAATTTTTTTATTTTTTTATTTTATAGGTTTCTTGGCTTTTATAGTATATGCAGGTACATTTCTATAGCAAGATACGTTATTTTCATTACGTTTTGAGTTGGAGACACTAGGCATTTCGAAATACAAACTAATTTCTAAAAAAAAAATGTGTTGGCAGAGAGACGAATTGGTTTCAAAAATTAAATTGTTGGATTTCAGGTCCATTTTTGAAGGTTTTCGAAAGACAATACCCACATTCCGGGGGTGTTTCAGTAGGGGGAACGAAATTTTCGTTATTTTTTCGATAGGATGCACCGTTTCTGAGATACGAGCCAATTTTGAATTTTTTTTATTTTTTTATTTTTTAGGTTTCTTGGCTTTTTATAGTTTATGCAGGTACATTGCTATGGCAAGATACGTTATTTTCATCACGTTTTGAGTTGGAGACACTAGACATTTCGAGATACAAACTAATTTCTAAAAAAAAATGTGTTGGCAGAGAGACGAATTGGTTTCAAAAATTAAATTTGAAAAATGTTAGATTTCAGGTCCATTTTTAAAGGTTTTCGAAAGACAATACCCACATTCCGGGGGTGTTTCAGTAGGGGGAACGAAATGTTCGTTATTTTTTCGATAGGATGCACCGTTTCTGTGATACGAGCCAATTTTGAATTTTTTTTATTTTTTTTATTTTTTAGGTTTCTCGGCTTTTTATAGTTTATGCAGGTACATTGCTATAGCAAGATACGTTATTTTCATCACGTTTTGAGTTGGAGACACTAGACATTTCGAGATACAAACTAATTTCTAAAAAAAAATGTGTTGACAGGGAGACGAATTGGTTTCAAAAATTAAATTTGAAAAATGTTGGATTTCAGGTCCATTTTTAAAGGTTCTCGAAAGACAATACCCACATTCCGGGGGTGTTTCAGTAGGGGGAACGAAATTTTCGTTATTTTTTCGATAGGATGCACCGTTTCTGAGATACGAGCCAATTTTGATTTTTTTTTATTTTTTTATTTTTTAGGTTTCTTGGCTTTTTATAGTTTATGCAGGTACATTGCTATGGCAAGATACGTTATTTTCATCACGTTTTGAGTTGGAGACACTAGACATTTCGAGATACAAACTAATTTCTAAAAAAAATGTGTTGGCAGAGAGACGAATTGGTTTCAAAAATTAAATTTGAAAAATGTTGGATTTCAGGTCCATTTTTAAAGGTTTTCGAAAGACAATACCCACATTCCGGGGGTATTTCAGTAGGGGGAACGAAATTTTCGTTATTTTTTCGATAGGATGCACCGTTTCTGAGATACGAGCCAATTTTGAAAATTTTTTATTTTTTTATTTTTTAGGTTTCTTGGCTTTTTATAGTTTATGCAGGTACATTGCTATAGCAAGATACGTTATTTTCATCACGTTTTGAGTTGGAGACATTAGACATTTCGGGATAGAAACTAATTTCTAAAAA
Source organism: Lysandra bellargus (assembly GCA_905333045.1). Lineage (NCBI taxonomy): Eukaryota > Metazoa > Arthropoda > Insecta > Lepidoptera > Lycaenidae > Lysandra > Lysandra bellargus. The sequence continues at coordinate 3,603,094 of HG995352.1, read as the reverse complement.
AAAATGTGTTGGCAGAGAGACGAATTAGTTTCAAAAATGAAATTTGAAAAATGTTGGATTTCAGGTCTATTTTTAAAGGTTTTCGAAAGACAATACCCACATTCCGGGGGTGTTTCAGTAGGGGGAACGAAATTTTCGTTATTTTTTCGATAGGATGCACCGTTTCTGAGATACGAGCCACTTTTGAAAAAATTTTATTTTTTATTTTTTTTGGTTTCTTGGCTTTTTATAGTTTATGCAGGTACATTTCTATGGCAAGATACGTTATTTTCATCACGTTTCGAGTTGGAGACACTAGACATTTCGAGATACAAACTAATTTCTAAAAAAAAATGTGTTGGCAGAGAGACGAATTGGTTTCAAAAATTAAATTTGAACAATGTTGGATTTCAGGTCCATTTTTAAAGGTTTTCGAAAGACAATACCCATATTCCGGGGATGTTTCAGTAGGGGGAACGAAATTTTCGTTATTTTTTCGATAGGATGCACCGTTTCTGAGATACGAGCCAATTTTGAAATTTTTTTATTTTTTTATTTTATAGGTTTCTTGGCTTTTTATAGTTTATGCAGGTACATTTCTATAGCAAGATACGTTATTTTCATCACGTTTTGAGTTGGAGACACTAGACATTTCGAGATACGAACTAATTTCTAAAAAAAAATGTGTTGACAGGGAGACGAATTGGTTTCAAAAATTAAATTTGAAAAATGTTGGATTTCAGGTCCATTTTTAAAGGTTTTCGAAAGACAGTACCCACATTCCGGGGGTGTTTCAGTAGGGGGAACGAAATTTTCGTTATTTTTTCGATAGGATGCACCGTTTCTGAGATACGAGCCAATTTTGAATTTTTTTTATTTTTTTATTTTTTAGGTTTCTTGGCTTTTTATAGTTTATGCAGGTACATTGCTATGGCAAGATACGTTATTTTCATCACGTTTTGAGTTGGAGACACTAGACATTTCGAGATACAAACTAATTTCTAAAAAAAAAATGTGTTGGCAGAGAGACGAATTGGTTTCAAAAATTAAATTTGAAAAATGTTGGATTTCAGGTCCATTTTTAAAGGTTTTCGAAAGACAATACCCATATTCCGGGGATGTTTCAGTAGCGGGAACGAAATTTTCGTTATTTTTTCGATAGGATGCACCGTTTCTGAGATACGAGCCAATTTTGAAATTTTTTTATTTTTTTATTTTATAGGTTTCTTGGCTTTTTATAGTTTATGCAGGTACATTTCTATAGCAAGATACGTTATTTTCATCACGTTTTGAGTTGGAGACACTAGACATTTCGAGATACGAACTAATTTCTAAAAAAAAATGTGTTGACAGGGAGACGAATTGGTTTCAAAAATTAAATTTGAAAAATGTTGGATTTCAGGTCCATTTTTAAAGGTTTTCGAAAGACAGTACCCACATTCCGGGGGTGTTTCAGTAGGGGGAACGAAATTTTCGTTATTTTTTCGATAGGATGCACCGTTTCTGAGATACGAGCCAATTTTGAATTTTTTTTATTTTTTTATTTTATAGGTTTCTTGGCTTTTTATAGTTTATGCAGGTACATTGCTATGGCAAGATACGTTATTTTCATCACGTTTTGAGTTGGAGACACTAGACATTTCGAGATACAAACTAATTTCTAAAAAAAAAATGTGTTGGCAGAGAGACGAATTGGTTTCAAAAATTAAATTTGAAAAATGTTGGATTTCAGGTCTATTTTTATAGGTTATCGAAAGACAATACCCACATTCCGGGGGTGTTTCAGTAGGGGGAACGAAATTTTCGTTATTTTTTCGATAGGATGCACCGTTTCTGAGATACGAGCCAATTTTGAAAATTTTTATTTTTTTATTTTTAGGTTTCTTGGCTTTTTATAGTTTATGCAGGTACATTGCTATAGCAAGATACGTTATTTTCATCACGTTTTGAGTTGGAGACATTAGACATTTCGGGATAGAAACTAATTTCTAAAAAAAAAATGTGTTGGCAGAGAGACGAATTAGTTTCAAAAATGAAATTTGAAAAATGTTGGATTTCAGGTCTATTTTTAAAGGTTTTCGAAAGACAATACCCACATTCCGGGGGTGTTTCAGTAGGGGGAACGAAATTTTCGTTATTTTTTCGATAGGATGCACCGTTTCTGAGATACGAGCCAATTTTGAAATTTTTTTATTTTTTTATTTTATAGGTTTCTTGGCTTTTATAGTATATGCAGGTACATTTCTATAGCAAGATACGTTATTTTCATTACGTTTTGAGTTGGAGACACTAGGCATTTCGAAATACAAACTAATTTCTAAAAAAAAAATGTGTTGGCAGAGAGACGAATTGGTTTCAAAAATTAAATTGTTGGATTTCAGGTCCATTTTTGAAGGTTTTCGAAAGACAATACCCACATTCCGGGGGTGTTTCAGTAGGGGGAACGAAATTTTCGTTATTTTTTCGATAGGATGCACCGTTTCTGAGATACGAGCCAATTTTGAATTTTTTTTATTTTTTTATTTTTTAGGTTTCTTGGCTTTTTATAGTTTATGCAGGTACATTGCTATGGCAAGATACGTTATTTTCATCACGTTTTGAGTTGGAGACACTAGACATTTCGAGATACAAACTAATTTCTAAAAAAAAATGTGTTGTCAGAGAGACGAATTGGTTTCAAAAATTAAATTTGAAAAATGTTAGATTTCAGGTCCATTTTTAAAGGTTTTCGAAAGACAATACCCACATTCCGGGGGTGTTTCAGTAGGGGGAACGAAATGTTCGTTATTTTTTCGATAGGATGCACCGTTTCTGTGATACGAGCCAATTTTGAATTTTTTTTATTTTTTTTATTTTTTAGGTTTCTCGGCTTTTTATAGTTTATGCAGGTACATTGCTATAGCAAGATACGTTATTTTCATCACGTTTTGAGTTGGAGACACTAGACATTTCGAGATACGAACTAATTTCTAAAAAAAAATGTGTTGACAGGGAGACGAATTGGTTTCAAAAATTAAATTTGAAAAATGTTGGATTTCAGGTCCATTTTTAAAGGTTCTCGAAAGACAATACCCACATTCCGGGGGTGTTTCAGTAGGGGGAACGAAATTTTCGTTATTTTTTCGATAGGATGCACCGTTTCTGAGATACGAGCCAATTTTGATTTTTTTTTATTTTTTTATTTTTTAGGTTTCTTGGCTTTTTATAGTTTATGCAGGTACATTGCTATGGCAAGATACGTTATTTTCATCACGTTTTGAGTTGGAGACACTAGACATTTCGAGATACAAACTAATTTCTAAAAAAAATGTGTTGGCAGAGAGACGAATTGGTTTCAAAAATTAAATTTGAAAAATGTTGGATTTCAGGTCCATTTTTAAAGGTTTTCGAAAGACAATACCCACATTCCGGGGGTGTTTCAGTAGGGGGAACGAAATTTTCGTTATTTTTTCGATAGGATGCACCGTTTCTGAGATACGAGCCAATTTTGATTTTTTTTTATTTTTTTATTTTTTAGGTTTCTTGGCTTTTTATAGTTTATGCAGGTACATTGCTATGGCAAGATACGTTATTTTCATCACGTTTTGAGTTGGAGACACTAGACATTTCGAGATACAAACTAATTTCTAAAAAAAATGTGTTGGCAGAGAGACGAATTGGTTTCAAAAATTAAATTTGAAAAATGTTGGATTTCAGGTCCATTTTTAAAGGTTTTCGAAAGACAATACCCACATTCCGGGGGTGTTTCAGTAGGGGGAACGAAATTTTCGTTATTTTTTCGATAGGATGCACCGTTTCTGAGATACGAGCCAATTTTGAAAATTTTTTATTTTTTTATTTTTTAGGTTTCTCGGCTTTTTATAGTTTATGCAGGTACATTTCTATAGCAAGATACGTTATTTTCATCACGTTTTGAGTTGGAGACACCAGACATTTCGAGATACAAACTAATTTCTAAAAAAAATGTGTTGGCAGAGAGACGAATTGGTTTCAAAAATTAAATTTGAAAAATGTTGGATTTCAGGTCCATTTTTAAAGGTTTTCGAAAGACAATACCCACATTCCGGGGGTGTTTCAGTAGGGGGAACGAAATTTTCGTTATTTTTTCGATAGGATGCACCGTTTCTGAGATACGAGCCAATTTTGAAAATTTTTTATTTTTTTATTTTTTAGGTTTCTCGGCTTTTTATAGTTTATGCAGGTACATTTCTATAGCAAGATACGTTATTTTCATCACGTTATGAGTTGGAGACACTAGACATTTCGAGTTACAAACTAATTTCTAAAAAAAAATGTGTTGGCAGAGAGACGAATTGGTTTCAAAAATTAAATTGTTGGATTTCAGGTCCATTTTTGAAGGTTTTCGAAAGACAATACCCACATTCCGGGGGTGTTTCAGTAGGGGGAACGAAATTTTCGTTATTTTTTCGATAGGATGCACCGTTTCTGAGATACGAGCCAATTTTGAATTTTTTTTATTTTTTTATTTTTTAGGTTTCTTGGCTTTTTATAGTTTATGCAGGTACATTGCTATGGCAAGATACGTTATTTTCATCACGTTTTGAGTTGGAGACACTAGACATTTCGAGATACAAACTAATTTCTAAAAAAAAATGTGTTGGCAGAGAGACGAATTGGTTTCAAAAATTAAATTTGAAAAATGTTGGATTTCAGGTCCATTTTTAAAGGTTTTCGAAAGACAATACCCACATTCCGGGGGTGTTTCAGTAGGGGGAACGAACTGTTCGTTATTTTTTCGATAGGATGCACCGTTTCTGTGATACGAGCCAATTTTGAAATTTTTTTATTTTTTTTATTTTTTAGGTTTCTCGGCTTTTTATAGTTTATGCAGGTACATTGCTATAGCAAGATACGTTATTTTCATCACGTTTTGAGTTGGAGACACTAGACATTTCGAGATACGAACTAATTTCTAAAAAAAAATGTGTTGACAGGGAGACGAATTGGTTTCAAAAATTAAATTTGAAAAATGTTGGATTTCAGGTCCATTTTTAAAGGTTTTCGAAAGACAATACCCACATTCCGGGGGTGTTTCAGTAGGGGGAACGAAATTTTCGTTATTTTTTCGATAGGATGCACCGTTTCTGAGATACGAGCCAATTTTGATTTTTTTTTATTTTTTTATTTTTTAGGTTTCTTGGCTTTTTATAGTTTATGCAGGTACATTGCTATGGCAAGATACGTTATTTTCATCACGTTTTGAGTTGGAGACACTAGACATTTCGAGATACAAACTAATTTCTAAAAAAAATGTGTTGGCAGAGAGACGAATTGGTTTCAAAAATTAAATTTGAAAAATGTTGGATTTCAGGTCCATTTTTAAAGGTTTTCGAAAGACAATACCCACATTCCGGGGGTATTTCAGTAGGGGGAACGAAATTTTCGTTATTTTTTCGATAGGATGCACCGTTTCTGAGATACGAGCCAATTTTGAAAATTTTTTATTTTTTTATTTTTTAGGTTTCTCGGCTTTTTATAGTTTATGCAGGTACATTTCTATAGCAAGATACGTTATTTTCATCACGTTATGAGTTGGAGACACTAGACATTTCGAGTTACAAACTAATTTCTAAAAAAAAATGTGTTGGCAGAGAGACGAATTGGTTTCAGAAATTAAATTTGAAAAATGTTGGATTTCAGGTCCATTCTTAAAGGTTTTCGAAAGACAATACCCACATTCCGGGGGTGTTTCAGTAGGGGGAACGAAATTTTCGTTATTTTTTCGATAGAATGCACCGTTTCTGAGATACGAGCCAATTTTGAAATTTTTTTATTTTTTTATTTTATAGGTTTCTTGGCTTTTTATAGTTTATGCAGGTACATTGCTATAGCAAGATACGTTATTTTCATCACGTTTTGAGTTGGAGACACTAGACATTTCGAGATACAAACTAATTTCTAAAAAAAATGTGTTGGCAGGGAGACGAATTGGTTTCAAAAATTAAATTTGAAAAATGTTGGATTTCAGGTCCATTTTTAAAGGTTTTCGAAAGACAATCTGAAAGATTCCTGAAATCCAACATTTTTCAAATTGAATTTTTGAAACCAATTCGTCTCTCTGCCAACACATTTTTTTTAGAAATTAGTTTGTATCTCGAAATGTCTAGTGTCTCCAACTCGAAACGTGATGAAAATAACGTATCTTGCTATAGAAATCTACCTGCATAAACTATAAAAAGCCAAGAAACCAAAAAAAATAAAAAATAAAATTTTTTCAAAAGTGGCTCGTATCTCAGAAACGGTGCATCCTATCGAAAAAATAACGAAAATTTCGTTCCCCCTACTGAAACACCCCCGGAATGTGGGTATTGTCTTTCGAAAACCTTTAAAAATAGACCTGAAATCCAACATTTTTCAAATTTCATTTTTGAAACTAATTCGTCTCTCTGCCAACACATTTTTTTTTTAGAAATTAGTTTCTATCCCGAAATGCCTAGTGTCTCCAACTCAAAACGTGATGAAAATAACGTATCTTGCTAAAGAAATGTACCTGCATAAACTATAAAAAGCCAAGAAACCTATAAAATAAAAAAATAAAAAAATTTCAAAATTGGCTCGTATCTCAGAAACGGTGCATCCTATCGAAAAAATAACGAAAATTTCGTTCCCCCTACTGAAACACCCCCGGAATATGGGTATTGTCTTTCGAAAACCTTTAAAAATGGACCTGAAATCCAACATTTTTCAAATTTAATTTTTGAAACCAATTCGTCTCTCTGCCAACACATTTTTTTTAGAAATTAGTTTGTATCTCGAAATGTCTAGTGTCTCCAACTCGAAACGTGATGAAAATAACGTATCTTGCTATAGCAATGTACCTGCATAAACTATAAAAAGCCAAGAAACCAAAAAAAATAAAAAATAAAATTTTTTCAAAAGTGGCTCGTATCTCAGAAACGGTGCATCCTATCGAAAAAATAACGAAAATTTCGTTCCCCCTACTGAAACACCCCCGGAATGTGGGTATTGTCTTTCGAAAACCTTTAAAAATAGACCTGAAATCCAACATTTTTCAAATTTCATTTTTGAAACTAATTCGTCTCTCTGCCAACACATTTTTTTTTTAGAAATTAGTTTCTATCCCGAAATGTCTAATGTCACCAACTCAAAACGTGATGAAAATAACGTATCTTGCTATAGCAATGTACCTGCATAAACTATAAAAAGCCAAGAAACCTAAAAAATAAAAAAATAAAAAATTTTCAAAATTGGCTCGTATCTCAGAAACGGTGCATCCTATCGAAAAAATAACGAAAATTTCGTTTTTATTTTATAGGTTTCTTGGCTTTTTATAGTTTATGCAGGTACATTTCTTTAGCAAGATACGTTATTTTCATCACGTTTTGAGTTGGAGACACTAGGCATTTCGAAATACAAACTAATTTCTAAAAAAAAAATGTGTTGACAGAGAGTCAAAAATTAAATTTGAATAATGTTGGATTTCAGGTCCATTTTTAAAGGTTTTCGAAAGACAATACCCACATTCCGGGGGTGTTTCAGTAGGGGGAACGAAATTTTCGTTATTTTTTCGATAGGATGCACCGTTTCTGAGATACGAGCCAATTTTGAATTTTTTATATTTTTTTATTTTTTAGGTTTCTCGGCTTTTTATAGTTTATGCAGGTACATTTCTATAGCAAGATACGTTATTTTCATCACGTTATGAGTTGGAGACACTAGACATTTCGAGTTACAAACTAATTTCTAAAAAAAAATGTGTTGGCAGAGAGACGAATTGGTTCCAAAAATTAAATTTGAAAAATGTTGGATTTAAGGTCCATTTTTAAAGGTTTTCGAAAGACAATACCCATATTTCGGGGGTGTTTCAGTAGGGGGAACGAAATTTTCGTTATTTTTTCGATAGGATGCACCGTTTCTGAGATACGAGCCAATTTTGAAATTTTTTTATTTTTTTTTATTTTTTAGGTTTCTTGGCTTTTTATAGTTTATGCAGGTACATTGCTATAGCAAGATACGTTACTTTCATCACGTTTTGAGTTGGAGACACTAGACATTTCGAGATACAAACTAATTTCTAAAAAAAATGTGTTGGCAGAGAGACGAATTAGTTTCAAAAATTAAATTTGAAAAATGTTGGATTTCAGGTCTATTTTTATAGGTTATCGAAAGACACTACCCACATTCCGGGGGCGTTTCAGTAGGGGGAACGAAATTTTCGTTATTTTTTCGATAGGATGCACCGTTTCTGAGATACGAGCCAATTTTGAAATTTTTTTATTTTTTTATTTTATAGGTTTCTTGGCTTTTATAGTATATGCAGGTACATTTCTATAGCAAGATACGTTATTTTCATTACGTTTTGAGTTGGAGACACTAGGCATTTCGAAATACAAACTAATTTCTAAAAAAAAAATGTGTTGGCAGAGAGACGAATTGGTTTCAAAAATTAAATTGTTGGATTTCAGGTCCATTTTTGAAGGTTTTCGAAAGACAATACCCACATTCCGGGGGTGTTTCAGTAGGGGGAACGAAATTTTCGTTATTATTTCGATAGGATGCACTGTTTCTGAGATACGAGCCAATTTTGAAAATTTTTTATTTTTTTTATTTTTTAGGTTTCTCGGCTTTTTATAGATTATGCAGGTACATTTCTATAGCAAGATACGTTATTTTCATCACGTTATGAGTTGGAGACACTAGACATTTCGAGTTACAAACTAATTTCTAAAAAAAAATGTGTTGGCAGAGAGACGAATTGGTTTCAAAAATTAAATTGTTGGATTTCAGGTCCATTTTTGAAGGTTTTCGAAAGACAATACCCACATTCCGGGGGTGTTTCAGTAGGGGGAACGAAATTTTCGTTATTTTTTCGATAGGATGCACCGTTTCTGAGATACGAGCCAATTTTGAATTTTTTTTATTTTTTTATTTTTTAGGTTTCTTGGCTTTTTATAGTTTATGCAGGTACATTGCTATGGCAAGATACGTTATTTTCATCACGTTTTGAGTTGGAGACACTAGACATTTCGAGATACAAACTAATTTCTAAAAAAAAATGTGTTGGCAGAGAGACGAATTGGTTTCAAAAATTAAATTTGAAAAATGTTGGATTTCAGGTCCATTTTTAAAGGTTTTCGAAAGACAATACCCACATTCCGGGGGTGTTTCAGTAGGGGGAACGAAATGTTCGTTATTTTTTCGATAGGATGCACCGTTTCTGTGATACGAGCCAATTTTGAATTTTTTTTATTTTTTTTATTTTTTAGGTTTCTCGGCTTTTTATAGTTTATGCAGGTACATTGCTATAGCAAGATACGTTATTTTCATCACGTTTTGAGTTGGAGACACTAGACATTTCGAGATACGAACTAATTTCTAAAAAAAAATGTGTTGACAGGGAGACGAATTGGTTTCAAAAATTAAATTTGAAAAATGTTGGATTTCAGGTCCATTTTTAAAGGTTTTCGAAAGACAATACCCACATTCCGGGGGTGTTTCAGTAGGGGGAACGAAATTTTCGTTATTTTTTCGATAGGATGCACCGTTTCTGAGATACGAGCCAATTTTGATTTTTTTTTATTTTTTTATTTTTTAGGTTTCTTGGCTTTTTATAGTTTATGCAGGTACATTGCTATGGCAAGATACGTTATTTTCATCACGTTTTGAGTTGGAGACACTAGACATTTCGAGATACAAACTAATTTCTAAAAAAAATGTGTTGGCAGAGAGACGAATTGGTTTCAAAAATTAAATTTGAAAAATGTTGGATTTCAGGTCCATTTTTAAAGGTTTTCGAAAGACAATACCCACATTCCGGGGGTGTTTCAGTAGGGGGAACGAAATTTTCGTTATTTTTTCGATAGGATGCACCGTTTCTGAGATACGAGCCAATTTTGAAAATTTTTTATTTTTTTATTTTTTAGGTTTCTCGGCTTTTTATAGTTTATGCAGGTACATTTCTATAGCAAGATACGTTATTTTCATCACGTTATGAGTTGGAGACACTAGACATTTCGAGTTACAAACTAATTTCTAAAAAAAAATGTGTTGGCAGAGAGACGAATTGGTTTCAGAAATTAAATTTGAAAAATGTTGGATTTCAGGTCCATTCTTAAAGGTTTTCGAAAGACAATACCCACATTCCGGGGGTGTTTCAGTAGGGGGAACGAAATTTTCGTTATTTTTTCGATAGAATGCACCGTTTCTGAGATACGAGCCAATTTTGAATTTTTTTTATTTTTTTTATTTTTTAGGTTTCTTGGCTTTTTATAGTTTATGCAGGTACATTGCTATAGCAAGATACGTTATTTTCATCACGTTTTGAGTTGGAGACACTAGACATTTCGAGATACAAACTAATTTCTAAAAAAAATGTGTTGGCAGGGAGACGAATTGGTTTCAAAAATTAAATTTGAAAAATGTTGGATTTCAGGTCCATTTTTAAAGGTTTTCTAAAGACAATACCCACATTCCGGGGGTGTTTCAGTAGGGGGAACGAAATTTTCGTTATTTTTTCGATAGGATGCACCGTTTCTGAGATACGAGCCAATTTTGAAATTTTTTTATTTTTTTATTTTATAGGTTTCTTGGCTTTTTATAGTTTATGCAGGTACATTGCTATAGCAAGATACGTTATTTTCATCACGTTTTGAGTTGGAGACACTAGACATTTCGAGATACAAACTAATTTCTAAAAAAAATGTGTTGGCAGGGAGACGAATTGGTTTCAAAAATTAAATTTGAAAAATGTTGGATTTCAGGTCCATTTTTAAAGGTTTTCGAAAGACAATACCCATATTCCGGGGGTGTTTCAGTAGGGGGAACGAAATTTTCGTTATTGTTTCGATAGGATGCACCGTTTCTGAGATATGAGCCAATTTTGAAATTTTTTTATTTTTTTATTTTATAGGTTTCTTGGCTTTTTATAGTTTATGCAGGTACATTTCTATAGCAAGATACGTTATTTTCATCACGTTTTGAGTTGGAGACATTAGACATTTCGGGATAGAAACTAATTTCTAAAAAAAAAATGTGTTGGCAGAGAGACGAATTAGTTTCAAAAATGAAATTTGAAAAATGTTGGATTTCAGGTCTATTTTTAAAGGTTATCGAAAGACAATACCCACATTCCGGGGGTGTTTCAGTAGGGGGAACGAAATTTTCGTTATTTTTTCGATAGGATGCACCGTTTCTGAGATACGAGCCAATTTTGAAAATTTTTTATTTTTTTATTTTTTAGGTTTCTCGGCTTTTTATAGTTTATGCAGGTACATTTCTATAGCAAGATACGTTATTTTCATCACGTTATGAGTTGGAGACACTAGACATTTCGAGTTACAAACTAATTTCTAAAAAAAAATGTGTTGGCAGAGAGACGAATTGGTTCCAAAAATTAAATTTGAAAAATGTTGGATTTAAGGTCCATTTTTAAAGGTTTTCGAAAGACAATACCCATATTTCGGGGGTGTTTCAGTAGGGGGAACGAAATTTTCGTTATTTTTTCGATAGGATGCACCGTTTCTGAGATACGAGCCAATTTTGAAATTTTTTTATTTTTTTTTATTTTTTAGGTTTCTTGGCTTTTTATAGTTTATGCAGGTACATTGCTATAGCAAGATACGTTACTTTCATCACGTTTTGAGTTGGAGACACTAGACATTTCGAGATACAAACTAATTTCTAAAAAAAATGTGTTGGCAGAGAGACGAATTAGTTTCAAAAATTAAATTTGAAAAATGTTGGATTTCAGGTCTATTTTTATAGGTTATCGAAAGACACTACCCACATTCCGGGGGCGTTTCAGTAGGGGGAACGAAATTTTCGTTATTTTTTCGATAGGATGCACCGTTTCTGAGATACGAGCCAATTTTGAAATTTTTTTATTTTTTTATTTTATAGGTTTCTTGGCTTTTATAGTATATGCAGGTACATTTCTATAGCAAGATACGTTATTTTCATTACGTTTTGAGTTGGAGACACTAGGCATTTCGAAATACAAACTAATTTCTAAAAAAAAAATGTGTTGGCAGAGAGACGAATTGGTTTCAAAAATTAAATTGTTGGATTTCAGGTCCATTTTTGAAGGTTTTCGAAAGACAATACCCACATTCCGGGGGTGTTTCAGTAGGGGGAACGAAATTTTCGTTATTATTTCGATAGGATGCACTGTTTCTGAGATACGAGCCAATTTTGAAATTTTTTTATTTTTTTTATTTTTTAGGTTTCTCGGCTTTTTATAGATTATGCAGGTACATTTCTATAGCAAGATACGTTATTTTCATCACGTTATGAGTTGGAGACACTAGACATTTCGAGTTACAAACTAATTTCTAAAAAAAAATGTGTTGGCAGAGAGACGAATTGGTTTCAAAAATTAAATTGTTGGATTTCAGGTCCATTTTTGAAGGTTTTCGAAAGACAATACCCACATTCCGGGGGTGTTTCAGTAGGGGGAACGAAATTTTCGTTATTTTTTCGATAGGATGCACCGTTTCTGAGATACGAGCCAATTTTGAATTTTTTTTATTTTTTTATTTTTTAGGTTTCTTGGCTTTTTATAGTTTATGCAGGTACATTGCTATGGCAAGATACGTTATTTTCATCACGTTTTGAGTTGGAGACACTAGACATTTCGAGATACAAACTAATTTCTAAAAAAAAATGTGTTGGCAGAGAGACGAATTGGTTTCAAAAATTAAATTTGAAAAATGTTGGATTTCAGGTCCATTTTTAAAGGTTTTCGAAAGACAATACCCACATTCCGGGGGTGTTTCAGTAGGGGGAACGAAATGTTCGTTATTTTTTCGATAGGATGCACCGTTTCTGTGATACGAGCCAATTTTGAATTTTTTTTATTTTTTTTATTTTTTAGGTTTCTCGGCTTTTTATAGTTTATGCAGGTACATTGCTATAGCAAGATACGTTATTTTCATCACGTTTTGAGTTGGAGACACTAGACATTTCGAGATACGAACTAATTTCTAAAAAAAAATGTGTTGACAGGGAGACGAATTGGTTTCAAAAATTAAATTTGAAAAATGTTGGATTTCAGGTCCATTTTTAAAGGTTTTCGAAAGACAATACCCACATTCCGGGGGTGTTTCAGTAGGGGGAACGAAATTTTCGTTATTTTTTCGATAGGATGCACCGTTTCTGAGATACGAGCCAATTTTGATTTTTTTTTATTTTTTTATTTTTTAGGTTTCTTGGCTTTTTATAGTTTATGCAGGTACATTGCTATGGCAAGATACGTTATTTTCATCACGTTTTGAGTTGGAGACACTAGACATTTCGAGATACAAACTAATTTCTAAAAAAAATGTGTTGGCAGAGAGACGAATTGGTTTCAAAAATTAAATTTGAAAAATGTTGGATTTCAGGTCCATTTTTAAAGGTTTTCGAAAGACAATACCCACATTCCGGGGGTGTTTCAGTAGGGGGAACGAAATTTTCGTTATTTTTTCGATAGGATGCACCGTTTCTGAGATACGAGCCAATTTTGAAAATTTTTTATTTTTTTATTTTTTAGGTTTCTCGGCTTTTTATAGTTTATGCAGGTACATTTCTATAGCAAGATACGTTATTTTCATCACGTTATGAGTTGGAGACACTAGACATTTCGAGTTACAAACTAATTTCTAAAAAAAAATGTGTTGGCAGAGAGACGAATTGGTTTCAGAAATTAAATTTGAAAAATGTTGGATTTCAGGTCCATTCTTAAAGGTTTTCGAAAGACAATACCCACATTCCGGGGGTGTTTCAGTAGGGGGAACGAAATTTTCGTTATTTTTTCGATAGAATGCACCGTTTCTGAGATACGAGCCAATTTTGAATTTTTTTTATTTTTTTTATTTTTTAGGTTTCTTGGCTTTTTATAGTTTATGCAGGTACATTGCTATAGCAAGATACGTTATTTTCATCACGTTTTGAGTTGGAGACACTAGACATTTCGAGATACAAACTAATTTCTAAAAAAAATGTGTTGGCAGGGAGACGAATTGGTTTCAAAAATTAAATTTGAAAAATGTTGGATTTCAGGTCCATTTTTAAAGGTTTTCGAAAGACAATACCCACATTCCGGGGGTGTTTCAGTAGGGGGAACGAAATTTTCGTTATTTTTTCGATAGGATGCACCGTTTCTGAGATACGAGCCAATTTTGAAATTTTTTTATTTTTTTATTTTATAGGTTTCTTGGCTTTTTATAGTTTATGCAGGTACATTGCTATAGCAAGATACGTTATTTTCATCACGTTTTGAGTTGGAGACACTAGACATTTCGAGATACAAACTAATTTCTAAAAAAAATGTGTTGGCAGGGAGACGAATTGGTTTCAAAAATTAAATTTGAAAAATGTTGGATTTCAGGTCCATTTTTAAAGGTTTTCGAAAGACAATACCCATATTCCGGGGGTGTTTCAGTAGGGGGAACGAAATTTTCGTTATTGTTTCGATAGGATGCACCGTTTCTGAGATATGAGCCAATTTTGAAATTTTTTTATTTTTTTATTTTATAGGTTTCTTGGCTTTTTATAGTTTATGCAGGTACATTTCTATAGCAAGATACGTTATTTTCATCACGTTTTGAGTTGGAGACATTAGACATTTCGGGATAGAAACTAATTTCTAAAAAAAAAATGTGTTGGCAGAGAGACGAATTAGTTTCAAAAATGAAATTTGAAAAATGTTGGATTTCAGGTCTATTTTTAAAGGTTATCGAAAGACAATACCCACATTCCGGGGGTGTTTCAGTAGGGGGAACGAAATTTTCGTTATTTTTTCGATAGGATGCACCGTTTCTGAGATACGAGCCAATTTTGAAAATTTTTTATTTTTTTATTTTTTAGGTTTCTCGGCTTTTTATAGTTTATGCAGGTACATTTCTATAGCAAGATACGTTATTTTCATCACGTTTTGAGTTGGAGACACTAGGCATTTCGAAATACAAACTAATTTCTAAAAAAAAAAATGTGTTGACAGAGAGTCAAAAATTAAATTTGAATAATGTTGGATTTCAGGTCCATTTTTAAAGGTTTTCGAAAGACAATACCCACATTCCGGGGGTGTTTCAGTAGGGGGAACGAAATTTTCGTTATTTTTTCGATAGGATGCACCGTTTCTGAGATACGAGCCAATTTTGAAATTTTTTTATTTTTTTATTTTTTGGGTTTCTCGGCTTTTTATAGTTTATGCAGGTACATTTCTATAGCAAGATACGTTATTTTCATCACGTTATGAGTTGGAGACACTAGACATTTCGAGTTACAAACTAATTTCTAAAAAAAAATGTGTTGGCAGAGAGACGAATTGGTTTCAAAAATTAAATTTGAAAAATGTTGGATTTAAGGTCCATTTTTAAAGGTTTTCGAAAGACAATACCCATATTTCGGGGGTGTTTCAGTAGGGGGAACGAAATTTTCGTTATTTTTTCGATAGGATGCACCGTTTCTGAGATACGAGCCAATTTTGAAATTTTTTTATTTTTTTTTATTTTTTAGGTTTCTTGGCTTTTTATAGTTTATGCAGGTACATTGCTATAGCAAGATACGTTATTTTCATCACGTTTTGAGTTGGAGACACTAGACATTTCGAGATACAAACTAATTTCTAAAAAAAATGTGTTGGCAGAGAGACGAATTAGTTTCAAAAATTAAATTTGAAAAATGTTGGATTTCAGGTCTATTTTTATAGGTTATCGAAAGACACTACCCACATTCCGGGGGCGTTTCAGTAGGGGGAACGAAATTTTCGTTATTTTTTCGATAGGATGCACCGTTTCTGAGATACGAGCCAATTTTGAAATTTTTTTATTTTTTTATTTTATAGGTTTCTTGGCTTTTATAGTATATGCAGGTACATTTCTATAGCAAGATACGTTATTTTCATTACGTTTTGAGTTGGAGACACTAGGCATTTCGAAATACAAACTAATTTCTAAAAAAAAATGTGTTGGCAGAGAGACGAATTAGTTTCAAAAATGAAATTTGAAAAATGTTGGATTTCAGGTCTATTTTTAAAGGTTTTCGAAAGACAATACCCACATTCCGGGGGTGTTTCAGTAGGGGGAACGAAATTTTCGTTATTTTTTCGATAGGATGCACCGTTTCTGAGATACGAGCCAATTTTGAAATTTTTTTATTTTTTTTATTTTTTAGGTTTCTCGGCTTTTTATAGTTTATGCAGGTACATTGCTATGGCAAGATACGTTATTTTTATCACGTTTTTAGTTGGAGACACTAGACATTTCGAGATACAAACTAATTTCTAAAAAAAAATGTGTTGGCAGAGAGACGAATTGGTTTCAAAAATTAAATTTGAAAAATGTTGGATTTCAGGTCCATTTTTAAAGGTTTTCGAAAGACAATACCCACATTCCGGGGTTGTTTCAGTAGGGGGAACGAAATTTTCGTTATTTTTTCGATAGGATGCACCGTTTCTGAGATACGAGCCAATTTTGAAATTTTATTATTTTTTTATTTTTTAGGTTTCTTGGCTTTTTATAGTTTATGCAGGTACATTTCTATAGTAAGATACGTTATTTTCATCACGTTTTGAGTTGGAGACACTAGACATGCCGAGATACAAATTAATTTCCAAAAAAAAATGTGTTGGCAGAGAGACGAATTGGTTTCAAAAATTAAATTTGAAAAATGTTGGATTTCAGGTCTATTTTTATAGGTTATCGAAAGACAATACCCACATTCCGGTGGTGTTTCAGTGGGGGGAACGAAATTTTCGTTATTTTTTCGATAGGATGCACCGTTTCTGAGATACGAGCCAATTTTGAAATTTTTTTATTTTTTTTATTTTTTAGATTTCTTGGCTTTTTATAGTTTATGCAGGTACATTGCTATAGCAAGATACGTTATTTTCATCACGTTTTGAGTTGGAGACACTAGACATTTCGAGATACAAACTAATTTCTAAAAAAAAATGTGTTGGCAGAGAGACGAATTAGTTTCAAAAATTAAATTTGAAAAATGTTGGATTTCAGGTCTATTTTTATAGGTTATCGAAAGACAATACCCACATTCCGCTGGTGTTTCAGTAGGGGGAACGAAATTTTCGTTATTTTTTCGATAGGATGCACCGTTTCTGAGATACGAGCCAATTTTGAAATTTTTTTATTTTTTATTTTTTTTGGTTTCTTGGTTTTTTATAGTTTATGCAGGTACATTGCTATAGCAAGATACGTTATTTTCATCACGTTTTGAGTAGGAGACACTAGACATTTCGAGATACAAACTAATTTCTAAAAAAAAAATGTGTTGGCAGAGAGACGAATTGGTTTCAAAAATTAAATTTGAAAAATGTTGGATTTCAGGTCTATTTTTATAGGTTATCGAAAGACGATACCCACATTCCGAGGGTGTTTCAGTAGGGGGAACGAAATTTTCGTTATTTTTTCGATAGGATGCACCGTTTCTGAGATACGAGCCAATTTTGAATTTTTTTTATTTTTTTTATTTTTTAGGTTTCTTGGCTTTTTATAGTTTATGCAGGTACATTGCTATAGCAAGATACGTTATTTTCATCACGTTTTGAGTTGGAGACACTAGACATTTCGAGATACAAACTAATTTCTAAAAAAAAATGTGTTGGCAGAGAGACGAATTGGTTTCAAAAATTAAATTGTTGGATTTCAGGTCCATTTTTGAAGGTTTTCGAAAGACAATACCCACATTCGGGGGGTGTTTCAGTATGGGGAACGAAATGTTCGTTATTTTTTCGATAGGATGCACCGTTTCTGTGATACGAGCCAATTTTGAAAATTTTTTATTTTTTTAATTTTTTAGGTTTCTCGGCTTTTTATAGTTTATGCAGGTACATTGCTATAGCAAGATACGTTATTTTCATCACGTTTCGAGTTGGAGACACTAGACATTTCGAGATACGAACTAATTTCTAAAAAAAAATGTGTTGACAGGGAGACGAATTGGTTTCAAAAATTAAATTTGAAAAATGTTGCATTTCAGGTCCATTTTTAAAGGTTTTCGAAAGACAATACCCACATTCCGGGGGTGTTTCAGTAGGGGGAACGAAATTTTCGTTATTTTTTCGATAGGATGCACCGTTTCTGAGATACGAGCCAATTTTGAAATTTTTTTATTTTTTTTTATTTTTTAGGTTTCTTGGCTTTTTATAGTTTATGCAGGTACATTGCTATAGCAAGATACGTTATTTTCATCACGTTTTGAGTTGGAGACACTAGACATTTCGAGATACAAACTAATTTCTAAAAAAAATGTGTTGGCAGAGAGACGAATTAGTTTCAAAAATTAAATTTGAAAAATGTTGGATTTCAGGTCTATTTTTATAGGTTATCACAAGACACTACCCACATTCCGGGGGCGTTTCAGTAGGGGGAACGAAATTTTCGTTATTTTTTCGATAGGATGCACCGTTTCTGAGATACGAGCCAATTTTGAAATTTTTTTATTTTTTTATTTTATAGGTTTCTTGGCTTTTATAGTATATGCAGGTACATTGCTATAGCAAGATACGTTATTTTCATCACGTTTCGAGTTGGAGACACTAGACATTTCGAGATACGAACTAATTTCTAAAAAAAAATGTGTTGACAGGGAGACGAATTGGTTTCAAAAATTAAATTTGAAAAATGTTGCATTTCAGGTCCATTTTTAAAGGTTTTCGAAAGACAATACCCACATTCCGGGGGTGTTTCAGTAGGGGGAACGAAATTTTCGTTATTTTTTCGATAGGATGCACCGTTTCTGAGATACGAGCCAATTTTGAAATTTTTTTATTTTTTTTTATTTTTTAGGTTTCTTGGCTTTTTATAGTTTATGCAGGTACATTGCTATAGCAAGATACGTTATTTTCATCACGTTTCGAGTTGGAGACACTAGACATTTCGAGATACAAACTAATTTCTAAAAAAAAATGTGTTGGCAGAGAGACGAATTGGTTTCAAAAATTAAATTTGAAAAATGTTGGATTTCAGGTCTATTTTTATAGGTTATCGAAAGACAATACCCACATTCCGAGGGTGTTTCAGTAGGGGGAACGAAATTTTCGTTATTTTTTCGATAGGATGCACCGTTTCTGAGATACGAGCCAATTTTGAATTTTTTTTATTTTTTTTATTTTTTAGGTTTCTTGGCTTTTTATAGTTTATGCAGGTACATTGCTATAGCAAGATACGTTATTTTCATCACGTTTTGAGTTGGAGACACTAGACATTTCGAGATACAAACTAATTTCTAAAAAAAAATGTGGTGGCAGAGAGACGAATTGGTTTCAAAAATTAAATTGTTGGATTTCAGGTCCATTTTTGAAGGTTTTCGAAAGACAATACCCACATTCGGGGGGTGTTTCAGTATGGGGAACGAAATGTTCGTTATTTTTTCGATAGGATGCACCGTTTCTGTGATACGAGCCAATTTTGAAAATTTTTTATTTTTTTAATTTTTTAGGTTTCTCGGCTTTTTATAGTTTATGCAGGTACATTGCTATAGCAAGATACGTTATTTTCATCACGTTTCGAGTTGGAGACACTAGACATTTCGAGATACGAACTAATTTCTAAAAAAAAATGTGTTGACAGGGAGACGAATTGGTTTCAAAAATTAAATTTGAAAAATGTTGCATTTCAGGTCCATTTTTAAAGGTTTTCGAAAGACAATACCCACATTCCGGGGGTGTTTCAGTAGGGGGAACGAAATTTTCGTTATTTTTTCGATAGGATGCACCGTTTCTGAGATACGAGCCAATTTTGAAATTTTTTTATTTTTTTTTATTTTTTAGGTTTCTTGGCTTTTTATAGTTTATGCAGGTACATTGCTATAGCAAGATACGTTATTTTCATCACGTTTTGAGTTGGAGACACTAGACATTTCGAGATACAAACTAATTTCTAAAAAAAATGTGTTGGCAGAGAGACGAATTAGTTTCAAAAATTAAATTTGAAAAATGTTGGATTTCAGGTCTATTTTTATAGGTTATCACAAGACACTACCCACATTCCGGGGGCGTTTCAGTAGGGGGAACGAAATTTTCGTTATTTTTTCGATAGGATGCACCGTTTCTGAGATACGAGCCAATTTTGAAATTTTTTTATTTTTTTATTTTATAGGTTTCTTGGCTTTTATAGTATATGCAGGTACATTGCTATAGCAAGATACGTTATTTTCATCACGTTTCGAGTTGGAGACACTAGACATTTCGAGATACGAACTAATTTCTAAAAAAAAATGTGTTGACAGGGAGACGAATTGGTTTCAAAAATTAAATTTGAAAAATGTTGCATTTCAGGTCCATTTTTAAAGGTTTTCGAAAGACAATACCCACATTCCGGGGGTGTTTCAGTAGGGGGAACGAAATTTTCGTTATTTTTTCGATAGGATGCACCGTTTCTGAGATACGAGCCAATTTTGAAATTTTTTTATTTTTTTTTATTTTTTAGGTTTCTTGGCTTTTTATAGTTTATGCAGGTACATTGCTATAGCAAGATACGTTATTTTCATCACGTTTCGAGTTGGAGACACTAGACATTTCGAGATACAAACTAATTTCTAAAAAAAAATGTGTTGGCAGAGAGACGAATTGGTTTCAAAAATTAAATTTGAAAAATGTTGGATTTCAGGTCCATTTTTAAAGGTTTTCGAAAGACAATACCCACATTCCGGGGGTGTTTCAGTAGGGGGAACGAAATTTTCGTTATTTTTTCGATAGGATGCACCGTTTCTGAGATACGAGCCAATTTTGAAAATTTTTTATTTTTTATTTTTTTTTGGTTTCTTGGTTTTTTATAGTTTATGCAGGTACATTGCTATAGCAAGATACGTTATTTTCATCACGTTTTGAGTTGGAGACACTAGACATTTCGAGATACAAACTAATTTCTAAAAAAAAATGTGTTGGCAGAGAGACGAATTGGTTTCAAAAATTAAATTGTTGGATTTCAGGTCCATTTTTGAAGGTTTTTGAAAGACAATACCCACATTCCGGGGGTGTTTCAGTAGGGGGAACGAAATTTTCGTTATTTTTTCGATAGGATGCACCGTTTCTGAGATACGAGCCAATTTTGAAAAATTTTTATTTTTTTTATTTTTTAGGTTTCTCGGCTTTTTATAGTTTATGCAGGTACATTGCTATGGCAAGATACGTTATTTTCATCACGTTTTGAGTTGGAGACACTAGACATTTCGAGATACAAACTAATTTCTAAAAAAAAATGTGTTGGCAGAGAGACGAATTGGTTTCAAAAATTAAATTTGAAAAATGTTGGATTTCAGGTCCATTTTTAAAGGTTTTCGAAAGACAATACCCACATTCCGAGGGTGTTTCAGTAGGGGGAACGAAATTTTCGTTATTTTTTCGATAGGATGCACCGTTTCTGAGATACGAGCCAATTTTGAAAATTTTTTATTTTTTATTTTTTTTTGGTTTCTTGGTTTTTTATAGTTTATGCAGGTACGTTGCTATAGCAAGATACGTTATTTTTATCACGTTTTGAGTTGGAGACACTAGACATTTCGAGATACAAACTAATTTCTAAAAAAAAATGTGTTGGCAGAGAGACGAATTGGTTTCAAAAATTAAATTGTTGGATTTCAGGTCCATTTTTGAAGGTTTTTGAAAGACAATACCCACATTCCGGGGGTGTTTCAGTAGGGGGAACGAAATTTTCGTTATTTTTTCGATAGGATGCACCGTTTCTGAGATACGAGCCAATTTAAAAATTTTTTATTTTTTTTATTTTTTAGGTTTCTCGGCTTTTTATAGTTTATGCAGGTACATTGCTATGGCAAGATACGTTATTTTCATCACGTTTCGAGTTGGAGACACTAGACATTTCGAGATACAAACTAATTTCTAAAAAAAAATGTGTTGGCAGAGAGACGAATTGGTTTCAAAAATTAAATTTGAAAAATGTTGGATTTCAGGTCCATTTTTAAAGGTTTTCGAAAGACAATACCCACATTCCGGGGGTGTTTCAGTAGGGGGAACGAAATTTTCGTTATTTTTTCGATAGGATGCACCGTTTCTGAGATACGAGCCAATTTTGAAAATTTTTTATTTTTTATTTTTTTTTGGTTTCTTGGTTTTTTATAGTTTATGCAGGTACATTGCTATAGCAAGATACGTTATTTTCATCACGTTTTGAGTTGGAGACACTAGACATTTCGAGATACAAACTAATTTCTAAAAAAAAATGTGTTGGCAGAGAGACGAATTGGTTTCAAAAATTAAATTGTTGGATTTCAGGTCCATTTTTGAAGGTTTTTGAAAGACAATACCCACATTCCGGGGGTGTTTCAGTAGGGGGAACGAAATTTTCGTTATTTTTTCGATAGGATGCACCGTTTCTGAGATACGAGCCAATTTTGAAAATTTTTTATTTTTTTTATTTTTTAGGTTTCTCGGCTTTTTATAGTTTATGCAGGTACATTGCTATGGCAAGATACGTTATTTTCATCACGTTTTGAGTTGGAGACACTAGACATTTCGAGATACAAACTAATTTCTAAAAAAAAATGTGTTGGCAGAGAGACGAATTGGTTTCAAAAATTAAATTTGAAAAATGTTGGATTTCAGGTCCATTTTTAAAGGTTTTCGAAAGACAATACCCACATTCCGGGGGTGTTTCAGTAGGGGGAACGAAATTTTCGTTATTTTTTCGATAGGATGCACCGTTTCTGAGATACGAGCCAATTTTGAAAATTTTTTATTTTTTATTTTTTTTTGGTTTCTTGGTTTTTTATAGTTTATGCAGGTACATTGCTATAGCAAGATACGTTATTTTCATCACGTTTTGAGTTGGAGACACTAGACATTTCGAGATACAAACTAATTTCTAAAAAAAAATGTGTTGGCAGAGAGACGAATTGGTTTCAAAAATTAAATTGTTGGATTTCAGGTCCATTTTTGAAGGTTTTTGAAAGACAATACCCACATTCCGGGGGTTTTTCAGTAGGGGGAACGAAATTTTCGTTATTTTTTCGATAGGATGCACCGTTTCTGAGATACGAGCCAATTTTGAAAATTTTTTATTTTTTTTTTATTTTTTAGGTTTCTCGGCTTTTTATAGTTTATGCAGGTACATTGCTATGGCAAGATACGTTATTTTCATCACGTTTTGAGTTGGAGACACTAGACATTTCGAGATACAAACTAATTTCTAAAAAAAAATGTGTTGGCAGAGAGACGAATTGGTTTCAAAAATTAAATTTGAAAAATGTTGGATTTCAGGTCCATTTTTAAAGGTTTTCGAAAGACAATAGCCACATTCCGAGGGTGTTTCAGTAGGGGGAACGAAAATTTCGTTATTTTTTCGATAGGATGCACCGTTTCTGAGATACGAGCCAATTTTGAAAATTTTTTATTTTTTTTATTTTTTAGGTTTCTCGGCTTTTTATAGTTTATGCAGGTACATTGCTATAGCAAGATACGTTATTTTCATCACTTTTTGAGTTGAAGACACTAGACATTTCGAGATACAAAATAATTTCTAAAAAAAAATGTGTTGGCAGAGAGACGAATTAGTTTCAAAAATTAAATTTGAAAAATGCTGGATTTCAGGTCTATTTTTATAGGTTATCGAAAGACAATACCCACATTCCGGGGGTGTTTCAGTAGGGGGAACGAAATTTTCGTTATTTTTTCGATAAGATGCACCGTTTCTGAGATACGAGCCAATTTTGAAAAATTTTATTTTTTATTTTTTTTTGGTTTCTTGGTTTTTTATAGTTTATGCAGGTACATTGCTATAGCAAGATACGTTATTTTCATCACGTTTTGAGTTGGAGACACTAGACATTTCGAGATACGAACTAATTGCTAAAACAAAATGTGTTGACAGGGAGACGAATTGGCTTCAAAAATTAAATTTGAAAAATGTTGGATTTCAGGTCCATTTTTAAAGGTTTTCGAAAGACAGTACCCACATTCCGGGGTGTTTCAGTAGGGGGAACGAAATTTTCGTTATTTTTTCGATAGGATGCACCGTTTCTGTGATACGAGCCAATTTTGAAAATTTTTTATTTTTTTAATTTTTTAGGTTTCTCGGCTTTTTATAGTTTATGCAGGTACATTGCTATAGCAAGATACGTTATTTTCATCACGTTTCGAGTTGGAGACACTAGACATTTCGAGATACGAACTAATTTCTAAAAAAAAATGTGTTGACAGGGAGACGAATTGGTTTCAAAAATTAAATTTGAAAAATGTTGCATTTCAGGTCCATTTTTGAAGGTTTTCGAAAGACAATACCCACATTCGGGGGGTGTTTCAGTATGGGGAACGAAATGTTCGTTATTTTTTCGATAGGATGCACCGTTTCTGTGATACGAGCCAATTTTGAAAATTTTTTATTTTTTTAATTTTTTAGGTTTCTCGGCTTTTTATAGTTTATGCAGGTACATTGCTATAGCAAGATACGTTATTTTCATCACGTTTCGAGTTGGAGACACTAGACATTTCGAGATACGAACTAATTTCTAAAAAAAAATGTGTTGACAGGGAGACGAATTGGTTTCAAAAATTAAATTTGAAAAATGTTGCATTTCAGGTCCATTTTTAAAGGTTTTCGAAAGACAATACCCACATTTCGGGGGTGTTTCAGTAGGGGGAACGAAATTTTCGTTATTTTTTCGATAGGATGCACCGTTTCTGAGATACGAGCCAATTTTGAAATTTTTTTATTTTTTTTTATTTTTTAGGTTTCTTGGCTTTTTATAGTTTATGCAGGTACATTGCTATAGCAAGATACGTTATTTTCATCACGTTTTGAGTTGGAGACACTAGACATTTCGAGATACAAACTAATTTCTAAAAAAAATGTGTTGGCAGAGAGACGAATTAGTTTCAAAAATTAAATTTGAAAAATGTTGGATTTCAGGTCTATTTTTATAGGTTATCACAAGACACTACCCACATTCCGGGGGCGTTTCAGTAGGGGGAACGAAATTTTCGTTATTTTTTCGATAGGATGCACCGTTTCTGAGATACGAGCCAATTTTGAAATTTTTTTATTTTTTTATTTTATAGGTTTCTTGGCTTTTATAGTATATGCAGGTACATTGCTATAGCAAGATACGTTATTTTCATCACGTTTCGAGTTGGAGACACTAGACATTTCGAGATACGAACTAATTTCTAAAAAAAAATGTGTTGACAGGGAGACGAATTGGTTTCAAAAATTAAATTTGAAAAATGTTGCATTTCAGGTCCATTTTTAAAGGTTTTCGAAAGACAATACCCACATTCCGGGGGTGTTTCAGTAGGGGGAACGAAATTTTCGTTATTTTTTCGATAGGATGCACCGTTTCTGAGATACGAGCCAATTTTGAAATTTTTTTATTTTTTTTTATTTTTTAGGTTTCTTGGCTTTTTATAGTTTATGCAGGTACATTGCTATAGCAAGATACGTTATTTTCATCACGTTTCGAGTTGGAGACACTAGACATTTCGAGATACAAACTAATTTCTAAAAAAAAATGTGTTGGCAGAGAGACGAATTGGTTTCAAAAATTAAATTTGAAAAATGTTGGATTTCAGGTCCATTTTTAAAGGTTTTCGAAAGACAATACCCACATTCCGGGGGTGTTTCAGTAGGGGGAACGAAATTTTCGTTATTTTTTCGATAGGATGCACCGTTTCTGAGATACGAGCCAATTTTGAAAATTTTTTATTTTTTATTTTTTTTTGGTTTCTTGGTTTTTTATAGTTTATGCAGGTACATTGCTATAGCAAGATACGTTATTTTCATCACGTTTTGAGTTGGAGACACTAGACATTTCGAGATACAAACTAATTTCTAAAAAAAAATGTGTTGGCAGAGAGACGAATTGGTTTCAAAAATTAAATTGTTGGATTTCAGGTCCATTTTTGAAGGTTTTTGAAAGACAATACCCACATTCCGGGGGTGTTTCAGTAGGGGGAACGAAATTTTCGTTATTTTTTCGATAGGATGCACCGTTTCTGAGATACGAGCCAATTTTGAAAAATTTTTATTTTTTTTATTTTTTAGGTTTCTCGGCTTTTTATAGTTTATGCAGGTACATTGCTATGGCAAGATACGTTATTTTCATCACGTTTTGAGTTGGAGACACTAGACATTTCGAGATACAAACTAATTTCTAAAAAAAAATGTGTTGGCAGAGAGACGAATTGGTTTCAAAAATTAAATTTGAAAAATGTTGGATTTCAGGTCCATTTTTAAAGGTTTTCGAAAGACAATACCCACATTCCGAGGGTGTTTCAGTAGTGGGAACGAAATTTTCGTTATTTTTTCGATAGGATGCACCGTTTCTGAGATACGAGCCAATTTTGAAAATTTTTTATTTTTTATTTTTTTTTGGTTTCTTGGTTTTTTATAGTTTATGCAGGTACATTGCTATAGCAAGATACGTTATTTTTATCACGTTTTGAGTTGGAGACACTAGACATTTCGAGATACAAACTAATTTCTAAAAAAAAATGTGTTGGCAGAGAGACGAATTGGTTTCAAAAATTAAATTGTTGGATTTCAGGTCCATTTTTGAAGGTTTTTGAAAGACAATACCCACATTCCGGGGGTGTTTCAGTAGGGGGAACGAAATTTTCGTTATTTTTTCGATAGGATGCACCGTTTCTGAGATACGAGCCAATTTAAAAATTTTTTATTTTTTTTATTTTTTAGGTTTCTCGGCTTTTTATAGTTTATGCAGGTACATTGCTATGGCAAGATACGTTATTTTCATCACGTTTCGAGTTGGAGACACTAGACATTTCGAGATACAAACTAATTTCTAAAAAAAAATGTGTTGGCAGAGAGACGAATTGGTTTCAAAAATTAAATTTGAAAAATGTTGGATTTCAGGTCCATTTTTAAAGGTTTTCGAAAGACAATACCCACATTCCGGGGGTGTTTCAGTAGGGGGAACGAAATTTTCGTTATTTTTTCGATAGGATGCACCGTTTCTGAGATACGAGCCAATTTTGAAAATTTTTTATTTTTTATTTTTTTTTGGTTTCTTGGTTTTTTATAGTTTATGCAGGTACATTGCTATAGCAAGATACGTTATTTTCATCACGTTTTGAGTTGGAGACACTAGACATTTCGAGATACAAACTAATTTCTAAAAAAAAATGTGTTGGCAGAGAGACGAATTGGTTTCAAAAATTAAATTGTTGGATTTCAGGTCCATTTTTGAAGGTTTTTGAAAGACAATACCCACATTCCGGGGGTGTTTCAGTAGGGGGAACGAAATTTTCGTTATTTTTTCGATAGGATGCACCGTTTCTGAGATACGAGCCAATTTTGAAAATTTTTTATTTTTTTTATTTTTTAGGTTTCTCGGCTTTTTATAGTTTATGCAGGTACATTGCTATGGCAAGATACGTTATTTTCATCACGTTTTGAGTTGGAGACACTAGACATTTCGAGATACAAACTAATTTCTAAAAAAAAATGTGTTGGCAGAGAGACGAATTGGTTTCAAAAATTAAATTTGAAAAATGTTGGATTTCAGGTCCATTTTTAAAGGTTTTCGAAAGACAATACCCACATTCCGGGGGTGTTTCAGTAGGGGGAACGAAATTTTCGTTATTTTTTCGATAGGATGCACCGTTTCTGAGATACGAGCCAATTTTGAAAATTTTTTATTTTTTATTTTTTTTTGGTTTCTTGGTTTTTTATAGTTTATGCAGGTACATTGCTATAGCAAGATACGTTATTTTCATCACGTTTTGAGTTGGAGACACTAGACATTTCGAGATACAAACTAATTTCTAAAAAAAAATGTGTTGGCAGAGAGACGAATTGGTTTCAAAAATTAAATTGTTGGATTTCAGGTCCATTTTTGAAGGTTTTTGAAAGACAATACCCACATTCCGGGGGTGTTTCAGTAGGGGGAACGAAATTTTCGTTATTTTTTCGATAGGATGCACCGTTTCTGAGATACGAGCCAATTTTGAAAATTTTTTATTTTTTTTATTTTTTAGGTTTCTCGGCTTTTTATAGTTTATGCAGGTACATTGCTATGGCAAGATACGTTATTTTCATCACGTTTTGAGTTGGAGACACTAGACATTTCGAGATACAAACTAATTTCTAAAAAAAAATGTGTTGGCAGAGAGACGAATTGGTTTCAAAAATTAAATTGTTGGATTTCAGGTCCATTTTTGAAGGTTTTTGAAAGACAATACCCACATTCCGGGGGTGTTTCAGTAGGGGGAACGAAATTTTCGTTATTTTTTCGATAGGATGCACCGTTTCTGAGATACGAGCCAATTTTGAAAATTTTTTATTTTTTTTATTTTTTAGGTTTCTCGGCTTTTTATAGTTTATGCAGGTACATTGCTATGGCAAGATACGTTATTTTCATCACGTTTTGAGTTGGAGACACTAGACATTTCGAGATACAAACTAATTTCTAAAAAAAAATGTGTTGGCAGAGAGACGAATTGGTTTCAAAAATTAAATTTGAAAAATGTTGGATTTCAGGTCCATTTTTAAAGGTTTTCGAAAGACAATAGCCACATTCCGAGGGTGTTTCAGTAGGGGGAACGAAAATTTCGTTATTTTTTCGATAGGATGCACCGTTTCTGAGATACGAGCCAATTTTGAAAATTTTTTATTTTTTTTATTTTTTAGGTTTCTCGGCTTTTTATAGTTTATGCAGGTACATTGCTATAGCAAGATACGTTATTTTCATCACTTTTTGAGTTGAAGACACTAGACATTTCGAGATACAAAATAATTTCTAAAAAAAAATGTGTTGGCAGAGAGACGAATTAGTTTCAAAAATTAAATTTGAAAAATGCTGGATTTCAGGTCTATTTTTATAGGTTATCGAAAGACAATACCCACATTCCGGGGGTGTTTCAGTAGGGGGAACGAAATTTTCGTTATTTTTTCGATAAGATGCACCGTTTCTGAGATACGAGCCAATTTTGAAAAATTTTATTTTTTATTTTTTTTTGGTTTCTTGGTTTTTTATAGTTTATGCAGGTACATTGCTATAGCAAGATACGTTATTTTCATCACGTTTTGAGTTGGAGACACTAGACATTTCGAGATACGAACTAATTGCTAAAACAAAATGTGTTGACAGGGAGACGAATTGGCTTCAAAAATTAAATTTGAAAAATGTTGGATTTCAGGTCCATTTTTAAAGGTTTTCGAAAGACAGTACCCACATTCCGGGGTGTTTCAGTAGGGGGAACGAAATTTTCGTTATTTTTTCGATAGGATGCACCGTTTCTGAGATACGAGCCAATTTTGAATTTTTTTTATTTTTTTATTTTTTAGGTTTCTTGGCTTTTTATAGTTTATGCAGGTACATTGCTATGGCAAGATACGTTATTTTCATCACGTTTTGAGTTGGAGACACTAGACATTTCGAGATACAAACTAATTTCTAAAAAAAAATGTGTTGGCAGAGAGACGAATTGGTTTCAAAAATTAAATTTGAAAAATGTTGGATTTCAGGTCCATTTTTAAAGGTTTTCGAAAGACAATACCCACATTCCGGGGGTGTTTCAGTAGGGGGAACGAAATTTTCGTTATTTTTTCGATAGGATGCACCGTTTCTGAGATACGAGCCAATTTTGAAATTTTTTTATTTTTTTTATTTTTTAGGTTTCTTGGCTTTTTATAGTTTATGCAGGTACATTGCTATAGCAAGATACGTTATTTTCATCACGTTTTGAGTTGGAGACACTAGACATTTCGAGATACAAACTAATTTCTAAAAAAAAATGTGTTGGCAGAGAGACGAATTAGTTTCAAAAATTAAATTTGAAAAATGTTGGATTTCAGGTCTATTTTTATAGGTTATCGAAAGACAATACCCACATTCCGGTGGTGTTTCAGTGGGGGGAACGAAATTTTCGTTATTTTTTCGATAGGATGCACCGTTTCTGAGATACGAGCCAATTTTGAAATTTTTTTATTTTTTAGATTTCTTGGCTTTTTATAGTTTATGCAGGTACATTGCTATAGCAAGATACGTTATTTTCATCACGTTTTGAGTTGGAGACACTAGACATTTCGAGATACAAACTAATTTCTAAAAAAAAATGTGTTGGCAGAGAGACGAATTAGTTTCAAAAATTAAATTTGAAAAATGTTGGATTTCAGGTCTATTTTTATAGGTTATCGAAAGACAATACCCACATTCCGCTGGTGTTTCAGTAGGGGGAACGAAATTTTCGTTATTTTTTCGATAGGATGCACCGTTTCTGAGATACGAGCCAATTTTGAAATTTTTTTATTTTTTATTTTTTTTGGTTTCTTGGTTTTTTATAGTTTATGCAGGTACATTGCTATAGCAAGATACGTTATTTTCATCACGTTTTGAGTAGGAGACACTAGACATTTCGAGATACAAACTAATTTCTAAAAAAAAATGTGTTGGCAGAGAGACGAATTGGTTTCAAAAATTAAATTTGAAAAATGTTGGATTTCAGGTCTATTTTTATAGGTTATCGAAAGACAATACCCACATTCCGAGGGTGTTTCAGTAGGGGGAACGAAATTTTCGTTATTTTTTCGATAGGATGCACCGTTTCTGAGATACGAGCCAATTTTGAATTTTTTTTATTTTTTTTATTTTTTAGGTTTCTTGGCTTTTTATAGTTTATGCAGGTACATTGCTATAGCAAGATACGTTATTTTCATCACGTTTTGAGTTGGAGACACTAGACATTTCGAGATACAAACTAATTTCTAAAAAAAAATGTGTTGGCAGAGAGACGAATTGGTTTCAAAAATTAAATTGTTGGATTTCAGGTCCATTTTTGAAGGTTTTCGAAAGACAATACCCACATTCGGGGGGTGTTTCAGTAGTGGGAACGAAATGTTCGTTATTTTTTCGATAGGATGCACCGTTTCTGTGATACGAGCCAATTTTGAAAATTTTTTATTTTTTTTATTTTTTAGGTTTCTCGGCTTTTTATAGTTTATGCAGGTACATTGCTATAGCAAGATACGTTATTTTCATCACGTTTCGAGTTGGAGACACTAGACATTTCGAGATACGAACTAATTTCTAAAAAAAAATGTGTTGACAGGGAGACGAATTGGTTTCAAAAATTAAATTTGAAAAATGTTGCATTTCAGGTCCATTTTTAAAGGTTTTCGAAAGACAATACCCACATTCCGGGGGTGTTTCAGTAGGGGGAACGAAATTTTCGTTATTTTTTCGATAGGATGCACCGTTTCTGAGATACGAGCCAATTTTGAAATTTTTTTATTTTTTTTTATTTTTTAGGTTTCTTGGCTTTTTATAGTTTATGCAGGTACATTGCTATAGCAAGATACGTTATTTTCATCACGTTTTGAGTTGGAGACACTAGACATTTCGAGATACAAACTAATTTCTAAAAAAAATGTGCTGGCAGAGAGACGAATTAGTTTCAAAAATTAAATTTGAAAAATGTTGGATTTCAGGTCTATTTTTATAGGTTATCGAAAGACACTACCCACATTCCGGGGGCGTTTCAGTAGGGGGAACGAAATTTTCGTTATTTTTTCGATAGGATGCACCGTTTCTGAGATACGAGCCAATTTTGAAATTTTTTTATTTTTTTATTTTATAGGTTTCTTGGCTTTTATAGTATATGCAGGTACATTTCTATAGCAAGATACGTTATTTTCATTACGTTTTGAGTTGGAGACACTAGGCATTTCGAAATACAAACTAATTTCTAAAAAAAAATGTGTTGGCAGAGAGACGAATTGGTTTCAAAAATTAAATTGTTGGATTTCAGGTCCATTTTTGAAGGTTTTCGAAAGACAATACCCACATTCCGGGGGTGTTTCAGTAGGGGGAACGAAATTTTCGTTATTTTTTCGATAGGATGCACTGTTTCTGAGATACGAGCCAATTTTGAAAATTTTTTATTTTTTTTATTTTTTAGGTTTCTCGGCTTTTTATAGTTTATGCAGGTACATTTCTATAGCAAGATACGTTATTTTCATCACGTTATGAGTTGGAGACACTAGACATTTCGAGTTACAAACTAATTTCTAAAAAAAAATGTGTTGGCAGAGAGACGAATTGGTTTCAAAAATTAAATTGTTGGATTTCAGGTCCATTTTTGAAGGTTTTCGAAAGACAATACCCACATTCCGGGGGTGTTTCAGTAGGGGGAACGAAATTTTCGTTATTTTTTCGATAGGATGCACCGTTTCTGAGATACGAGCCAATTTTGAATTTTTTTTATTTTTTTATTTTTTAGGTTTCTTGGCTTTTTATAGTTTATGCAGGTACATTGCTATGGCAAGATACGTTATTTTCATCACGTTTTGAGTTGGAGACACTAGACATTTCGAGATACAAACTAATTTCTAAAAAAAAATGTGTTGCCAGAGAGACGAATTGGTTTCAAAAATTAAATTTGAAAAATGTTGGATTTCAGGTCCATTTTTAAAGGTTTTCGAAAGACAATACCCACATTCCGGGGGTGTTTCAGTAGGGGGAACGAAATTTTCGTTATTTTTTCGATAGGATGCACCGTTTCTGAGATACGAGCCAATTTTGATTTTTTTTTATTTTTTTATTTTTTAGGTTTCTTGGCTTTTTATAGTTTATGCAGGTACATTGCTATGGCAAGATACGTTATTTTCATCACGTTTTGAGTTGGAGACACTAGACATTTCGAGATACAAACTAATTTCTAAAAAAAATGTGTTGGCAGAGAGACGAATTGGTTTCAAAAATTAAATTTGAAAAATGTTGGATTTCAGGTCTATTTTTATAGGTTATCGAAAGACAATACCCACATTCCGGTGGTGTTTCAGTAGGGGGAACGAAATTTTCGTTATTTTTTCGATAGGATGCACCGTTTCTGAGATACGAGCCAATTTTGAAAAATTTTTATTTTTTATTTTTTTTGGTTTCTTGGTTTTTTATAGTTTATGCAGGTACATTGCTATGGCAAGATACGTTATTTTCATCACGTTTTGAGTTGGAGACACTAGACATTTCGAGATACAAACTAATTTCTAAAAAAAAATGTGTTGGCAGAGAGACGAATTGGTTTCAAAAATTAAATTGTTGGATTTCAGGTCCATTTTTGAAGGTTTTCGAAAGACAATACCCACATTCGGGGGGTGTTTCAGTAGGGGGAACGAAATGTTCGTTATTTTTTCGATAGGATGCACCGTTTCTGTGATACGAGCCAATTTTGAAAATTTTTTATTTTTTTTATTTTTTAGGTTTCTCGGCTTTTTATAGTTTATGCAGGTACATTGCTATAGCAAGATACGTTATTTTCATCACTTTTTGAGTTGGAGACACTAGACATTTCGAGATACGAACTAATTTCTAAAAAAAAATGTGTTGACAGGGAGACGAATTGGTTTCAAAAATTAAATTTGAAAAATGTTGCATTTCAGGTCCATTTTTAAAGGTTTTCGAAAGACAATACCCACATTCCGGGGGTGTTTCAGTAGGGGGAACGAAATTTTCGTTATTTTTTCGATAGGATGCACCGTTTCTGAGATACGAGCCAATTTTGAATTTTTTTTATTTTTTTATTTTTTAGGTTTCTTGGCTTTTTATAGTTTATGCAGGTACATTGCTATGGCAAGATACGTTATTTTCATCACGTTTTGAGTTGGAGACACTAGACATTTCGAGATACAAACTAATTTCTAAAAAAAAATGTGTTGGCAGAGAGACGAATTGGTTTCAAAAATGAAATTTGAAAAATGTTGGATTTCAGGTCCATTTTTAAAGGTTTTCGAAAGACAATACCCACATTCCGGGGGTGTTTCAGTAGGGGGAACGAAATTTTCGTTATTTTTTCGATAGGATGCACCGTTTCTGAGATACGAGCCAATTTTGAAATTTTTTTATTTTTTTATTTTTTAGGTTTCTCGGCTTTTTATAGTTTATGCAGGTACATTTCTATAGCAAGATACGTTATTTTCATCACGTGATGAGTTGGAGACACTAGACATTTCGAGTTACAAACTAATTTCTAAAAAAAAATGTGTTGGCAGAGAGACGAATTGGTTTCAGAAATTAAATTTGAAAAATGTTGGATTTCAGGTCCATTCTTAAAGGTTTTCGAAAGACAATACCCACGTTCCGGGGGTGTTTCAGTAGGGGGAACGAAATTTTCTTTATTTTTTCGATAGGATGCACCGTTTCTGAGATACGAGCCAATTTTGAAATTTTTTTATTTTTTATTTTTTTTGGTTTCTTGGTTTTTTATAGTTTATGCAGGTACATTGCTATAGCAAGATACGTTATTTTCATCACGTTTTGAGTTGGAGACACTAGACATTTCGAGACACAAACTAATTTCTAAAAAAAAATGTGTTGGCAGAGAGACGAATTGGTTTCAAAAATTAAATTGTTGGATTTCAGGTCCATTTTTGAAGGTTTTTGAAAGACAATACCCACATTCCGGGGGTGTTTCAGTAGGGGGAACGAAATTTTCGTTATTTTTTCGATAGGATGCACCGTTTCTGAGATACGAGCCAATTTTGAAATTTTTTTATTTTTTTTATTTTTTAGGTTTCTCGGCTTTTTATAGTTTATGCAGGTACATTGCTATGGCAAGATACGTTATTTTCATCACGTTTTGAGTTGGAGACACTAGACATTTCGAGATACAAACTAATTTCTAAAAAAAAATGTGTTGGCAGAGAGACGAATTGGTTTCAAAAATTAAATTTGAAAAATGTTGGATTTCAGGTCCATTTTTAAAGGTTTTCGAAAGACAATAGCCACATTCCGAGGGTGTTTCAGTAGGGGGAACGAAATTTTCGTTATTTTTTCGATAGGATGCACCGTTTCTGAGATACGAGCCAATTTTGAAATTTTTTTATTTTTTTTATTTTTTAGGTTTCTTGGCTTTTTATAGTTTATGCAGGTACATTGCTATAGCAAGATACGTTAGTTTCATCACGTTTTGAGTTGGAGACACTAGACATTTCGAGATACAAACTAATTTCTAAAAAAAAAATGTGTTGGCAGAGAGACGAATTAGTTTCAAAAATTAAATTTGAAAAATGTTGGATTTCAGGTCCATTTTTAAAGGTTTTCGAAAGACAATACCCACATTCCGGGGTTGTTCAGTAGGGGGAACGAAATTTTCGTTATTTTTTCGATAGGATGCACCGTTTCTGAGATACGAGCCAATTTTGAAATTTTATTATTTTTTTATTTTTTAGGTTTCTTGGCTTTTTATAGTTTATGCAGGTACATTTCTATAGTAAGATACGTTATTTTCATCACGTTTTGAGTTGGAGACACTAGACATGTCGAGATACAAATTAATTTCCAAAAAAAAATGTGTTGGCAGAGAGACGAATTGGTTTCAAAAATTAAATTTGAAAAATGTTGGATTTCAGGTCCATTTTTAAAGGTTTTCGAAAGACAATACCCACATTCCGGGGGTGTTTCAGTAGGGGGAACGAAATTTTCGTTATTTTTTCGATAGGATGCACCGTTTCTGAGATACGAGCCAATTTTGAAAATTTTTTATTTTTTTATTTTTTAGGTTTCTCGGCTTTTTATAGTTTATGCAGGTACATTTCTATAGCAAGATACGTTAATTTCATCACGTTTTGAGTTGGAGACACTAGACATTTCGAGATACAAACTAATTTCTAAAAAAAATGTGTTGGCAGAGAGACGAATTGGTTTCAAAAATTAAATTTGAAAAATGTTGGATTTCAGGTCCATTTTTAAAGGTTTTCGAAAGACAATACCCACATTCCGGGGGTGTTTCAGTAGGGGGAACGAAATTTTCGTTATTTTTTCGATAGGATGCACCGTTTCTGAGATACGAGCCAATTTTGAAAATTTTTTATTTTTTTATTTTTTAGGTTTCTCGGCTTTTTATAGTTTATGCAGGTACATTTCTATAGCAAGATACGTTATTTTCATCACGTTATGAGTTGGAGACACTAGACATTTCGAGTTACAAACTAATTTCTAAAAAAAAATGTGTTGGCAGAGAGACGAATTGGTTTCAAAAATTAAATTTGAAAAATGTTGGATTTCAGGTCCATTCTTAAAGGTTTTCGAAAGACAATACCCATATTTCGGGGTTTTTTCAGTAGGGGGAACGAAATTTTCGTTATTTTTTCGATAGGATGCACCGTTTCTGAGCTACGAGCCAATTTTGAAATTTTTTTATTTTTTTTATTTTTTAGGTTTCTCGGCTTTTTATAGTTTATGCAGGTACATTGCTATAGCAAGATACGTTATTTTCATCACGTTTCGAGTTGGAGACACTAGACATTTCGAGATACAAACTAATTTCTAAAAAAAAATGTGTTGGCAGAGAGACGAATTGGTTTCAAAAATTAAATTTGAAAAATGTTGGATTTCAGGTCCATTTTTAAAGGTTTTCGAAAGACAATACCCACATTCCGGGGGTGTTTCAGTAGGGGGAACGAAATTTTCGTTATTTTTTCGATAGGATGCACCGTTTCTGAGATACGAGCCAATTTTGAAATTTTTTTATTTTTTATTTTTTTTTGGTTTCTTGGTTTTTTATAGTTTATGCAGGTACATTGCTATAGCAAGATACGTTATTTTCATCACGTTTTGAGTTGGAGACACTAGACATTTCGAGATACAAACTAATTTCTAAAAAAAAATGTGTTGGCAGAGAGACGAATTGGTTTCAAAAATTAAATTGTTGGATTTCAGGTCCATTTTTGAAGGTTTTTGAAAGACAATACCCACATTCCGGGGGTGTTTCAGTAGGGGGAACGAAATTTTCGTTATTTTTTCGATAGGATGCACCGTTTCTGAGATACGAGCCAATTTTGAAAATTTTTTATTTTTTTTATTTTTTAGGTTTCTCGGCTTTTTATAGTTTATGCAGGTACATTGCTATGGCAAGATACGTTATTTTCATCACGTTTTGAGTTGGAGACACTAGACATTTCGAGATACAAACTAATTTCTAAAAAAAAATGTGTTGGCAGAGAGACGAATTGGTTTCAAAAATTAAATTTGAAAAATGTTGGATTTCAGGTCCATTTTTAAAGGTTTTCGAAAGACAATACCCACATTCCGGGGGTGTTTCAGTAGGGGGAACGAAATTTTCGTTATTTTTTCGATAGGATGCACCGTTTCTGAGATACGAGCCAATTTTGAAATTTTTTTATTTTTTATTTTTTTTTGGTTTCTTGGTTTTTTTATAGTTTATGCAGGTACATTGCTATAGCAAGATACGTTATTTTCATCACGTTTTGAGTTGGAGACACTAGACATTTCGAGATACAAACTAATTTCTAAAAAAAAATGTGTTGGCAGAGAGACGAATTGGTTTCAAAAATTAAATTGTTGGATTTCAGGTCCATTTTTGAAGGTTTTTGAAAGACAATACCCACATTCCGGGGGTATTTCAGTAGGGGGAACGAAATTTTCGTTATTTTTTCGATAGGATGCACCGTTTCTGAGATACGAGCCAATTTTGAAAATTTTTTATTTTTTTTATTTTTTAGGTTTCTCGGCTTTTTATAGTTTATGCAGGTACATTGCTATGGCAAGATACGTTATTTTCATCACGTTTCGAGTTGGAGACACTAGACATTTCGAGATACAAACTAATTTCTAAAAAAAAATGTGTTGGCAGAGAGACGAATTGGTTTCAAAAATTAAATTTGAAAAATGTTGGATTTCAGGTCCATTTTTAAAGGTTTTCGAAAGACAATACCCACATTCCGGGGTTGTTTCAGTAGGGGGAACGAAATTTTCGTTATTTTTTCGATAGGATGCACCGTTTCTGAGATACGAGCCAATTTTGAAAATTTTTTATTTTTTATTTTTTTTTGGTTTCTTGGTTTTTTATAGTTTATGCAGGTACATTGCTATAGCAAGATACGTTATTTTCATCACGTTTTGAGTTGGAGACACTAGACATTTCGAGATACAAACTAATTTCTAAAAAAAAATGTGTTGGCAGAGAGACGAATTGGTTTCAAAAATTAAATTGTTGGATTTCAGGTCCATTTTTGAAGGTTTTTGAAAGACAATACCCACATTCCGGGGGTGTTTCAGTAGGGGGAACGAAATTTTCGTTATTTTTTCGATAGGATGCACCGTTTCTGAGATACGAGCCAATTTTGAAAATTTTTTATTTTTTTTATTTTTTAGGTTTCTCGGCTTTTTATAGTTTATGCAGGTACATTGCTATGGCAAGATACGTTATTTTCATCACGTTTTGAGTTGGAGACACTAGACATTTCGAGATACAAACTAATTTCTAAAAAAAAATGTGTTGGCAGAGAGACGAATTGGTTTCAAAAATTAAATTTGAAAAATGTTGGATTTCAGGTCCATTTTTAAAGGTTTTCGAAAGACAATACCCACATTCCGGGGGTGTTTCAGTAGGGGGAACGAAATGTTCGTTATTTTTTCGATAGGATGCACCGTTTCTGTGATACGAGCCAATTTTGAAAATTTTTTATTTTTTTTATTTTTTAGGTTTCTCGGCTTTTTATAGTTTATGCAGGTACATTGCTATAGCAAGATACGTTATTTTCATCACTTTTTGAGTTGGAGACACTAGACATTTCGAGATACGAACTAATTTCTAAAAAAAAATGTGTTGACAGGGAGACGAATTGGTTTCAAAAATTAAATTTAAAAAATGTTGCATTTCAGGTCCATTTTTAAAGGTTTTCGAAAGACAATACCCACATTCCGGGGGTGTTTCAGTAGGGGGAACGAAATTTTCGTTATTTTTTCGATAGGATGCACCGTTTCTGAGATACGAGCCAATTTTGAATTTTTTTTATTTTTTAGGTTTCTTGGCTTTTTATAGTTTATGCAGGTACATTGCTATGGCAAGATACGTTATTTTCATCACGTTTTGAGTTGGAGACACTAGACATTTCGAGATACAAACTAATTTCTAAAAAAAAATGTGTTGGCAGAGAGACGAATTGGTTTCAAAAATTAAATTTGAAAAATGTTGGATTTCAGGTCCATTTTTAAAGGTTTTCGAAAGACAATACCCACATTCCGGGGGTGTTTCAGTAGGGGGAACGAAATTTTCGTTATTTTTTCGATAGGATGCACCGTTTCTGAGATACGAGCCAATTTTGAAATTTTTTTATTTTTTTATTTTTTAGGTTTCTCGGCTTTTTATAGTTTATGCAGGTACATTTCTATAGCAAGATACGTTATTTTCATCACGTGATGAGTTGGAGACACTAGACATTTCGAGTTACAAACTAATTTCTAAAAAAAAATGTGTTGGCAGAGAGACGAATTGGTTTCAGAAATTAAATTTGAAAAATGTTGGATTTCAGGTCCATTCTTAAAGGTTTTCGAAAGACAATACCCACGTTCCGGGGGTGTTTCAGTAGGGGGAACGAAATTTTCTTTATTTTTTCGATAGGATGCACCGTTTCTGAGATACGAGCCAATTTTGAAATTTTTTTATTTTTTATTTTTTTTGGTTTCTTGTTTTTTTATAGTTTATGCAGGTACATTGCTATAGCAAGATACGTTATTTTCATCACGTTTTGAGTTGGAGACACTAGACATTTCGAGACACAAACTAATTTCTAAAAAAAAATGTGTTGGCAGAGAGACGAATTGGTTTCAAAAATTAAATTGTTGGATTTCAGGTCCATTTTTGAAGGTTTTCGAAAGACAATACCCACATTCCGGAGGTGTTTCAGTAGGGGGAACGAAATTTTCGTTATTTTTTCGATAGGATGCACCGTTTCTGAGATACGAGCCAATTTTGAAAATTTTTTATTTTTTTATTTTTTAGGTTTCTCGGCTTTTTATAGTTTATGCAGGTACATTGCTATGGCAAGATACGTTATTTTCATCACGTTTTGAGTTGGAGACACTAGACATTTCGAGATACAAACTAATTTCTAAAAAAAAATGTGTTGCCAGAGAGACGAATTGGTTTCAAAAATTAAATTTGAAAAATGTTGGATTTCAGGTCCATTTTTAAAGGTTTTCGAAAGACAATACCCACATTCCGGGGGTGTTTCAGTAGGGGGAACGAAATTTTCGTTATTTTTTCGATAGGATGCACCGTTTCTGAGATACGAGCCAATTTTGATTTTTTTTTATTTTTTTTTTTTTTAGGTTTCTTGGCTTTTTATAGTTTATGCAGGTACATTGCTATGGCAAGATACGTTATTTTCATCACGTTTTGAGTTGGAGACACTAGACATTTCGAGATACAAACTAATTTCTAAAAAAAATGTGTTGGCAGAGAGACGAATTGGTTTCAAAAATTAAATTTGAAAAATGTTGGATTTCAGGTCTATTTTTATAGGTTATCGAAAGACAATACCCACATTCCGGTGGTGTTTCAGTAGGGGGAACGAAATTTTCGTTATTTTTTCGATAGGATGCACCGTTTCTGAGATACGAGCCAATTTTGAAAAATTTTTATTTTTTATTTTTTTTGGTTTCTTGGTTTTTTATAGTTTATGCAGGTACATTGCTATGGCAAGATACGTTATTTTCATCACGTTTTGAGTTGGAGACACTAGACATTTCGAGATACAAACTAATTTCTAAAAAAAAATGTGTTGGCAGAGAGACGAATTGGTTTCAAAAATTAAATTGTTGGATTTCAGGTCCATTTTTGAAGGTTTTCGAAAGACAATACCCACATTCGGGGGGTGTTTCAGTAGGGGGAACGAAATGTTCGTTATTTTTTCGATAGGATGCACCGTTTCTGTGATACGAGCCAATTTTGAAAATTTTTTATTTTTTTTATTTTTTAGGTTTCTCGGCTTTTTATAGTTTATGCAGGTACATTGCTATAGCAAGATACGTTATTTTCATCACTTTTTGAGTTGGAGACACTAGACATTTCGAGATACGAACTAATTTCTAAAAAAAAATGTGTTGACAGGGAGACGAATTGGTTTCAAAAATTAAATTTGAAAAATGTTGCATTTCAGGTCCATTTTTAAAGGTTTTCGAAAGACAATACCCACATTCCGGGGGTGTTTCAGTAGGGGGAACGAAATTTTCGTTATTTTTTCGATAGGATGCACCGTTTCTGAGATACGAGCCAATTTTGAATTTTTTTTATTTTTTTATTTTTTAGGTTTCTTGGCTTTTTATAGTTTATGCAGGTACATTGCTATGGCAAGATACGTTATTTTCATCACGTTTTGAGTTGGAGACACTAGACATTTCGAGATACAAACTAATTTCTAAAAAAAAATGTGTTGGCAGAGAGACGAATTGGTTTCAAAAATGAAATTTGAAAAATGTTGGATTTCAGGTCCATTTTTAAAGGTTTTCGAAAGACAATACCCACATTCCGGGGGTGTTTCAGTAGGGGGAACGAAATTTTCGTTATTTTTTCGATAGGATGCACCGTTTCTGAGATACGAGCCAATTTTGAAATTTTTTTATTTTTTTATTTTTTAGGTTTCTCGGCTTTTTATAGTTTATGCAGGTACATTTCTATAGCAAGATACGTTATTTTCATCACGTGATGAGTTGGAGACACTAGACATTTCGAGTTACAAACTAATTTCTAAAAAAAAATGTGTTGGCAGAGAGACGAATTGGTTTCAGAAATTAAATTTGAAAAATGTTGGATTTCAGGTCCATTCTTAAAGGTTTTCGAAAGACAATACCCACGTTCCGGGGGTGTTTCAGTAGGGGGAACGAAATTTTCTTTATTTTTTCGATAGGATGCACCGTTTCTGAGATACGAGCCAATTTTGAAATTTTTTTATTTTTTATTTTTTTTGGTTTCTTGGTTTTTTATAG
Source organism: Lysandra bellargus (assembly GCA_905333045.1). Classification (NCBI taxonomy): domain Eukaryota; kingdom Metazoa; phylum Arthropoda; class Insecta; order Lepidoptera; family Lycaenidae; genus Lysandra; species Lysandra bellargus. The sequence goes on along the minus strand of HG995352.1, from coordinate 3,561,439 downwards.
TTTATGCAGGTACATTGCTATAGCAAGATACGTTATTTTCATCACGTTTTGAGTTGGAGACACTAGACATTTCGAGACACAAACTAATTTCTAAAAAAAAATGTGTTGGCAGAGAGACGAATTGGTTTCAAAAATTAAATTGTTGGATTTCAGGTCCATTTTTGAAGGTTTTTGAAAGACAATACCCACATTCCGGGGGTGTTTCAGTAGGGGGAACGAAATTTTCGTTATTTTTTCGATAGGATGCACCGTTTCTGAGATACGAGCCAATTTTGAAATTTTTTTATTTTTTTTATTTTTTAGGTTTCTCGGCTTTTTATAGTTTATGCAGGTACATTGCTATGGCAAGATACGTTATTTTCATCACGTTTTGAGTTGGAGACACTAGACATTTCGAGATACAAACTAATTTCTAAAAAAAAATGTGTTGGCAGAGAGACGAATTGGTTTCAAAAATTAAATTTGAAAAATGTTGGATTTCAGGTCCATTTTTAAAGGTTTTCGAAAGACAATAGCCACATTCCGAGGGTGTTTCAGTAGGGGGAACGAAATTTTCGTTATTTTTTCGATAGGATGCACCGTTTCTGAGATACGAGCCAATTTTGAAAATTTTTTATTTTTTTATTTTTTAGGTTTCTCGGCTTTTTATAGTTTATGCAGGTACATTTCTATAGCAAGATACGTTATTTTCATCACGTTATGAGTTGGAGACACTAGACATTTCGAGTTACAAACTAATTTCTAAAAAAAAATGTGTTGGCAGAGAGACGAATTGGTTTCAAAAATTAAATTTGAAAAATGTTGGATTTCAGGTCCATTCTTAAAGGTTTTCGAAAGACAATACCCATATTTCGGGGTTTTTTCAGTAGGGGGAACGAAATTTTCGTTATTTTTTCGATAGGATGCACCGTTTCTGAGCTACGAGCCAATTTTGAAATTTTTTTATTTTTTTTATTTTTTAGGTTTCTCGGCTTTTTATAGTTTATGCAGGTACATTGCTATAGCAAGATACGTTATTTTCATCACGTTTCGAGTTGGAGACACTAGACATTTCGAGATACAAACTAATTTCTAAAAAAAAATGTGTTGGCAGAGAGACGAATTGGTTTCAAAAATTAAATTTGAAAAATGTTGGATTTCAGGTCCATTTTTAAAGGTTTTCGAAAGACAATACCCACATTCCGGGGGTGTTTCAGTAGGGGGAACGAAATTTTCGTTATTTTTTCGATAGGATGCACCGTTTCTGAGATACGAGCCAATTTTGAAATTTTTTTATTTTTTATTTTTTTTAGGTTTCTCGGCTTTTTATAGTTTATGCAGGTACATTGCTATGGCAAGATACGTTATTTTCATCACGTTTTGAGTTGGAGACACTAGACATTTCGAGATACAAACTAATTTCTAAAAAAAAATGTGTTGGCAGAGAGACGAATTGGTTTCAAAAATTAAATTTGAAAAATGTTGGATTTCAGGTCCATTTTTAAAGGTTTTCGAAAGACAATACCCACATTCCGGGGGTGTTTCAGTAGGGGGAACGAAATTTTCGTTATTTTTTCGATAGGATGCACCGTTTCTGAGATACGAGCCAATTTTGAAAATTTTTTTTTTTTTTTTTTTTTTTGGTTTCTTGGTTTTTTTATAGTTTATGCAGGTACATTGCTATAGCAAGATACGTTATTTTCATCACGTTTTGAGTTGGAGACACTAGACATTTCGAGATACAAACTAATTTCTAAAAAAAAATGTGTTGGCAGAGAGACGAATTGGTTTCAAAAATTAAATTGTTGGATTTCAGGTCCATTTTTGAAGGTTTTTGAAAGACAATACCCACATTCCGGGGGTATTTCAGTAGGGGGAACGAAATTTTCGTTATTTTTTCGATAGGATGCACCGTTTCTGAGATACGAGCCAATTTTGAAAATTTTTTATTTTTTTTATTTTTTAGGTTTCTCGGCTTTTTATAGTTTATGCAGGTACATTGCTATGGCAAGATACGTTATTTTCATCACGTTTCGAGTTGGAGACACTAGACATTTCGAGATACAAACTAATTTCTAAAAAAAAATGTGTTGGCAGAGAGACGAATTGGTTTCAAAAATTAAATTTGAAAAATGTTGGATTTCAGGTCCATTTTTAAAGGTTTTCGAAAGACAATACCCACATTCCGGGGTTGTGTCAGTAGGGGGAACGAAATTTTCGTTATTTTTTCGATAGGATGCACCGTTTCTGAGATACGAGCCAATTTTGAAAATTTTTTATTTTTTATTTTTTTTTGGTTTCTTGGTTTTTTATAGTTTATGCAGGTACATTGCTATAGCAAGATACGTTATTTTCATCACGTTTTGAGTTGGAGACACTAGACATTTCGAGATACAAACTAATTTCTAAAAAAAAATGTGTTGGCAGAGAGACGAATTGGTTTCAAAAATTAAATTGTTGGATTTCAGGTCCATTTTTGAAGGTTTTTGAAAGACAATACCCACATTCCGGGGGTGTTTCAGTAGGGGGAACGAAATTTTCGTTATTTTTTCGATAGGATGCACCGTTTCTGAGATACGAGCCAATTTTGAAAATTTTTTATTTTTTTTATTTTTTAGGTTTCTCGGCTTTTTATAGTTTATGCAGGTACATTGCTATGGCAAGATACGTTATTTTCATCACGTTTTGAGTTGGAGACACTAGACATTTCGAGATACAAACTAATTTCTAAAAAAAAATGTGTTGGCAGAGAGACGAATTGGTTTCAAAAATTAAATTTGAAAAATGTTGGATTTCAGGTCCATTTTTAAAGGTTTTCGAAAGACAATACCCACATTCCGGGGGTGTTTCAGTAGGGGGAACGAAATGTTCGTTATTTTTTCGATAGGATGCACCGTTTCTGTGATACGAGCCAATTTTGAAAATTTTTTATTTTTTTTATTTTTTAGGTTTCTCGGCTTTTTATAGTTTATGCAGGTACATTGCTATAGCAAGATACGTTATTTTCATCACTTTTTGAGTTGGAGACACTAGACATTTCGAGATACGAACTAATTTCTAAAAAAAAATGTGTTGACAGGGAGACGAATTGGTTTCAAAAATTAAATTTGAAAAATGTTGCATTTCAGGTCCATTTTTAAAGGTTTTCGAAAGACAATACCCACATTCCGGGGGTGTTTCAGTAGGGGGAACGAAATTTTCGTTATTTTTTCGATAGGATGCACCGTTTCTGAGATACGAGCCAATTTTGAATTTTTTTTATTTTTTAGGTTTCTTGGCTTTTTATAGTTTATGCAGGTACATTGCTATGGCAAGATACGTTATTTTCATCACGTTTTGAGTTGGAGACACTAGACATTTCGAGATACAAACTAATTTCTAAAAAAAAATGTGTTGGCAGAGAGACGAATTGGTTTCAAAAATTAAATTTGAAAAATGTTGGATTTCAGGTCCATTTTTAAAGGTTTTCGAAAGACAATACCCACATTCCGGGGGTGTTTCAGTAGGGGGAACGAAATTTTCGTTATTTTTTCGATAGGATGCACCGTTTCTGAGATACGAGCCAATTTTGAAATTTTTTTATTTTTTTATTTTTTAGGTTTCTCGGCTTTTTATAGTTTATGCAGGTACATTTCTATAGCAAGATACGTTATTTTCATCACGTGATGAGTTGGAGACACTAGACATTTCGAGTTACAAACTAATTTCTAAAAAAAAATGTGTTGGCAGAGAGACGAATTGGTTTCAGAAATTAAATTTGAAAAATGTTGGATTTCAGGTCCATTCTTAAAGGTTTTCGAAAGACAATACCCACGTTCCGGGGGTGTTTCAGTAGGGGGAACGAAATTTTCTTTATTTTTTCGATAGGATGCACCGTTTCTGAGATACGAGCCAATTTTGAAATTTTTTTATTTTTTATTTTTTTTGGTTTCTTGGTTTTTTATAGTTTATGCAGGTACATTGCTATAGCAAGATACGTTATTTTCATCACGTTTTGAGTTGGAGACACTAGACATTTCGAGACACAAACTAATTTCTAAAAAAAAATGTGTTGGCAGAGAGACGAATTGGTTTCAAAAATTAAATTGTTGGATTTCAGGTCCATTTTTGAAGGTTTTCGAAAGACAATACCCACATTCCGGAGGTGTTTCAGTAGGGGGAACGAAATTTTCGTTATTTTTTCGATAGGATGCACCGTTTCTGAGATACGAGCCAATTTTGAAAATTTTTTATTTTTTTATTTTTTAGGTTTCTCGGCTTTTTATAGTTTATGCAGGTACATTGCTATGGCAAGATACGTTATTTTCATCACGTTATGAGTTGGAGACACTAGACATTTCGAGTTACAAACTAATTTCTAAAAAAAAATGTGTTGGCAGAGAGACGAATTGGTTTCAAAAATTAAATTTGAAAAATGTTGGATTTCAGGTCCATTCTTAAAGGTTTTCGAAAGACAATACCCATATTTCGGGGTTGTTTCAGTAGGGGGAACGAAATTTTCGTTATTTTTTCGATAGGATGCACCGTTTCTGAGATACGAGCCAATTTTGAAATTTTTTTATTTTTTTTATTTTTTAGGTTTCTCGGCTTTTTATAGTTTATGCAGGTACATTGCTATAGCAAGATACGTTATTTTCATCACGTTTCGAGTTGGAGACACTAGACATTTCGAGATACAAACTAATTTCTAAAAAAAAATGTGTTGGCAGAGAGACGAATTGGTTTCAAAAATTAAATTTGAAAAATGTTGGATTTCAGGTCCATTTTTAAAGGTTTTCGAAAGACAATACCCACATTCCGGGGGTGTTTCAGTAGGGGGAACGAAATTTTCGTTATTTTTTCGATAGGATGCACCGTTTCTGAGATACGAGCCAATTTTGAAAATTTTTTATTTTTTATTTTTTTTGGTTTCTTGGTTTTTTATAGTTTATGCAGGTACATTGCTATAGCAAGATACGTTATTTTCATCACGTTTTGAGTTGGAGACACTAGACATTTCGAGATACAAACTAATTTCTAAAAAAAAATGTGTTGGCAGAGAGACGAATTGGTTTCAAAAATTAAATTGTTGGATTTCAGGTCCATTTTTGAAGGTTTTTGAAAGACAATACCCACATTCCGGGGGTGTTTCAGTAGGGGGAACGAAATTTTCGTTATTTTTTCGATAGGATGCACCGTTTCTGAGATACGAGCCAATTTTGAAAATTTTTTATTTTTTTTATTTTTTAGGTTTCTCGGCTTTTTATAGTTTATGCAGGTACATTGCTATGGCAAGATACGTTATTTTCATCACGTTTTGAGTTGGAGACACTAGACATTTCGAGATACAAACTAATTTCTAAAAAAAAATGTGTTGGCAGAGAGACGAATTGGTTTCAAAAATTAAATTTGAAAAATGTTGGATTTCAGGTCCATTTTTAAAGGTTTTCGAAAGACAATACCCACATTCCGGGGGTGTTTCAGTAGGGGGAACGAAATTTTCGTTATTTTTTCGATAGGATGCACCGTTTCTGAGATACGAGCCAATTTTGAAAATTTTTTATTTTTTATTTTTTTTTGGTTTCTTGGTTTTTTATAGTTTATGCAGGTACATTGCTATAGCAAGATACGTTATTTTCATCACGTTTTGAGTTGGAGACACTAGACATTTCGAGATACAAACTAATTTCTAAAAAAAAATGTGTTGGCAGAGAGACGAATTGGTTTCAAAAATTAAATTGTTGGATTTCAGGTCCATTTTTGAAGGTTTTCGAAAGACAATACCCACATTCCGGGAGTGTTTCAGTAGGGGGAACGAAATTTTCGTTATTTTTTCGATAGGATGCACCGTTTCTGAGATACGAGCCAATTTTGAAATTTTTTTATTTTTTTTATTTTTTAGGTTTCTCGGCTTTTTATAGTTTATGCAGGTACATTGCTATGGCAAGATACGTTATTTTTATCACGTTTTGAGTTGGAGACACTAGACATTTCGAGATACAAACTAATTTCTAAAAAAAATGTGTTGGCAGAGAGACGAATTGGTTTCAAAAATTAAATTTGAAAAATGTTGGATTTCAGGTCCATTTTTAAAGGTTTTCGAAAGACAATACCCACATTCCGGGGTTGTTTCAGTAGGGGGAACGAAATTTTCGTTATTTTTTCGATAGGATGCACCGTTTCTGAGATACGAGCCAATTTTGAAATTTTATTATTTTTTAATTTTTAGGTTTCTTGGCTTTTTATAGTTTATGCAGGTACATTTCTATAGTAAGATACGTTATTTTCATCACGTTTTGAGTTGGAGACACTAGACATGCCGAGATACAAATTAATTTCCAAAAAAAAATGTGTTGGCAGAGAGACGAATTGGTTTCAAAAATTAAATTTGAAAAATGTTGGATTTCAGGTCCATTTTTAAAGGTTTTCGAAAGACAATACCCACATTCCGGGGGTGTTTCAGTAGGGGGAACGAAATTTTCGTTATTTTTTCGATAGGATGCACCGTTTCTGAGATACGAGCCAATTTTGAAAATTTTTTATTTTTTTATTTTTTAGGTTTCTCGGCTTTTTATAGTTTATGCAGGTACATTTCTATAGCAAGATACGTTAATTTCATCACGTTTTGAGTTGGAGACACTAGACATTTCGAGATACAAACTAATTTCTAAAAAAAATGTGTTGGCAGAGAGACGAATTGGTTTCAAAAATTAAATTTGAAAAATGTTGGATTTCAGGTCCATTTTTAAAGGTTTTCGAAAGACAATACCCACATTCCGGGGGTGTTTCAGTAGGGGGAACGAAATTTTCGTTATTTTTTCGATAGGATGCACCGTTTCTGAGATACGAGCCAATTTTGAAAATTTTTTATTTTTTATTTTTTTTTGGTTTCTTGGTTTTTTATAGTTTATGCAGGTACATTGCTATAGCAAGATACGTTATTTTCATCACGTTTTGAGTTGGAGACACTAGACATTTCGAGATACAAACTAATTTCTAAAAAAAAATGTGTTGGCAGAGAGACGAATTGGTTTCAAAAATTAAATTGTTGGATTTCAGGTCCATTTTTGAAGGTTTTTGAAAGACAATACCCACATTCCGGGGGTGTTTCAGTAGGGGGAACGAAATTTTCGTTATTTTTTCGATAGGATGCACCGTTTCTGAGATACGAGCCAATTTTGAAAATTTTTTATTTTTTTTATTTTTTAGGTTTCTCGGCTTTTTATAGTTTATGCAGGTACATTGCTATGGCAAGATACGTTATTTTCATCACGTTTTGAGTTGGAGACACTAGACATTTCGAGATACAAACTAATTTCTAAAAAAAAATGTGTTGGCAGAGAGACGAATTGGTTTCAAAAATTAAATTTGAAAAATGTTGGATTTCAGGTCCATTTTTAAAGGTTTTCGAAAGACAATACCCACATTCCGGGGGTGTTTCAGTAGGGGGAACGAAATTTTCGTTATTTTTTCGATAGGATGCACCGTTTCTGAGATACGAGCCAATTTTGAAAATTTTTTATTTTTTATTTTTTTTTGGTTTCTTGGTTTTTTATAGTTTATGCAGGTACATTGCTATAGCAAGATACGTTATTTTCATCACGTTTTGAGTTGGAGACACTAGACATTTCGAGATACAAACTAATTTCTAAAAAAAAATGTGTTGGCAGAGAGACGAATTGGTTTCAAAAATTAAATTGTTGGATTTCAGGTCCATTTTTGAAGGTTTTTGAAAGACAATACCCACATTCCGGGGGTGTTTCAGTAGGGGGAACGAAATTTTCGTTATTTTTTCGATAGGATGCACCGTTTCTGAGATACGAGCCAATTTTGAAAATTTTTTATTTTTTTTATTTTTTAGGTTTCTCGGCTTTTTATAGCTTATGCAGGTACATTGCTATGGCAAGATACGTTATTTTCATCACGTTTCGAGTTGGAGACACTAGACATTTCGAGATACAAACTAATTTCTAAAAAAAATGTGTTGGCAGAGAGACGAATTGGTTTCAAAAATTAAATTTGAAAAATGTTGGATTTCAGGTCCATTTTTAAAGGTTTTCGAAAGACAATACCCACATTCCGGGGGTGTTTCAGTAGGGGGAACGAAATTTTCGTTATTTTTTCGATAGGATGCACCGTTTCTGAGATACGAGCCAATTTTGAAAATTTTTTATTTTTTATTTTTTTTTGGTTTCTTGGTTTTTTATAGTTTATGCAGGTACATTGCTATAGCAAGATACGTTATTTTCATCACGTTTTGAGTTGGAGACACTAGACATTTCGAGATACAAACTAATTTCTAAAAAAAAATGTGTTGGCAGAGAGACGAATTGGTTTCAAAAATTAAATTGTTGGATTTCAGGTCCATTTTTGAAGGTTTTTGAAAGACAATACCCACATTCCGGGGGTGTTTCAGTAGGGGGAACGAAATTTTCGTTATTTTTTCGATAGGATGCACCGTTTCTGAGATACGAGCCAATTTTGAAATTTTTTTATTTTTTTTATTTTTTAGGTTTCTCGGCTTTTTATAGTTTATGCAGGTACATTGCTATGGCAAGATACGTTATTTTCATCACGTTTTGAGTTGGAGACACTAGACATTTCGAGATACAAACTAATTTCTAAAAAAAAATGTGTTGGCAGAGAGACGAATTGGTTTCAAAAATTAAATTTGAAAAATGTTGGATTTCAGGTCCATTTTTAAAGGTTTTCGAAAGACAATAACCACATTCCGAGGGTGTTTCAGTAGGGGGAACGAAAATTTCGTTATTTTTTCGATAGGATGCACCGTTTCTGAAATACGAGCCAATTTTGAAAATTTTTTATTTTTTTTATTTTTTAGGTTTCTCGGCTTTTTATAGTTTATGCAGGTACATTGCTATAGCAAGATACGTTATTTTCATCACTTTTTGAGTTGAAGACACTAGACATTTCGAGATACAAAATAATTTCTAAAAAAAAATGTCTTGGCAGAGAGACGAATTAGTTTCAAAAATTAAATTTGAAAAATGTTGGATTTCAGGTCTATTTTTATAGGTTATCGAAAGACAATACCCACATTCCGGAGGTGTTTCAGTAGGGGGAACGAAATTTTCGTTATTTTTTCGATAGGATGCACCGTTTCTGAGATACGAGCCAATTTTGAAAAAAATTTTTTTTTTATTTTTTTTTGGTTTCTTGGTTTTTTATAGTTTATGCAGGTACATTGCTATAGCAAGATACGTTATTTTCATCACGTTTTGAGTTGGAGACACTAGACATTTCGAGATACGAACTAATTGCTAAAACAAAATGTGTTGACAGGGAGACGAATTGGCTTCAAAAATTAAATTTGAAAAATGTTGGATTTCAGGTCCATTTTTAAAGGTTTTCGAAAGACAGTACCCACATTCCGGGGGTGTTTCAGTAGGGGGAACGAAATTTTCGTTATTTTTTCGATAGGATGCACCGTTTCTGAGATACGAGCCAATTTTGAATTTTTTTTATTTTTTTATTTTTTAGGTTTCTTGGCTTTTTATAGTTTATGCAGGTACATTGCTATGGCAAGATACGTTATTTTCATCACGTTTTGAGTTGGAGACACTAGACATTTCGAGATACAAACTAATTTCTAAAAAAAAATGTGTTGGCAGAGAGACGAATTGGTTTCAAAAATTAAATTTGAAAAATGTTGGATTTCAGGTCCATTTTTAAAGGTTTTCGAAAGACAATACCCACATTCCGGGGGTGTTTCAGTAGGGGGAACGAAATTTTCGTTATTTTTTCGATAGGATGCACCGTTTCTGAGATACGAGCCAATTTTGAAATTTTTTTATTTTTTTTATTTTTTAGGTTTCTTGGCTTTTTATAGTTTATGCAGGTACATTGCTATAGCAAGATACGTTATTTTCATCACGTTTTGAGTTGGAGACACTAGACATTTCGAGATACAAACTAATTTCTAAAAAAAAATGTGTTGGCAGAGAGACGAATTAGTTTCAAAAATTAAATTTGAAAAATGTTGGATTTCAGGTCTATTTTTATAGGTTATCGAAAGACAATACCCACATTCCGGTGGTGTCTCAGTAGGGGGAACGAAATTTTCGTTATTTTTTCGATAGGATGCACCGTTTCTGAGATACGAGCCAATTTTGAAATTTTTTTATTTTTTTTATTTTTTAGATTTCTTGGCTTTTTATAGTTTATGCAGGTACATTGCTATAGCAAGATACGTTATTTTCATCACGTTTTGAGTTGGAGACACTAGACATTTCGAGATACAAACTAATTTCTAAAAAAAAATGTGTTGGCAGAGAGACGAATTAGTTTCAAAAATTAAATTTGAAAAATGTTGGATTTCAGGTCTATTTTTATAGGTTATCGAAAGACAATACCCACATTCCGCTGGTGTTTCAGTAGGGGGAACGAAATTTTCGTTATTTTTTCGATAGGATGCACCGTTTCTGAGATACGAGCCAATTTTGAATTTTTTTTATTTTTTATTTTTTTTGGTTTCTTGGTTTTTTATAGTTTATGCAGGTACATTGCTATAGCAAGATACGTTATTTTCATCACGTTTTGAGTAGGAGACACTAGACATTTCGAGATACAAACTAATTTCTAAAAAAAAATGTGTTGGCAGAGAGACGAATTGGTTTCAAAAATTAAATTTGAAAAATGTTGGATTTCAGGTCTATTTTTATAGGTTATCGAAAGACAATACCCACATTCCGGGGTTGTTTCAGTAGGGGGAACGAAATTTTCGTTATTTTTTCGATAGGATGCACCGTTTCTGAGATACGAGCCAATTTTGAAAATTTTTTATTTTTTATTTTTTTTTGGTTTCTTGGTTTTTTATAGTTTATGCAGGTACATTGCTATAGCAAGATACGTTATTTTCATCACGTTTTGAGTTGGAGACACTAGACATTTCGAGATACAAACTAATTTCTAAAAAAAAATGTGTTGGCAGAGAGACGAATTGGTTTCAAAAATTAAATTGTTGGATTTCAGGTCCATTTTTGAAGGTTTTTGAAAGACAATACCCACATTCCGGGGGTGTTTCAGTAGGGGGAACGAAATTTTCGTTATTTTTTCGATAGGATGCACCGTTTCTGAGATACGAGCCAATTTTGAAAATTTTTTATTTTTTTTATTTTTTAGGTTTCTCGGCTTTTTATAGTTTATGCAGGTACATTGCTATGGCAAGATACGTTATTTTCATCACGTTTTGAGTTGGAGACACTAGACATTTCGAGATACAAACTAATTTCTAAAAAAAAATGTGTTGGCAGAGAGACGAATTGGTTTCAAAAATTAAATTTGAAAAATGTTGGATTTCAGGTCCATTTTTAAAGGTTTTCGAAAGACAATACCCACATTCCGGGGGTGTTTCAGTAGGGGGAACGAAATTTTCGTTATTTTTTCGATAGGATGCACCGTTTCTGAGATACGAGCCAATTTTGAAATTTTTTTATTTTTTTTATTTTTTAGGTTTCTTGGCTTTTTATAGTTTATGCAGGTACATTGCTATAGCAAGATACGTTATTTTCATCACGTTTTGAGTTGGAGACACTAGACATTTCGAGATACAAACTAATTTCTAAAAAAAAATGTGTTGGCAGAGAGACGAATTAGTTTCAAAAATTAAATTTGAAAAATGTTGGATTTCAGGTCTATTTTTATAGGTTATCGAAAGACAATACCCACATTCCGGTGGTGTTTCAGTAGGGGGAACGAAATTTTCGTTATTTTTTCGATAGGATGCACCGTTTCTGAGATACGAGCCAATTTTGAATTTTTTTTATTTTTTATTTTTTTTGGTTTCTTGGTTTTTTATAGTTTATGCAGGTACATTGCTATAGCAAGATACGTTATTTTCATCACGTTTTGAGTTGGAGACACTAGACATTTCGAGATACAAACTAATTTCTAAAAAAAAATGTGTTGGCAGAGAGACGAATTGGTTTCAAAAATTAAATTGTTGGATTTCAGGTCCATTTTTGAAGGTTTTCGAAAGACAATACCCACATTCGGGGGGTGTTTCAGTAGGGGGAACGAAATGTTCGTTATTTTTTCGATAGGATGCACCGTTTCTGTGATACGAGCCAATTTTGAAAATTTTTTATTTTTTTTATTTTTTAGGTTTCTCGGCTTTTTATAGTTTATGCAGGTACATTGCTATAGCAAGATACGTTATTTTCATCACGTTTCGAGTTGGAGACACTAGACATTTCGAGATACGAACTAATTTCTAAAAAAAAATGTGTTGACAGGGAGACGAATTGGTTTCAAAAATTAAATTTGAAAAATGTTGCATTTCAGGTCCATTTTTAAAGGTTTTCGAAAGACAATACCCACATTCCGGGGGTGTTTCAGTAGGGGGAACGAAATTTTCGTTATTTTTTCGATAGGATGCACCGTTTCTGAGATACGAGCCAATTTTGAAATTTTTTTATTTTTTTTATTTTTTAGGTTTCTCGGCTTTTTATAGTTTATGCAGGTACATTGCTATAGCAAGATACGTTATTTTCATCACGTTTCGAGTTGGAGACACTAGACATTTCGAGATACAAACTAATTTCTAAAAAAAAATGTGTTGGCAGAGAGACGAATTGGTTTCAAAAATTAAATTTGAAAAATGTTGGATTTCAGGTCCATTTTTAAAGGTTTTCGAAAGACAATACCCACATTCCGGGGGTGTTTCAGTAGGGGGAACGAAATTTTCGTTATTTTTTCGATAGGATGCACCGTTTCTGAGATACGAGCCAATTTTGAAAATTTTTTATTTTTTTATTTTTTAGGTTTCTCGGCTTTTTATAGTTTATGCAGGTACATTTCTATAGCAAGATACGTTATTTTCATCACGTTATGAGTTGGAGACACTAGACATTTCGAGTTACAAACTAATTTCTAAAAAAAAATGTGTTGGCAGAGAGACGAATTGGTTTCAAAAATTAAATTTGAAAAATGTTGGATTTCAGGTCCATTCTTAAAGGTTTTCGAAAGACAATACCCATATTTCGGGGTTGTTTCAGTAGGGGGAACGAAATTTTCGTTATTTTTTCGATAGGATGCACCGTTTCTGAGATACGAGCCAATTTTGAAATTTTTTTATTTTTTTTATTTTTTAGGTTTCTCGGCTTTTTATAGTTTATGCAGGTACATTGCTATAGCAAGATACGTTATTTTCATCACGTTTCGAGTTGGAGACACTAGACATTTCGAGATACAAACTAATTTCTAAAAAAAAATGTGTTGGCAGAGAGACGAATTGGTTTCAAAAATTAAATTTGAAAAATGTTGGATTTCAGGTCCATTTTTAAAGGTTTTCGAAAGACAATACCCACATTCCGGGGGTGTTTCAGTAGGGGGAACGAAATTTTCGTTATTTTTTCGATAGGATGCACCGTTTCTGAGATACGAGCCAATTTTGAAAATTTTTTATTTTTTATTTTTTTTTGGTTTCTTGGTTTTTTATAGTTTATGCAGGTACATTGCTATAGCAAGATACGTTATTTTCATCACGTTTTGAGTTGGAGACACTAGACATTTCGAGATACAAACTAATTTCTAAAAAAAAATGTGTTGGCAGAGAGACGAATTGGTTTCAAAAATTAAATTGTTGGATTTCAGGTCCATTTTTGAAGGTTTTTGAAAGACAATACCCACATTCCGGGGGTGTTTCAGTAGGGGGAACGAAATTTTCGTTATTTTTTCGATAGGATGCACCGTTTCTGAGATACGAGCCAATTTTGAATTTTTTTTATTTTTTTTATTTTTTAGGTTTCTCGGCTTTTTATAGTTTATGCAGGTACATTGCTATGGCAAGATACGTTATTTTCATCACGTTTTGAGTTGGAGACACTAGACATTTCGAGATACAAACTAATTTCTAAAAAAAAATGTGTTGGCAGAGAGACGAATTGGTTTCAAAAATTAAATTTGAAAAATGTTGGATTTCAGGTCCATTTTTAAAGGTTTTCGAAAGACAATACCCACATTCCGGGGGTGTTTCAGTAGGGGGAACGAAATTTTCGTTATTTTTTCGATAGGATGCACCGTTTCTGAGATACGAGCCAATTTTGAAAATTTTTTATTTTTTATTTTTTTTTGGTTTCTTGGTTTTTTATAGTTTATGCAGGTACATTGCTATAGCAAGATACGTTATTTTCATCACGTTTTGAGTTGGAGACACTAGACATTTCGAGATACAAACTAATTTCTAAAAAAAAATGTGTTGGCAGAGAGACGAATTGGTTTCAAAAATTAAATTGTTGGATTTCAGGTCCATTTTTGAAGGTTTTTGAAAGACAATACCCACATTCCGGGGGTGTTTCAGTAGGGGGAACGAAATTTTCGTTATTTTTTCGATAGGATGCACCGTTTCTGAGATACGAGCCAATTTTGAAAATTTTTTATTTTTTTTATTTTTTAGGTTTCTCGGCTTTTTATAGTTTATGCAGGTACATTGCTATGGCAAGATACGTTATTTTCATCACGTTTTGAGTTGGAGACACTAGACATTTCGAGATACAAACTAATTTCTAAAAAAAAATGTGTTGGCAGAGAGACGAATTGGTTTCAAAAATTAAATTTGAAAAATGTTGGATTTCAGGTCCATTTTTAAAGGTTTTCGAAAGACAGTAGCCACATTCCGAGGGTGTTTCAGTAGGGGGAACGAAAATTTCGTTATTTTTTCGATAGGATGCACCGTTTCTGAAATACAAGCCAATTTTGAAAATTTTTTATTTTTTTTATTTTTTAGGTTTCTCGGCTTTTTATAGTTTATGCAGGTACATTGCTATAGCAAGATACGTTATTTTCATCACTTTTTGAGTTGAAGACACTAGACATTTCGAGATACAAAATAATTTCTAAAAAAAAATGTGTTGGCAGAGAGACGAATTAGTTTCAAAAATTAAATTTGAAAAATGTTGGATTTCAGGTCTATTTTTATAGGTTATCGAAAGACAATACCCACATTCCGGGGGTGTTTCAGTAGGGGGAACGAAATTTTCGTTATTTTTTCGATAGGATGCACCGTTTCTGAGATACGAGCCAATTTTGAAAAATTTTATTTTTTATTTTTTTTTGGTTTCTTGGTTTTTTATAGTTTATGCAGGTACATTGCTATAGCAAGATACGTTATTTTCATCACGTTTTGAGTTGGAGACACTAGACATTTCGAGATACGAACTAATTGCTAAAACAAAATGTGTTGACAGGGAGACGAATTGGCTTCAAAAATTAAATTTGAAAAATGTTGGATTTCAGGTCCATTTTTAAAGGTTTTCGAAAGACAGTACCCACATTCCGGGGGTGTTTCAGTAGGGGGAACGAAATTTTCGTTATTTTTTCGATAGGATGCACCGTTTCTGAGATACGAGCCAATTTTGAAATTTTTTTATTTTTTTTATTTTTTAGGTTTCTCGGCTTTTTATAGTTTATGCAGGTACATTGCTATGGCAAGATACGTTATTTTCATCACGTTTTGAGTTGGAGACACTAGACATTTCGAGATACAAACTAATTTCTAAAAAAAAATGTGTTGGCAGAGAGACGAATTGGTTTCAAAAATTAAATTTGAAAAATGTTGGATTTCAGGTCCATTTTTAAAGGTTTTCGAAAGACAATACCCACATTCCGGGGGTGTTTCAGTAGGGGGAACGAAATTTTCGTTATTTTTTCGATAGGATGCACCGTTTCTGAGATACGAGCCAATTTTGAAAATTTTTTATTTTTTATTTTTTTTTGGTTTCTTGGTTTTTTATAGTTTATGCAGGTACATTGCTATAGCAAGATACGTTATTTTCATCACGTTTTGAGTTGGAGACACTAGACATTTCGAGATACAAACTAATTTCTAAAAAAAAATGTGTTGGCAGAGAGACGAATTGGTTTCAAAAATTAAATTGTTGGATTTCAGGTCCATTTTTGAAGGTTTTTGAAAGACAATACCCACATTCCGGGGGTGTTTCAGTAGGGGGAACGAAATTTTCGTTATTTTTTCGATAGGATGCACCGTTTCTGAGATACGAGCCAATTTTGAAAATTTTTTATTTTTTTTATTTTTTAGGTTTCTCGGCTTTTTATAGTTTATGCAGGTACATTGCTATGGCAAGATACGTTATTTTCATCACGTTTTGAGTTGGAGACACTAGACATTTCGAGATACAAACTAATTTCTAAAAAAAAATGTGTTGGCAGAGAGACGAATTGGTTTCAAAAATTAAATTTGAAAAATGTTGGATTTCAGGTCCATTCTTAAAGGTTTTCGAAAGACAATACCCATATTTCGGGGTTGTTTCAGTAGGGGGAACGAAATTTTCGTTATTTTTTCGATAGGATGCACCGTTTCTGAGATACGAGCCAATTTTGAAATTTTTTTATTTTTTTTATTTTTTAGGTTTCTCGGCTTTTTATAGTTTATGCAGGTACATTGCTATAGCAAGATACGTTATTTTCATCACGTTTCGAGTTGGAGACACTAGACATTTCGAGATACAAACTAATTTCTAAAAAAAAATGTGTTGGCAGAGAGACGAATTGGTTTCAAAAATTAAATTTGAAAAATGTTGGATTTCAGGTCCATTTTTAAAGGTTTTCGAAAGACAATACCCACATTCCGGGGGTGTTTCAGTAGGGGGAACGAAATTTTCGTTATTTTTTCGATAGGATGCACCGTTTCTGAGATACGAGCCAATTTTGAAAATTTTTTATTTTTTATTTTTTTTTGGTTTCTTGGTTTTTTATAGTTTATGCAGGTACATTGCTATAGCAAGATACGTTATTTTCATCACGTTTTGAGTTGGAGACACTAGACATTTCGAGATACAAACTAATTTCTAAAAAAAAATGTGTTGGCAGAGAGACGAATTGGTTTCAAAAATTAAATTGTTGGATTTCAGGTCCATTTTTGAAGGTTTTTGAAAGACAATACCCACATTCCGGGGGTGTTTCAGTAGGGGGAACGAAATTTTCGTTATTTTTTCGATAGGATGCACCGTTTCTGAGATACGAGCCAATTTTGAAAATTTTTTATTTTTTTTATTTTTTAGGTTTCTCGGCTTTTTATAGTTTATGCAGGTACATTGCTATGGCAAGATACGTTATTTTCATCACGTTTTGAGTTGGAGACACTAGACATTTCGAGATACAAACTAATTTCTAAAAAAAAATGTGTTGGCAGAGAGACGAATTGGTTTCAAAAATTAAATTTGAAAAATGTTGGATTTCAGGTCCATTTTTAAAGGTTTTCGAAAGACAATACCCACATTCCGGGGGTGTTTCAGTAGGGGGAACGAAATTTTCGTTATTTTTTCGATAGGATGCACCGTTTCTGAGATACGAGCCAATTTTGAAAATTTTTTATTTTTTATTTTTTTTTGGTTTCTTGGTTTTTTATAGTTTATGCAGGTACATTGCTATAGCAAGATACGTTATTTTCATCACGTTTTGAGTTGGAGACACTAGACATTTCGAGATACAAACTAATTTCTAAAAAAAAATGTGTTGGCAGAGAGACGAATTGGTTTCAAAAATTAAATTGTTGGATTTCAGGTCCTTTTTTGAAGGTTTTTGAAAGACAATACCCACATTCCGGGGGTGTTTCAGTAGGGGGAACGAAATTTTCGTTATTTTTTCGATAGGATGCACCGTTTCTGAGATACGAGCCAATTTTGAAATTTTTTTATTTTTTTTATTTTTTAGGTTTCTCGGCTTTTTATAGTTTATGCAGGTACATTGCTATGGCAAGATACGTTATTTTCATCACGTTTTGAGTTGGAGACACTAGACATTTCGAGATACAAACTAATTTCTAAAAAAAAATGTGTTGGCAGAGAGACGAGTTGGTTTCAAAAATTAAATTTGAAAAATGTTGGATTTCAGGTCCATTTTTAAAGGTTTTCGAAAGACAATACCCACATTCCGGGGGTGTTTCAGTAGGGGGAACGAAATTTTCGTTATTTTTTCGATAGGATGCACCGTTTCTGAGATACGAGCCAATTTTGAAAATTTTTTATTTTTTATTTTTTTTTGGTTTCTTGGTTTTTTATAGTTTATGCAGGTACATTGCTATAGCAAGATACGTTATTTTCATCACGTTTTGAGTTGGAGACACTAGACATTTCGAGATACAAACTAATTTCTAAAAAAAAATGTGTTGGCAGAGAGACGAATTGGTTTCAAAAATTAAATTGTTGGATTTCAGGTCCATTTTTGAAGGTTTTTGAAAGACAATACCCACATTCCGGGGGTGTTTCAGTAGGGGGAACGAAATTTTCGTTATTTTTTCGATAGGATGCACCGTTTCTGAGATACGAGCCAATTTTGAAAATTTTTTATTTTTTTTATTTTTTAGGTTTCTCGGCTTTTTATAGTTTATGCAGGTACATTGCTATGGCAAGATACGTTATTTTCATCACGTTTTGAGTTGGAGACACTAGACATTTCGAGATACAAACTAATTTCTAAAAAAAAATGTGTTGGCAGAGAGACGAATTGGTTTCAAAAATTAAATTTGAAAAATGTTGGATTTCAGGTCCATTTTTAAAGGTTTTCGAAAGACAATAGCCACATTCCGAGGGTGTTTCAGTAGGGGGAACGAAAATTTCGTTATTTTTTCGATAGGATGCACCGTTTCTGAAATACGAGCCAATTTTGAAAATTTTTTATTTTTTTTATTTTTTAGGTTTCTCGGCTTTTTATAGTTTATGCAGGTACATTGCTATAGCAAGATACGTTATTTTCATCACTTTTTGAGTTGAAGACACTAGACATTTCGAGATACAAAATAATTTCTAAAAAAAAATGTGTTGGCAGAGAGACGAATTAGTTTCAAAAATTAAATTTGAAAAATGTTGGATTTCAGGTCTATTTTTATAGGTTATCGAAAGACAATACCCACATTCCGGGGGTGTTTCAGTAGGGGGAACGAAATTTTCGTTATTTTTTCGATAGGATGCACCGTTTCTGAGATACGAGCCAATTTTGAAAAATTTTATTTTTTATTTTTTTTTGGTTTCTTGGTTTTTTATAGTTTATGCAGGTACATTGCTATAGCAAGATACGTTATTTTCATCACGTTTTGAGTTGGAGACACTAGACATTTCGAGATACGAACTAATTGCTAAAACAAAATGTGTTGACAGGGAGACGAATTGGCTTCAAAAATTAAATTTGAAAAATGTTGGATTTCAGGTCCATTTTTAAAGGTTTTCGAAAGACAGTACCCACATTCCGGGGGTGTTTCAGTAGGGGGAACGAAATTTTCGTTATTTTTTCGATAGGATGCACCGTTTCTGAGATACGAGCCAATTTTGAATTTTCTTTATTTTTTTATTTTTTAGGTTTCTTGGCTTTTTATAGTTTATGCAGGTACATTGCTATGGCAAGATACGTTATTTTCATCACGTTTTGAGTTGGAGACACTAGACATTTCGAGATACAAACTAATTTCTAAAAAAAAATGTGTTGGCAGAGAGACGAATTGGTTTCAAAAATTAAATTTGAAAAATGTTGGATTTCAGGTCCATTTTTAAAGGTTTTCGAAAGACAATACCCACATTCCGGGGGTGTTTCAGTAGGGGGAACGAAATTTTCGTTATTTTTTCGATAGGATGCACCGTTTCTGAGATACGAGCCAATTTTGAAAATTTTTTATTTTTTATTTTTTTTTGGTTTCTTGGTTTTTTATAGTTTATGCAGGTACATTGCTATAGCAAGATACGTTATTTTCATCACGTTTTGAGTTGGAGACACTAGACATTTCGAGATACAAACTAATTTCTAAAAAAAAATGTGTTGGCAGAGAGACGAATTGGTTTCAAAAATTAAATTGTTGGATTTCAGGTCCATTTTTGAAGGTTTTTGAAAGACAATACCCACATTCCGGGGGTGTTTCAGTAGGGGGAACGAAATTTTCGTTATTTTTTCGATAGGATGCACCGTTTCTGAGATACGAGCCAATTTTTTATTTTTTTTATTTTTTAGGTTTCTCGGCTTTTTATAGTTTATGCAGGTACATTGCTATGGCAAGATACGTTATTTTCATCACGTTTTGAGTTGGAGACACTAGACATTTCGAGATACAAACTAATTTCTAAAAAAAAATGTGTTGGCAGAGAGACGAATTGGTTTCAAAAATTAAATTTGAAAAATGTTGGATTTCAAGTCCATTTTTAAAGGTTTTCGAAAGACAATACCCACATTCCGGGGGTGTTTCAGTAGGGGGAACGAAATTTTCGTTATTTTTTCGATAGGATGCACCGTTTCTGAGATACGAGCCAATTTTGAAAATTTTTTATTTTTTATTTTTTTTTGGTTTCTTGGTTTTTTATAGTTTATACAGGTACATTGCTATAGCAAGATACGTTATTTTCATCACGTTTTGAGTTGGAGACACTAGACATTTCGAGATACAAACTAATTTCTAAAAAAAAATGTATTGGCAGAGAGACGAATTGGTTTCAAAAATTAAATTGTTGGATTTCAGGTCCATTTTTGAAGGTTTTTGAAAGACAATACCCACATTCCGGGGGTGTTTCAGTAGGGGGAACGAAATTTTCGTTATTTTTTCGATAGGATGCACCGTTTCTGAGATACGAGCCAATTTTGAAAATTTTTTATTTTTTATTTTTTTTTGGTTTCTTGGTTTTTTATAGTTTATGCAGGTACATTGCTATAGCAAGATACGTTATTTTCATCACGTTTTGAGTTGGAGACACTAGACATTTCGAGATACAAACTAATTTCTAAAAAAAAATGTGTTGGCAGAGAGACGAATTGGTTTCAAAAATTAAATTGTTGGATTTCAGGTCCATTTTTGAAGGTTTTTGAAAGACAATACCCACATTCCGGGGGTGTTTCAGTAGGGGGAACGAAATTTTCGTTATTTTTTCGATAGGATGCACCGTTTCTGAGATACGAGCCAATTTTGAAAATTTTTTATTTTTTTTATTTTTTAGGTTTCTCGGCTTTTTATAGTTTATGCAGGTACATTGCTATGGCAAGATACGTTATTTCCATCACGTTTCGAGTTGGAGACACTAGACATTTCGAGATACAAACTAATTTCTAAAAAAAAATGTGTTGGCAGAGAGACGAATTGGTTTCAAAAATTAAATTTGAAAAATGTTGGATTTCAGGTCCATTTTTAAAGGTTTTCGAAAGACAATACCCACATTCCGGGGGTGTTTCAGTAGGGGGAACGAAATTTTCGTTATTTTTTCGATAGGATGCACCGTTTCTGAGATACGAGCCAATTTTGAAAATTTTTTATTTTTTATTTTTTTTTGGTTTCTTGGTTTTTTATAGTTTATGCAGGTACATTGCTATAGCAAGATACGTTATTTTCATCACGTTTTGAGTTGGAGACACTAGACATTTCGAGATACAAACTAATTTCTAAAAAAAAATGTGTTGGCAGAGAGACGAATTGGTTTCAAAAATTAAATTGTTGGATTTCAGGTCCATTTTTGAAGGTTTTCGAAAGACAATACCCACATTCCGGGAGTGTTTCAGTAGGGGGAACGAAATTTTCGTTATTTTTTCGATAGGATGCACCGTTTCTGAGATACGAGCCAATTTTGAAAATTTTTTATTTTTTATTTTTTTTTGGTTTCTTGGTTTTTTATAGTTTATGCAGGTACATTGCTATAGCAAGATACGTTATTTTCATCACGTTTTGAGTTGGAGACACTAGACATTTCGAGATACAAACTAATTTCTAAAAAAAAATGTGTTGGCAGAGAGACGAATTGGTTTCAAAAATTAAATTGTTGGATTTCAGGTCCATTTTTGAAGGTTTTTGAAAGACAATACCCACATTCCGGGGTTGTTTCAGTAGGGGGAACGAAATTTTCGTTATTTTTTCGATAGGATGCACCGTTTCTGAGATACGAGCCAATTTTGAAATTTTTTTATTTTTTTTATTTTTTAGGTTTCTCGGCTTTTTATAGTTTATGCAGGTACATTGCTATGGCAAGATACGTTATTTTCATCACGTTTTGAGTTGGAGACACTAGACATTTCGAGATACAAACTAATTTCTAAAAAAAAATGTGTTGGCAGAGAGACGAATTGGTTTCAAAAATTAAATTTGAAAAATGTTGGATTTCAGGTCCATTTTTAAAGGTTTTCGAAAGACAATACCCACATTCCGGGGGTGTTTCAGTAGGGGGAACGAAATTTTCGTTATTTTTTCGATAGGATGCACCGTTTCTGAGATACGAGCCAATTTTGAAAATTTTTTATTTTTTATTTTTTTTTGGTTTCTTGGTTTTTTATAGTTTATGCAGGTACATTGCTATAGCAAGATACGTTATTTTCATCACGTTTTGAGTTGGAGACACTAGACATTTCGAGATACAAACTAATTTCTAAAAAAAAATGTGTTGGCAGAGAGACGAATTGGTTTCAAAAATTAAATTGTTGGATTTCAGGTCCATTTTTGAAGGTTTTTGAAAGACAATACCCACATTCCGGGGGTGTTTCAGTAGGGGGAACGAAATTTTCGTTATTTTTTCGATAGGATGCACCGTTTCTGAGATACGAGCCAATTTTGAAAATTTTTTATTTTTTTTATTTTTTAGGTTTCTCGGCTTTTTATAGTTTATGCAGGTACATTGCTATGGCAAGATACGTTATTTTCATCACGTTTTGAGTTGGAGACACTAGACATTTCGAGATACAAACTAATTTCTAAAAAAAAATGTGTTGGCAGAGAGACGAATTGGTTTCAAAAATTAAATTTGAAAAATGTTGGATTTCAGGTCCATTTTTAAAGGTTTTCGAAAGACAATAACCACATTCCGAGGGTGTTTCAGTAGGGGGAACGAAAATTTCGTTATTTTTTCGATAGGATGCACCGTTTCTGAAATACGAGCCAATTTTGAAAATTTTTTATTTTTTTTATTTTTTAGGTTTCTCGGCTTTTTATAGTTTATGCAGGTACATTGCTATAGCAAGATACGTTATTTTCATCACTTTTTGAGTTGAAGACACTAGACATTTCGAGATACAAAATAATTTCTAAAAAAAAATGTGTTGGCAGAGAGACGAATTAGTTTCAAAAATTAAATTTGAAAAATGTTGGATTTCAGGTCTATTTTTATAGGTTATCGAAAGACAATACCCACATTCCGGGGGTGTTTCAGTAGGGGGAACGAAATTTTCGTTATTTTTTCGATAGGATGCACCGTTTCTGAGATACGAGCCAATTTTGAAAAATTTTATTTTTTATTTTTTTTTGGTTTCTTGGTTTTTTATAGTTTATGCAGGTACATTGCTATAGCAAGATACGTTATTTTCATCACGTTTTGAGTTGGAGACACTAGACATTTCGAGATACGAACTAATTGCTAAAACAAAATGTGTTGACAGGGAGACGAATTGGCTTCAAAAATTAAATTTGAAAAATGTTGGATTTCAGGTCCATTTTTAAAGGTTTTCGAAAGACAGTACCCACATTCCGGGGGTGTTTCAGTAGGGGGAACGAAATTTTCGTTATTTTTTCGATAGGATGCACCGTTTCTGAGATACGAGCCAATTTTGAATTTTTTTTATTTTTTTATTTTTTAGGTTTCTTGGCTTTTTATAGTTTATGCAGGTACATTGCTATGGCAAGATACGTTATTTTCATCACGTTTTGAGTTGGAGACACTAGACATTTCGAGATACAAACTAATTTCTAAAAAAAAATGTGTTGGCAGAGAGACGAATTGGTTTCAAAAATTAAATTTGAAAAATGTTGGATTTCAGGTCCATTTTTAAAGGTTTTCGAAAGACAATACCCACATTCCGGGGGTGTTTCAGTAGGGGGAACGAAATTTTCGTTATTTTTTCGATAGGATGCACCGTTTCTGAGATACGAGCCAATTTTGAAATTTTTTTATTTTTTTTATTTTTTAGGTTTCTTGGCTTTTTATAGTTTATGCAGGTACATTGCTATAGCAAGATACGTTATTTTCATCACGTTTTGAGTTGGAGACACTAGACATTTCGAGATACAAACTAATTTCTAAAAAAAAATGTGTTGGCAGAGAGACGAATTAGTTTCAAAAATTAAATTTGAAAAATGTTGGATTTCAGGTCTATTTTTATAGGTTATCGAAAGACAATACCCACATTCCGGTGGTGTCTCAGTAGGGGGAACGAAATTTTCGTTATTTTTTCGATAGGATGCACCGTTTCTGAGATACGAGCCAATTTTGAAATTTTTTTATTTTTTTTTATTTTTTAGATTTCTTGGCTTTTTATAGTTTATGCAGGTACATTGCTATAGCAAGATACGTTATTTTCATCACGTTTTGAGTTGGAGACACTAGACATTTCGAGATACAAACTAATTTCTAAAAAAAAATGTGTTGGCAGAGAGACGAATTAGTTTCAAAAATTAAATTTGAAAAATGTTGGATTTCAGGTCTATTTTTATAGGTTATCGAAAGACAATACCCACATTCCGCTGGTGTTTCAGTAGGGGAAACGAAATTTTCGTTATTTTTTCGATAGGATGCACCGTTTCTGAGATACGAGCCAATTTTGAAATTTTTTTATTTTTTATTTTTTTTGGTTTCTTGGTTTTTTATAGTTTATGCAGGTACATTGCTATAGCAAGATACGTTATTTTCATCACGTTTTGAGTAGGAGACACTAGACATTTCGAGATACAAACTAATTTCTAAAAAAAAATGTGTTGGCAGAGAGACGAATTGGTTTCAAAAATTAAATTTGAAAAATGTTGGATTTCAGGTCTATTTTTATAGGTTATCGAAAGACAATACCCACATTCCGAGGGTGTTTCAGTAGGGGGAACGAAATTTTCGTTATTTTTTCGATAGGATGCACCGTTTCTGAGATACGAGCCAATTTTGAATTTTTTTTATTTTTTTTATTTTTTAGGTTTCTTGGCTTTTTATAGTTTATGCAGGTACATTGCTATAGCAAGATACGTTATTTTCATCACGTTTTGAGTTGGAGACACTAGACATTTCGAGATACAAACTAATTTCTAAAAAAAAATGTGTTGGCAGAGAGACGAATTGGTTTCAAAAATTAAATTGTTGGATTTCAGGTCCATTTTTGAAGGTTTTCGAAAGACAATACCCACATTCGGGGGGTGTTTCAGTAGGGGGAACGAAATGTTCGTTATTTTTTCGATAGGATGCACCGTTTCTGTGATACGAGCCAATTTTGAAATTTTTTTATTTTTTTTATTTTTTAGGTTTCTCGGCTTTTTATAGTTTATGCAGGTACATTGCTATAGCAAGATACGTTATTTTCATCACGTTTCGAGTTGGAGACACTAGACATTTCGAGATACGAACTAATTTCTAAAAAAAAATGTGTTGACAGGGAGACGAATTGGTTTCAAAAATTAAATTTGAAAAATGTTGCATTTCAGGTCCATTTTTAAAGGTTTTCGAAAGACAATACCCACATTCCGGGGGTGTTTCAGTAGGGGGAACGAAATTTTCGTTATTTTTTCGATAGGATGCACCGTTTCTGAGATACGAGCCAATTTTGAAATTTTTTTATTTTTTTTATTTTTTAGGTTTCTCGGCTTTTTATAGTTTATGCAGGTACATTGCTATAGCAAGATACGTTATTTTCATCACGTTTCGAGTTGGAGACACTAGACATTTCGAGATACAAACTAATTTCTAAAAAAAAATGTGTTGGCAGAGAGACGAATTGGTTTCAAAAATTAAATTTGAAAAATGTTGGATTTCAGGTCCATTTTTAAAGGTTTTCGAAAGACAATACCCACATTCCGGGGGTGTTTCAGTAGGGGGAACGAAATTTTCGTTATTTTTTCGATAGGATGCACCGTTTCTGAGATACGAGCCAATTTTGAAATTTTTTTATTTTTTATTTTTTTTTGGTTTCTTGGTTTTTTATAGTTTATGCAGGTACATGGCTATAGCAAGATACGTTATTTTCATCACGTTTTGAGTTGGAGACACTAGACATTTCGAGATACAAACTAATTTCTAAAAAAAAATGTGTTGGCAGAGAGACGAATTGGTTTCAAAAATTAAATTGTTGGATTTCAGGTCCATTTTTGAAGGCTTTTGAAAGACAATACCCACATTCCGGGGGTGTTTCAGTAGGGGGAACGAAATTTTCGTTATTTTTTCGATAGGATGCACCGTTTCTGAGATACGAGCCAATTTTGAAAATTTTTAATTTTTTTTATTTTTTAGGTTTCTCGGCTTTTTATAGTTTATGCAGGTACATTGCTATGGCAAGATACGTTATTTTCATCACGTTTTGAGTTGGAGACACTAGACATTTCGAGATACAAACTAATTTCTAAAAAAAAATGTGTTGGCAGAGAGACGAATTGGTTTCAAAAATTAAATTTGAAAAATGTTGGATTTCAGGTCCATTTTTAAAGGTTTTCGAAAGACAATAGCCACATTCCGAGGGTGTTTCAGTAGGGGGAACGAAAATTTCGTTATTTTTTCGATAGGATGCACCGTTTCTGAGATACGAGCCAATTTTGAATTTTTTTTATTTTTTTTATTTTTTAGGTTTCTTGGCTTTTTATAGTTTATGCAGGTACATTGCTATAGCAAGATACGTTATTTTCATCACGTTTTGAGTTGGAGTCACTAGACATTTCGAGATACAAACTAATTTCTAAAAAAAAAATGTGTTGGCAGAGAGACGAATTAGTTTCAAAAATTAAATTTGAAAAATGTTGGATTTCAGGTCCATTTTTAAAGGTTTTCGAAAGACAATACCCACATTCCGGCGTTGTTTCAGTAGGGGGAACGAAATTTTCGTTATTTTTTCGATAGGATGCACCGTTTCTGAGATACGAGCCAATTTTGAAATTTTATTATTTTTTTATTTTTTAGGTTTCTTGGCTTTTTATAGTTTATGCAGGTACATTTCTATAGCAAGATACGTTATTTTCATCACGTTTTGAGTTGGAGACACTAGACATGTCGAGATACAAATTAATTTCCAAAAAAAAATGTGTTGGCAGAGAGACGAATTGGTTTCAAAAATTAAATTTGAAAAATGTTGGATTTCAGGTCCATTTTTAAAGGTTTTCGAAAGACAATACCCACATTCCGGGGGTGTTTCAGTAGGGGGAACGAAATTTTCGTTAGTTTATGCAGGTACATTTCTATAGCAAGATACGTTATTTTCATCACGTTTTGAGTTGGAGACACTAGACATTTCGAGATACAAACTAATTTTTAAAAAAAATGTGTTGGCAGAGAGACGAATTGGTTTCAAAAATTAAATTTGAAAAATGTTGGATTTCAGGTCCATTTTTAAAGGTTTTCGAAAGACAATACCCATATTCCGGGGGTGTTTCAGTAGGTAGAACGAAATTTTCGTTATTTTTTCGATAGGATGCACCGTTTCTGAGATACGAGCCAATTTTGAAAATTTTTACTTTTTTATTTTTTAGGTTTCTCGCTTTTTATAGTTTATGCAGGTACATTGCTATAGCAAGATACGTTATTTTCATCACGTTTTGAGTTGGAGACACTAGACATTTCGAGATACAAACTAATTTCTAAAAAAAAATGTGTTGGCAGAGAGACGAATTGGTTTCAAAAATTAAATTTGAAAAATGTTGGATTTCAGGTCCATTTTTAAAGGTTTTCGAAAGACAATACCCACATTCCGGGGGTGTTTCAGTAGGGGGAACGAAATTTTCGTTATTTTTTCGATAGGATGCACCGTTTCTGAGATACGAGCCAATTTTGAAATTTTTTTATTTTTTTATTTTTTAGGTCTCGGCTTTTTATAATTTATGCAGGTACATTTCTATAGCAATATACGTTATTTTCATCACGTTTTGAGTTGGAGACACTAGACATTTCGAGATACAAACTAATTTCTAAAAAAAAATGTGTTGGCAGAGAGACGAATTGGTTTCAAAAATTAAATTTGAAAAATGTTGGATTTCAGGTCCATTTTTAAAGGTTATCGAAAGACAATACCCACATTCCGGGGGTGTTTCAGTAGGGGGAACGAAATTTTCGTTATTTTTTCGATAGGATGCACCGTTTCTGAGATACGAGCCAATTTTGAAAAATTTTATTTTTTATTTTTTTTTGGTTTCTTGGTTTTTTATAGTTTATGCAGGTACATTGCTATAGCAAGATACGTTATTTTCATCACGTTTTGAGTTGGAGACACTAGACATTTCGAGATACAAACTAATTTCTAAAAAAAAATGTGTTGGCAGAGAGACGAATTGGTTTCAAAAATTAAATTTGAAAAATGTTGGATTTCAGGTCCATTTTTAAAGGTTTTCGAAAGACAGTACCCACATTCCGGGGGTGTTTCAGTAGGGGGAACGAAATTTTCGTTATTTTTTCGATAGGATGCACCGTTTCTGAGATACGAGCCAATTTTGAATTTTTTTTATTTTTTTATTTTTTAGGTTTCTTGGCTTTTTATAGTTTATGCAGGTACATTGCTATGGCAAGATACGTTATTTTCATCACGTTTTGAGTTGGAGACACTAGACATTTCGAGATACAAACTAATTTCTAAAAAAAAATGTGTTGGCAGAGAGACGAATTGGTTTCAAAAATTAAATTTGAAAAATGTTGGATTTCAGGTCCATTTTTAAAGGTTTTCGAAAGACAATACCCACATTCCGGGGGTGTTTCAGTAGGGGGAACGAAATTTTCGTTATTTTTTCGATAGGATGCACCGTTTCTGAGATACGAGCCAATTTTGAAAATTTTTTATTTTTTTATTTTTTAGGTTTCTCGGCTTTTTATAGTTTAAGCAGGTACATTTCTATAGCACGATACGTTATTTTCATCACGTTATGAGTTAGAGACACTAGACATTTCGAGTTACAAACTAATTTCTAAAAAAAAATGTGTTGGCAGAGAGACGAATTGGTTTCAAAAATTAAATTACAAAAATGTTGGATTTCAGGTCCATTCTTAAAGGTTTTCGAAAGACAATACCCACATTCCGGGGGTGTTCCAGTAGGGGGAACGAAATTTTCGTTATTTTTTCGATAGGATGCACCGTTTCTGAGATACGAGCCAATTTTGAATTTTTTTTATTTTTTTTATTTTTTAGGTTTCTTGGCTTTTTACAGTTTATGCAGGTACATTGCTATAGCAAGATACGTTATTTTCATCACGTTTTGAGTTGGAGACACTAGACATTTCGAGATACAAACTAATTTCTAAAAAAAAATGTGTTGGCAGAGAGACGAATTGGTTTCAAAAATTAAATTTGAAAAATGTTGGATTTTAGGTCTATTTTTATAGGTTATCGAAAGACAATACCCACATTCCGGGGGTGTTTCAGTAGGGGGAACGAAATTTTCGTTATTTTTTCGATAGGATGCACCGTTTCTGAGATACGAGCCAATTTTGAAATTTTTTTATTTTTTTTATTTTTTAGGTTTCTTGGCTTTTTACAGTTTATGCAGGTACATTGCTATAGCAAGATACGTTATTTTCATCACGTTTTGAGTTGGAGACACTAGACATTTCGAGATACAAACTAATTTCTAAAAAAAAATGTGTTGGCAGAGAGACGAATTAGTTTCAAAAATTAAATTTGAAAAATGTTGGATTTCAGGTCTATTTTTATAGGTTATCGAAAGACAATACCCACATTCCGGGGGTATTTCAGTAGGGGGAACGAAATTTTCGTTATTTTTTCGATAGGATGCACCGTTTCTGAGATACGAGCCAATTTTGAAAATTTTTTATTTTTTTATTTTTTAGGTTTCTTGGCTTTTTATAGTTTATGCAGGTACATTGCTATAGCAAGATACGTTATTTTCATCACGTTTTGAGTTGGAGACATTAGACATTTCGGGATAGAAACTAATTTCTAAAAAAAAATGTGTTGGCAGAGAGACGAATTAGTTTCAAAAATGAAATTTGAAAAATGTTGGATTTCAGGTCTATTTTTAAAGGTTTTCGAAAGACAATACCCACATTCCGGGGGTGTTTCAGTAGGGGGAACGAAATTTTCGTTATTTTTTCGATAGGATGCACCGTTTCTGAGATACGAGCCACTTTTGAAAAAATTTTATTTTTTATTTTTTTTGGTTTCTTGGCTTTTTATAGTTTATGCAGGTACATTTCTATGGCAAGATACGTTATTTTCATCACGTTTCGAGTTGGAGACACTAGACATTTCGAGATACAAACTAATTTCTAAAAAAAAATGTGTTGGCAGAGAGACGAATTGGTTTCAAAAATTAAATTTGAAAAATGTTGGATTTCAGGTCCATTTTTAAAGGTTTTCGAAAGACAATACCCATATTCCGGGGATGTTTCAGTAGGGGGAACGAAATTTTCGTTATTTTTTCGATAGGATGCACCGTTTCTGAGATACGAGCCAATTTTGAAATTTTTTTATTTTTTTATTTTATAGGTTTCTTGGCTTTTTATAGTTTATGCAGGTACATTTCTATAGCAAGATACGTTATTTTCATCACGTTTTGAGTTGGAGACACTAGACATTTCGAGATACGAACTAATTTCTAAAAAAAAATGTGTTGACAGGGAGACGAATTGGTTTCAAAAATTAAATTTGAAAAATGTTGGATTTCAGGTCCATTTTTAAAGGTTTTCGAAAGACAGTACCCACATTCCGGGGGTGTTTCAGTAGGGGGAACGAAATTTTCGTTATTTTTTCGATAGGATGCACCGTTTCTGAGATACGAGCCAATTTTGAATTTTTTTTATTTTTTTATTTTTTAGGTTTCTTGGCTTTTTATAGTTTATGCAGGTACATTGCTATGGCAAGATACGTTATTTTCATCACGTTTTGAGTTGGAGACACTAGACATTTCGAGATACAAACTAATTTCTAAAAAAAAAATGTGTTGGCAGAGAGACGAATTGGTTTCAAAAATTAAATTTGAAAAATGTTGGATTTCAGGTCCATTTTTAAAGGTTTTCGAAAGACAATACCCATATTCCGGGGATGTTTCAGTAGGGGGAACGAAATTTTCGTTATTTTTTCGATAGGATGCACCGTTTCTGAGATACGAGCCAATTTTGAAATTTTTTTATTTTTTTATTTTATAGGTTTCTTGGCTTTTTATAGTTTATGCAGGTACATTTCTATAGCAAGATACGTTATTTTCATCACGTTTTGAGTTGGAGACACTAGACATTTCGAGATACGAACTAATTTCTAAAAAAAAATGTGTTGACAGGGAGACGAATTGGTTTCAAAAATTAAATTTGAAAAATGTTGGATTTCAGGTCCATTTTTAAAGGTTTTCGAAAGACAGTACCCACATTCCGGGGGTGTTTCAGTAGGGGGAACGAAATTTTCGTTATTTTTTCGATAGGATGCACCGTTTCTGAGATACGAGCCAATTTTGAATTTTTTTTATTTTTTTATTTTTTAGGTTTCTTGGCTTTTTATAGTTTATGCAGGTACATTGCTATGGCAAGATACGTTATTTTCATCACGTTTTGAGTTGGAGACACTAGACATTTCGAGATACAAACTAATTTCTAAAAAAAAAAATGTGTTGGCAGAGAGACGAATTGGTTTCAAAAATTAAATTTGAAAAATGTTGGATTTCAGGTCTATTTTTATAGGTTATCGAAAGACAATACCCACATTCCGGGGGTGTTTCAGTAGGGGGAACGAAATTTTCGTTATTTTTTCGATAGGATGCACCGTTTCTGAGATACGAGCCAATTTTGAAAATTTTTATTTTTTTATTTTTAGGTTTCTTGGCTTTTTATAGTTTATGCAGGTACATTGCTATAGCAAGATACGTTATTTTCATCACGTTTTGAGTTGGAGACATTAGACATTTCGGGATAGAAACTAATTTCTAAAAAAAAAATGTGTTGGCAGAGAGACGAATTAGTTTCAAAAATGAAATTTGAAAAATGTTGGATTTCAGGTCTATTTTTAAAGGTTTTCGAAAGACAATACCCACATTCCGGGGGTGTTTCAGTAGGGGGAACGAAATTTTCGTTATTTTTTCGATAGGATGCACCGTTTCTGAGATACGAGCCAATTTTGAATTTTTTTTATTTTTTTATTTTTTAGGTTTCTTGGCTTTTTATAGTTTATGCAGGTACATTGCTATGGCAAGATACGTTATTTTCATCACGTTTTGAGTTGGAGACACTAGACATTTCGAGATACAAACTAATTTCTAAAAAAAAATGTGTTGGCAGAGAGACGAATTGGTTTCAAAAATTAAATTTGAAAAATGTTGGATTTCAGGTCCATTTTTAAAGGTTTTCGAAAGACAATACCCACATTCCGGGGGTGTTTCAGTAGGGGGAACGAAATTTTCGTTATTTTTTCGATAGGATGCACCGTTTCTGAGATACGAGCCAATTTTGAAAATTTTTTATTTTTTTATTTTTTAGGTTTCTCGGCTTTTTATAGTTTAAGCAGGTACATTTCTATAGCACGATACGTTATTTTCATCACGTTATGAGTTAGAGACACTAGACATTTCGAGTTACAAACTAATTTCTAAAAAAAAATGTGTTGGCAGAGAGACGAATTGGTTTCAAAAATTAAATTACAAAAATGTTGGATTTCAGGTCTATTTTTATAGGTTATCGAAAGACAATACCCACATTCCGGGGGTGTTTCAGTAGGGGGAACGAAATTTTCGTTATTTTTTCGATAGGATGCACCGTTTCTGAGATACGAGCCAATTTTGAAAATTTTTTATTTTTTTATTTTTTAGGTCTCGGCTTTTTATAGTTTATGCAGGTACATTTCTATAGCAATATACGTTATTTTCATCACGTTTTGAGTTGGAGACACTAGACATTTCGAGATACAAACTAATTTCTAAAAAAAAATGTGTTGGCAGAGAGACGAATTGGTTTCAAAAATTAAATTTGAAAAATGTTGGATTTCAGGTCCATTTTTAAAGGTTTTCGAAAGACAATACCCATATTCCGGGGGTGTTTCAGTAGGGGGAACGAAATTTTCGTTATTTTTTCGATAGGATGCACCGTTTCTGAGATACGAGCCAATTTTGAAAATTTTTTATTTTTTTTATTTTTTAGGTTTCTCGGCTTTTTATAGTTTATGCAGGTACATTGCTATAGCAAGATACCTTATTTTCATCACGTTTTGAGTTGAAGACACTAGACATTTCGAGATACAAAATAATTTCTAAAAAAAAATGTGTTGGCAGAGAGACGAATTAGTTTCAAAAATTAAATTTGAAAAATGTTGGATTTCAGGTCTATTTTTATAGGTTATCGAAAGACAATACCCACATTCCGGGGGTGTTTCAGTAGGGGGAACGAAATTTTCGTTATTTTTTCGATAGGATGCACCGTTTCTGAGATACGAGCCAATTTTGAAAAATTTTATTTTTTATTTTTTTTTGGTTTCTTGGTTTTTTATAGTTTATGCAGGTACATTGCTATAGCAAGATACGTTATTTTCATCACGTTTTGAGTTGGAGACACTAGACATTTCGAGATACGAACTTATTTCTAAAAAAAAATGTGTTGACAGGGAGACGAATTGGTTTCAAAAATTAAATTTGAAAAATGTTGGATTTCAGGTCCATTTTTAAAGGTTTTCGATAGACAGTACCCACATTCCGGGGGTGTTTCAGTAGGGGGAACGAAATTTTCGTTATTTTTTCGATAGGATGCACCGTTTCTGAGATACGAGCCAATTTTGATTTTTTTTTATTTTTTTATTTTTTAGGTTTCTTGGCTTTTTATAGTTTATGCAGGTACATTGCTATGGCAAGATACGTTATTTTCATCACGTTTTGAGTTGGAGACACTAGACATTTCGAGATACAAACTAATTTCTAAAAAAAAATGTGTTGGCAGAGAGACGAATTGGTTTCAAAAATTAAATTTGAAAAATGTTGGATTTCAGGTCCATTTTTAAAGGTTTTCGAAAGACAATACCCACATTCCGGGGGTGTTTCAGTAGGGGGAACGAAATTTTCGTTATTTTTTCG
Source organism: Lysandra bellargus (assembly GCA_905333045.1). Lineage (NCBI taxonomy): Eukaryota > Metazoa > Arthropoda > Insecta > Lepidoptera > Lycaenidae > Lysandra > Lysandra bellargus. The sequence continues at coordinate 3,527,553 of HG995352.1, read as the reverse complement.
ATAGGATGCACCGTTTCTGAGATACGAGCCAATTTTGAAAATTTTTTATTTTTTTATTTTTTAGGTTTCTCGGCTTTTTATAGTTTAAGCAGGTACATTTCTATAGCACGATACGTTATTTTCATCACGTTATGAGTTAGAGACACTAGACATTTCGAGTTACAAACTAATTTCTAAAAAAAAATGTGTTGGCAGAGAGACGAATTGGTTTCAAAAATTAAATTACAAAAATGTTGGATTTCAGGTCCATTATTAAAGGTTTTCGAAAGACAATACCCACATTCCGGGGGTGTTTCAGTAGGGGGAACGAAATTTTCGTTATTTTTTCGATAGGATGCACCGTTTCTGAGATACGAGCCAATTTTGAAATTTTTTTATTTTTTTTATTTTTTAGGTTTCTTGGCTTTTTACAGTTTATGCAGGTACATTGCTATAGCAAGATACGTTATTTTCATCATGTTTTGAGTTGGAGACACTAGACATTTCGAGATACAAACTAATTTCTAAAAAAAAATGTGTTGGCAGAGAGACGAATTAGTTTCAAAAATTAAATTTGAAAAATGTTGGATTTCAGGTCTATTTTTATAGGTTATCGAAAGACAATACCCACATTCCGGGGGTGTTTCAGTAGGGGGAACGAAATTTTCGTTATTTTTTCGATAGGATGCACCGTTTCTGAGATACGAGCCAATTTTGAAATTTTTTTATTTTTTTTATTTTTTAGGTTTCTTGGCTTTTTATAGTTTATGCAGGTACATTGCTATAGCAAGATACGTTATTTTCATCACGTTTTGAGTTGGAGACACTAGACATTTCGAGATACAAACTAATTTCTAAAAAAAAATGTGTTGGCAGAGAGACGAATTAGTTTCAAAAATTAAATTTGAAAAATGTTGGATTTCAGGTCTATTTTTATAGGTTTTCGAAAGACAATACCCATATTCCGCGGATATTTCAGTAGGGGGAACGAAATTTTCGTTATTTTTTCGATAGGATGCACCGTTTCTGAGATACGAGCCAATTTTGAAATTTTTTTATTTTTTTATTTTATAGGTTTCTTGGCTTTTTATAGTTTATGCAGGTACATTTCTATAGCAAGATACGTTATTTTCATCACGTTTTGAGTTGGAGACACTAGACATTTCGAGATACGAACTAATTTCTAAAAAAAAATGTGTTGACGGAGACGAATTGGTTTCAAAAATTAAATTTGAAAAATGTTGGATTTCAGGTCCATTTTTAAAGGTTTTCGAAAGACAGTACCCACATTCCGGGGGTGTTTCAGTAGGGGGAACGAAATTTTCGTTATTTTTTCGATAGGATGCACCGTTTCTGAGATACGAGCCAATTTTGAATTTTTTTTATTTTTTTATTTTTTAGGTTTCTTGGCTTTTTATAGTTTATGCAGGTACATTGCTATGGCAAGATACGTTATTTTCATCACGTTTTGAGTTGGAGACACTAGACATTTCGAGATACAAACTAATTTCTAAAAAAAAATGTGTTGGCAGAGAGACGAATTGGTTTCAAAAATTAAATTTGAAAAATGTTGGATTTCAGGTCCATTTTTAAAGGTTTTCGAAAGACAATACCCATATTTCGGGGGTTCTTCAGTAGGGGGAACGAAATTTTCGTTATTTTTTCGATAGGATGCACCGTTTCTGAGATACGAGCCAATTTTGAAATTTTTTTATTTTTTTATTTTTTAGGTTTCTCGGCTTTTTATAGTTTAAGCAGGTACATTTCTATAGCAAGATACGTTATTTTCATCACGTTTTGAGTTGGAGACACTAGGCATTTCGAAATACAAACTAATTTCTAAAAAAAAATGTGTTGACAGAGAGTCAAAAATTAAATTTGAAAAATGTTGGATTTCAGGTCCATTCTTAAAGGTTTTCGAAAGACAATACCCATATTCCGCGGATATTTCAGTAGGGGGAACGAAATTTTCGTTATTTTTTCGATAGGATGCACCGTTTCTGAGATACGAGCCAATTTTGAAATTTTTTTATTTTTTTATTTTATAGGTTTCTTGGCTTTTTATAGTTTATGCAGGTACATTTCTATAGCAAGATACGTTATTTTCATCACGTTTTGAGTTGGAGACACTAGACATTTCGAGATACGAACTAATTTCTAAAAAAAAATGTGTTGACGGAGACGAATTGGTTTCAAAAATTAAATTTGAAAAATGTTGGATTTCAGGTCCATTTTTAAAGGTTTTCGAAAGACAGTACCCACATTCCGGGGGTGTTTCAGTAGGGGGAACGAAATTTTCGTTATTTTTTCGATAGGATGCACCGTTTCTGAGATACGAGCCAATTTTGAATTTTTTTTATTTTTTTATTTTTTAGGTTTCTTGGCTTTTTATAGTTTATGCAGGTACATTGCTATGGCAAGATACGTTATTTTCATCACGTTTTGAGTTGGAGACACTAGACATTTCGAGATACAAACTAATTTCTAAAAAAAAATGTGTTGGCAGAGAGACGAATTGGTTTCAAAAATTAAATTTGAAAAATGTTGGATTTCAGGTCCATTTTTAAAGGTTTTCGAAAGACAATACCCATATTTCGGGGGTTCTTCAGTAGGGGGAACGAAATTTTCGTTATTTTTTCGATAGGATGCACCGTTTCTGAGATACGAGCCAATTTTGAAATTTTTTTATTTTTTTATTTTTTAGGTTTCTCGGCTTTTTATAGTTTAAGCAGGTACATTTCTATAGCAAGATACGTTATTTTCATCACGTTTTGAGTTGGAGACACTAGGCATTTCGAAATACAAACTAATTTCTAAAAAAAAATGTGTTGACAGAGAGTCAAAAATTAAATTTGAAAAATGTTGGATTTCAGGTCCATTCTTAAAGGTTTTCGAAAGACAATACCCACATTCCGGGGGTGTTTCAGTAGGGGGAACGAAATTTTCGTTATTTTTTCGATAGGATGCACCGTTTCTGAGATACGAGCAAATTTTGAAATTTGTTTATTTTTTTTATTTTTTAGGTTTCTTGGCTTTTTACAGTTTATGCAGGTACATTTCTATAGCAAGATACGTTATTTTCATCACGTTTTGAGTTGGAGACACTAGACATTTCGAGATACGAACTAATTTCTAAAAAAAAATGTGTTGACAGGGAGACGAATTGGTTTCAAAAATTAAATTTGAAAAATGTTGGATTTCAGGTCCATTTTTAAAAGTTTTCGAAAGACAGTACCCACATTCCGGGGGTGTTTCAGTAGGGGGAACGAAATTTTCGTTATTTTTTCGATAGGATGCACCGTTTCTGAGATACGAGCCAATTTTGAATTTTTTTTATTTTTTTTATTTTTTAGGTTTCTTGGCTTTTTATAGTTTATGCAGGTACATTGCTATGGCAAGATACGTTATTTTCATCACGTTTTGAGTTGGAGACACTAGACATTTCGAGATACAAACAAATTTCTAAAAAAAAATGTGTTGGCAGAGAGACGAATTGGTTTCAAAAATTAAATTTGAAAAATGTTGGATTTCAGGTCCATTTTTAAAGGTTTTCGAAAGACAATACCCATATTTCGGGGGTGTTTCAGTAGGGGGAACGAAATTTTCGTTATTTTTTCGATAGGATGCACCGTTTCTGAGATACGAGCCAATTTTGAAAATTTTTTATTTTTTTATTTTTTAGGTTTCTCGGCTTTTTATAGTTTAAGCAGGTACATTTCTATAGCAAGATACGTTATTTTCATCACGTTATGAGTTAGAGACACTAGACATTTCGAGTTACAAACTAATTTCTAAAAAAAAATGTGTTGGCAGAGAGACGAATTGGTTTCAAAAATTAAATTACAAAAATGTTGGATTTCAGGTCCATTCTTAAAGGTTTTCGAAAGACAATACCCACATTCCGGGGGTGTTTCAGTAGGGGGAACGAAATTTTCGTTATTTTTTCGATAGGATGCACCGTTTCTGAGATACGAGCAAATTTTGAAATTTGTTTATTTTTTTTATTTTTTAGGTTTCTTGGCTTTTTACAGTTTATGCAGGTACATTGCTATAGCAAGATACGTTATTTTCATCACGTTTTGAGTTGGAGACACTAGACATTTCGAGATACAAACTAATTTCTAAAAAAAAATGTGTTGGCAGAGAGACGAATTAGTTTCAAAAATTAAATTTGAAAAATGTTGGATTTCAGGTCTATTTTTATAGGTTATCGAAAGACAATACCCACATTCCGGGGGCGTTTCAGTAGGGGGAACGAAATTTTCGTTATTTTTTCGATAGGATGCACCGTTTCTGAGATACGAGCCAATTTTGAATTTTTTTTATTTTTTTTATTTTTTAGGTTTCTTGGCTTTTTATAGTTTATGCAGGTACATTGCTATGGCAAGATACGTTATTTTCATCACGTTTTGAGTTGGAGACACTAGACATTTCGAGATACAAACTAATTTCTAAAAAAAAATGTGTTGGCAGAGAGACGAATTGGTTTCAAAAATTAAATTACAAAAATGTTGGATTTCAGGTCCATTCTTAAAGGTTTTCGAAAGACAATACCCACATTCCGGGGGTGTTTCAGTAGGGGGAACGAAATTTTCGTTATTTTTTCGATAGGATGCACCGTTTCTGAGATACGAGCAAATTTTGAAATTTGTTTATTTTTTTTATTTTTTAGGTTTCTTGGCTTTTTACAGTTTATGCAGGTACATTGCTATAGCAAGATACGTTATTTTCATCACGTTTTGAGTTGGAGACACTAGACATTTCGAGATACAAACTAATTTCTAAAAAAAAATGTGTTGGCAGAGAGACGAATTAGTTTCAAAAATTAAATTTGAAAAATGTTGGATTTCAGGTCTATTTTTATAGGTTATCGAAAGACAATACCCACATTCCGGGGGCGTTTCAGTAGGGGGAACGAAATTTTCGTTATTTTTTCGATAGTATGCACCGTTTCTGAGATACGAGCCAATTTTGAAATTTTTTTATTTTTTTATTTTATAGGTTTCTTGGCTTTTATAGTATATGCAGGTACATTTCTATAGCAAGATACGTTATTTTCATTACGTTTTAAGTTGGAGACACTAGGCATTTCGAAATACAAACTAATTTCTAAAAAAAAATGTGTTGGCAGAGAGACGAATTGGTTTCAAAAATTAAATTGTTGGATTTCAGGTCCATTTTTGAAGGTTTTCGAAAGACAATACCCACATTCCGGGGGTGTTTCAGTAGGGGGAACGAAATTTTCGTTATTTTTTCGATAGGATGCACTGTTTCTGAGATACGAGCCAATTTTGAAAATTTTTTATTTTTTTTATTTTTTAGGTTTCTCGGCTTTTTATAGTTTATGCAGGTACATTTCTATAGCAAGATACGTTATTTTCATCACGTTATGAGTTGGAGACACTAGACATTTCGGGATAGAAACTAATTTCTAAAAAAAAAATGTGTTGGCAGAGAGACGAATTACTTTCAAAAATGAAATTTGAAAAATGTTGGATTTCAGGTCTATTTTTAAAGGTTTTCGAAAGACAATACCCACATTCCGGGGGTGTTTCGGTAGGGGGAACGAAATTTTCGTTATTTTTTCGATAGGATGCACCGTTTCTGAGATACGAGCAAATTTTGAAATTTGTTTATTTTTTTTATTTTTTAGGTTTCTTGGCTTTTTACAGTTTATGCAGGTACATTGCTATAGCAAGATACGTTATTTTCATCACGTTTTGAGTTGGAGACACTAGACATTTCGAGATACAAACTAATTTCTAAAAAAAAATGTGTTGGCAGAGAGACGAATTAGTTTCAAAAATGAAATTTGAAAAATGTTGGATTTCAGGTCTATTTTTAAAGGTTTTCGAAAGACAATACCCACATTCCGGGGGTGTTTCGGTAGGGGGAACGAAATTTTCGTTATTTTTTCGATAGGATGCACCGTTTCTGAGATACGAGCAAATTTTGAAATTTGTTTATTTTTTTTATTTTTTAGGTTTCTTGGCTTTTTACAGTTTATGCAGGTACATTGCTATAGCAAGATACGTTATTTTCATCACGTTTTGAGTTGGAGACACTAGACATTTCGAGATACAAACTAATTTCTAAAAAAAAATGTGTTGGCAGAGAGACGAATTGGTTTCAAAAATTAAATTTGAAAAATGTTGGATTTCAGGTCCATTTTTAAAGGTTTTCGAAAGACAATACCCATATTTCGGGGGTTCTTCAGTAGGGGGAACGAAATTTTCGTTATTTTTTCGATAGGATGCACCGTTTCTGAGATACGAGCCAATTTTGAAATTTTTTTATTTTTTTATTTTTTAGGTTTCTCGGCTTTTTATAGTTTAAGCAGGTACATTTCTATAGCAAGATACGTTATTTTCATCACGTTTTGAGTTGGAGACACTAGGCATTTCGAAATACAAACTAATTTCTAAAAAAAAATGTGTTGACAGAGAGTCAAAAATTAAATTTGAAAAATGTTGGATTTCAGGTCCATTCTTAAAGGTTTTCGAAAGACAATACCCATATTCCGCGGATATTTCAGTAGGGGGAACGAAATTTTCGTTATTTTTTCGATAGGATGCACCGTTTCTGAGATACGAGCCAATTTTGAAATTTTTTTATTTTTTTATTTTATAGGTTTCTTGGCTTTTTATAGTTTATGCAGGTACATTTCTATAGCAAGATACGTTATTTTCATCACGTTTTGAGTTGGAGACACTAGACATTTCGAGATACGAACTAATTTCTAAAAAAAAATGTGTTGACGGAGACGAATTGGTTTCAAAAATTAAATTTGAAAAATGTTGGATTTCAGGTCCATTTTTAAAGGTTTTCGAAAGACAGTACCCACATTCCGGGGGTGTTTCAGTAGGGGGAACGAAATTTTCGTTATTTTTTCGATAGGATGCACCGTTTCTGAGATACGAGCCAATTTTGAATTTTTTTTATTTTTTTATTTTTTAGGTTTCTTGGCTTTTTATAGTTTATGCAGGTACATTGCTATGGCAAGATACGTTATTTTCATCACGTTTTGAGTTGGAGACACTAGACATTTCGAGATACAAACTAATTTCTAAAAAAAAATGTGTTGGCAGAGAGACGAATTGGTTTCAAAAATTAAATTTGAAAAATGTTGGATTTCAGGTCCATTTTTAAAGGTTTTCGAAAGACAATACCCATATTTCGGGGGTTCTTCAGTAGGGGGAACGAAATTTTCGTTATTTTTTCGATAGGATGCACCGTTTCTGAGATACGAGCCAATTTTGAAATTTTTTTATTTTTTTATTTTTTAGGTTTCTCGGCTTTTTATAGTTTAAGCAGGTACATTTCTATAGCAAGATACGTTATTTTCATCACGTTTTGAGTTGGAGACACTAGGCATTTCGAAATACAAACTAATTTCTAAAAAAAAATGTGTTGACAGAGAGTCAAAAATTAAATTTGAAAAATGTTGGATTTCAGGTCCATTCTTAAAGGTTTTCGAAAGACAATACCCACATTCCGGGGGTGTTTCAGTAGGGGGAACGAAATTTTCGTTATTTTTTCGATAGGATGCACCGTTTCTGAGATACGAGCAAATTTTGAAATTTGTTTATTTTTTTTATTTTTTAGGTTTCTTGGCTTTTTACAGTTTATGCAGGTACATTTCTATAGCAAGATACGTTATTTTCATCACGTTTTGAGTTGGAGACACTAGACATTTCGAGATACGAACTAATTTCTAAAAAAAAATGTGTTGACAGGGAGACGAATTGGTTTCAAAAATTAAATTTGAAAAATGTTGGATTTCAGGTCCATTTTTAAAAGTTTTCGAAAGACAGTACCCACATTCCGGGGGTGTTTCAGTAGGGGGAACGAAATTTTCGTTATTTTTTCGATAGGATGCACCGTTTCTGAGATACGAGCCAATTTTGAATTTTTTTTATTTTTTTTATTTTTTAGGTTTCTTGGCTTTTTATAGTTTATGCAGGTACATTGCTATGGCAAGATACGTTATTTTCATCACGTTTTGAGTTGGAGACACTAGACATTTCGAGATACAAACAAATTTCTAAAAAAAAATGTGTTGGCAGAGAGACGAATTGGTTTCAAAAATTAAATTTGAAAAATGTTGGATTTCAGGTCCATTTTTAAAGGTTTTCGAAAGACAATACCCACATTCCGGGGGTGTTTCAGTAGGGGGAACGAAATTTTCGTTATTTTTTCGATAGGATGCACCGTTTCTGAGATACGAGCCAATTTTGAAATTTTTTTATTTTTTTTATTTTTTAGGTTTCTTGGCTTTTTACAGTTTATGCAGGTACATTGCTATAGCAAGATACGTTATTTTCATCATGTTTTGAGTTGGAGACACTAGACATTTCGAGATACAAACTAATTTCTAAAAAAAAATGTGTTGGCAGAGAGACGAATTAGTTTCAAAAATTAAATTTGAAAAATGTTGGATTTCAGGTCTATTTTTATAGGTTATCGAAAGACAATACCCACATTCCGGGGGTGTTTCAGTAGGGGGAACGAAATTTTCGTTATTTTTTCGATAGGATGCACCGTTTCTGAGATACGAGCCAATTTTGAAATTTTTTTATTTTTTTTATTTTTTAGGTTTCTTGGCTTTTTATAGTTTATGCAGGTACATTGCTATAGCAAGATACGTTATTTTCATCACGTTTTGAGTTGGAGACACTAGACATTTCGAGATACAAACTAATTTCTAAAAAAAAATGTGTTGGCAGAGAGACGAATTAGTTTCAAAAATTAAATTTGAAAAATGTTGGATTTCAGGTCTATTTTTATAGGTTTTCGAAAGACAATACCCATATTCCGCGGATATTTCAGTAGGGGGAACGAAATTTTCGTTATTTTTTCGATAGGATGCACCGTTTCTGAGATACGAGCCAATTTTGAATTTTTTTTATTTTTTTATTTTATAGGTTTCTTGGCTTTTTATAGTTTATGCAGGTACATTTCTATAGCAAGATACGTTATTTTCATCACGTTTTGAGTTGGAGACACTAGACATTTCGAGATACGAACTAATTTCTAAAAAAAAATGTGTTGACGGAGACGAATTGGTTTCAAAAATTAAATTTGAAAAATGTTGGATTTCAGGTCCATTTTTAAAGGTTTTCGAAAGACAGTACCCACATTCCGGGGGTGTTTCAGTAGGGGGAACGAAATTTTCGTTATTTTTTCGATAGGATGCACCGTTTCTGAGATACGAGCCAATTTTGAATTTTTTTTATTTTTTTATTTTTTAGGTTTCTTGGCTTTTTATAGTTTATGCAGGTACATTGCTATGGCAAGATACGTTATTTTCATCACGTTTTGAGTTGGAGACACTAGACATTTCGAGATACAAACTAATTTCTAAAAAAAAATGTGTTGGCAGAGAGACGAATTGGTTTCAAAAATTAAATTTGAAAAATGTTGGATTTCAGGTCCATTTTTAAAGGTTTTCGAAAGACAATACCCATATTTCGGGGGTTCTTCAGTAGGGGGAACGAAATTTTCGTTATTTTTTCGATAGGATGCACCGTTTCTGAGATACGAGCCAATTTTGAAATTTTTTTATTTTTTTATTTTTTAGGTTTCTCGGCTTTTTATAGTTTAAGCAGGTACATTTCTATAGCAAGATACGTTATTTTCATCACGTTTTGAGTTGGAGACACTAGGCATTTCGAAATACAAACTAATTTCTAAAAAAAAATGTGTTGACAGAGAGTCAAAAATTAAATTTGAAAAATGTTGGATTTCAGGTCCATTCTTAAAGGTTTTCGAAAGACAATACCCATATTCCGCGGATATTTCAGTAGGGGGAACGAAATTTTCGTTATTTTTTCGATAGGATGCACCGTTTCTGAGATACGAGCCAATTTTGAAATTTTTTTATTTTTTTATTTTATAGGTTTCTTGGCTTTTTATAGTTTATGCAGGTACATTTCTATAGCAAGATACGTTATTTTCATCACGTTTTGAGTTGGAGACACTAGACATTTCGAGATACGAACTAATTTCTAAAAAAAAATGTGTTGACGGAGACGAATTGGTTTCAAAAATTAAATTTGAAAAATGTTGGATTTCAGGTCCATTTTTAAAGGTTTTCGAAAGACAGTACCCACATTCCGGGGGTGTTTCAGTAGGGGGAACGAAATTTTCGTTATTTTTTCGATAGGATGCACCGTTTCTGAGATACGAGCCAATTTTGAATTTTTTTTATTTTTTTATTTTTTAGGTTTCTTGGCTTTTTATAGTTTATGCAGGTACATTGCTATGGCAAGATACGTTATTTTCATCACGTTTTGAGTTGGAGACACTAGACATTTCGAGATACAAACTAATTTCTAAAAAAAAATGTGTTGGCAGAGAGACGAATTGGTTTCAAAAATTAAATTTGAAAAATGTTGGATTTCAGGTCCATTTTTAAAGGTTTTCGAAAGACAATACCCATATTTCGGGGGTTCTTCAGTAGGGGGAACGAAATTTTCGTTATTTTTTCGATAGGATGCACCGTTTCTGAGATACGAGCCAATTTTGAAATTTTTTTATTTTTTTATTTTTTAGGTTTCTCGGCTTTTTATAGTTTAAGCAGGTACATTTCTATAGCAAGATACGTTATTTTCATCACGTTTTGAGTTGGAGACACTAGGCATTTCGAAATACAAACTAATTTCTAAAAAAAAATGTGTTGACAGAGAGTCAAAAATTAAATTTGAAAAATGTTGGATTTCAGGTCCATTCTTAAAGGTTTTCGAAAGACAATACCCACATTCCGGGGGTGTTTCAGTAGGGGGAACGAAATTTTCGTTATTTTTTCGATAGGATGCACCGTTTCTGAGATACGAGCAAATTTTGAAATTTGTTTATTTTTTTTATTTTTTAGGTTTCTTGGCTTTTTACAGTTTATGCAGGTACATTTCTATAGCAAGATACGTTATTTTCATCACGTTTTGAGTTGGAGACACTAGACATTTCGAGATACGAACTAATTTCTAAAAAAAAATGTGTTGACAGGGAGACGAATTGGTTTCAAAAATTAAATTTGAAAAATGTTGGATTTCAGGTCCATTTTTAAAAGTTTTCGAAAGACAGTACCCACATTCCGGGGGTGTTTCAGTAGGGGGAACGAAATTTTCGTTATTTTTTCGATAGGATGCACCGTTTCTGAGATACGAGCCAATTTTGAATTTTTTTTATTTTTTTTATTTTTTAGGTTTCTTGGCTTTTTATAGTTTATGCAGGTACATTGCTATGGCAAGATACGTTATTTTCATCACGTTTTGAGTTGGAGACACTAGACATTTCGAGATACAAACAAATTTCTAAAAAAAAATGTGTTGGCAGAGAGACGAATTGGTTTCAAAAATTAAATTTGAAAAATGTTGGATTTCAGGTCCATTTTTAAAGGTTTTCGAAAGACAATACCCATATTTCGGGGGTGTTTCAGTAGGGGGAACGAAATTTTCGTTATTTTTTCGATAGGATGCACCGTTTCTGAGATACGAGCCAATTTTGAAAATTTTTTATTTTTTTATTTTTTAGGTTTCTCGGCTTTTTATAGTTTAAGCAGGTACATTTCTATAGCAAGATACGTTATTTTCATCACGTTATGAGTTAGAGACACTAGACATTTCGAGTTACAAACTAATTTCTAAAAAAAAATGTGTTGGCAGAGAGACGAATTGGTTTCAAAAATTAAATTACAAAAATGTTGGATTTCAGGTCCATTCTTAAAGGTTTTCGAAAGACAATACCCACATTCCGGGGGTGTTTCAGTAGGGGGAACGAAATTTTCGTTATTTTTTCGATAGGATGCACCGTTTCTGAGATACGAGCAAATTTTGAAATTTGTTTATTTTTTTTATTTTTTAGGTTTCTTGGCTTTTTACAGTTTATGCAGGTACATTGCTATAGCAAGATACGTTATTTTCATCACGTTTTGAGTTGGAGACACTAGACATTTCGAGATACAAACTAATTTCTAAAAAAAAATGTGTTGGCAGAGAGACGAATTAGTTTCAAAAATTAAATTTGAAAAATGTTGGATTTCAGGTCTATTTTTATAGGTTATCGAAAGACAATACCCACATTCCGGGGGCGTTTCAGTAGGGGGAACGAAATTTTCGTTATTTTTTCGATAGGATGCACCGTTTCTGAGATACGAGCCAATTTTGAATTTTTTTTATTTTTTTTATTTTTTAGGTTTCTTGGCTTTTTATAGTTTATGCAGGTACATTGCTATGGCAAGATACGTTATTTTCATCACGTTTTGAGTTGGAGACACTAGACATTTCGAGATACAAACTAATTTCTAAAAAAAAATGTGTTGGCAGAGAGACGAATTGGTTTCAAAAATTAAATTACAAAAATGTTGGATTTCAGGTCCATTCTTAAAGGTTTTCGAAAGACAATACCCACATTCCGGGGGTGTTTCAGTAGGGGGAACGAAATTTTCGTTATTTTTTCGATAGGATGCACCGTTTCTGAGATACGAGCAAATTTTGAAATTTGTTTATTTTTTTTATTTTTTAGGTTTCTTGGCTTTTTACAGTTTATGCAGGTACATTGCTATAGCAAGATACGTTATTTTCATCACGTTTTGAGTTGGAGACACTAGACATTTCGAGATACAAACTAATTTCTAAAAAAAAATGTGTTGGCAGAGAGACGAATTAGTTTCAAAAATTAAATTTGAAAAATGTTGGATTTCAGGTCTATTTTTATAGGTTATCGAAAGACAATACCCACATTCCGGGGGCGTTTCAGTAGGGGGAACGAAATTTTCGTTATTTTTTCGATAGTATGCACCGTTTCTGAGATACGAGCCAATTTTGAAATTTTTTTATTTTTTTATTTTATAGGTTTCTTGGCTTTTATAGTATATGCAGGTACATTTCTATAGCAAGATACGTTATTTTCATTACGTTTTAAGTTGGAGACACTAGGCATTTCGAAATACAAACTAATTTCTAAAAAAAAATGTGTTGGCAGAGAGACGAATTGGTTTCAAAAATTAAATTGTTGGATTTCAGGTCCATTTTTGAAGGTTTTCGAAAGACAATACCCACATTCCGGGGGTGTTTCAGTAGGGGGAACGAAATTTTCGTTATTTTTTCGATAGGATGCACTGTTTCTGAGATACGAGCCAATTTTGAAAATTTTTTATTTTTTTTATTTTTTAGGTTTCTCGGCTTTTTATAGTTTATGCAGGTACATTTCTATAGCAAGATACGTTATTTTCATCACGTTATGAGTTGGAGACACTAGACATTTCGGGATAGAAACTAATTTCTAAAAAAAAAATGTGTTGGCAGAGAGACGAATTACTTTCAAAAATGAAATTTGAAAAATGTTGGATTTCAGGTCTATTTTTAAAGGTTTTCGAAAGACAATACCCACATTCCGGGGGTGTTTCGGTAGGGGGAACGAAATTTTCGTTATTTTTTCGATAGGATGCACCGTTTCTGAGATACGAGCAAATTTTGAAATTTGTTTATTTTTTTTATTTTTTAGGTTTCTTGGCTTTTTACAGTTTATGCAGGTACATTGCTATAGCAAGATACGTTATTTTCATCACGTTTTGAGTTGGAGACACTAGACATTTCGAGATACAAACTAATTTCTAAAAAAAAATGTGTTGGCAGAGAGACGAATTAGTTTCAAAAATTAAATTTGAAAAATGTTGGATTTCAGGTCTATTTTTATAGGTTATCGAAAGACAATACCCACATTCCGGGGGCGTTTCAGTAGGGGGAACGAAATTTTCGTTATTTTTTCGATAGGATGCACCGTTTCTGAGATACGAGCCAATTTTGAAATTTTTTTATTTTTTTATTTTATAGGTTTCTTGGCTTTTATAGTATATGCAGGTACATTTCTATAGCAAGATACGTTATTTTCATTACGTTTTAAGTTGGAGACACTAGGCATTTCGAAATACAAACTAATTTCTAAAAAAAAATGTGTTGGCAGAGAGACGAATTGGTTTCAAAAATTAAATTGTTGGATTTCAGGTACATTTTTGAAGGTTTTCGAAAGACAATACCCACATTCCGGGGGTGTTTCAGTAGGGGGAACGAAATTTTCGTTATTTTTTCGATAGGATGCACCGTTTCTGAGATACGAGCCAATTTTGAATTTTTTTTATTTTTTTTATTTTTTAGGTTTCTTGGCTTTTTATAGTTTATGCAGGTACATTGCTATAGCAAGATACGTTATTTTCATCACGTTTTGAGTTGGAGACACTAGACATTTCGATATACAAACTAATTTCTAAAAAAAAATGTGTTGGCAGAGAGACGAATTGGTTTCAAAAATTAAATTGTTGGATTTCAGGTCCATTTTTGAAGGTTTTCGAAAGACAATACCCACATTCGGGGGGTGTTTCAGTAGGGGGAACGAAATGTTCGTTATTTTTTCGATAGGATGCACCGTTTCTGTGATACGAGCCAATTTTGAAAATTTTTTATTTTTTTTATTTTTTAGGTTTCTCGGCTTTTTATAGTTTATGCAGGTACATTGCTATAGCAAGATACGTTATTTTCATCACGTTTCGAGTTGGAGACACTAGACATTTCGAGATACGAACTAATTTCTAAAAAAAAATGTGTTGACAGGGAGACGAATTGGTTTCAAAAATTAAATTTGAAAAATGTTGCATTTCAGGTCCATTTTTAAAGGTTTTCGAAAGACAATACCCACATTCCGGGGGTGTTTCAGTAGGGGGAACGAAATTTTTGTTATTTTTTTGATAGGATGCACCGTTTCTGAGATACGAGCCAATTTTGAATTTTTTTTATTTTTTTATTTTTTAGGTTTCTTGGCTTTTTATAGTTTATGCAGGTACATTGCTATGGCAAGATACGTTATTTTCATCACGTTTTGAGTTGGAGACACTAGACATTTCGAGATACAAACTAATTTCTAAAAAAAAATGTGTTGGCAGAGAGACGAATTGGTTTCAAAAATTAAATTTGAAAAATGTTGGATTTCAGGTCCATTTTTAAAGGTTTTCGAAAGACAATACCCACATTCCGGGGGTGTTTCAGTAGGGGGAACGAAATTTTCGTTATTTTTTCGATAGGATGCACCGTTTCTGAGATACGAGCCACTTTTGAAAAAATTTTATTTTTTATTTTTTTTGGTTTCTTGGCTTTTTATAGTTTATGCAGGTACATTTCTATAGCAAGATACGTTATTTTCATCACGTTTCGAGTTGGAGACACTAGACATTTCGAGATACAAACTAATTTCTAAAAAAAAATGTGTTGGCAGAGAGACGAATTGGTTTCAAAAATTAAATTTGAAAAATGTTGGATTTCAGGTCCATTTTTAAAGGTTTTCGAAAGACAATACCCATATTCCGGGGGTGTTTCAGTAGGGGGAACGAAATTTTCGTTATTTTTTCGATAGGATGCACCGTTTCTGAGATACGAGCCAATTTTGAAATTTTTTTATTTTTTTATTTTATAGGTTTCTCGGCTTTTTATAGTTTATGCAGGTACATTGCTATAGCAAGATACGTTATTTTCATCACGTTTTGAGTTGGAGACATTAGACATTTCGGGATAGAAACTAATTTCTAAAAAAAAAATGTGTTGGCAGAGAGACGAATTAGTTTCAAAAATGAAATTTGAAAAATGTTGGATTTCAGGTCTATTTTTAAAGGTTATCAAAAGACAATACCCACATTCCGGGGGTGTTTCAGTAGGGGGAACGAAATTTTCGTTATTTTTTCGATAGGATGCACCGTTTCTGAGATACGAGCCAATTTTGAAAATTTTTTATTTTTTTATTTTTTAGGTTTCTTGGCTTTTTATAGTTTATGCAGGTACATTGCTATAGCAAGATACGTTATTTTCATCACGTTTTGAGTTGGTGACATTAGACATTTCGGGATAGAAACTAATTTCTAAAAAAAAAATGTGTTGGCAGAGAGACGAATTAGTTTCAAAAATGAAATTTGAAAAATGTTGGATTTCAGGTCTATTTTTAAAGGTTTTCGAAAGACAATACCCACATTCCGGGGGTGTTTCAGTAGGGGGAACGAAATTTTCGTTATTTTTTCGATAGGATGCACCGTTTCTGAGATACGAGCCACTTTTGAAAAAATTTTATTTTTTATTTTTTTTGGTTTCTTGGCTTTTTATAGTTTATGCAGGTACATTTCTATGGCAAGATACGTTATTTTCATCACGTTTCGAGTTGGAGACACTAGACATTTCGAGATACAAACTAATTTCTAAAAAAAAATGTGTTGGCAGAGAGACGAATTGGTTTCAAAAATTAAATTTGAAAAATGTTGGATTTCAGGTCCATTTTTAAAGGTTTTCGAAAGACAATACCCATATTCCGGGGATGTTTCAGTAGGGGGAACGAAATTTTCGTTATTTTTTCGATAGGATGCACCGTTTCTGAGATACGAGCCAATTTTGAAATTTTTTTATTTTTTTATTTTATAGGTTTCTTGGCTTTTTACAGTTTATGCAGGTACATTGCTATAGCAAGATACGTTATTTTCATCACGTTTTGAGTTGGAGACACTAGACATTTCGAGATACAAACTAATTTCTAAAAAAAAATGTGTTGGCAGAGAGACGAATTAGTTTCAAAAATTAAATTTGAAAAATGTTGGATTTCAGGTCTATTTTTATAGGTTATCGAAAGACAATACCCACATTCCGGGGGCGTTTCAGTAGGGGGAACGAAATTTTCGTTATTTTTTCGATAGGATGCACCGTTTCTGAGATACGAGCCAATTTTGAAATTTTTTTATTTTTTTATTTTATAGGTTTCTTGGCTTTTATAGTATATGCAGGTACATTTCTATAGCAAGATACGTTATTTTCATTACGTTTTAAGTTGGAGACACTAGGCATTTCGAAATACAAACTAATTTCTAAAAAAAAAATGTGTTGGCAGAGAGACGAATTGGTTTCAAAAATTAAATTGTTGGATTTCAGGTCCATTTTTGAAGGTTTTCGAAAGACAATACCCACATTCCGGGGGTGTTTCAGTAGGGGGAACGAAATTTTCGTTATTTTTTCGATAGGATGCACCGTTTCTGAGATACGAGCAAATTTTGAAATTTGTTTATTTTTTTTATTTTTTAGGTTTCTTGGCTTTTTACAGTTTATGCAGGTACATTTCTATAGCAAGATACGTTATTTTCATCACGTTTTGAGTTGGAGACACTAGGCATTTCGAAATACAAACTAATTTCTAAAAAAAAATGTGTTGACAGAGAGTCAAAAATTAAATTTGAAAAATGTTGGATTTCAGGTCCATTCTTAAAGGTTTTCGAAAGACAATACCCACATTCCGGGGGTGTTTCAGTAGGGGGAACGAAATTTTCGTTATTTTTTCGATAGGATGCACCGTTTCTGAGATACGAGCAAATTTTGAAATTTGTTTATTTTTTTTATTTTTTAGGTTTCTTGGCTTTTTACAGTTTATGCAGGTACATTTCTATAGCAAGATACGTTATTTTCATCACGTTTTGAGTTGGAGACACTAGACATTTCGAGATACGAACTAATTTCAAAAAAAAAATGTGTTGACAGGGAGACGAATTGGTTTCAAAAATTAAATTTGAAAAATGTTGGATTTCAGGTCCATTTTTAAAGGTTTTCGAAAAACAGTACCCACATTCCGGGGGTGTTTCAGTAGGGGGAACGAAATTTTCGTTATTTTTTCGATAGGATGCACCGTTTCTGAGATACGAGCCAATTTTGAATTTTTTTTATTTTTTTATTTTTTAGGTTTCTTGGCTTTTTATAGTTTATGCAGGTACATTGCTATGGCAAGATACGTTATTTTCATCACGTTTTGAGTTGGAGACACTAGACATTTCGAGATACAAACTAATTTCTAAAAAAAAATGTGTTGGCAGAGAGACGAATTGGTTTCAAAAATTAAATTTGAAAAATGTTGGATTTCAGGTCCATTTTTAAAGGTTTTCGAAAGACAATACCCATATTTCGGGGGTGTTTCAGTAGGGGGAACGAAATTTTCGTTATTTTTTCGATAGGATGCACCGTTTCTGAGATACGAGCCAATTTTGAAAATTTTTTATTTTTTTATTTTTTAGGTTTCTCGGCTTTTTATAGTTTAAGCAGGTACATTTCTATAGCAAGATACGTTATTTTCATCACGTTATGAGTTAGAGACACTAGACATTTCGAGTTACAAACTAATTTCTAAAAAAAAATGTGTTGGCAGAGAGACGAATTAGTTTCAAAAATTAAATTTGAAAAATGTTGGATTTCAGGTCCATTTTTAAAGGTTTTCGAAAGACAATACCCACATTCCTGGGGCGTTTCAGTAGGGGGAACGAAATTTTCGTTATTTTTTCGATAGGATGCACCGTTTCTGAGATACGAGCCAATTTTGAATTTTTTTTATTTTTTTTATTTTTTAGGTTTCTTGGCTTTTTACAGTTTATGCAGGTACATTTCTATAGCAAGATACGTTATTTTCATCACGTTTTGAGTTGGAGACACTAGGCATTTCGAAATACAAACTAATTTCTAAAAAAAAATGTGTTGACAGAGAGTCAAAAATTAAATTTGAAAAATGTTGGATTTCAGGTCCATTCTTAAAGGTTTTCGAAAGACAATACCCACATTCCGGGGGTGTTTCAGTAGGGGGAACGAAATTTTCGTTATTTTTTCGATAGGATGCACCGTTTCTGAGATACGAGCCAATTTTGAATTTTTTTTATTTTTTTATTTTTTAGGTTTCTTGGCTTTTTATAGTTTATGCAGGTACATTGCTATGGCAAGATACGTTATTTTCATCACGTTTTGAGTTGGAGACACTAGACATTTCGAGATACAAACTAATTTCTAAAAAAAAATGTGTTGGCAGAGAGACGAATTGGTTTCAAAAATTAAATTTGAAAAATGTTGGATTTCAGGTCCATTTTTAAAGGTTTTCGAAAGACAATACCCATATTTCGGGGGTGTTTCAGTAGGGGGAACGAAATTTTCGTTATTTTTTCGATAGGATGCACCGTTTCTGAGATACGAGCAAATTTTGAAATTTGTTTATTTTTTTTATTTTTTAGGTTTCTTGGCTTTTTACAGTTTATGCAGGTACATTGCTATAGCAAGATACGTTATTTTCATCACGTTTTGAGTTGGAGACACTAGACATTTCGAGATACAAACTAATTTCTAAAAAAAAATGTGTTGGCAGAGAGACGAATTAGTTTCAAAAATTAAATTTGAAAAATGTTGGATTTCAGGTCTATTTTTATAGGTTATCGAAAGACAATACCCACATTCCGGGGGCGTTTCAGTAGGGGGAACGAAATTTTCGTTATTTTTTCGATAGTATGCACCGTTTCTGAGATACGAGCCAATTTTGAAATTTTTTTATTTTTTTATTTTATAGGTTTCTTGGCTTTTATAGTATATGCAGGTACATTTCTATAGCAAGATACGTTATTTTCATTACGTTTTAAGTTGGAGACACTAGGCATTTCGAAATACAAACTAATTTCTAAAAAAAAATGTGTTGGCAGAGAGACGAATTGGTTTCAAAAATTAAATTGTTGGATTTCAGGTCCATTTTTGAAGGTTTTCGAAAGACAATACCCACATTCCGGGGGTGTTTCAGTAGGGGGAACGAAATTTTCGTTATTTTTTCGATAGGATGCACTGTTTCTGAGATACGAGCCAATTTTGAAAATTTTTTATTTTTTTTATTTTTTAGGTTTCTCGGCTTTTTATAGTTTATGCAGGTACATTTCTATAGCAAGATACGTTATTTTCATCACGTTATGAGTTGGAGACACTAGACATTTCGGGATAGAAACTAATTTCTAAAAAAAAAATGTGTTGGCAGAGAGACGAATTACTTTCAAAAATGAAATTTGAAAAATGTTGGATTTCAGGTCTATTTTTAAAGGTTTTCGAAAGACAATACCCACATTCCGGGGGTGTTTCGGTAGGGGGAACGAAATTTTCGTTATTTTTTCGATAGGATGCACCGTTTCTGAGATACGAGCAAATTTTGAAATTTGTTTATTTTTTTTATTTTTTAGGTTTCTTGGCTTTTTACAGTTTATGCAGGTACATTGCTATAGCAAGATACGTTATTTTCATCACGTTTTGAGTTGGAGACACTAGACATTTCGAGATACAAACTAATTTCTAAAAAAAAATGTGTTGGCAGAGAGACGAATTAGTTTCAAAAATTAAATTTGAAAAATGTTGGATTTCAGGTCTATTTTTATAGGTTATCGAAAGACAATACCCACATTCCGGGGGCGTTTCAGTAGGGGGAACGAAATTTTCGTTATTTTTTCGATAGGATGCACCGTTTCTGAGATACGAGCCAATTTTGAAATTTTTTTATTTTTTTATTTTATAGGTTTCTTGGCTTTTATAGTATATGCAGGTACATTTCTATAGCAAGATACGTTATTTTCATTACGTTTTAAGTTAGAGACACTAGGCATTTCGAAATACAAACTAATTTCTAAAAAAAAATGTGTTGGCAGAGAGACGAATTGGTTTCAAAAATTAAATTGTTGGATTTCAGGTACATTTTTGAAGGTTTTCGAAAGACAATACCCACATTCCGGGGGTGTTTCAGTAGGGGGAACGAAATTTTCGTTATTTTTTCGATAGGATGCACCGTTTCTGAGATACGAGCCAATTTTGAATTTTTTTTATTTTTTTTATTTTTTAGGTTTCTTGGCTTTTTATAGTTTATGCAGGTACATTGCTATAGCAAGATACGTTATTTTCATCACGTTTTGAGTTGGAGACACTAGACATTTCGAGATACAAACTAATTTCTAAAAAAAAATGTGTTGGCAGAGAGACGAATTGGTTTCAAAAATTAAATTGTTGGATTTCAGGTCCATTTTTGAAGGTTTTCGAAAGACAATACCCACATTCGGGGGGTGTTTCAGTAGGGGGAACGAAATGTTCGTTATTTTTTCGATAGGATGCACCGTTTCTGTGATACGAGCCAATTTTGAAAATTTTTTATTTTTTTTATTTTTTAGGTTTCTCGGCTTTTTATAGTTTATGCAGGTACATTGCTATAGCAAGATACGTTATTTTCATCACGTTTCGAGTTGGAGACACTAGACATTTCGAGATACGAACTAATTTCTAAAAAAAAATGTGTTGACAGGGAGACGAATTGGTTTCAAAAATTAAATTTGAAAAATGTTGCATTTCAGGTCCATTTTTAAAGGTTTTCGAAAGACAATACCCACATTCCGGGGGTGTTTCAGTAGGGGGAACGAAATTTTTGTTATTTTTTTGATAGGATGCACCGTTTCTGAGATACGAGCCAATTTTGAATTTTTTTTATTTTTTTATTTTTTAGGTTTCTTGGCTTTTTATAGTTTATGCAGGTACATTGCTATGGCAAGATACGTTATTTTCATCACGTTTTGAGTTGGAGACACTAGACATTTCGAGATACAAACTAATTTCTAAAAAAAAATGTGTTGGCAGAGAGACGAATTGGTTTCAAAAATTAAATTTGAAAAATGTTGGATTTCAGGTCCATTTTTAAAGGTTTTCGAAAGACAATACCCACATTCCGGGGGTGTTTCAGTAGGGGGAACGAAATTTTCGTTATTTTTTCGATAGGATGCACCGTTTCTGAGATACGAGCCACTTTTGAAAAAATTTTATTTTTTATTTTTTTTGGTTTCTTGGCTTTTTATAGTTTATGCAGGTACATTTCTATAGCAAGATACGTTATTTTCATCACGTTTCGAGTTGGAGACACTAGACATTTCGAGATACAAACTAATTTCTAAAAAAAAATGTGTTGGCAGAGAGACGAATTGGTTTCAAAAATTAAATTTGAAAAATGTTGGATTTCAGGTCCATTTTTAAAGGTTTTCGAAAGACAATACCCATATTCCGGGGGTGTTTCAGTAGGGGGAACGAAATTTTCGTTATTTTTTCGATAGGATGCACCGTTTCTGAGATACGAGCCAATTTTGAAATTTTTTTATTTTTTTATTTTATAGGTTTCTCGGCTTTTTATAGTTTATGCAGGTACATTGCTATAGCAAGATACGTTATTTTCATCACGTTTTGAGTTGGAGACATTAGACATTTCGGGATAGAAACTAATTTCTAAAAAAAAAATGTGTTGGCAGAGAGACGAATTAGTTTCAAAAATGAAATTTGAAAAATGTTGGATTTCAGGTCTATTTTTAAAGGTTATCAAAAGACAATACCCACATTCCGGGGGTGTTTCAGTAGGGGGAACGAAATTTTCGTTATTTTTTCGATAGGATGCACCGTTTCTGAGATACGAGCCAATTTTGAAAATTTTTTATTTTTTTATTTTTTAGGTTTCTTGGCTTTTTATAGTTTATGCAGGTACATTGCTATAGCAAGATACGTTATTTTCATCACGTTTTGAGTTGGTGACATTAGACATTTCGGGATAGAAACTAATTTCTAAAAAAAAAATGTGTTGGCAGAGAGACGAATTAGTTTCAAAAATGAAATTTGAAAAATGTTGGATTTCAGGTCTATTTTTAAAGGTTTTCGAAAGACAATACCCACATTCCGGGGGTGTTTCAGTAGGGGGAACGAAATTTTCGTTATTTTTTCGATAGGATGCACCGTTTCTGAGATACGAGCCACTTTTGAAAAAATTTTATTTTTTATTTTTTTTGGTTTCTTGGCTTTTTATAGTTTATGCAGGTACATTTCTATGGCAAGATACGTTATTTTCATCACGTTTCGAGTTGGAGACACTAGACATTTCGAGATACAAACTAATTTCTAAAAAAAAATGTGTTGGCAGAGAGACGAATTGGTTTCAAAAATTAAATTTGAAAAATGTTGGATTTCAGGTCCATTTTTAAAGGTTTTCGAAAGACAATACCCATATTCCGGGGATGTTTCAGTAGGGGGAACGAAATTTTCGTTATTTTTTCGATAGGATGCACCGTTTCTGAGATACGAGCCAATTTTGAAATTTTTTTATTTTTTTATTTTATAGGTTTCTTGGCTTTTTACAGTTTATGCAGGTACATTGCTATAGCAAGATACGTTATTTTCATCACGTTTTGAGTTGGAGACACTAGACATTTCGAGATACAAACTAATTTCTAAAAAAAAATGTGTTGGCAGAGAGACGAATTAGTTTCAAAAATTAAATTTGAAAAATGTTGGATTTCAGGTCTATTTTTATAGGTTATCGAAAGACAATACCCACATTCCGGGGGCGTTTCAGTAGGGGGAACGAAATTTTCGTTATTTTTTCGATAGGATGCACCGTTTCTGAGATACGAGCCAATTTTGAAATTTTTTTATTTTTTTATTTTATAGGTTTCTTGGCTTTTATAGTATATGCAGGTACATTTCTATAGCAAGATACGTTATTTTCATTACGTTTTAAGTTGGAGACACTAGGCATTTCGAAATACAAACTAATTTCTAAAAAAAAAATGTGTTGGCAGAGAGACGAATTGGTTTCAAAAATTAAATTGTTGGATTTCAGGTCCATTTTTGAAGGTTTTCGAAAGACAATACCCACATTCCGGGGGTGTTTCAGTAGGGGGAACGAAATTTTCGTTATTTTTTCGATAGGATGCACCGTTTCTGAGATACGAGCAAATTTTGAAATTTGTTTATTTTTTTTATTTTTTAGGTTTCTTGGCTTTTTACAGTTTATGCAGGTACATTTCTATAGCAAGATACGTTATTTTCATCACGTTTTGAGTTGGAGACACTAGGCATTTCGAAATACAAACTAATTTCTAAAAAAAAATGTGTTGACAGAGAGTCAAAAATTAAATTTGAAAAATGTTGGATTTCAGGTCCATTCTTAAAGGTTTTCGAAAGACAATACCCACATTCCGGGGGTGTTTCAGTAGGGGGAACGAAATTTTCGTTATTTTTTCGATAGGATGCACCGTTTCTGAGATACGAGCAAATTTTGAAATTTGTTTATTTTTTTTATTTTTTAGGTTTCTTGGCTTTTTACAGTTTATGCAGGTACATTTCTATAGCAAGATACGTTATTTTCATCACGTTTTGAGTTGGAGACACTAGACATTTCGAGATACGAACTAATTTCTAAAAAAAAATGTGTTGACAGGGAGACGAATTGGTTTCAAAAATTAAATTTGAAAAATGTTGGATTTCAGGTCCATTTTTAAAGGTTTTCGAAAAACAGTACCCACATTCCGGGGGTGTTTCAGTAGGGGGAACGAAATTTTCGTTATTTTTTCGATAGGATGCACCGTTTCTGAGATACGAGCAAATTTTGAAATTTGTTTATTTTTTTTATTTTTTAGGTTTCTTGGCTTTTTACAGTTTATGCAGGTACATTGCTATAGCAAGATACGTTATTTTCATCACGTTTTGAGTTGGAGACACTAGACATTTCGAGATACAAACTAATTTCTAAAAAAAAATGTGTTGGCAGAGAGACGAATTAGTTTCAAAAATTAAATTTGAAAAATGTTGGATTTCAGGTCTATTTTTATAGGTTATCGAAAGACAATACCCACATTCCGGGGGCGTTTCAGTAGGGGGAACGAAATTTTCGTTATTTTTTCGATAGGATGCACCGTTTCTGAGATACGAGCCAATTTTGAATTTTTTTTATTTTTTTTATTTTTTAGGTTTCTTGGCTTTTTATAGTTTATGCAGGTACATTGCTATGGCAAGATACGTTATTTTCATCACGTTTTGAGTTGGAGACACTAGACATTTCGAGATACAAACTAATTTCTAAAAAAAAATGTGTTGGCAGAGAGACGAATTGGTTTCAAAAATTAAATTACAAAAATGTTGGATTTCAGGTCCATTCTTAAAG
Source organism: Lysandra bellargus (assembly GCA_905333045.1). Lineage (NCBI taxonomy): Eukaryota > Metazoa > Arthropoda > Insecta > Lepidoptera > Lycaenidae > Lysandra > Lysandra bellargus. The sequence goes on along the minus strand of HG995352.1, from coordinate 3,502,764 downwards.
GTTTTCGAAAGACAATACCCACATTCCGGGGGTGTTTCAGTAGGGGGAACGAAATTTTCGTTATTTTTTCGATAGGATGCACCGTTTCTGAGATACGAGCAAATTTTGAAATTTGTTTATTTTTTTTATTTTTTAGGTTTCTTGGCTTTTTACAGTTTATGCAGGTACATTGCTATAGCAAGATACGTTATTTTCATCACGTTTTGAGTTGGAGACACTAGACATTTCGAGATACAAACTAATTTCTAAAAAAAAATGTGTTGGCAGAGAGACAAATTAGTTTCAAAAATTAAATTTGAAAAATGTTGGATTTCAGGTCTATTTTTATAGGTTATCGAAAGACAATACCCACATTCCGGGGGCGTTTCAGTAGGGGGAACGAAATTTTCGTTATTTTTTCGATAGTATGCACCGTTTCTGAGATACGAGCCAATTTTGAAATTTTTTTATTTTTTTATTTTATAGGTTTCTTGGCTTTTATAGTATATGCAGGTACATTTCTATAGCAAGATACGTTATTTTCATTACGTTTTAAGTTGGAGACACTAGGCATTTCGAAATACAAACTAATTTCTAAAAAAAAATGTGTTGGCAGAGAGACGAATTGGTTTCAAAAATTAAATTGTTGGATTTCAGGTCCATTTTTGAAGGTTTTCGAAAGACAATACCCACATTCCGGGGGTGTTTCAGTAGGGGGAACGAAATTTTCGTTATTTTTTCGATAGGATGCACTGTTTCTGAGATACGAGCCAATTTTGAAAATTTTTTATTTTTTTTATTTTTTAGGTTTCTCGGCTTTTTATAGTTTATGCAGGTACATTTCTATAGCAAGATACGTTATTTTCATCACGTTATGAGTTGGAGACACTAGACATTTCGGGATAGAAACTAATTTCTAAAAAAAAAATGTGTTGGCAGAGAGACGAATTACTTTCAAAAATGAAATTTGAAAAATGTTGGATTTCAGGTCTATTTTTAAAGGTTTTCGAAAGACAATACCCACATTCCGGGGGTGTTTCGGTAGGGGGAACGAAATTTTCGTTATTTTTTCGATAGGATGCACCGTTTCTGAGATACGAGCAAATTTTGAAATTTGTTTATTTTTTTTATTTTTTAGGTTTCTTGGCTTTTTACAGTTTATGCAGGTACATTGCTATAGCAAGATACGTTATTTTCATCACGTTTTGAGTTGGAGACACTAGACATTTCGAGATACAAACTAATTTCTAAAAAAAAATGTGTTGGCAGAGAGACGAATTAGTTTCAAAAATTAAATTTGAAAAATGTTGGATTTCAGGTCTATTTTTATAGGTTATCGAAAGACAATACCCACATTCCGGGGGCGTTTCAGTAGGGGGAACGAAATTTTCGTTATTTTTTCGATAGGATGCACCGTTTCTGAGATACGAGCCAATTTTGAAATTTTTTTATTTTTTTATTTTATAGGTTTCTTGGCTTTTATAGTATATGCAGGTACATTTCTATAGCAAGATACGTTATTTTCATTACGTTTTAAGTTGGAGACACTAGGCATTTCGAAATACAAACTAATTTCTAAAAAAAAATGTGTTGGCAGAGAGACGAATTGGTTTCAAAAATTAAATTGTTGGATTTCAGGTACATTTTTGAAGGTTTTCGAAAGACAATACCCACATTCCGGGGGTGTTTCAGTAGGGGGAACGAAATTTTCGTTATTTTTTCGATAGGATGCACCGTTTCTGAGATACGAGCCAATTTTGAATTTTTTTTATTTTTTTTATTTTTTAGGTTTCTTGGCTTTTTATAGTTTATGCAGGTACATTGCTATAGCAAGATACGTTATTTTCATCACGTTTTGAGTTGGAGACACTAGACATTTCGAGATACAAACTAATTTCTAAAAAAAAATGTGTTGGCAGAGAGACGAATTGGTTTCAAAAATTAAATTGTTGGATTTCAGGTCCATTTTTGAAGGTTTTCGAAAGACAATACCCACATTCGGGGGGTGTTTCAGTAGGGGGAACGAAATGTTCGTTATTTTTTCGATAGGATGCACCGTTTCTGTGATACGAGCCAATTTTGAAAATTTTTTATTTTTTTTATTTTTTAGGTTTCTCGGCTTTTTATAGTTTATGCAGGTACATTGCTATAGCAAGATACGTTATTTTCATCACGTTTCGAGTTGGAGACACTAGACATTTCGAGATACGAACTAATTTCTAAAAAAAAATGTGTTGACAGGGAGACGAATTGGTTTCAAAAATTAAATTTGAAAAATGTTGCATTTCAGGTCCATTTTTAAAGGTTTTCGAAAGACAATACCCACATTCCGGGGGTGTTTCAGTAGGGGGAACGAAATTTTTGTTATTTTTTTGATAGGATGCACCGTTTCTGAGATACGAGCCAATTTTGAATTTTTTTTATTTTTTTATTTTTTAGGTTTCTTGGCTTTTTATAGTTTATGCAGGTACATTGCTATGGCAAGATACGTTATTTTCATCACGTTTTGAGTTGGAGACACTAGACATTTCGAGATACAAACTAATTTCTAAAAAAAAATGTGTTGGCAGAGAGACGAATTGGTTTCAAAAATTAAATTTGAAAAATGTTGGATTTCAGGTCCATTTTTAAAGGTTTTCGAAAGACAATACCCACATTCCGGGGGTGTTTCAGTAGGGGGAACGAAATTTTCGTTATTTTTTCGATAGGATGCACCGTTTCTGAGATACGAGCCACTTTTGAAAAAATTTTATTTTTTATTTTTTTTGGTTTCTTGGCTTTTTATAGTTTATGCAGGTACATTTCTATAGCAAGATACGTTATTTTCATCACGTTTCGAGTTGGAGACACTAGACATTTCGAGATACAAACTAATTTCTAAAAAAAAATGTGTTGGC